>JAUCRC010000014.1:10447500-11047500 GCA_032399595.1 Tetragonula carbonaria
ACGTCACACTGTGACAGAGTGATGCATAGCTTATAAAAACTTCTCTCACTCGGCCGAGATGCTTCAACATTCCAGTCTACAACTGGTCTGAATATTTTCATTCTTTGAACAGGATACGCGCACTCTACATGCTCTTTCTTGTTCAATTTCTCGTTTTATTCTCGATTCGTCGTTACGAGAATAAGTTAGTTCCAAATAGTGTCGTTGACATCCGCCGCGGAACGCGATCCGCTGGAATCGAAGATGCATCGAACACGTCTTCTTCGCAAATTTAATAAAATATTATCAGCATGATAGAATTAGAAATCAAGCAAAATGCGTAAATGCGTATTAAACTCGTAAAATGTTGTGAAAATCGTAACATGACGAGACTGTGACGGAGTACAGTGCAACAAGCATGGTTAAGAAATCACTAATAATTTTTCTTCGCAATATATCGTTACGTTCGTTTCATATATGTATTTATTACATAAATTACATATATACGTCACGTTCATACGTCGTAATATGCACAATATGCAAAGATACGTGAACTACTTCAAGCATAATACTCGTTGTAATGTGTAATGTGCACGAAACAAGTTCTTATCGCGAACACTTTCTTTAACTGAATTCATAGAAATGTGAACGAGCATCCATCTGGCGTTGAACCTATGCTAAGCACACCGTAATCATCACCCACACTAACAATTTGTCATGTAATTAATCACACGTATTCTCACCACTGAGATCCCTCCGTTGTTTCCAAAACTACGCAGAAAACTACGTCGATTTTCGTGAAAACGGAGCAGTTGTGACAACGTTCGCGCCTCGGGTATCGAGTCTCACTGAACGTTTCGAAGAAATCGCGATCGATCGATCGATCTGGAAACTTCGGCTTCGCCCGGGAAACTTGAAAGGGCGCGGAACGGTACACGCATAAACACGATGCTAATTAAACGCGGGACTCCCGCCAGCCGTATCGAGGCGTGCTGCGCGCAGCTGTTAAGAATGCAGACAGTGGAAATTAGAAGGAGGTTCCCCCGTTCATCTTGCCGACTTCAAAGCAAAAACATTTGGTCGATGGCATCGGGACCAGACGAAAACGTTAGGGAGAAGGGGAGAGAAAGAGAAAGAGAGAGAGAGAGAGAGAGAGACCATGGCTGCTCGATGGATTCAAGAATAAAATCAGCCTGGCCGGAACTCGCGCTACCTACCGACACCTCGCATTTATCTGGCTAATTATTTTGATCTAAGAGGCCTGTTAGTAAGAATTCAAGGGCAATGAGATCAGCCTGCCGTCCAGACACGAGGGGTCCGGAGGCAACCTCCCTTCCTCCTTGTTCCATCTCCCTCGTTTCTTTCTCTATTTCTATCGCTTTTCTTTTCTCGTTTCTCTTTCTTCCATCATTGCGTCTCGGTTGGACGTTCCTCTTTCCCTCGGATCAGCTTTCTTCCTCCCTTTTCCATCCGTTTCCATCCCGGAGGGCCAGAGGAGCTTGGGGATCCATCCGTCGAGGCCGCGGTTCGTGTACTTGCTAAACGCAACTAACAACATCTGCTTCTATTTTTGCGCTGGCCTGAGTCCAGCGCTTCACTTTTTAAAAGCCGTGCGCCTATGACGAACGGCTGGATGGATGATCGAGCGGAAGCAGAATGGGCTAGAGGGGTGAAAGAGAGGGAAAGAGAGAGAGAGAGAGAGAGACAGTGAAGCCGGTTATTCTGGACAAATTATTGTCAAAGGGCGAACCTTCTGCCCGCCAGCTACTTTGTTCCTCATAAAAGGCGTTTTATAATGGCAACCCGTGTAAATATTTCTCGGACGAGATTTTTTTTTTTTTTTTTTTTTTTAAAGACCGCCCACGTTCACGGCGTTCTATCGTGATAAAGGCTCTTTCCTACGAAACAGAGAGAAGGAGAGAGAGAGAGGCAGATCTATCGGGTTGAGAATCGCGCGAAAGGCGCACACAGCCTACGAAATGTGCATGGTTCTTGGCATATATGTACACGCGCTAATACATAACGCGTAATTACCGTGGTTTTGTGTCTCGTTATTGGAGAGTTAACGCGCTGGATTGCATCATTCGTGAGAATTTCTAAGGGGAACCTATAGGCGAACGCTTAATTGCTGGTGAAAGGGACCCGATCCAATGGACGATTGTGCCAGCCTGCCGAAGAACTTTTGCGTGGAAAAACCGAAGAAAGAAGACTGATTAATCGACATTTTCCATCAGAAAGATACCTCGCTGTCGAAATTTTCGGGTTAGAGCAGAGCGATCATCGCGGATAGATGATCCAATCGACAAGTTAATCGAAAAGTACAGTCATAAAGAACGCTTTCAGACGAGCATCGAAAAATCATTCGTCGTCCGATCGCTATGGAAATGATAAATACTATTGCCACGCTAAACGTGTCGGCACGATCTCGCACAATTCGATGCTCACGCTTCGTTCGAAAGAAAGCAAAAACTGCTGGTTTCTTAAGCGATCTTCTCGCGTCGAAGGACCGCTCGTCGACGAGCCTGTGGTCAGTCGAGCCTCCCTTTTTTCCGTTTGTGGTCGTTAATTCCCGTTGGAATCATATTAATCGCTCTAGGGCTGCGCCCGTGAAATTACTAGACGCTTTAACCACCGGCTGTCCGGCCCGAATTCGTCCGCAACGATTATTATATCGCATCCTGAGGTATAATGCCGGGTATTCCGAAAGCTAGCCAATTAGTATCGTCGATTTGGATGCTTTAATGAGAGTGCGGTTTCATTAGCGTATCGGCATCGCTCGTTCTCTCCCTCTCCCCCATCGCCCCACTTCTTCCCTCGGCGAGATCATGATATGTGAAACGGAAAGAGAATCCTTGCAAAACAGGGGGGGGGAGGAGACGGTGAAGAAATCGACGATGATTACGATCGTTCATCGTACGGCCGTGTCATTGAGCCGCGAAGTTTAAAAATTGCTAGGTCCCGAAATTAGGGCTCAAAGTTAGCCGTCTCGTTTCGGCTTCAGTGAACGAGGATAAATTAATTCATTATCGCAAACCGGCCTATTTGATAATTGCACGTGTGTCGTTGATATCCTTCACGTAGATGATCGATTTCAGAAGAATATTCTTGCGAACGATGATTGTCAATCGTTTCTTTTCTCCTCTTTTTTCTTCCTTTCTTTTTTTTTTTTTTTTTTTTTTTTTTTTGAAGAAACGGAGTTACCGTCGCGATGATAAAATGTAAAATATTCTGACACAAATTTTACGCTCATGTTGGTGTGTGTACACGTGACGAAGAACTTGATTTTCAAAAATTCACCGCGACGTACGAAGTAAACAGCCCTGCTCGTTCCGCGAAAGGACAACGTGTCCCTCTTAATCGCGCAGAAACTTAACGTCGGAGAAAAAAGAGAGAGAGAGAGAGAAAGAGAGAGGGAGGCGCAACGACGCAACGAGACCGGTCAATTTTCTCCCGGGAAATAGAGAGACTTGATTCTCTTGATCGGGCAACGAGTATCCGCTTTCATCGGGTGCATCCTGGCATGTCTTCTCGAGCGATAATTGCTGACGGGATCAGCCGGTGAAAGTCCACGTAATCGAATATGCAATTAAAACACGGGGACCTATTGATACGAGGGTCGGTCGAGTGTCTAGGGAGGCAATTAAAACGTGTGCATTATGCGACGAGTCGTCACAAACCTCTACCCCCCCTCTTTCTCCCGCCGCTGCAGCCACCGATCAGAGACGTTTAACCGCTGAAAACTCACCCTCGAACCAATTTCGTTGCAACTGTCGACGCAACCTTCCTCTCTTCCCTTACTTGCCACGAGATTTCTTCCCTCCCTCTCTCTCTCTCTCTCTCCCGTCCTCGCTTCAGGGCGAGTATCGTGTTTTCGCATTATCATCGTACCGCTGTCCTGCCGGAGTCGAATCGAGGGAGACGAAGGGCGTAAAAGGAACCGAGCAGCACTAGCTTAAGTTAGAAGGCGAGGCAAGAAAACGCAGGGAAGAGATGACCGGCGAGTGAAAGAGAGAGAGAGAGAGAGAGAGAGAGAGCGAAGGCAGCGTCAGCGACGCCGGCAGCAGCAGCAGCAGCGTACAATTAAGGGGGTTGATTGATGTTAATTCAAAGGGTAATTAAGAATGTTGCGCATAAAAATCCGGTAATTTATGGTCATTGGGGATAATTATATGTTGACCAGCTTGTAATTGCAAGCGTTCCGTGGCCTACAACACCGCGTACAAGCGGCTGGGAATTGCGGGTAGCTCCTTCCTTCGAACTGACCGCCACTACTTCACCTCCCTGCTCCCTGCTTCTACGTACGTACGTATGTATGCAGCAACGTGTCTACGCTGAACTGGCTTCTTCCCTCGATCGCGGTGTGCGTGCCTCGATGTTGTGTGTGTGTGTGTGTGTGTGTGTGTGTGTGTGTGTGTGTGTGTAGGTGGTTGGCTGGGATATACGGTCTCAGATCGCAGCTTATTATAGGGGCTAGTAGATAAGGTGGGTTTAGAAACCCGTGCGCCTCTGGCCACCAGCTAGCTTCCCTAC
This sequence comes from Tetragonula carbonaria, assembly GCA_032399595.1. Classification (NCBI taxonomy): domain Eukaryota; kingdom Metazoa; phylum Arthropoda; class Insecta; order Hymenoptera; family Apidae; genus Tetragonula; species Tetragonula carbonaria. The sequence goes on from JAUCRC010000014.1 coordinate 10,452,010, forward strand.
CTACGCTCGTGTATCTATCGTCCTGTCCTCCTTTAATCCAAGCGTACACGCGTCTAGCTTGCTCTTTCCAGCGAACCGAGCCGAACCGTGGCTTCAGGCGTTGCACGAAGGTGCGTACAAACCGCCCCCGAAATCCAGGCCTCGATTTACGAGAGAGAGAGAGAGAGAGAGAGAGAGAGAGAGAAAGAGAGAGCGACTCGCGCGTACGTAGATCGCGTACGTTGCGCTTTTAGAATCTTAGGCTCGGTCCAATTCACAGCGAAAACGCGGTCCGCTTCCACCGAGCTACGAACGCGAACGTTCTTACCAACCATCCAACGCTATAAATAACCGCGGATAATCGCCATATGGCCGAGCATGCTCCACCAAATACCGCAGCTTCCTCGCAGACGATCGCCGACGACTTCCACTTTCAGATAGAAAGAATCGAGTTTCATTCTCTCAATTTCGTGACCGACATCCGCGAGGACGTTGAGGTTAGAAATTTATAATTCCAATGAGCAATCTCTCCCCTCGATCGGGCGGCACCTGTCAACGAGAATTAAACGACACTCGTGCTCCCAATCGAGGGCTGGTTATCTTCAGCGGGTGGCGAATGGACTAATCTCTTTGCCAAAATCTCCGCGGCCATCGCGAGGAAAGGCGAACTGTGTTGGCGAACTGTGTTCGACGAAGGTACAAGGTCATCTGCTGCCGAGGGGGTAGAAGAAAGAGAGAAGGTGCAACGGACAGAAAGAGAGACAGAGAGAGAGAGAGAAAGTAGAAGAAGCCAGTACGTACGGGTAACCCTCCTACTTGAAACACGGCCAATAAAATAATCCCAGCGGGACCAGTTGGCAACCGCCCATCGCGACATTGTCCTTGCTGGCTCCTTTTCTTTCTTCTTCTTTTTTCTCTTTTTTTTTCTTCTTTCTTTCTTTCTTTCTTTTTCCCGTAATCAATCGACCGGTCTAATGGCAACGCATAATCGCGGCTTTGTGGCGCCTGACCGTGCTCATAATGCTAAAGAGGCCGGGCAAAAAAAGGAAGCTTGAAACGCGTTTCCCCGTGTATGAAATGATTCGACGGGACCGAGGGTGACAAAGGCTATTGCGATACTCGTGCGCTTCTCTTCTTTTGTGTGTGTGTATGTGTGTATGTGTGTATGTGTGTATGTGTGTGTTTTGTTTTGTTTCTACAGATTCGGTACTCTCCTTTTTTTTTAGAGCGAAGTGGTTGATTAAAGAAATATTGCATCCATGGATGGCAGAGTTTCTCCTTTGTCAAGTTACACTTTGCAAAAGAAAAGTCCGCGTTTAATATATAATGTTCGATATTGAAAAATAATAATTCGCGTCTCTCCGATCTTTTAACAAACAATCGTTCGGGAGAAAAAAGTCAAATCTCGCAAAATCTCAGGCATGTTGTTCGCCAAACTCGAGCCTTTTCGTTCCTTTCATCGACACGACTGCGTTTTAATCCCCGGCGATCCCTGGATCGAAAGCGCAATCCCACAGCGACTTGTATCCCTCGTATCATCGTCGTGCTTGCTCGCCGAACGCTCGAAAAGCAGGATACAACGTTCGACGGAACACGGTCACCATGCAGTCGAGTCGAGACTGTAACCTTCCCTGCCTCTGGGGGTCTCCAGGTCGGTATCGAGTGATTCGAATTAATCTTTAACGCGCGTATGTGTGTAAGCGCGGCGGCTAAGTGCCGGCCGAGGTAATGGTCGTTCCGTGCGGTACCATTCCGTCAGAAATCCGAGGGGCTTTGTCCCGAGTCACGAAACGCGAGGATTAAACCGTATACAGGCCTGCTAATGCGGCTGTGCGAACGCCTCGGCGAGGATACCACTGGACGAGTGTGCGTGAACACAACGCATCTTCGCCCATAAATCGGCGATCCAAGTGGATCTTCGAACTGACGCGTTCGCATGGACGCGTGAAAGTGCGAGTAGTTCCGGGGAATCTGCTCGCACGCTTGCGAAAAAAAAACACGACGCATTCGAGGGATGGTAAACGATGGGGATAAATTAGGGATTGAAGATTGTCGAGGACACTCGAAATTTGCGTCGATTGTGCACCTCTGCGTGCATCACTCGGTGTTGAAGAATCATCTCACCGACTGTGAGAAATCAGACGAGTCTGTCTCGAATAACACTGTCTTTATTTCTGGTTCTGCTCATTTAGACTCTATCGAAATCTACGTTAAGATTCACAGTGAGGAGACTGGCCCTATTTTTTGCAGAGGCTGGTTAGCGATGGCCAATCACTTCCAAGCATTCGAGCAGACGTTTTACTGCTCTCTAATTCGCGAAAATCAAAGGGTCGATTGAAAAATCGACGCCGGATTGTACTTGAGAACGTAAAATAGGCTCGAGGTTGACAACGCTCTCACGACAGATCTCGGTAGAGGTTAGGATGGATCTCGGTAGAGTTAGGCTTCTTCGTCAGTCTACGAGAAAGCAGACGAATCATTGTCCGCGTGAAATAAATTTCTTTACACCGGCAAGAAGTTTTATCCTTCGTCTATCAAGAATGTTACATAATTTTCGCAATGCGCTAAAAACGTGACTCGAAGTTCTCGAGTGACATTAACAGATATAATTCTCGATTCGAAGATCAATTTACACGACTCGGAACTTACATACAGCGTGGAATTAGCGAAAGATAGTCCAGTGTGAATTGAAATCAGTGCCACGGCGACTATGACGAGATCGGCATTTCACTCGTATTCCCCGAGAAATTGCCCCGATTCTCGGAAATTCGGCGGAAGACGAATTGAAAGGCGGAACAACATGCAAGAGCGAGAATAATCCAGAGAGAGAGAGAGAGAGAGAGAGAGAGAAGCGTAGGCGAGGCGAGAAAGAGCGCGAAAGATGGCATAACGTGGCGTGAAATTTTTGGCACCGTGGTGGACGGAAAATATGATACGAGTACGATGCACGTAGGCGAAAACGGGGCAGAGGCCATCGAGAAGAGAGCCGCAGCAGGAAGAATATTTCATGTTTTACGGCGCCAGCGTCGTTGGGGTTGTGTGCGCCGGGCAAAAAAAGTGTCAGCCCGCCGGCTAAATCAGAGCGCGAGTGCATTAAACTCCGAATTACCACAAATAGAACTTTAACCGCACATGCCCATTATAATGGTGCCCCCCTGCTGAAGATGTATTTACGTACCGAGGCCGCCTTCGCGGCTCACGCTGAGTCGTTGGAATTAACATCTGGCCCAAAGACGAGATCTGCCTCGGTTCATTGGACCCTTCTTTTCACCCGGCTTCAGCGCGATTAACCGTTCAAATGGCTGGGCGATACTCGCGTACTTGCAACGAGTATTCGCTCGATCGAGTCGAAAAATCGCAAGCCGGGCTCAACGTTGCGTTCGTAGGCGATTGTGTTTGTTCAACGATCAACAAGGAAATGCGATGGCCGTATAAACGGAAAACTTTGCTAATTTTACTAATCAGGACCGTTCGGATTCAACAGTGCGAGAATTTTAGAAACTAACCGCACGCACCGAGGCATTAAATAATGAGATCATCGAAAATTATGGAGACGACTTGTTCCTCGAAATAAAGACGGCACCCGGTGAAGAGTTTCGGCATCGTCGTCAAGCCGAACGACGAGCAAGGCGTCAAAACTGACCGCCCAAAGGCCGAGACGTGTAAATCAAGTATCAGTTCGGACGTGAAATACGAGCGGAACATGGGTCCATTCTTCGAGGAATTAAAATTCTTGGCAGGGCCCCTTCGTTCGCTGCCGGCGAGACGAGGCGAGGAGAGGCGCTCGAATAGAGGACGACGAGGCGCGGGGAAATCTCCGGAGTGCTTTTACACGCAAATTAGGTCTATTAGGAGCATCGAGCGTACAAAAACACTCGTGCCGCGGTGGCATCACGCTTGCTCCCTCGGCAGGCCTGCCTGCCCGACCCGTTACGCACGTGCGTGCTTCTTTATGAATTATTAGAATTAATGACACCTCACGCATCGCCTCGCGCTATGGGGCGTCACGTCGTCCAATTGCTTGTACGAGGATTCGCCCTCAAAAGGGAAGGAAAAAAAGAAAAAAAAAAAGAAAAGAAGAGTTCCAACTGCTAAAGGGTCTCCCCGTTCCTTATCTCTTCCAACCCTCCCGACAATTCGATTCTCAAACAACCACTCGTGCAAAACGCGCGTCGTCGATGCATCATTTAATACGATGGATTATTTAGATAGAGTAGGCGACGTACAATCACGATTCGCTCTGTTTTTTTTCTTTTTTTTCTTTAAATTTTCTTTCCAGCGGGGGCAGTTTGTAATTTCGCCTTCGTATCTATTCCCTTCCGTTGGAGTAAGTCACGCGTCGCCGAGCGAATTTGTCAATCTGTCCAGCTGTTAAGCCGCGGATTCAATTTCGTACGCTGCCAATCAACGTGTTTACGACGTATTTTTGAAATAATCGAATATAAATATCGAATCCTTCGAAGGAGTCAATCAAATCAATTCCAACATCTATTCGCGTCGAGAGCGTGCTAATAATAATGATCGTACTGTTAAAGAATCTAACTCCATGACGTCGTAAATACCAATCGACAACGAAAATAATTCGCCAGCGACTTGAAATGATGCTCGTTCGGAATCATTCGGAACAAACAAATCGATCGACTCGAATCGAATTGGAGAACCGAAGAGAATCAATACTCCAAATGGAGGAAAATTACTTAATCGAATCTAAGAAGGAAGAGAGGAGGTGGAGAAGAGAGAGAGAGAGAGAGAGAAATGTGTCGACGATTAATACGCGATATCGCGTTTGAGCACGAAAACGGTGGGAAACACTCGATTCACATTTGACGCTCGAAGACGGCGTCGTAACTTGCTTAGCGGCGATGATTCGTGAGTCGATAATAATCGATGGAGGGCGCCGAATGGAAAATAGAGAAGCAAGGCTACAAAGCGAGAGCTGGAAGTGGGTAAGTTGTCGAGCGAAACGTTATCGCGCGCCGGATCGTCGGCTGGGGTTGAATCGGCTAAAAGGGAGCTTGAATGGGGCTGGAAACGGGGGTTGACGCGAGCCGAGGGAAAAGGAGAACACAGAAGCGGTGGATAAACGTGGAGGAACGAGGAGAAATGTGCAAAGATTTAAGAAGGGGGGAAGCATCGATTACTTTTCTTGACCTGGACAATATCCGTGTTCTCTTTATTACTCACCCCAGCCGCGCGTTTATTCATACCCTCGCCCCTTTCTTTTTCCTCTCCTCCTCCTCCTAGAACGCCCATATCTTTCTCTAGCGTCGCTAAAATTGCCACAATAAACTTCCTTTTCAACCTTTCTTCTTTTTTTTTTTTTTTTATTTTAATCTGAAAACGAAGCTAAGAAAGAGCAACGCAAGCATGTAGCTGAAAGAGAACTTGCAAAGGATCGACAGACAAATCTGTAAAGTTTCTTCTTCATTCTAGAGAAATCATTCGACTCGTTCGAAAAAGACTGTCCCCGGGAAAAGTCCCTGTCGCAGCCGGGACCAAGTTAAGCGAAACAATTTACAACACCGCTCTTTCAATTTTCTTGCAACACCGTGCTGCGAGGAGGAATCTCACAGAGCAGCAGATAAGGGAGATCTGGTTGGGTATTCTTTTGGCCAGCCACCGGGACAGAACTACCGTCCCAACGATATCGCGAGTCGAGTGCTTCCTTTGGGATTTTCCGCCTTCGACTCTCCATCAACCGGCACTTTCCTCCTCTTTCTCTCCTCTCGTTCCCTCGCTTTCGTTTCCCACGTCGAGCAAAGCGGCGTGCCCTCTCTTTCCCCCGTTCTCCCTTTTCCTCGGGCAACCCTCCTCCGCCAACCCTCCTCTCCTTCTCCTCCTCCTCTTGCTCCTCTTCCTCCACCTCTTTCAGCGACTCACCATCGGTCCCGAGGCGGCAAGCAAAGAACTCTCTCCTACCCTCTGGCTGCTCGCACTGATTTTCTACCCTCGACACCCTTCCTATCCGACAGGCCACTCCGCACACCCTTGCGTCCAACCTCCTACCCGCTTTCTATCCGCCCTCAACCCCCGCGGCGTCACGCTGCCGGTAGTCACGCTGCCAACACGTGCTCCTGTTTACCTCTCCAATCACATGGCCGGTGGAAAGCGTGTGTGCCAGCGTGCTCTCACTGACGGTGTCATTTCATCGAAAATATCTGGCGCGCAGCCTGTATGCGCGCCTGGGTTAATTGGATTCATGACGAGTGCATGCGTGTTCGACACGCACTTCGGACCGCGCGTACGCGCAACGACCCCCCTCTCGCCCCCACCCCCCGGCGTCATTCCGCCGATGATTTCGATGAAACCGCGCGGTACACCGGCCTCTTTTTTAACGGTCGAGGGCAGTTGTCGACCAGAGCGGTGGGGGTAGTCATCGAATCGCTGTAACGAAGAGCTGGCGGCGCGCGTAGTGTGTCGCCAGTAGGCATTTGGAATTTCGCGATGACGCTTCCCCAGCCAGGTGTCATTTTTCTTTCCTTTACGTTTCCTCTCTCTTCCTTTTTTTATTCTTCTTCTGCAAAAATCTTCTATAAAAGCACGTGCACGCGATAAGATGGATAATCGAATCGAGTAACGCGACAGAATCACTGCGGAAACTAACGTTTGACAACGGAGGAGGAGAGAGAATTTCCTTTCTTTCTCCTTGCGAATTTTCGAAAACGCGCTTCGACTTTCTTGTGTACAATGTGGCAGAAACTTCGAATTTTACGGTTACACGCGAAGGTTAAGATTAACACGCAGCTCGTTACGTACACCTGGCCTGGCCGATCCTTCAATTAGCATTTTCAGGTCACACTCGACGCAGACACGTACGCGATCGCGCATAATTATCACCCTAATTATTGGAACGCAGCTAAGTAGCCGCGGGGAATTATCACCGAGGCTCTGCAGACGAGCTCGCTCGCGCGCGTGGAACCCGTTGCCGGTTTCAATCTCTCGCTAGCAACATTCCCGCGTGGCCGGGGCCCCCGAGTAACTTTCTTAATTACAGAGATTAACATCATGCTATCGGGGCAACGATTATCGCTCGCGAGCCTCGCAATTGCCTGGCCAGATATAAATACACGGCTGGATCGAGCGAACCGAATTTTGATGGAAATATATATGTATATATATATATATATATATATATATATATATATACATGTATATTCTTCCCTTTCCTCATTTCGACTACTACCAATTACCACGATTACAGGCCTTTTCTATTAGACGAACCTCGTCCTAGCGAACGGTGCTTTTTTTATCCTTTTTCGTTTCGACGGATAGCGTAATCTTGTCTGTAAAATTAGATTCGCGTCGGTGTCTGTCTGAGTGATTCCTGTCAAGTTAACCTCTCTCCATCGGATTTGTTTGCACGTTCTGTCAAACGATACTTTTCGATTTGATGTTTCTACCGAAACCGTTTTCTTACGAAAACTGATCCATGTTAAATGGTTTTTTGCAGAGAAACGAATTTTTACAATTTACGCCTTACACTCTCGTGGTTCGAGAGTCTGTGCGATCCCCCCCCCCCCGAGAGACACGAGAACGGATTAAAAATGACGATGAGACACTCACCTGAGGTGACCTGCGATTGATGTACGTGGGACGTCGTCCTGACGTAGGTTCTCTCGACTGCTTGGCTCTATTTATTCAGCTCGACGCCACCTGCTCGAACGAACTGAGAATCTTCTTGCCGTGCTTCCCCAGTCTGGCGGATTTGACCGTGTTTGCCACGGGAATGAAATTCTCTTCTCGACTGTTCTCGAACACCAACCGGACTCGACCGCAAGTCCCTCCGGTTTTTCTGTCTCGATCGGCGACTTTCCTCGACAGCACCGTCTCGTCTCGTCTCGTCTCGTCTCGTCTCGTTTCCTCTCTCGTGCCTTTCTCTTCTCACGATCCTCCGGTAATTTTCCAACGAGCAGCGACGACAGGCAACAGCCCGGATGGCGACGGTGGACCGACGTCGACGGACAAACGATTCACAAATACATCGACCGCCGGTGACATCAGCCTACTTAATTACGCCGGGTAATTGTGACTAATTAGGAGCGATTAAGAAGCAAACAGTTAATTGCTCACGGCCCGATAATACGCCGAGACTCGATTCCTCGATCGTTTCTGCCGATCCCGGAAGGAACAACGCTTCGAACAGATGCCTCTGTTTTTTTTTATTTTTTTCTTTTTTTTTCCTTTTTTGTACGTAAAATTATCTTTTTACAGGAAAAAAACGACACGAGCGTCCATACGTTTCACACCGAGACAATTTTCGAGTCGTCGTCGTCGTCGTCGTCGTTGTCGTCGTGCAGGATAAATTCTCAAATCTGGCTGGCTGAAGAATCGTGCGTGTCCGTGTGTGTCAGTTCACCTTCGAAGATAGCCGTGTAACGCGAGGACGTACGAAACGGGCACAAAGCGCGCGAACGAGCGTTCCTTTAATGCGATTTTAATTATTCTATTTGTCATGCGATGTGTACGCGGCGCACCGTGCTTATCGCGCGCGATTCCACCTCGAAGAACACAACGGCGACGGTCACGTGCGTGTCGCAATTACCAGCGGCTGTAATTAGGAATTTATTAGAGTCCGAGTCCTTGTATCGCCGTCACTTTTATTACTGCATGGCCGGCGCGACGCGCGGTCGTTAGGAAACGGAATGATACGCGGCTCCTTCCTCCTCGTGCACTCGCTCTCGCACACCGTCGTCCCGTCCGCGCACACCGACGTTTCTCAGAGTTCGCTCGTTGATCAATCTTTCTCGCTGGATGCCTACGTTTATTATTGCCGTGCAATCAAATTGAGCCACCACCTGTCCGTAGCACCTGCCGCGTTTAGTGCCTCCCGCACGTGGCGTTCACCGCGATAATATATATATATATGTGTGTGTGTGTGTGTGTGTGTGTGTGTGTGTGTGTGTGTATTTTCGATAGTCTTCGAATCCGTTGGTTCGTCGACACGTGAATCCGCTGGTGCCGAAAGCAAGTTCCGTCAAGGCTTCGAGAGAAGCGCGATCGCTGAAGAGATCCTCCGTTGAACGAAGCCGCGGCTCGGCTGATCGATCGCGACGACGCACAGTAGTAGTAGTCTATGCACGTAGCGGTCAGACGACCGACGACTGGCACTTATATTCCACCGCGTCTTAGACTTCTCACCACTGACTCTCAACGATCGACAAACAGCGAGGAATAGTACTCTGTCTCTGCGTACAGTAACTTGTCGATCTTTGAACGCGTCCACGTGCCGATCAGAACGGCGCACGCACCTCCACGCTCTGATTTCCTGATCACTCTCGAACCAACTGCACACTCCGCCCGTCACCGGCTTGTTAGATTTCACTACTAACTTGCTCGAACTCGAAGACGTGTTTCTTCTATCCTTCGACGGTTCCTTCAGGATCCAGCAAGCTTTCCGTCCTTCGCTCAGGTATCCTGTCTCCGTATTCACTAGGCCGGATCGGGATCCAACTCGTCGTCCTCTCCTCTGATCGTGGAACTGGATCGATGGATCGATCGGGGCCGCTGTTCGTTCGAACGAACTTGCAAGCGAGATCCAAGACGTCGGTGGATCGAGCTGCTGGTTGGACTGTGCTCGCTCTGGCTGATCACGTTGGCTGGCACGTCGTCTCGTCCTCGTGTGTCGCTGGCAGCGTGGTGTGCACGTTGCGCGGTCGAAGCTCGGCGCGAAAACTTGGACCTGAATCCTGACGGTCCGCAGTCTGGCTGCGTAGTGGCCCCGCTGTTGAGTCGAGGGAAGGCAACCCGCCGTGGCTTCTCTCCCGCCTAGCCGCCAGCCAATGCTCGTTTTACCAGGAAGGGGTAACGGAGGCGGTACTGGAGGCGGTGCCGATGCGCGGAGGTGGTCCGCGAGTTACTCGCGAGGATCCCGTTGTTATGATTGTTATGAGTGTCCGAGCTGCCTCCAGCGAGGTTGCTCTGGGGGTGGAACGTCGCGCGCGCGAGAGGGACCCGCGCGTCCTCTGTCCCCCTTTTTCCACAACCTCTCTCTCTCTCTCTCTCTCTCTCGCTCTGTAATATAACCACCACGAGCTCGAACGAGCTCGTAACCGTGATGCAAATCAGCCCGACGGGGCTGAAGAGTACTTCGACCGGGGATGCCCGGGAGGAGCGATTGCCGGCGAGGACCGATCTCACGGCACCCGCCGGTCTTCCGCGCCGAACGGACACCACCGGTTGACACCAACCTCCTCCTAACGATGTGATTTTAAGGGCTCGTCCGTCGTTCGACAGACGGACCGAACGATCTTTCCTTATACAGCAGGGGGTTTACATCGCCGTGCGGAATCGGTGACATTCGGGGGTTTGAAAGTCGGCGAGCGGTATTCCGGCTTCGTTCTGTCTCCAAAACCACGGTTCTTCCGATTTTTCTTGCAGATTTAGAACGGAGATTCTGAGTTGTTTCACGGACGAATACTGGAGGACTGACGATTCCGTTAATTTCGCGGAGATTGGAACGACGACGAAAAAAAAAGGGGGTTGTTGGGATTTGTCCTTTACTCCAAATTCTACACTCGAGATTTTGAAATTTGAGTTTTACCAAATCTCATCGCTGATTGATGACTTTGAATTTTTTTCAAAATTCTCCCCAGCTTCCGGCCGAGGAAATAGATTTCGTGATCGTAAATAAAAGGAACACGTACGAGACTCTTTAATCTGAATATGTACCCCGAATGTGAATTACGTACGTTAGTAATAATTACAAACGCGTTCTTAAGCAAGTTTTCCAAAATTGTTCCAACTCCGCGGAATTTTCATTCGTGGCTCCAAGATTTTCAAGGGAACACTCAACACTGCGAATTACGCGAACGTCCCATCCACGTGTTCTTCAAGTATTTACCCTATCAATTGCAAGTCACAGATGCACTCCAATTACACGTACGGCCGGTCGGCCCGGTAGGCCTGGGCGGTCATTAATTTTGATAAATCGTCGTACAGAGAAGTCGGAGTTCGTCGACGTTGATCCACTGTCTCATTTATCTTCAGGGGCGCGATGAACCCCGTGGCTGGTAATTGCAACGGGCTACGAGCCGATAGCGCGCCATTTTCGTTTCGTTCTGTCTCCCAGATCGAAATGACCGGACAACTGGTTCGCCAGTTTCGAAGAACACGGATCCGTATGTATGTGTTCAACAGACTATTGGGAAAACGGATCTTGAAAATTTTCACGATTGTTTGGAACAATCGAGTGACACGAAGTGACAATCACTGGGAAAATGTCGGGGGACGAAGAAGAACGAGGTGGCTTTATGGTGGAGGATCGAGGAAAATACAGAACGAAACGGTTCCCACTTAGTCTGGAACATCCGCGAATGAAATGAAAAACGCGTGGTTTGAATTTTCATCGTGTCGAGCGAGGAGAGATCGGCACGAGTTGGAAAGAAATATGCCCTCGCTATGCGTATTAAAATCTGAAGCGTCAATCTGACGAATCCGAAGCATTACGCTCCTCCGTAGGATGTAAATCTTTCGAAATTTTTTGCCCACCAGACTGCACCGGACGAGTGGCCTTTCGGTCGCTTCGCGGCTGAATACATTACGGATGGTTTTTGCATCTTATATTCGACTCAGCACATGCCCCGCATACTTACAAGTCAATTATTTCCGCCATCTGTACCGCGAATTCGTACCACTCGCCATTTAGTTTCACACCTTGCCGTACTCCTCGATTTTTTTTAGCAAAATTTTCGACTCGGATAATTCTGCGACTTCTTGTCGAACGTCAGCGACGAAATTGCAGAAAGCTGGGCGTCATTCCTCGTTTCTTCATCTCTTCTTTCATTTGGAAATTAATTTTTTTCCATCAACGACTTGTAAAAAGCCCGTCGAATTTGGCCTTCGTCTTGTAGAATTTGGCCAAAGGCGAGCGAAAACAAGGGTTGATATTAAAAATCGACAGTGCGACGACGCGAAATTATTTAATAATTCGCGCGCTGCCGCCACGAGTCTTCATCGTGCGTGAAAATATTCGCGAACGGCGAATTTCGTGTAAATATAACTGCGTGTTTCGTTACTACGCAGCCAGCCTTTATTAAGTCCAAATTTTACCCCTTTTGAGCGACGAGCTACCCTCGTCGGCGCCACTATTACTGTCCGCACCCTCGGTGTTTTAATGTTCTCCCCTCAATTTCTCCAACATCGACCTCGACAATATTCCGTCGTGATTCGACCCTTGGAGGCGCGTCTCCCCGCTACAAATACAAATTTCGGCCGAAACATCGCCCGAAGACAGCGACGAGTTCTTCGTGTTCGGGTCACGCTAGCTGACAGTAAATTATCGTACTTCTTTACGTGCTGCCCCATGCATGCTCGCCGCAACGACGTCCATCTATCGATCGCGAAACCTCTGATTAGTCGTTGGCAATTCGCAATGACGATCAGCTATCCTCGAGATCAGCTATTACGCGAGTCTCTTCACTCTCTTCGCTCCTGCAACGAGGAATATATCTTCAGGATAATAATCCTTCGAATTTTCCTGAAAAGTTGTCCCACGCGCGAGTTGTTGAATCAGCCTGTGAATCAGCGAGCGATCCAACGTTTCGAAAGAATGTCGCCGTTCCATCTGTTTCTCAGCGGCTCAAAACCTCGGCGACATTGACGAAAGTACGTGCGGATCTTTTCCAGGAAATATACGAGGAAATGAATGAATCCGGCCGTCCTTCTTGCTCCCGAAGGTCCACGTGCTTTTCACATATAACTCGCCCCCGGTCGGAGGCAGGAGGTGTAGCCAGCTGGTGGTTGAAGTTGTAGGAGTCGGTAGGATGTGGGTCTCTCTACGCTCTCTCTCCGGGTATTCCTTCCATCCCTCTTGCACCATCGTCTCCTCGCTCGTCGCTCGGCCACTTCGGCACGTCCTTCTTCCGCCGATAGCCACCCTCCTCGTTCTTCTCTCTCTCTCTCTCTCTCTCATCTCTCTTTCTCGGTCTCGTCTCGCCCGCTCGCTCGCTTCGTGTTTCCCTTCTCACCCTCGCGTTCCTTGCCCACCGCACATGCCGTTCCTCACTCTCCGCTCCGAGGCAGCACGAAAAGGGGGGTTGCTGCTCCGTCTTTCTCCCCCGTCCCACCGGATCGATTAAAACTACAAAGTGTTGCCTCTCCATCCGTTGGTACGCTCATTCGTGGTCGACTACATTGCTCCGGCACTCTCCTGGCGGCACTGGGTTACCAACTCTTTCCCTACTGCCTCTGGCCCTCTGTCTTTCCCACTTTGCCCCGTACTCTTCCGTCTTGCTCCCTCTCGTCGCCTTTCCACTACCCACCGCTACCTTCCCTTGGTCCGTGTTTTCTTTTTGTCGTTCTTCCTTCCTTCCTTCCTTCCTTCCTTCCTTCTTTCTTTCTTTCTCTCTTCCTTTTCTCTCTCTCTCTCTCTCTCTCTTTCCCTCTTCTCTGCTCGTCACTTTTCTTTTTCGTCCTTTTATCGGGCAGGATCTCCGTATTCATGGGCGTCCGCTCCGCTTCCTGATAATCTCCGCGTAAAACTTCTCCATGCCGACGAGAATTGCCTTGGTCCCGGCGCGGCGTCCAACGGGACCTTTCTTTCTCTCCGTTTTCCCTGTGGCGTGCAGCCGCCGATCGGACGTTACCTCTCACCCTCTGGATCACTCTTCTCTTCCAGCCGAACGAATGCTAATGATCTTACCCCCGTTGACTTGGTCGCCCTTCGGTTCCTTTCACGCTTTCTGTCTTTCTTTCTCTCCCATCGTCACTCCGCAAACGGCGCTACCAGCCCGCTTCTACACAGACACCGGGGCCGCTTTTCACGATACTTCACGTTTCGGTTGCTTCATCTTTTTCCTTCTCTCTTCCTCGTGCCTTCCACGTTCGGTGAAATCGATCGAAAGTGATTTAGCAAGCGTTTCTAATAGGAGAGGTCATTTTATGCGAGACGAGCTACCGATTTGACTGTAATCCCGCAGATATTCAGCTTGTTCAGGCGTTTGAACGGATTCCGATGCGATTCTCTCTCTCTCTTTCCGCGCGTGAGTAAAATGTTCTTCCACGTGTTGCACCTACAACGCTCCGGATAAAGACGAATCAATTTTCCCTCGAGAAAAATTAATCTTGAACTCAATTCATCAATTTATCACATACTTGATTCCTTTCGGCGAGTCAAACGAGCATCAACCTCGTTCTTTCTCAAAGAGGAAGAAACTGCGGAGCAAACATGCTCGCGGTTGGTACCCCGGAAAGATTCTTTCGCCCGGGATCGCTCAATCCGAGCGGATGGAAGGAACACAGTTCCAAAGGAAACAAGTGGCTTTTTAACCCTGGCGCGGCCGCCTTTTCTCGCGTCTGTGGTAGGCAGCCACGGAAGATTAGTGGTATCGGGTGAAAGGCGAGGCGCGATTATATCTTCGAGGGGTCTTCCCCTCCCCCCACCACACACACACACACACATACCTCGGTACCATCCAGGTCTATCCAAGTTTGGCCGAGTCGCAAACTACGCGCGCGGCTAATAACAGAGCCAACGAAAGCCAAGCAGTCTTTACGAGCATCTTCCCAGAAGTATAAACCCACTCGGGCTCTTCGGATCCGTAACGGCTGTTTCGTGGGCCGTTGGTTCCCGATGCCGGTTGGTTTCTCGCCGGTTGGTTCCTTGGGGGCTAATTAATGCGGGAGAGCGTGGCGACCGACCGGAGCACGACGCTGTTGCGTGATCGCACACTTCTCCCGGTGATCGGTGCACGTTCGATGAAAGGCGAGAAAACAATGAGGTAAACGGACGCACGCGGAGAAGAATAGCGGATGATCGAAGGGGGGGGAAGAGAGAAAAAAGATAGAGAGAGAAGGAAGGAAGGAGGAGAACATAAAAGGAGTCGGAATAATTACCTAATGAGGGCGAATTGAAAGGAAGATATATACACACTCACACACACACATATATACACAGAGGATACGTCTTGTTCTTCCTTTTTTTCGCGTGGAGTGCGCTCAGGCCGAGAGAAAGACATATGGGATCGGTTCACGTTGTTTCGGGAATAGAAGTATAAATGAAACGTTATGTACAATACATTGTTTGCTGGTCGCGTGATCACGGCCGAAAATTCGCGTCTTATATAGACGTATATTCAAAGGTGAGGTCGAGAACAGAGGGAAGAGAAGAGCAGGTGGTTGATGATGATAATACCGCGAGGATGTGCGATGTGTCGTGTCCGGTCGGGAATTCCCGGGAAACAAAGTAATCTAAGGGAAGATCTCTTTGTATCAACTTCCCATTGATCGATAATTTCGCGCATCATTGTTGCCCGTAATAACTGCCCTCTCTCGATATACATATTACGTATACTCGGCAAACTAAGGGCCAACATCGCCGCTAAAAGAACTTTCTTCCTTTATGTTTCTCCGGAAGAACGCTCGGGCACAATGAGTCCGTTTCGTCGAAATTTCGTTCGCCCCCCTTTATCGCGTTTTCACAAGAATATAACCTTCGCTTTGTTGCCCGTCGTCTTGATGTCTTTTTCTTTTCTTTCAATATTTCAGACAGCTTCTTTTTCAGCTATTTCCTCCTCCCGGGGGCAGGGGCAGCTGTCCTTGAAACTTTTCACGAAACGATTCAGACATCAAAGGGGTCCACGATGTCGACGATCCCAAGATCTCTTGGGCAACGAATTAATTTTTGCATCAAAGTATCATCGCACGTAGAAGACACATTGTGCTATTCTCGATCTGCGAAGCTGCGCAATAGTCGTCCTTAGAAACAACGTAACAAAAACGTAGCAACTCTATTCACGACTGAATGACATAGTCTTACGTCGTTTGTTTATTAACTCAAATTATCGTTCTCGGCTAGCTCTCAAGATTTACCATTTTCCAACTTCGAACATATATACGACGACATCATTTGAATTACAGTGTTTCACTTGCTCTCGAAGCAAAGACAAAGCGGCGGGAAAAAAAGAGAAAGTAAGTTCGCAACTTGGGAGTTTGAACGAAAACGCGGGACGCGTGACACGTACATAGAAAGGAGCAACTTGATATTTCACCCGCATCTTCGCGTCATCGTGGAGGTTATGTCCGCTAGGTTCCCGCCGTGATCCGGTAACGAGAAACACTTGGCTCTTGTTTGAATGGATTCCAAACGACTCCCTCGTCTTTGTGCTTAAGGAAGACAGGCGAGCTGCTTGATGAATAATTCTATCTATCGACTTCTTCTTCTTCTTCTTCTTCTTCTTCTTCGTCCTCTGCGTTTTCTTCCTAGTTTCTCTTTATGGAGAAGGAGGACGTCGAATCCAGCGAGGTTTTCCAACCGGAGGGGGGGGGAGGAGCGGAGGCATCGGGTTAATTGCGAGAAGGAGGATCGAGTGTTTTCAAGGCGAAAGATTTTTACGGATTCCTGTGGAACGCCACTCGGAATATCCACCGCCGCCGCGGAGTATTTAACGAGGAGTAATACCTCTTCGAGGGTTCTAGGGTGCGAGACGCGGGGATGAGTCAGAGGTACCGGAAACTGGGGAGATCGAAGGATTTAAAAAAAAAAAACGTTCAAGGCGCGGCACTTACATTAACCTCTTGACATACGAATCGAATGGAATTCGACATGAAAATGATATTTGATTTTTCATTTTAACATTTGTGTAAACTTAATAGATAAGAGATAACTTTTCGTGATTTTCGTCTTGTGTTTATACCGCGAAGTCATCACAGCTTGATATGAACATAGGTTTTGCACGATAGCATTGGATAGATTTTGCAAACATTATGTTGGATGGTGTTACTTTTCACATGAACATGAGTCTTCAATTTTCCATCTTCAGTTACACTTGCTTCTTCAGTTGAATAATCGGCCCTACGAGTCCATTAAATGATGTCTCGTTGTTTTCACTTGACAATAGTCCATTCTTTCAGACTTTTGTAACTATTTAAAACAGATGTATTTTACAAGGAACTGTATGTTTCTACGGCTCACACTTTAACACATTATAATTATCTCTAATTATTGTTTTACAGTCGCACGTCAACGTAATCGCTTGCGAAACGCTCGATGTGTCAACATCAAAGTATTAACTATCAGAGGGATCAAAACGACCAATTTAGAATTTTTCATGGCAATTTGATACATTTATAATAGTGTGTTTTCGGGCGGTTCGAATGATTTTCACTAAAATATATAAACAGAAGCTTGTGCCTTCTGTTGTATTGTAAATTTTTTCCTCTCATTTTCATTTCTCTGCTAGAAATTTTGTACATTGATCGTCTAAGATAGTTCTGTGTATCAGAAACGTCATTGTACGTCAAGAGATTGATTAAAATAATGATAATCGCGATAATACGGCAAAGTAGAACGGGGAAAATGTCAAAGAAAGTGTAGTTGAACGAATATCGTTCGAAGCGAGGTAGAACGGCTTGAACGCAGAGAGTTGGCCGCTTTAAACAGGTGTCAATTATTACCGGTCGTAATACGCTTACTCGGCGTGATTTCGGCCGACGGTGGCGTTGATTTTGTCCGAGTCACGACCCTCTCGATCGGTTCTTTCGCGGTCGTTTCTCAGTCGTTTTCTCTCACGAGATCCGCCGGAGTCTCGAAACTCTCTCGGATCGTGTAGTCACGAATGGTATCGGTCAATACTTGCCAGCCAGTGGCAGAAGACGAGTGGCAGCCCCGTGGCTCTCGCACCATTTCCGGACAATATTTAGCCGCGCTCTCCTGCCTGGTAGCTTCGATCATTAAACGTGCGTATATAGCCTCATAATATTGCAATCCGTGGCCATAATTTACGTCGTTTTATAGTTCAAACTGCAACCTACTACGTAGACAGCGGCGCTCCAGCCTTTAGAACGCGCTATTCCCGTTCAACTTGTACCGGGTGATCGTAAAGTTTCCTTCCAACCCCATTGTACCGAGGCTGCGAGGGTGTTTCCACGCGTTGCTTTCATTTCGTGAGTAGTTGATGGGATTTTCAATCAGTTACAAAAGATACGTAAAATCTCCACGATCTCGAAATGGGTTAAAAATTTTCGAGGATTCTCTCGGCGTACGCTTTGCAATTTCTCAACTCTTCTTCTTCTTCTTCTTCGTTCGAATCTCGAATTCATGTTTCGGCGTGATGTTGAAACAACAAAAACTCGCGAAAAAAGATAACTCTCGCAGCACGAAACCCGACGATGCGATTGTATATCCCCTCCTTTAAAAAAAGAAACTCGTCGTCGGACAATTCTTGGCAAAACTCGTAAAACTCGTCGATCACGCGAAAGAAGAGCGAAGAACTGGCAGCGAAGAACACCAGTTACATTCACGTACGACGAACGTACGGAGGGACGTGTACGAGTGTGAGTGCCGGCGAGCCTCGAGAATTGAGATATACTGTTTTATAGAGAATCATTTGAACGCGGGGGGGCTCTTTTATGAAGTTACCACGGCCAGAAACGGTCGCTCCGAAAGCGGGTGCTTTGAGTCGTGGCCTCTCTGCTCCCTCTCGCTCTCTCCTTTTCTCGCTCTTTTCTCGCCGGAACGCCTCGGCAGAGGCACGCGGAGAAACCGCGTTAAGCTATTACTGAAATTACGGACGCGATCCGGATCCGCTCGCAAATCAAAATCCGCCGTTTCTTCGACCTGCTTGCCGCATTGTTACGATTTATTGCTGGCAAAACGCCGCGATTTTCGCTGCTGCCCGAGAGAAACGAAGATAACCAGAGAGATTGCCGAGCGATGCTCAAGGTCGGCCATTAGCGGACTTTGGCAGAGAAAAGTAAAGTGTGAAGGTAATCGGAGAGTGGAATGATAACTAGCGTCAGCCTTCTCCACGAAAGCGAACATCGTGCCTCGCTAGAGTTTCGAATTCTCCTCGCCGCGTTTCGTTGTTTGTCGTCGACTTTTTTCAATAGCAACTGTCCGTCCCCTCTGTCCTGCCCTTGTTCGAGAGAGTTTGTCGTTGGAGAGATGTAGCAAGTTCAGGTGACATTTCTCACAGCGATTCTTCACTTGTCCTTCACTTTTCGTCGCTTTTCACTCGATGATTTCGAAGGTTCGCGCTCTTCTCGATCGATTTCATACGATCGAACGTGTGGAAGAAATATCGACTATCGATCCTTCCGTATGTGAAAAATTCCTCGGTCCTCGACGCGAGGCGAGGTAGCCATATTTTTTTTCTCGCGAGCGTGTTGTGCGTTTTAACGGATTCCGAGAAATGCTGCAGTTCAACGCAGCGCAACGCAACGTATTAAGAAAATACCGGTTCCATCGCGAGTCTCTTCCCTCTTCCCTTTCATTAGCCGAGCTTCGAACGGCGAGAGAAAAGCGTTTCAGTGCGGCACGCAGGCTGCACACGCGTGCGTAGCAACCGAACGTACCCGAAGTTGAAGTTAACGCGGGCCAAAGTTCGACTTTATACGTTCCGGTCGGGCCAGGATTACCACGGCCAGAAACGAAAACGTCGTAATTTTGCTTTCGTACTCACCGTTCCACCCTGGCGCACTTTCGTGCCGCGAAGATTGGGGTCCGGGCGAGCGAGCAAGCGAGCCAAAAGCGGCTGACCTAATTTACATACATATAAAGCGCATTCGATGTGTTTTAGGGGCCGTAAATCGACGCGGCTACGCGAATCGTTAAACCCTTCTTCGTTGCCGCAACACCCCGGCCAATGCGTGCACCGACAGAGCTGAGCACAGTGTGGAAGTTATACGGATGGATATAACGCACGCGCGAATACATATTCAAGCACTTTGTCTTCTTCTGGTCGTTTCGTGCTCCTTCGACCTGTTATCTTCGCCTGTACGCTTCTCTGCTCCGCTGTCATGTCTGCGTTGGTTTAAACAGGCACAATGTAATCCATCCGCGGAGATTTCCGCGGCCGCCTGATTAGAATAAATAAATCAATGATTCAACGCCTCGTTTCGCAATTCCTCTGACAATTTAATAATTCTCTCGGAGTAAACGTTTTATCGACAGGAACACGAAAAACTGTAGTTGCACGAAAAGATGCATATTCTTTCGAGAACGGTGTCTAAATTTCTGGAATTTTCTTTATTGGATAAATCTTTTCTTTTTTTTTTTTTTGAGACTGCAGACTAAGGAAAGACGAGAGAAGAAAAATTCGATCAGACACAGAGAAGATAGAAATTCCTGCTGCCTTGAATAATTACTGGAGCGATTCGAGACTTCAGAAGGTGTTACTCAAGTCATCTCTACCAAAAAGAATCGGAGAAATCGTCACGACGGCATTTAGACGAATCTTGACGATTCCTGTTTGCAAGTGCCGGCCGTTTTCCCTTTTGTGAGCAGGAAGACGATAAAGCGCAAGGTGGAAAAAGATCCCCTAGCGATTCCGCTCCTCGGCATCGTAAAACGTCCTCTCCGTGGTAGCCGAAGCTTCGAAAAATCGCCGCGAACAGTATCCCTCGGTCGAAACCTCGTTCGCGATTTTTCTAATTACAGGTAATTAATTTTTACGAGTGAACCGTAAAGCACCGGCGGACAGGTGTTCCGTCAGAGACTCCTCTTTTCTCCTCGTTGGGCAAGGCAGAAGACGCTTACTCTTCGCATCGTCGGATGTTTTTGGTGGTAGTAACAATGACCGTGATGGTGGTGGTGGTGGTGGTGGTGGTGGTGGTGCCGATAAAGTTAAAGCCACTGGCGAACGATGCAGGGGCCGCGTAATGACAACGCAGCCCGTCGTAAACGCGTTTATGTGCAGAGTTGCATTATAGTAATATCAGCCAGTACCCAGAGGAATGCTGGAGCCCGGCGTGTTACCACCAGCCAGCGTTGCTACGTCATCATGCAGTGCCCCTTGTCTTCTTTCTCTCTGAGAAAGAAGTCTATCTCTAGCCGTCATTCTGTCACTCCGAGAGACTTCGATGACCAGTCGCTCTCGCGATCTCCACCTTTCTTGCCACTCTTTCGCATGATACATTCACGTAGGCAAACAACGTGTCTGTGTTTTCGTCTGAATCTTCGTCTGAATGTTTACGAAGCATTATCGCGTAAGCTTCGACAAGCGAGCGTACGACAAGCAATACTTCTACGAAGGTAGGTTTTACAAGATGATAAACTCCTCTGATTGTACGAAGAAAGTTCGAGATTTTCTGCGATTATGAATCTTTCAGGGACGGAGATTACACCGCGTTAGCTCGCTTGCGTTAATATACACGGCAGTTTAAACGTCACTTCAGACGCTTGATTACACGTCATAGAATATTACGACACGACAGTTTATTCTCTCGTCTTAGCTTTCATCTTGTGGTATATAAGATTCGCGCGATGAATAAAATCTCGGTAGAACGGGAAAGACGGACATTTACATGTTTCGTGGAAAATAAAGAGGTGAATACTCGCGCGTATGTTCAAGCGCGAGATCGTTCATGAATAATAATAAAGTGACGCTTAGAGCGTAGTGCGTCCTCGCGTCTCACTTCTCTCGACGAAAAGAACGATAAAGAGCGACCGAGAAACGTCACCGGAGAAACAATAATAACCGAGAGTGACGCGTGTAATGACTCGTCACGAATCATCGAGATTGAAAATTACTCTTCGCATTCTTGACGACGAGCAACGTCGTCGCCCAATTCCAGAGACAATTCAACAGTCTCTCTCGAGAAGTGTGTAGTCCCGCCTCTTCCAGCGGGCTTCCGGTTGGGAAAGCCACGCCATCCCGACCTCGACGAGTCGGCAGATTTCCCCGAGCTGGAGAAATCAAATCGCGGAACGGTTGACTCGGACGGGGGAGACGGATTTCGAAAGGGAAGAACCTCGTATAAGGGCGATGACAAAATGGGGGACGACGATGGCGGGAAGAGGAGGCGAGAGGACCAACGAGGACGAGATGCGGCAGAGTTGTAAAGTCCTGCGCGTGACACCGGTTATGTTACGTTACGTTATGTTTGCGTCTCTGTGTGTGCGTCGATCTGGCGATCTCACGAACACTGGCCAGCTCGACACACGCGTCGGCCTCGCACGCGGTATTGCTCGTACACTGCGTTTATGGCGCATAACCGAGCCGGTCGCTCTCGCACCGAGATTATTTCGGCTCGATCAATTTGATAACTCGGCACGGTTATGCGCCCGACTTGCTGATTACGCGCTCCAAGAGTTAATCTTTATCGCGGCGGCAACCCCTTACAGGGCCGATCGGCTCGGCTGTTTGCATCCATTACGCGTGGGTTTGCATCAACTCGCGTTGAAATTACCAAACGGCAGACGAGTGTCTTTGAAACGGTTTGTCGCAAAGTCCTCGAAAACGGCTGAAACTATCTTGTGAATTTTCCTCTTAATTCAATGGCAGTAACAGTGGGCATTTCCTTGCAAGCTTCGTGCAAATCAGCAGGTTTTAATTTCTCCCACTTTATTATGATTTCGTTTCCTAAAACGTTGGACTAACTGTAGAGAGAACAACCCCCCGCCGGACAAATTGCCGCTCCGATTTTTCACTA
Source organism: Tetragonula carbonaria (assembly GCA_032399595.1). NCBI lineage: Eukaryota > Metazoa > Arthropoda > Insecta > Hymenoptera > Apidae > Tetragonula > Tetragonula carbonaria. The sequence continues at coordinate 10,474,357 of JAUCRC010000014.1, forward strand.
ATTGCGATTACGATTCGTGAAACGTTGCACGCGGCAAAGTGGCACCCTTGCTGGCAAATTACCAGCTGAATTACCTAAAAATCCCTCGCGAGTTGATTCCTCGAACACGGCGAATGCGAAATGGCACACTCGTGCAACTTATCGCGCCACCGATTTCACGTAACTGTGACTTTAATTCCGCGGTGCGAAAACGAAACACTTCTTTCTTCCCTTCTTTTTTTCCTCTGTCTATGTCACGACGAATCAGAAGCCACGCTTTACATCGCGAAGCAACTGCGTCCATCGCGAGAATTAGCGAAATTTCGGTCAGCAGGTGCGACATCTCCTCCCCACTTCCTCTTGAAGGACTCGTGCACCTTGCGCGACCTTAATTGAGCCATAACCGCGTACCATTCGCGCACCTTTTGGTGTGCTGATCGATATCGACGTGGTCGCGGGCCACGCGAAAAAAAAAAAAAGGACGAACCCGCACTGAACCTGTAAATTCACGCGACGCGCGAATAATCTTAATACTTTCTCGACCGATTGTTATCCAACTACGACGTTTCGTTTTCCCCTTCCTTCGTGTATATAGGTGAACCTACTTGACAATAATGACACGCTATAATTTACACCGCGGCGGTGAGACAACGTGAAACACGGACGGTGTTCCTCGATCAAAGAATTAACGAACCACCTTGTCAGCCAGCTCGAGTAATTAGGATCTCAGCTACTCGAATGACTTTATTACCTGGTTCCAGCGTCGAACCTCGAAATACTATCCTCACCGCGCGTGCAATTACCGCAACTGATGAACCACCGCGTGATTACGATATAATTCACCGAAAAGAAAGCAAGTCGTTGATTATAATCCGCGCCGGATTAACTCGGCGAAGGATTCCCTTGCCTTCGTCCGTCGATAAATCAACTCCTCGAAACGATCCTCTCCCTCAGGGTTTTTTCCCAAATTCTTTGCGTTTTCAACCGACAATCTGTCGCTGTTTCGACTTGTCCCTGTCCTTGTCGCCCGACAAAACGTAACGAATCGCGTTGAATTCGTCGACTGCTCGTTTCCAGAATGTTCGTTCATCGAGGCAAAGATTCCCCGAAGACTCTCCAAATCAAATAGCTGCGCCATTAATTGGCAACACTGCTACTTCTGCTAGATCCATCGATGTCGTTTCCCTAAATTCTCGGCGATTTCTTGTCCAATAGTCCTTCGACTATTCGCGAGTCGGAAGAATTCTCGAGAGCGATCCTTGGTCATTTGCAACGAACGCAAACGCACAACGGGAACATTCGTCGACGTCGAGTCGCTTCGGATACGGCGCTGCAAAATTGACCAGCGTGCAATTTTCGAAATGTTTCGACGAGGCGTGCAGCACAGATCCTCTGCCGGTGAGTAAAGTGAAGAGGGGGCCGCAGCGGGATAATTATGCGCACTGCCTCGTTTCGGAAGGCCGTTTCCAGCCATTTTTACGAGGGATGAAGTCGAGGGCCCGCTCGTGGTCGTAACTTATTGTTAGCCACGTTGAACGCGGACTATCCGCGTTACGAGCCGACTTGGTTCTCAAGGCCGAGCAGTATCTTTAACCTCTTCGCAGGAGACGACGGTTACTCTGCCGCAAACGGCGGCGGTTGAGGCAAGACATTGGCATAAATTAGGCTAACTACACGGTTCACTCCATCCGGGAACGTTGCATTTTTCATGCGAGGCGTTCCCCGCGGGAGCGTAATTTTTTTTACGCGATACACAATTGCCCGGTCTCCCCTCGAATGGAATTGCTGTCGTTTTCTAAGCAACGACAGCCAGCAACAAAGTTGCAAACGATCGAAAGGAAAGGGACAAGGGCGAGTTTCTTCGTAGGTTTCAGACTGGTTTTTTGCTTTTTTTGCGACGAGACTGGACTTTGGGTTTCTCCACTTCGTTACAACGGTTTATCTTTTACATTCGCATCGCGTGTTTAAATTACCTATCATTTCCCCACGCTTTGCGAAACTTGTCGTTTCGAGGAACAACTGTTTCGAGTTGAAATGTTTAGAGTTTATCGCCGAGGTAATTTTCATCATCCGTGCGATCATCGTTCTGTCGATACTGATTTCTTGCCGTCGCCGTCGCGAAACAACGGCAATTCGTCCAAACAATCGAAGGATCTCCCCCTCAGCGGAACACGCTTCGCAGAGTCGTTTCCGAGAGCGCGTACGCGTTCGATGTGGTACCCGGTCCGAAAACGATTATGATCCAAGGATAACGATCCGGCTACGCGCACATACACAAGCACACAAACAGTGGAGAGGAGGAGAGGGGAGTGAGGGACGAGGAGAAAAGCGCCAGCACGGTGACTTACGCGCAAATGGATGGCGAAGAAAAATGGTCCGCACCATGTTTCATCTGGCGCGCACGTTTATCGTTCGCGCACTGCGAAATTTACACCGTCTCACTTCCGAAAAAGAGTGGCCCGGCAGTTGCATAAACGGGGCGCAACATTTTATTTTACATCTCTGCCCCCTTCACCCTCTCCCGGCGCCTCTTTGGTTCACAGCACAACAGTAAAATATTAGTAACGACCGACTCTGCGATGAGCCTAATAAAATCCTCCCGCGAGAACGAAATCGCCGTTGTCCATCTCCTCGCGCGAAAACTGATCACGCGTGTGCGAGAAACTTGATCGTGGATTTCCTCGCAGTTAATGAATTTCTTTCCCCTGTGGTCCGCGACACTGTTTTTACGGGAATTTGTTGGTCACTGTGCATCGACGAGACGATCGACCGGTTACTCTGGCCAGCTAATGCGAATGAGACGAATGAGATCCGTGCAAAATCTGAACGGGCGGCCATTAAGCTTCAACAATTGACAATTGATAATAATGAACCTTTTGCAGGTAAGTAACATCAGCATGTCCTTGCGTTCCCAGATCACTTCGTCGAGAAGCTTTTAACGTAATGCACGGTATGGCACATCTTAGCGATCGAGTCACTTTCAAACTTGGTCAATAAATGGCAATGGTCAAAATGACCACTTTGTAGTTTAGAGATTTAAATGAGTATTTCTAGAGATTTGAAATGACTTTTCGTTGAGTGTATAAACAAATTTTTTACTCTGACATCCTTGATGGAAATTATACAACATTAGTAGTTCTAGTGTTGAAGAAAAAAAATACCAATCTTGCCTGGCGTTCGAAAATGGCGGCACTCACATGGTCTCGTGAAAGCGTGCCGCATGCCAAGGATCAAAAATAAGCAGACATATGAAATTGAACCCAAACATTAAGATTAACATATCAAACAATAGATTTGATCGTGTTCATCGAGATATAATTTACATGCCCGAAGTAAAAGGATATTAGCATTGTCTCAAAATTATTCAAAGATTTTCTAGATTTCTAGCACCATTGAAAAACATCGAGGCAAATACACTTTTCGAATAATGGATTGGTCTTTTTGGCATAAGGACTACAATTTGATAGTGCATTATTTACAGGAGCAAAGAGAATGAGGGCTACACCTTCCAAAGATGGTGACCGAACATTTGAAGCAATTCGCAAATTCCAACTAGGATTGAAAAAGAAAATACCAAGGCATCGCCAGGCGTGCGAGATGCGTTTTAGAAACGCAATACGCATCCCAGGAGATTTCTTTTGTTCGTCAGATACAACGAAACAGATGCAGAAAAGCATCGCAACATTGTGCGAACATTTGACTGACATTGCTTGAACACGTGGTTTCCATAAACTTTTACTGGCCTTTGAATTTGGCGAGGAACAGATCCATCGTTGCAGGTTTCTTCATTTCGTTTCGAAATAAGTATCGTTTCGAGCGTGCCCGTCGAACGTCAGCGAAGACAAAACAGTTCCGAGTAATAAGCTTCTAATTACATCCTCCTGCAATTACGCTCACTTAAGAACGGTTTTCTTAACGACGTGTACGGCAAGTAGCGGTGGCGCGCGGTCATCCTTGCTGGTTGCTGCACAGCAACAACGCTGACGGATCGCGAACCGGTCGCAATTGCATCAATTAAACAGAGATAATTATTGCCGGTCGTCGAAGTCGCTGTGTGTCGTCGAAGTTGCGTCGACGCTCGGCGCTCGGAGCGACGCCATGGCTGATCTCTCGCTGTGGCTCACTCTCGGGCCGAGGCTACTCTCTGTCTGTTGGCGAACGCCAACGGCGATGTCGAATATCTTCCCTCTCGCGCGGTATTATATGACATTAGTAAACCTTTTCCGTGCCCTATAAAAATATATGTTTCGATACCACTGCTGGCAGAGCACTGCTTCCACGGGCGAGAGCATTTTTTTCGAAAACACCGAAACGTGTTACGCCCTCGATGTGCAGCCGCGCCTCCATGACGAGTCGTATTTTTTTCGCGCATTTATGCTCGTACGCGCGAGCGTATTTATTATTACGCGTATCTATATACACACACACACACACGCGCACGCACGCACGCACACCTATATCTGTACATTCACATTTTATTCCATCCCCCTCCTCTCTCCCGCTGGCTTCCTTTTCGTTCTTTCAGGCGAATCTATCGTTTTAAAACCGGAGCACATCGCGGATGCGGCGGTGCAGGAAAAGCGGAGCCTGCGTGGCCAGCAGTGATAGAGGGGCGAGAACGTAGGGTTGGAAAAAAGCACGCGAACAACATTTTCGGGGGGCGCAGCCGGCCTTTCAGAGCCTCGGCGGCGGCGGTGGCGGTGGCGGCAGCGGTAACGGTGGCGACGACCTAGGGAAGCATTTCATTGCGTTCGATACGATGGTAAAAAACGCCCAGGGATCGGACAGTAAAAAATGTAACTGGTAATTTAGTTAGCCGCGTTGCGAACTGGACGCGGCCGGTGGACCCGCTTGGGTGTTGGTGGACAGTAATAGGGCGTATCTCGTATCTGTCCGGGGGTTTGACGGGTTTTTATGGGTTTGCGATGCGCGGATTCATCATTCGATATATTACCAGGCAACCAGGCCCCGCGCTCTGATGCCGCCGCGTTAACCTAACGACCCTTCAAGGCGGAATTTTTAGGATTCTGTCCGACGATGACAGCCGAGCAGACGGCTCCCTGTCGCGGCCGACGCACCTATTGTCGTAAACACCGCGACGCCACCCCACGTCGATTTTCGATGATTGATCATCGGGTCAGGCTCCGAATATTTCCGCGTTTCAGTGGTTGTAGAATCCAGTATAGTAATCACAATTGGTTGGAATTTTTTTTCAAGGCGTTCAGAAGGAATATTCGAAGATGCAAACGCACGATGTGCGAGAATAAAATGAACCCAACGAAGAGTGTCAATTGCAATAATACGCGGAGGAAACAACTTTCTACTTCGATTACGTTCAAATTGAAAGATACACGAAAAATCCGCAGTTTAGTAATTACGCAACGAGAGATAGAAAGAGATTCATCCAAGAAACGTTTTTCTTTCAGAATTCCTTCGATTTCCTACCGAAAGACGCTCTCCCGCGGTGCAATGAAATTCGATCGTCGAAGTTCTAAAAATCGCGGGAGGGGACCCAGTCGCATCGAAAACTGTCCAACATCGGGAGGTCGAAGGCAATTTTTCTGATCGGTTAGAAAGCGCCGATTCACGATTCCAACAGTCCAGTGGGTGAAGAAAAAAAAAATAGATTCTTCCTGACCGGCACTGGATTTTCAGAACTTCCCCAGCCGACATTAAGAAACTGGAATCACTGGAAAAATATTCGACGAATCGCTTGTTGTAACTGCCACTGCAGTTGGAACTCGCTGGTGTTTCTCTCGCAACGCGAGCGACGAACGTGGAACCAATTGGGGGAGGTAACGACGAATGGCAACCCTATCCGCACGACGTCTACACTCTTCCTCCCCCCCATCCTCTATGTGCTCAGAATCTGCTGCTAACGATTAGTCCGGTGCAGATACGTGTTTTCGTCAAGTACGATAGAACGAAAAAAAAAAAGAAGAAAAAAAATACATAAAAAAAAAATATTTGATCAGCCCTGTGCGTTCACTCGGGGAGAGGCTCTCGATATCCAATTCAGTTGATATTCAAGTGGTGCGCGCGCGTGTTTCTACATTTTGATTTCTATGTAACAGCCGCTGGTACGCGACGGCCCTGTGCCCGTGTATTTGCTGTCTGGAAAGACAACAAATATTGTTTCGAAATCGTTTATTCCCATCAGCAGGAATTCCCATTCGCGGCAATCGTGTTACCGGGATGCGAAAATACATCGAGGAACGAAATTTCGAAAACGTTGGGAGGAAAAAGCGAGGAAGAAGGGACGTAAGGAACGAGAAGGCGAACCGCTGAGATGTCTTGTAATTAGAACACGTAATAAAACAGTTTCGCTTTCTATTTTCCCTTGAATACGTGTCTGAACGTATTTGTGTCTCGTTACTTACGATCGCAAGATCCTCGCGTGCCCTCAAAATCAATTAAGACAATTAATCAATCGAGATATAAACGATGCGAACAAGAGAATTATGAACGAACGATCGCGCTTCAGTCTACTCGCACGCGGATGACAGATGAAATTTCGGTCGGCGACTGATTACACGAATTCGTGCATATTAAATCGATTTGTCCGAATGAAAAATCAACGATGACTGAACAACCGCCGACAGGGGGAATCAGTATGAATCCCTGTACGAACCGATCGGCGTGCCACCGATACATTCGACAGATTCGACTAAACAGAATGCAAACGTACACCAACGATTCAAGAACGATTTAAAAGAAACGAGCGAAAAAAAAGAGAAGAAAGATAAACGTGTTGTATAATAATGGAATTAATGGAGGAGGAAAGAGCCACGAAAAATATCCCTCGTAGAATCCCTTTTCCTTCTTTTTTCCCTCGCCCAGCCGTGGTGTGCACGCCGGATCGGCTGTTCGGTATCTGCGATTCGCTAATCGTCCCGTGACAAGATAAGCTTCGGCGAGCCGTGCCAAACTTTCCTCGTAACGGGGTGCAAGCAAGGCAGAGGCTTTTCGTTTGCCAACGAGGAGGACCGCGATTGTCAGGAAGAGTCGCATGGAAATCCGATGCGCCGGTGCATCGACGATGCAATTCAGACGGGTGGGTAACCACCTCTTTTTCACTCTCTCTCCCCCCCGTCTCTGATTCTCTCTGTCCATCCGTCGATGGGCGCCTCTTTCGCATCGAGCCTTCCCTTTTCGCCTGTTCCACCCTACATGCACATATAGGCACGTATATATGTACACACACACACGCACGCACACATACACACAAAACACGAAAACACACTCGCACACTCGTCTCATTCCCTCTTTCTTTCGCCTCTATCCCGGCGGTGGTACGCTGCCGCAGAGCCCACGGTTATGCTCCTCCCTCACTCTCACCGGTCTCGCGTTCTATGCCTGTTTCCTCCTTTCCCCGCTCTGTCATCCCTTCTCTTTTCTCTTCGCCGTCCCGTCCTGTTTCTGCTGCTCTCGCGCTGAAAACGCGCGTATGCTCGAGCGCGCGCGAAAGTGTGCCAAAAACCCTTTTGTAGCGATCGGAAGAATGGGACGCATTGTTTGCTCACTTGTGAATCGGCTCTAATGGCAAAAGTATGTGAAATCATTGTGAATCGAGATTACATACGCGAAAACAACGCGGCCCAGGTCCTACGTTCGCCGCTGTCTCTCGACGCGTCCACGTCCACCTACATCGTTGCCATACACACGTTGGCGACGCTCGCATGCTGCGCCGCATCGTCTCTCCCTTTCTCTCCCTTTCTCTCTCTCTCTCTCTCTCTCTCTCCATCTCGCCCGATTTCGATCGTTTCTATCACTCTCTCTCTCTTTCTCTCGATCTCTCTCTCGCTCGCCTCACGAAGGTCTCCCTTCGACGACAGAACACACGTACACACGTACAGAGACAGAGACGACGACTCTGCCGCTGCCCACGTCAACGTGCACACAGGTGTGTGTATACGTACGCGGAAAACAGGGCCGGCGGTTCACGCACACGCGTGGAAAAAAAAGCTGGCGTTCGCGCGAGCTGCCGTACCGGGAGAGAGGACGTAGATATTTTTTTTACGTGCAACGAGAGAGAGTGCACAGGGAGAGACATGCATTCGACTGGCCAGGTTGAGGGGGCAGAGAAGAGGGAACGAGGGGCCGAGAGGGGAGCGGGGGAGACACCACCGTGGATGCTGGTTGAAGGGGGGGGGAGGGCGAGGGTGGAGGGTGGCGTGGGTGGACCACCCTTTGCCGTCGATTTTTCGGGGCTTTTTTTACGGGCGACGGCCCTCGCTTGCCTGGATGAACGAACACGGGGAGGAACATCAATAATCTACAATCAAACTGCAGATAAAGCTACGATCGTCCTTTTGTGAATGTTTCAATAAGAACCGACGTGACGAACAACTTCCTGCCCGCTCTCTGACGTACTCGCACGCAGCTCAGATACAAAAACGTTAAAACGATGCAAACGTGCGTGTATATTATAATACGCGTGTATCAGTGTGCACGAACGTATGTAGGTTGCACGGGGTGCAACTTCTAGCCCAAGTTTTATCGCCGACGACGAAAACTAGCGGGAAGACGGCTAGCGGAGGATTAAACGACAGAGAGGGGAATCGGTGCCGATATTTTCGCGAGCTGCGCTGCCGCGGGCGTCGGATAATCGTCGCTGTTCTCGTACCAGCCTGTAAACGAAGGACCAGAGGCAAAGAAAGAGAGATGACGGCCGCGGAGGGAAAGAGAAGTAAAAAAAGAAAAAAGAAAAAAAAGAAAAAGAAAAAGAAAAAAACGGAAAAGAGAAAAAGAAAGAAAGGAAAAAGAAAGGAAAGAAGCGGAGGCATCCAATAGTTATGAAACGCGACTTTTAAAAATGGAGGAAGTTACGGGGCAGCGTGACAGAGTGCATTATTTATTATTTAACCGCGTTGCAAAGTAAATTTGGATGAACGATGCACCGCAGCTTTTTACGACGAATCTTCACCCTCCGACCAACGGCTCGCCGCGCGGAGTTACCAGTTACCGGCATGAAATAATTACACGGGACAATTAGTAATGGTCCGGCAATTTTTACAACCGAACTGGGAACGCGGACGCTTTCCGGATAAATCTTCTTGAACGTTCTGCCGCTTAAAACTGATTGAACATGTTTCTCTTTCTCTCTCTCTCATATATTTTTTTTCGTTTTTGATTTTCTCTGTTGTCTTTTTCTTTTTTTCTTTCTTTCTTTTGGGAGGGAAGAAGGTTTCGCTTAGGATGAAAATAGCTCTGTGGCGTACGCGACTCGAAGGGTAATTTTCTTTACTAATTTTAATAACGATCACGTTGAAAGTTTGGAAGATAGTTTACACGATAGTTTGACGATACGTTCTTCGTTTTTTAAACACACGAGAAGCATCTTTTCCAGATGTTTAATCTTCAAGCACAAAGTGATCCTCGAGAACCTTCATTCCGAGGGAAGTTGCAGGAATTTATCACGAGCCTTACGTATTTTGTTACGATATTCCGAACGGAACTGACCAAACTTTACTCGAGATTAAATCGTATGATTAACGATAATCGAGATAACGTCCAAAGAGAGAAAAACAAATTTTGACCAAAAAATGACCATTCTCAACGTTTCGCTCGAGACGCCGCGGTCACTCTAATTTATCGCGTCGCGTCGCGATCTCGCGAGAGGGAAAAAAGCTTGCTCGTTAATTCCGGCTTTGGAATCAATGCGGCCGGATAATTAGCCAGCTTCGTGGGTGTAGCCCACGATAAGATTCCAATGTCCTTCTCATTACAGTCTCGCTGCGTGCCGTGGTAAATCCGTTCGCCAGTTGCCACCTTAATGCGAGCCTTCTTATTGCGAATTCGTGCAGTTCACCCTGGATCGCGCTTGTAATCGCGCGATCGGCCTTAATGGAAACACGGCCGACTACTGTGCCGACCACGGGTCATTTAATTCGCAATGATGCCGGGGGAACTCGGAATGACTCGCGCTCGAGGTAACGCGGCTTCCATCGCGACTCTCTCGTTTCTCTCGCGTGTTTGCTTATCGTACACCTCTATCATGCGTGTAATTGCAGTATATTAGTGCGCCTTGAAACGTTATCGTCGATTATCAGGGGTAGGTATTTCTTTCTTCGCGGGTATAATCTTCCAGCACGAAGCCACCTTCTCCACCTAACAATAAGTGCTTACAAGAGCTCAGTGTGGTTTTTCTTTTCTCTTTCTTTTTAACGGATAATAAACGGATCGTTCACTTTACACGGAGATTTTCTCTTGAAGTCTCGCACACGTTAGATGAATTGATGCCGAGAGTGCAGAGTGCGACTGCGTGCGGCGACATTAAGTGCAAGGATATCACTGCTAAAATCGGCCCTGTAAAGTAGATATACCGCCCCTGACCATCGAGTGACAGACCGAATTTACATTTCGATGTACGACACGATAAAAGTGTCACGTTTTCTGCAGTCTCGCGGCGCTGCTAAGGTCTCGAGTCACGACCAACCGGAGTTCTCTCGTCGTACATCAGCGAGAACCGTCAGATTCAACTATTCTCACCGTAGATAAGGTGCAAGTCTGTCGCGAGATCTTCCTTTAAATATGCAGCTCATCAACTTCAAGACAAGCGACCGCTGCGACTTGGGATTTTTACCAAAGTCATAATTAAAAAGTGAGAGTGATTCAAACAAGTTAAACGAAAGTTCTACTCCTTTTCGTATTCCGATTATTGGAGAAGCTTCGGAAAGGACGGTCTTGAACGAGGTAAGATGAAAGATGAGCAAAGTATCGGGGATCGACGAAAGAGGTGGCAACAGACGGAGGGGTTGAACGACACGCGTCTTCCCCCGAAGAAGAGGATGCTGACAGCCAAAGCGCGGCCTTTCCCTTTGTTCTCCGCGGCGCGAATCGGAATTTGCACAGCGCCGCGACGCAGTCTCGAAAGTTCGAGATCCTCTCGCCTTGTGTCGTTGTTCCATTTCTCTTTCTCTCTCTCTCTCTTTCTGTCCGGAGAGGACGATTTCGCCGTCCTCCGTCCGTTTCTTCGCCGCCCCTCGGCCTTCGGGGGTCGAAGCTCTTGCAAATAATGTATAGGAATTGCGAGGCTCATCTACATAAGTAATGCCGCGTTAAGGAAAGCACCAAAGGCGTCGCGGGGCACGCGACGATGTCGGATGCCCTCGGATGAAAACGACGAGGAAGAGGAGGGAAGAAGAAAGTGCCGCGGCAGAGGGCCAAAGGGTTCCACTCTCGCATTAATTGTGCCGGGGAGAGATAAGGAACACAATGTTTGTTAACTTCCACGAGATGTATAAGACGACTAAAGCGATCCGCTTTGTGGCGGGCTCGTTTTCCTCTGTTGAAATGCGCGCCCAGGGGCGGAGGGAGGGGGGGAAAGGGGTCACAAAGGGGACCAGGAAGGGGAACAAAGAAGAGATTAACGAACGATCGATAATTATTATGCGAATTTCTTGCCCCCTGTCCCGGGCCCTGCTCTCCCCTGTCTTCCTCCCCCTCCCCCTCGCCGCCTTTTCTCATTTATCGGCCGCATCGAACTTTAATTGCGAGTCCCCCCCTCCCCCCGTTGCTTGGTTATTAATCGGACGAATTCTTCCTCGTTCAAGCGTCCTCCCCTCGACAGTCGATCTTTAATTTTAAGAATCTCGTGGCGCCAATTTCGTACGCTCGTGTCGTAAATTTGTATATTCGATTCCGATGTTAGAAAGACGCCACGGGATTCGAGAGATGAAATCGAAAGAGTTTTGCAAAACCTTGACGATCTCTTTTTCTCCAGCGTTCTCAGGTCGGAGAACATCGTTCTAAACTACGTGCACAACCAGAAATGATATTTCGGCAGCGTTGTTGAACGTAAAAATAAAAATTCACTCGGAACAGGAGGTAGAGGATTCCCTTCGGATGCAATTCTTCCTTCCTGCCGTCTTCTTTGCGAAAGAACTCGAACGCTTGCTCCCATCCGGCGACGAGCTCTCGATTTTCCTATCTCGCGATCGCGCGATATTGTCGTCGTCTGAAAGTCACGTGAAATTGGCCAGCATCCGAGGGAAGAAACTCTTTGTGAAATCGTCACGGCCGTGAATCATCATCCTCCATCTCCTGTCGCGCTGTTAACCGAGCGACGATGATGTCTCGCGTTAAGGGGACGCGGAAGAAGAACGAGCGGGAGAGAGAGAGAGAGAGAATAGGACGGAACGAGCAGAGGGGAGGAAAAAGGGGGAAAGGTGGCGGCGGTGACGGTGGCTGTCAAGGGGCGTCGAGTAGATAGAGAAGGAAAGGGAGAGTACCCCCTATTTATATTCTGGCTCACCCTCCTCATCAACGGCGTTCATCTTTCCTATTAAAGTAGTAATTTAGCAGGAAATTAAGCTACGCACTCGCTTCTCGCGGCGTGGCACTTGCTTCATTCCTGCGACACCCTCTTTCGCTTTCTGCCTCTCGCTCTCTGTCTTCTCCTGCTCTGTCTTACGCTAGCCCGAGATCGATTTTAACCGATGACAGACACGCGAGTCTCTCTCTTTCCAGTTTTACAGTCTGCTCTCCATCCTTCCCACCAGACGCGTCGGGGCCTTTTCACCTCCTCCGCTTCATTTGTCCGCTTCAATCGCTTCTCTCTGCCCTCCATTGACCGAGTGTTCCAAGCCCTGTTGTGTCCAACCCCTGTTCTTCTGGTTATTTAATGGCTTTTCCCGAATTTTGTAATTCTCGATCTCGTGCAACGTGATCGCGACGACATCGAGAAAGATGTAATTTCCTTCTCGCTCTCGTTTTAATCATTTTGGAGAAGCAAGGCTGCAGATATCGATTATTCTTAACTTCCCTTTAACAATTTTTTTGCGATTTAAGATCTGTAGTTTTAGGTCTTCTTTCACATCTAATTCGTAGCTTCGTTGTAAATGGCAAGGCGTTTGATTGCCAATAATTACCAATAATTACAATCCAACGGGCGATTTATTATCAAATCAATTGCAGCCATTATTGTTTCCGTTCGGCGAAAGAAACGGCCGGCTATTCCTGGAGTCACAGGTACCATCGATCACAGCTGTCGAGTGTTGCCCTAGATCACCGGTTACCTACATAATATTCCCTGTAGGCGTGACAATAACAGGTGTTGGCATCCTGTAACGCGTCTCCAGCAACCAAACCTTCGTAACGCCGAAGCTGAAACTTTTAAACCAACAATATACGGGTAGCGGACGAGTGTTCCCTGGTAACGATCCTATTTTCCAAGTAGCTACCACCTGCATGCTGACGCTTTTAAATAATATTACGACGGATTATGTGTCACTAGATGGCCTCATCACTCTTCAGACCTCCCACTCTTAGTGATTTCACGCGGCAACTTGATAGAATTTTCATCGAAAGTTCACGTCTTTAGTTCCAAGTCATTTTTAATACCCTTCTTTCCTCACTTTCCAAGCTCCGTCCCCTCAAGACGGGAATATTACATTCACGTACGTCAAACACCGAATTAGACCCGAGTCAAATTTAACTCGGAATGAAATTTTTAGAATGTTTTTCGCTTTGAAAACCCGTCGAACCTTTCCGAAATAGAGAACTACCCGCTTTTCAAGTCCATCGAATGTATCGAAAATAAATCCAAGGGACGTGTTTGCACGGAGCTTTCGCTCAACCGGCGTATTTAGCTGCGTGATTAATATTTTCAAAAATATATTCGTGCGCGGCAGAGAGACAACCTTAACGGCGGGCAATTGAATCCCATTACAGACATGACAGACGATACGCGTTCATATTCTAGATCGGGGTCTCTTAAATCCTGCTCTGAGCGTTTATTAATAGTCGATTGGGAACGATGATAACCGAAGCTGGTGGATAAGAGGTTATCAGACTGCCTCACCAATAAATCAACCGCTACTGGAATATTTATGAATCGAACGTATCGAGACGAGTGTGTACGCCTTCTGCTATTACCTGCAATTAAGCCTAGCGCTTTAATCATTTATGTAAACGTCGACGATACACGCGTATCGATAACTCGCGAGCGATAACTCGAGCGGTCGAAAGAGTCCGCTTAAAATCTGGAAACACACACACACACGCGCGCGCGCACAGCACGCGAGCGATATCGATCCTTTGTACGGTTAGAATTACACACAAGACTCGTTAAAAAATCCGTCGAGATTGACAAAAGTAATTGAAATTAATGCCAGGGGCGAATGTTAAAACAGCAAAACAGCGAAAGGGGTGGCGACCGATGACCGTACGCGATGACAAAGGATCAAATCAACGATCGGCCGTTCCAGAATTTCGTGCGTTCTATCGATCGTTCATTACGGTTGTGGGAATAAACGACGCCCGTGACTGTAAAGAATATTTTAATTGCCGCTCGACTCGTGAATTTCGTGCTCATATTCGACGTTCGACTGATTTAAGCCGCACGGCAGAGGGGTTGCTAGCATTCAGTGAGACAAAGAACAAAGAAAGCGTGCGGGGACGCAGAGGGAGGGAGATTTCGGTTTGGGAACGGTCGGATGGATGCACAGGGTGGGTTGATCCTCGTATGAAGGGCTGTCAAAAACCTAATGAGAGGTGTGACTGCACATGTTCGCCAAGCCCTCTCCCGTGATTACTCAGATTTTTCAGAGAAATTAAAATTCAAAGACGTGACTCATCCCCCGGCGTGCAAATTGAAATATCCTTGGCAAACGGGGGGAGGGGAGGGGTGGGTGGCCTCCACCGTCGGTTACCCGGTTGACTGTTATATCGATATTTCTCTGCTAGCCGGTGAACCGTTTCATTGGCGAAATAAAATTGTAGAATCGGCCGCGATGTGTATTAAAGTTATGGATTATTGAAGACTCAACGGCGTTCTCTGAAAGAAGAGAGAGAGAGAGAGAGAGAGAGAGAGAAAGAATCCGCATACGTATGTACATCGACCGGACGAAAATTCGAAAAATTGTCGGAACAGCGTTGCGCGGTCTCGCTCGATTCCAAGAAAAACCGTCGATTAATACCAGAGACAGAAAGAGACAGAAAGAGACAGTGAGAGACAGGCGCGCGCGCGCACACACATACATACACTTGTGATTGTTTTAGCGTTATGAAATTGAACGCCGATTTTCAGCAAATTAAACTTCGGAAAGGAAATTTCACAACCAGGCGTGTGGAAATTTTCACGGGAGCCGGTGTTACGTTTCACCGAGAGCTTATCTACACGCGCTTCGAAAGCCAGCGACTCCTGGCACGCTCGTCCCGCAGCATACGAAAAATCGAGAAGCGAAGATACGATCCACGATGTCGAGCTGAACTATTCGACCGTGGAAAAAATTATCCAACAACGCATCTGTCGTTGCCAAAAAAAAAAAAAAAAAAAACTATCCAAACGATCCTCGCCCTAGATGGTATAATTACTGCACGGAACATTTGCGATCTAATGTCCAGAGAATTAATACAGAAAATCTCCAGCAAGAATTCGAGCGTGAAGGAGCAAGCAACGTTCACACGGTGGTGTCCGAGATTCGGGAATATCGGGCCCGTGGTCCGCGTATCCACGGAAATCGACAGACCTATTTGAAATCACAGCACGCCACGCGCCGTGGGGTGTAGCCAGAAGACACAAGGCGCAAAAGGAGTGGTAGGGAAACACCGTGACTGAAGGAGCGAGGGAAGGACGACGGAGGGAAGGGGGTGGGTTCACCCCATAAAACAATGCTCCCACATCTGTCAGCCTCTTCTACTTCCTCTCCCCTGCGAGCCGCCCCTTCAAGTCCCTAATTATACCGCCCCCTTTGCCCGCCGCCATCCTGTGCGTCTGCATTATGCGTCCGGACCACTTGGGCACGCACGGGGCGAAGGGGAGATGCCCTTGTTGAAAACGAGAGCGAACAACGGTCAAGACGGCGAATCTAAACTTTTCCCTTTTTTTCTTTCTTTCTTTCTTCCTTTTTTTTTCCTTTTTTCTTTCTTTTCCACGACGTTTCCAAACGCCCGTCAACGCCCGCTGCGAGAAAGTGGCGAAAAAAGAAAGAAGCGAAAGGGGACGAGAGGACACCCCTTGAGACGACTCGGCGTCTGAAGGGTGGAAGACGCACGAAAATTTTAGGCAATCGAGTCTCTTTCTTCTTTCTTCTGTCTGGATCATTGAGGAGGACCTTGAATTTCGTTTCTTCTTTTTCCATTTTTTTCTTCTTTTTCTCCTTTTCTTCCATCGAGGATTACACGCACGAACAAAAATGAAGATTCGATCGGACGTAACTCGATTGTCGCGCGTGACAGATGGTTTGTGATTAAAGTACGGATGCTGCAATCGGGCTTTGGGAAAAGGGTGACTCGAACTGGGAACGAAAGTTTCAGTTTTCTAAATGGGGTTTTCTTCTTTCTTTTTCCGGTGGATTTCGGCCGCTCGGAATTAACGTTGAAATATATTTGCAATCGCGATTACAAACTCCTCACACGGGAGGATTTCACAAAGCTCGGGGAATTAATGTTGAAACGCACGACATCGCGTTGAAATCAGTTACAGAAAAGGATTGAGAGGCACAATCGCTGAAACTGTTCTCTACAGACAGAAAGAGTGGATTATTCCTACGAAAGAGAAAAGAAATTGAAGCGAAATCTGGAAACTGAGAAAAAAAGAAAGAAAAAATAAAGAAAAAGGAAAAACAGGGGTGGTTTAACGAGTCGAGAGAGAAAACGTTAAAGAAAGATTTTTGATTTAACAATATTCCCAACAAGTCGGCCACTTGGGGTAGGGATAAAATAGCCAAGGATTGGATTACCTATTTTTCGAGTAGCGTGCAACTTGTAAATTGAAGTACTTCGCATGTATCATCAGAGATCGGTGAAATCGAGACGGCAACCGTATATCTGCCGCACTTACAAAAACTTTTGTATCTTGTCGAAAAACGAACGAGTTCGAATCCGGGGGGAGAGGGGAAGTAATTTTTCAAACAAATATTTCTTTTTTCAATAGCGGATATTCGTATTTCTTTCTTTCCCGGGCGTGCGTCCTGCCGCACGTAAATTATTTTCGGAAATTGCGTTCGTCCGACTTCGGCCGATCGAATGCGAAATTGCTCGAACTTTCTCTTTCGACGAGTACCTCGTCGTTCGTCTCGTTGCTCGTGAACTTGCTTGTGAAACCGAGGGTTGAATATTACGAATTCATCGGCGGCGCGTATCGCGCAAGATGGCAACGCTTAGGCGCAGAATTACAAATCGATTGAATCGAAGGGGTTTCGACGGCGCGGCTCCACGCGGTGAAATTAACATCGTGTTTTTAATGCCGGGGATAATTGTAAGGGTGGAATTATACCGAGGGCTGAGCGGCGCGCTGCTCGGGTTCTCGTTGCGTGGCCGGCTCGTTGCAGCGGCTCTCACCCTTGTTCCTTCGATGATCGATCAACTGTTTTCAACAGAAGAGAAATTAACATAGACGCGGCGCGTATATTGTGCAGGCTCGTCCGTGCAAATATATGACAAAACGTATTCGGGCAATAATGGCAGACGCATAGAGAATCGGTGGTAGAACGATGACACGCGAGTCGAGATCCACTCGAATGATTACACGCATTGCGAGAGTCAACGCATTCGTGAAATAAAATCCAGTTCGGAACAATTGACACCGGAACGATTTCGTCGTTTCTCCATTTTCCTGTGAAACTCGTTCCTCTCTCTCTCTCTTTCTCTCTCATTCTCTCTTTTTTTCATCCTCCCCCTGTTTCTTCATTCGCTTGCGCCCTGCGCTAGCTTTCACCCCTTTCGAAGCACCACTGTCGTATTCTAAGGTGACTCACAACCACTCAGCGGTTCAACTGCGCGTGAACCCTCGATTCAACAGCTCGACCGTGCTCGTTACGTGAACCGCGAAAATCAGTTCCACTATTGGCGGCTCGATCCCGTCGCTACGATGGATCATCGCCGTTTGATAAGTCCAATTCGATGATTTTCTTTCCGCCTGCGAAATCCTGTCACGTCTGCGTCATTTTTTTCGCCGGTTCTTTTCCCTTTACTCTCCCCCCCTCTCTCTCTTTCTCTCTGTCACCCCTTTCCGTTCTTTTTTTCCTTTTTTTGTTTCGATAACCGTACACAACCGTTTCTGTTTTCCCACTCTCCACCCAATACTCGTCCGTCTCGTTCTCTCCCTCCGTTCCTCCCTCTTTCTCTCTCTCGCTCTCCGGCTCCTTCCTTTTTTTTTCCAGCCGTATCCCAACGATAACAACGCGTCGCAGCGTTCCTCGACGTAGTATTTTAGCCAGAATTAATCTGCAATTTTATTTACTATGGATCTCGAAAATAACGTTTTTTCTCTCCCAGTGGCATGCGAATGAACGAGCTATAAATATCTGGTGACATTACTCGGATCATCCCCCCGTCCCCGGTCCAACGGCGGATCTATCGAAAAGGATTATTACAGGATCCAGTTTGCGACGCGATGGCGGGGGAGGGACGGGGGAGGGCAGGCGTGCGGACGCGTGGAAACGAAAAAACGAAAATTGCAAAAAGTAGGCAACACGGAACGCACAATGAAAAAAAGAGAGAGAGAAAGAAAAAGGAAAAAAGAGGAAAAAGGAAAAAAGAAAAAAAAAGAGTGGAGATAGGAGCCCCTTCGAAACGAAAAACAGCAAAGAGAAGGGCGACGAAGAGGGGGAGGGGAGGGAGGGAGAGGGAAAAGGGAAGAAATCCGCGGTTATACAGGTATACTACATACCGATGTGTAGTACCAATCGAATTCGTAATAATAACAAACGGAGTCTAAAGTGTCCGTGGGTTTTTTTTCGGCTTCTGCGTGTCGGGGGCAGGCTGGGAAACTGCGGCCACAGCGACAGTCAATGTAAGCCCCGGCGTACTCGTACATTCGTTAGGTTGCGGGCTTCAGATTAAGGGGTATGGGCATAAAAAGGGGGGCATCGGTGGAGGGGGTAGTAAATGTAAAAATATTGCTGAATCGGTGCAGATAACGGTTTCATATGGGGGCTCTCTCTGCTCTTCTGCCCGATTCCCAGCAGCTCGCTTCTGCCCTCCTCGCCCCTCGCGCGCCCTCCTCTGCGCGAGAACCCACCCCAATTCCGTTCGTCCCTCTTGCCCTCCCTGCCCGGTGGCCGGCCCTGATACGGGACTTGCTTTGAAAAAAATGTATCTCGACTCCGGGCGTAGCGATACGAAAACGTTTTGCATTTCAGCGAACACGATGGGCGAGGCGTGCGCTCGTTTCGCTGGTAACGAATCAAACGAATAACTTTCGACGCGCGCGCGAATCGTTCCGCGAAATTACCGTAGTTCCCTGTAAAACGTCCGTATAATATGCGGAACTGTCCAACGTGCCTGGCTACCGAGACGGTCTACGTCCTCTCCAACGTGTGACTCGCTCATTTCTCTCTCTCTCTCTCTCTTTGCCTATATATGCACGTACGTACGTATGTATGTAAAATGACTACCGTTGTCGAACCGATCCAACGATTCTTATCGATACGGGACCGGTAGCGGCGGATAACAAGATTTCGCATGCAGATCGACGCGAATTTCTCTTTCGCGCCCTCCGACCTGGCCAAGGCGAACGATTGCGATTAATATTTACTCGCGACGAAAGAGAGAGCGTTCCTTTGTCTTATTCTTCTTCTTTCTGTAGTCAGGACCGGAAGAAGAAGAAGGGAACGACTCGAATGAATTAAATATTATTCGTTACGAATGGCTCGTTGCTTTTCAACGAACGTTTCTCTCTCGCTACCGCGCCACGATTAAAAACCTTTTCAGATTTTAATCGAAGAAAAATATTCTCTGTCAATTGAACGCCGACCATCGATCTGTTACGAAAAAATATTCCCCTCCCTCTTCTTTTTTCCTTCGATCGGTCCCCGCGACGGTTCTTCAAGTTTCCATTTGTCG
Source organism: Tetragonula carbonaria (assembly GCA_032399595.1). Taxonomy (NCBI): domain Eukaryota; kingdom Metazoa; phylum Arthropoda; class Insecta; order Hymenoptera; family Apidae; genus Tetragonula; species Tetragonula carbonaria. The sequence goes on from JAUCRC010000014.1 coordinate 10,494,127, forward strand.
ACTCTTGGCGCGATCCTTTGGCGCGATTCTTCTCACCGTTTGGCAGAACTTTTTTCTCGCGCGGCAATCGAAAAACCATAGTCGAGTTTCGATTTTGGAAGACGACGTGTCGAGATACGCGACGAATCGACGCGGTAATGTAAGAACTTACGAATAATAAACCTCTCGACGGGTCACGCTTCCTCGGCCTTGCTGGCGCATTATTTTGTAGCGGCGCACAAATTAAACTTCCGGCCATTAGAAGATTGATCCAGCTCGGAATGGAATGTAATATCGCGGAAAGTAGGAGCCTCCTGGTGAAGGGGGAACTAGAAAGACGCCGTGGACAGGGAGAGGGTAAAGAGGATCTTAATTATAATTCTTGGCCGCGAAGTTCCAACGAAAGCCTCGCAAATGAGGTCGGCGCCTGTCTGACACAAACGATATCGTGCACGACCGCAGAAAACCTGACATCGACTCCGTTCAGCAGACTCGATCATGGCGTCGCGAGGTGAACAAGGAGATCCAGAGCAGGTGATTTTCGTCCTTTATAAATTACGCTTTACCAAACGTAAAGTAGTTCTTTTGCTCTTTCGCGTGCTTTGTAACATATTTTAGATCTATTTTTTCTTGTAATATTATGTTTATTTAGATCTATTAAAATATTTTAGATCTGTTTTTTCTTACAATATTATGTTTATTTAGATCTATTAAAATATTTTAAATCTACTTTTTCTTACAATATTATGTTTATTTAGATCTATTAAAATATTTTAAATCTACTTTTTCTTATAATATTATATTATATTTAGATCTATTTTTATTTATTTTTAGATCTATTCTTCTCTTTAGATATACTTTTCTCTATTTCAATCCTTTGCACTCGACTGTCCCCTCTGAGGGGACAGGCTAACGCTAAATCTAGCCAACAGCTCGGGCTTGCTCTTTCTATAATTTGCTGACAATTATAACGAACGTATACAAGTGAACTTGTTGCATGATGCGATATATAATAGTGCATATAATATCTGAACAGACGCCTAGAGTAAAAAAGCTATAATAACGACGTAAAAAAGACAAAAGAAGACAGCCCTGAGTCAATCGACACTCATTGGAATAATTCGCATAAACCAGACTTCTCGCTGGTACCTACGAAAGTTTAAAACATGCTGGAGGATATTATTTTTCCAAAGATTGAACACTTGCTTCAGCAAACTCGCAACGTTGACGATTCCTTTAAATTTGAACGATATCACACGTCAGAAAGATCACAATCGACAAAACTTCGTATCAAGTACGATTTTTGCACGATTATTTTCCAGTGCTATGTCATTTTACTTACGAAGCGATGCTTCGGTAATAAATTGACGATAGATGATATAAAAAAATGTTTTCGAGGGTTAAATTCAATTTTAAAAGTTAACTGACAACTTTTACAATCGGTCGAACTGAACGAAAATGATTACAAAGGAGAAGAGCGGCAAAGATGTGCGGGCCAAACCCATTGCTATTCAAACGTAGAAACCATTTAAAAATGTAACACCCTCGCGACCGAGGGGGAGGAAAAAGTGTTCGTGTGATCCAACGTGTGACTTTGTAAGTAAAATATACTGCCCCGAGCGGGGAGAAGCCTCGGTCAAATAATCATGATTTATCGGCGTAAGGAATTTTCGTCACGCGAAAAAAAAACAGAAAAAAGAAAAAATGCTTTTTCGAAGCGCAGAGTTCGAGCCCCTTTTCGGCGAGGCGTGTTTTCGAATCGACGTGGATAATAAGCGGCGCACAGCACGGTGATGGAGAAGAACGATGATTTTTATAGTGTATCGAAACCTCTCCTGTTTCTCTCTCTCTCTCTCTCTCTCTCTCTTTCCGTGAAAGGGTTTCCATGAATACGGGGCGCGACATGCAAAAAATGCAGAGATAAACACGGATAATGAAAACCATAAAAAGAAAATTTCACGTTTATCCCGGCACGCGAGTGTGCACGCATTCGGGAGAAAATTTAGGAAAATTTGCTTTATACGCGCGTGAATGGTATGACAGATTTGTCGGTGGCAAAAGTTTCGCGGTGATGAAGTTAAAATTTAACGCAGGTCGTGCCGTATGGAGAAATAATGAATGGAGCCGGCGAAAGAAGAAAAAAAAAAAGAAAGAAACGGCGCGCTTCTCTCTGTCTCTTCACAATGAGACGATACAGCTGTTTAAAAATAATAACGAGAGTAATAAAAAATCATGTCGAAATTACTCGGAAAGATATTGCAAAAGCTAATATAGGAAGACAAATCGACCTTTTTTTTTTTGAGTTACGCAAACTGCTGTTTTCCTTTTGTCTTTGTCCGAGCTTTTTACTGTCGCACTCTACGCGACGTTTATTTTACTCTCTATTAACCATTCAACATTTACCAATGATACCTTTTATGCGCATGTGTGACACTGTTAATAAATTGATAATTTATAGTGTTTAATGGACTCTAACGACTGTATGCACGCGTTTACCACATATATCCAACGACGTACGTATCAACAGTGTCTTGTCTATTTTTCGAAACTTTTCTCAGCTATTTTCGCAGAAAACAGCATGTTTCGCACTCTTGACTAATTCAGTCGTTCCGACGGAAAGGGAGAAGAGAAGAGAAAACGAAGTAGACCAGAGTATGTTTAAAAATAGAAATAATTAGAGAAACTTCAATTTCGCAATCAGTCGGGATCACCGTTCTGCAACATCTTCTTCAATTTCCCCGCAAATGAACGGCCTGCCGTGTTCATAATCAAAGATTTTCATTTCTATTTCCCATTTAATTCGGCCGCAGCGATCGTCCGTCGATGCCACACGTCGAACGTGCAGAGGGGTGGCAGCAGACAAATTACTTTCCACCGATCCGATATATTCAGAAAAACTAGCCTAACTACGAGATTCGCGGCGAGAATCGGTGCGGCAGGGGAGTCGAATTGAATCGTGTAAATTTTTCCTCGTGGCCGGAGCGTGTACACGTGCGTGTGTGTGTAGCATGTGATGTATCGGTTTGGCGGCGGGTGCCGGGGCACTAAAAATCGTTATCCAGTTTCGGTCAGACGAAGATTGAGACCGGGCGAAAGAACGTGTACCGGCCGAATTAAAATCGTAAGCGACCGCAACCGCATATTGACCTCATAAAGTTGCCCGGCGCAAAAAACCCCGGGCCGGGTGATGTCCCGGAAAAGAATTACTCTTTCCTCCAGCATGGAAAACTGGCGGCGCGGCCGGGCTCCGCAAGTGGAAGTGCGGTATAACGTTAATTGAATATATCGGATTCCTCGAGAATATCGTGGTTGCGGCGATAGGAAATGGATGGAGAAATAATTGTCGGATACGTACGGGGAACGTGTCATACTAGTAAAGCCTCGTTTTTGCTGCAATTATATTTGTTGAATTTGATACGGCCGCGGAAGGGGAGAGGAGGAGGAGGAGGAGCAGGGGAAGGAGCAAGGGAGAGGTTCGATCGAAAGCGGTAATCAATTTCCACAAGTGTCTCGATATCGTTCTTGCATTCGCCGGGATTTCAGCCTTCCATTCGTACGGTCTCGTGTACAATAACTAATTTCGAATCGAAGGTCCGGCACCGGCGGAGAGGAGAGAAAAAAGGGGGGCGAAAAAAAGAGAGAGAGAGAGAGAAAGAGAAAGAAAGAATTACATCGGAGTGTTGTAATGAATTAAAACTGTAAAATTGAAAAATCTCGCGCGTGTAATATCCGTTCCGTTTCGTCGTGAATAAGCCCGCTGGTGAAGAGAGAGAGAGAGAGAAAGAGAGAGAAGAAAATGTTCCTCGGCTTGGCACTCTGATCAAAAGTGGTTATCGAAAATTTCCTAGACACCTTAACGCGTTCCTTACCAGAAATCGGCAACTCTCGAGACAACTCAGTCAGAATTGTGAAGAAGATTTCGAAATAATTATATTCGTCGAGTCACAAAAAAATTTCAAGCTCTTGAAAGAAATCGTTGATCGAACTATCTGCTCTACGATACTGTCGAATTAGCGCGGATTATCTAGCCAAAATTTAATTACACACACGTCGGCGTAAAATGGGTCATGAAATTTCGAGCTATTCCATAAAGATATCGGGGCGGTCGGGTGATTTCGCGTAATCGCGTCGAATCATCACAAAACGCGAGCCTCACGTGTATAATGGTTAAATGCCGCCGGTGAATCATAGTTTCATTCGCAATTAGATGGCTCGCAACGAGTTACGCGTTACATGTACCGCATGTACAGTGCATACTATGCGTTACGGTACCAGCAGCGAGAACTGCAAAATCGATCAGTTTTCGAAACGATTTTACACGGGAGAAGAATTCGGGAACCTATTCGGAAATTTAGAAATTCCAATACCAAAGACCTATATATACGTCGTACGGGCGGCTTTAATGTCTCGAAAGAGGCACATGGAAAAGGAAAGAGAGAGAGAGAGAGAGAGAGAAAGAGAGAAAGAAAAAGATCAAATAAAAATCGGTGTTTCGTAACCGGGCATATAATTTGTTTCGGTGCTCGCTTAAGGACGTTTTAATCGCCGCGATTACCGCCAGGTGCTTTAAATGCGTCTCATTATGAATTTAAGTAAGGCCGCGGTAAATTACGAGGTCCATAACTTTCCAGATTATTTCGCTGGCTACGATACTGCAGTCCATCAATTTTAATTTTAATGCCTTTCCCTCTCTCTCTCTTTATCTCCACACGCCCTCCCCTTACTCGCCAACAACCGTCCCCTCCCCCCGCGCCCCTACGCGAGCGAGTAAACACCACTATGTTCGACGATGTAGCGTTTTCGCCACGTAGATCGATACTCGTTTCTTCGAACGTTGCAACGTCTGTAATCGGCACAAACGTACGATTTCCTTGCCGAATTAATGTCGCCGATGTTAATATTACGGCGAGAGCTACCCTGCGATCTCGTGGACCGTGGGAATGTAGGATTTTCGACGACTTATCGCCGGTTGCTACGAATTTTACGCGAAAGCGATAATCCTCCTTCGTTACGTCTCCGCTCTCCTCTTGAAATAATCACCTGGAAAAGTTTTCGAAATTTCACAATCGAACGACTGTGTGGAAAGCCGGGACGAAGCGCCGGAGAGAGAAGGAAATAAAATCCAGCTCTCGACCGCTGGAAAATAAAATTTTGTGGAAAAGTCTGTAAACAGTCTTCTCGGTGAGAAGGAAGCCACGTCGGACATCTCATCCCTTGAAAAAAACCGCGCTCGCTTAACCGGCGTACTTTAACTTATCTGTGAAAACTTGGTCGCAATCTCGCAGTCGCTCGAACGAGGCGCTTCGTACCCTCGCGATCGCTCGAGAGATGCGAATCGTTCGCTCTCGTTGAAAAGAAAATGAAAGAAAAAATAAATAGCGTCCGTGCGACTTTAGAATTGGCCTTCTCCTCTGGTCGCGAGAGTTTGATGCACGTGTAACTTGTACACGTATGTCAGAGAGAAAGAGAAAGTGTGTGTGTGTGTGTGTGTGTGCGTGTGTGTGAATACCTATCGATCGGTAACTTTATTCCAACTCAGCTAATGGAATCGGGAACGTAATTTGGCCATGTGACATAATGTTAACCAAGCATGCGTATCTTATTGAGTCCGCTGTTTTGCCAGGGGAGCCAGTAATGAACCGTAATTACGTAAGCCCAAATATTGCTTTAATTATACATCTCACCAGTCCGGAGGCTTTCAGGATCCGCGTCATGCTAGGCTGACTTTATCGATTGGCCCGGCGTCATTAGTGTCTTTTGTAACGCTCGCACGTCAAAGTGATTCCTTTCTTTCTCTCCCTCTCTCCCTCTCTCTCTCTTTCTCTCTAGGAACTAAGCGGATCAGGTAATTTATTAACCGAGGCTAACAATGCTGCTTCGACTGAATTCCATTGGTCCCTTGCGTCGATTGAGCCAAGCTTCCGTGTTTTCTGCTGTTTTGTTCTTCATTTAGGAAAAAAAAAAGGAGACGTAAAGATAGGTAAATACGTGAACGAGAGGTGAGAACGAGCCACTGGTTTAATCGAGGGTTCGCCAATCATCATGGCAGCCGCTCACCACGATCGTTAAAATCGCGAAAGTTTTACTCGCGTAGCCTTCGCGTAGGCGGCGAACGGTTTGAAACGAAACGCTGCGAAAACAGTCGAACGAATTACCACAGTGAAAGAGGCGAGGGGCAGGTGGAAGGAGGTGCTGATAATTGCATAAAGTAATTCGAGTGTGCGCCAATTTGAAGCGAATTATGTAGGGGAAAAAAAGGTTTCATCGAGCCTATTTGCCCTCGGTGTCGTTACGAAGAAGCGGGACGACGGTGGTCTTCGAGCCACCAATTAACTTCGGTTAATTGATCGACGACACCAATAATTGAAATCAGCGCGAACGGTACACCCTTGAGAAGCGTTTAAAGCGGTATGGATTTAAATTAACGAACTCTGCCAGCCGGAAGGGATTAATAAACGTATTAACGGACGTCGGGGTTATATAAGTCGCAAAGTCTCGTCGAATACGAGACACGTTGCGAATCAGAAACGTGAAGCAATATCGAGTGTCGAATTATCGCCACGCACGCGCGACCTTCTATTATTACTTATTTTGCATAAAATTCAAAAACTCCGCGTGGCAGCCTCGCGGTCAGTCAATGAATAAGGATCAATGCGTGTCGTTAGTAAAATAGATTGCCTGGGGGAGGGAGGGGGAGGGTAAAACTTTAAAGGTTAAACGTGCAACGTACGAATACTCTCGTACGAGGAATTTTATTTTTGCAATTTCGAGAGAAGAAAGCTAAGTCAAATCACACGTCATTGTCTTGTCATAATGACGACGCAATTGTAGAAATTGATTTCGTTCTAAAATTTCCCTTTTTTTCAAAAAAAAAAAAAAAAAGAAACAGAAAAAAAGGGGAAAGAAAAATTGAGAAAAGCGTACGTTTACATTTCAAGTTTCGAAGAAGTACATTTGCAACACTGTCCAAGTTTTGGAAAACGTACGAAAGAAAAGTCGAGAGTGACGCGAGAAGGCGTGCCTCGTCGTCGACGAATTAACGTCAGCTATTTAATCGACAATACCAATAATTCAAGCCACTGCCGACAACACGTGCTTACGAGAATCAGATTCGCGTTCATCATCAGATATCCGAAATAACAATCTCGGGCACGTACATACATGCGCCCTGTCTCCCGGGCGCATATACGACAATCCGTGTAAGTGGCAAATTACCAAACCCAATAGTCGCGCCTGACTCCCGTTCAATAATTAAGTCGGCTGGTGTTACGTAACGTACCTACGCTGTATAATCGTATCTACGATTGAGAGCCGTTCGTGTGTAATTCGATATGATTATTCATTGGGACAGGTGAATGCGACGGTAATTCCGCGGTGATTAAAATAATCGGCACCCGTGACCGTGCAGCAGCATCGCATTTCTGTTAGCAGGCTGATAATAAACGCTTTCATCCGAACGTTGACGCGAACCGAACGCGAGGATTTTCCAACGCGAGGCCTCCTTCCCCTTGATGCATGCTTCCCGACGAGCTGGCCGCTCCTTTCAATTTGAAAATTAAGCTCGAAACATCGCTTTCGCGTTCGAACTTTCGCGTCTCGAGATTCGAACAGCTTTCATCAGCGTGGCAACATTCTCACCAGTGGGAGAAATTTTTTCTTTTTTTCTTTTTTTTTTTCCAAGATCAAGAACAGAGCGACAGAGTCATAGTGTTGTCAACTTTTCACGACGACGGTAACGACTGGTTGGTCGGTTTAATCCGGCTGGTCAGCCCTCGATACAGACGTACGCTGCATTATGCCAATGATCGATTCCATCCGGCCGAAACGGACGGAACGAATCCCGGTAATTTTCGAGGCGAAGTTTTCTAAAGAATGACTGATCGAATCTGATTCAAAAATCAAACGAACCTTCGTCGAGATTGCCTTCACAAACTGTCGAAGCAAGTTACTCAGATTCAGCAAGTTGAGGTTTGTTGACGGAACCCTCGAAACGCTCGTACACCGATAATAAACTCGAAAGAGAAAGAGAGAGAGAGAAAAATAAAAGGCAACGCACGGCGCGATTCCTCCGCCGAGACTGAATCGAAGGTTCCCAGCCCCCCAAGTCTTTTCGCTCGCGATCTCGTCGATCGAGCATGATCAACCCTCGCCGGAGAACAAGTGGAGAGTAACTGTATCAAGGGGTGGTATCTCGTCGTCGGTGGTAGTCTCCGGCGAAAGAGTACGCGCAGGGGTACGCGTTCCTCCAGTCATCGGTAATTCGATAAACGAGTGCGTCGATGGTCGTCGTGGTCCTCGATCATCGCGTACGTGTATCGTCGACGAGGAACAACGATGACGACGGCGATGACGAAAGGCGATGACGACGACGACGACAACGTCGAAGGGGATTGATCGACGTAAGCCCGAGGCGCACGGAACAGCAGCAGCAGCAGCAGCATTCAGGCTTGGGCGGCAGGCAATTGGCATCGATACTTTCGATAGGTCGACGCGTGCATCGAGTCACATCCGGTTCGTTTCACCGAGAGTGCTCTACGAGATGCTACACGCTTCGACGGAAGACACCGTAAGAGCGAAAGAGGGGAAAAAGCGAGACAAGGAGAGAATTACGAGATACAGACAGAGAGTGCACGAAAGGGAAGAGAGGGGTGTGCCCAGGGTGGGAAGAGAGAGTTAGGGGGGTGGGGGAAGGGAGAAAGAGAGAATCCCGTTCGCGGAGAGACGAGAGGCGAAAGGGAGGAAGGTTAGCTGCTGTAATTAGTGAGAACGTATCGTAATTAGAGAAAATGCCACGTTTAATTGCTAATTGAGTTTCTGGCTGATGCGAGATCTAATTTTAATCACCTAATTACGTGACTACAGGCTGCGGGCTTCGGACAGCCGCTACCCCTCTCTCTTGCCTCCTGCGAGTATGCATGGCTACCGGTACTCTACGCCTGCTCTGTGGGCGTATAAGTACTCGTCTAGTCGAATTGTAACGGGTGATACGCTGCCCCGGCGTCGTTGCTTAAACACCAGAACGTTTTCGCGGTACACAGCCGGAAACTCGAGTCTTGTAAATTCTTCCAGGCATCGAAGCGATGATCTCCGGCCTTACCCGTCAAGGTCACTCTCGGCCCTCTCACGGCCTTTTCTTTTCCACGCACGCTACGAAATTTCCCGTCTCGCTGAAATTACGACGAATCAAATCCAGATCATCTTGAGAGGACGTTCTCGCTTAATCTTCCGCGTCGGAACGTAAAAACGTGTAAAACAATCATCAGTAAGAGAGGTTCATCACCGTTAACGATCTCGAGTCAGCTTCATTTTTTTCACTAAATTCAAATCGAATCGAGCTCGTCTTCGAATCACGCTGTATGTTCTTACATTACCAACGATAGAACGTATTCTTTAGTTCATTATAAACGAAATGTCCCTGTCTGGGACACGAGCGACCAAAAATTAATGGAACTTTCGCGAAGCGAACGACAGAGAGAGAATCAATGCGTGAAAATATCCAGCAACTAGTTATCGCGGCGACGAAAGGGGAGAAAGTTGATTGTAACTGGTGAATCCGACTTCTGGCCGGTTTCTGCGCCGAGACACACGGTATACTAGCTCGTAACTTCCAGCCACCTTCGTTCGTACGTGTACGTACGTTTGAAGCGAATACAGGGAAATGTGGTTAGAAATTACATGCCTGCCGCTTATATACAGAGCTCCGAGCTCGTGGAACACGGGCTCTTATTAACGCGTGTATTAGCTATGCCGACTCACCCTTCTAATCTATATCCAACACCGTGCCACGCGATTATTGGTTTCACGCGAGGACGGCTATCTACATTATGTCTACTGGGTGACGCTAATTTTCCAAATGCGTATGTTTCTAATCGCTGGATTCGAGACAACCCGCGTTTATAAATAGCCGGCAATTCGCTGTTCACCGTGATAAGCGACCCGGCAAACGATCGATTCTCTCTCTCTCCCTCTCTCTCGATCGATCGATCGGTACGATTATTTATGATATTACGTATACGTATCGAAACCATCCCTCGATATATTGGCACCGATAGGAAGCCTGTATTTTCTTGTTAGCTATTACTCATCGTTAAACGGCGGAGAGGGGGAGGGAGGGGGGAGGGTTAAAGACACTAATACAGCTCGATGGATTTTCGGTTGAATTGATGACGGACGCGACGGACGATTTTCAAATTTTTGCGATTTTTCCAGCCTTTTCCCGCGAACACTCGACTTCCCCGCGAAGGAAACCGAAATTGAAAATGAAAACTAGAAAAGTATCGTTCAAATACGAGACGCGATTGAGATCCTCTTTCTTTTTTTCTTTCAATAAGCAATTTAACGAGTATTGCAGAAATGATTGAAATTTAGAAAAGCGAAAGCGAAGGGGAGAATATAAAATAACGGAAGAGTTTGCCTCGATGCCGATGATTATGATCCCGTCGACTGTCATCCGTGAAAAACACCGAAACATTAGTTTACCTTAAAAGCCTCCACTTTCCCTCAAACGTAGCCGGTAACGACATTGAAAAATTGCGTTAGAGACGATGAAAGGGAGTGCAGCAGGACACCGGTCGTTCACCGGGACCTCCAGCGCCCTGCTTTTCGTTTCATTAACAATAAAAATAACATCATTATCGATGTGGCGGTCGTAAACTGAATCTGAGACCCCCGGGCGAGATTTAATATTTCGCCTAATCAAATTGCGCGACGACGAATCCCATTAACAAAGGAGCACAGACAAAACGAAGAGCGCCCCGTACGAATCGCGTTCCTCTCGATTTCATTTTGCGATTTACTTAAAGACGTATACACGAACTTGCGAAATCTCGTCGCGACAATTTCTCAGCGAAGGGATAAAATCGCGTGTTGGAAATGTCAGTGTGACACGCGTACTTCAAACCCCGTCATCAGTTCGCTATCTTAAGAATATGAGGTAAACACTCTCCGATGAAAGTAGTAAGGAATCTGAAAGCAAATCCAAATTATTGTCTCGATCAGCCAAGTCGTTAAGATTCTACGGACGTTTTTTCGAGATTTCGTTGATATTGAACATTTTATTTTCGTGTCTGTCGCACACTGTCTGACACCAGTTTCGTTTCTCCAAGAATCAAAATGACGAAACGGATGTTCAAACGATTCAGATCCCTCTCGATCGTGAAGAAAAAGCCCCGAACGCGAAGAATCGTACCAAGTGCCAAGGTCTCGGATGATCGGTAAGTCGAGCTTAACGTACAAGTGGGTAGTCGACTTGTTCCAAAAAGGCGTGAAGCCGCTTTTTAATGGCGGTCAAGCCTCGGCAGGAGGCGACGGCTCACAAAGCACGGACGAGTGAACTTGCCGGAAACAAGAGCCGGTAATTAAAAATGTCAAAGCAACTTCCCGGCGTGTGGCCTCGAGTGGCCATTCGGAGCGATACGCCGGCAAGCAACGTCCACGAAACGAAACGCCACGATTTCGAAGATCGATAACACGTATAATGCTACGGCCAAGTTCCCACGACGCGGCAATCATAATAAATTCTCTACAGACTATATATTGCCAGACTGTCGTTAAGTTTTCAAATCCAGCTAATTTCCCTCGGACGAGTGATTGGCCGCAAACGCTCGATCGTAACTTTTTTTTCTTTCTCCCTGTTTTTCATTTTTTTTCTTCTTTTTTTTTTGGAGTTTGGCGCAAGTTTCCGAGACAATTGTCCGGCACGAGACGAGATTTCGGAGAAGTTCAACTTGTGCAATTTTTAAGGATATACTTTTAATTGTGGCGGAGAATTAAAAAGTTCGGTACAGTTCGACGCTGTGGGAAAGTAATTCGACCGAATCGATAGGTAGAATCGCGTGGAATTATCAGTGATAGAAACGAATCAAACGATCCGTGTCGATTTTTCATGGAAATCTCGTCGATTTACAACGACGAGTGCGAGCGATCCGAACTTTGCGCGAACAGTTTGCCTTGCTTACTTCCTTGTGTATATCCGCTTTCGCGTCGCAGTCCGAAGAAAATGACGAAAGGAAATTTTCACGAAAATTCAAAAAAAAATCGAGATTCGCGACAACGACTCGGCGAGAGTTGGACGAACTTCTAACGAGCGAATTACGAAAAATAATCTGCTCGGACTGCTGCGTATTACGAGCGTCTAGCTTGCACGCAAAGTCGTGCACCACCTATCTTCGCCCTTCGCGATTTGGCGTCCGTAAAGGAAGGAAGGAAAAACGAGGAAAAAGGAAACAGGACTAGGAGAAGGGAGAAAAAAGAGAGAGAGTAGAAAGAAAAAAGCGTAGTTTCCTCAGTCCGGTAGACATACATACTTTACATCTCCGGCTCTCTCACTCTTTCCCTGCCTTACAGTGAAACCTCACCCTCCTCTGGTTAGCCAGCGGTGTCTCGTTCTCCTTCTTGCTCGTTCGACGCGATATCCCGGCCCGTTTTTCTTCCCTCCTTCTGTCCACCGGCCACGTTTCCCTCCGAGTGAATGTAAAAACAAAAAAGTGGGACGCCTTATTGTGCGCCGGTGAGACTGCGACTCAAAGGCTTAGAGCTTTGTACGTAGCAATGCTTCCTATGTGCAGGCACAGCAGGAAGAAGGGGGCGCAAAAGGGGCGACGCGGTAACTACCCCGTGTATGGGCCGGCGTGTACGTGCAACCCTCGTCAAAGAAGTGGGGGAGAAAAATACACCTAGCTACCTCGTTCATTTTTATCCCCTAAAGCAATTTCAGCATTGTTTTAAAATAGTACTTAGCAGGGTCATTGTATTATGCATGCGCCCTCGGTCTAGTGGACTGCGCCAGTGTGTGAGAACACTTGATTCCTCGCGCACGTGAGCCTCGCCCCATTGTTAACTCAGGAGGAGCAGGCCTGCTGCGGAGGAGGCGGGGGCGGAGGCGGTGGAAAAGGAGCCGGACGCGGGGCGAGAGAGGGCCGCGCAGAACCGGTGCCGAGAGGGTAACAGAAGGGATTTTTCTCGGCCAAGATTTTTTAACAGTGCTTACCTCGACCATGAAACACTCCGTTCGATTTTTTTTCTTTCCTTCTTTTTCTTTTTTTTTTTTTCTTTCTCTCGGGGCTGTCGATCGATCAGTACTGCAAGCATGGCTTCCTGTCTTCTGTGCCACGTATCATGCCCGCCATGTTATGTTTGCGACGTTTATTTAGCGCGTTCTTCGTCCGAAAGGCTACGAAATACGTACGTACATCTGAAATAGAAACAAATGAAATCCAACGAATCGATTAACATACGCGGTAATTTTGCGAGATACTTTCCCTCTCGCGAGTCCTACTCCGAGCACGTTCACTTTTCGGTGAAGACTGCGAAGTTCGTTGAAAATGAATTTCTGTAACGAGTTCAGCAGGAGAATAAACGCGATAATGTTGAAAAAAAGCGCGAGCTCGTTTAACAGTACGCGTAGCGTAGTAGATGACGATTATATTCCTGATTTTGAGACGTACCTCCTGGCAGTGCCACAACCGTGTTCAGTTAAGTACGAAGTCGAGTGCGATTACTATTGTTCCAGGCCTGGCAGTCGAGCGTTTCAACTGCCTACCGGGTAAAGCAATATTGCATTCGAAAGAGAGCGTACACTCGCCAAGTGTGACGCCCGCGGTAAGATTCTGAGGGCCCTTACGCAAGATAAAGGCTTGCATATACTTACTGAGTACATATACTCGTCCAGATTCTCTTCTTCATCTCCAGCCGGTGAAATTTTGTCCGCCGACTCAGCTAATAAGATCACCAGCCTCGCCCCCACCTGAAAAATCCACGTTGATTAGTACGTAATCCTCCGATTTCGGACCGATCTTGAACAACAGATGAAATTTTACGCTCGCAGATTTCCTCTGTTGCCGTCGTTTCAGCCAATTTTGCTTCTCCGAACGAGAATACAGCTGTTTGTCGAGAGATTTTCTAAAAGTTGACGCAAGCCATGGAGAAATAATGACAACGAAATCAAACTACGGATATACGCGAAGGCTGGTTGAAATATTCTCGATCGAGCGTGTGGCGGTGATAAATCCGCGGGAAATAAAGGAGCGCGAGTCGTTTCTCGCGAGGAAGAAGGAGTAGCAGGGTGCAAGACACGTCACGGAGACAGAGACAATTGCAGAGCTACGACGACGTTAAGTGCATAGCCGTGGGTCGCGTGGCCAAAGGCGCTGGAACGGCCCTCTCGTGTTCATTGTTCATAGTCAGCGTCCTCCTACCCCCTTGGCTCTCGGTTGTCTCGGCCACCCCTGAGCGGCGGATCCATCCCTCTCGGATCCAACCAGCCGTGCCTCTCGCTCCCGTCTCATCTTCTGCCAGCCTAGTGACTTCACGAGGGTCTCATTTTCATTAAGAATTAAAGTTGAAGTCCGCGGGAAAAAAAAGTTTCCATTCGCCTTTTTCATGCAAATGAGATCGCGCCATCTCGCGCCGCGAAACTATTTCGATCTTCCTCCGAGCTACCGCGGGATCCGGCGACCGCCGAGATAAAATAAAAAAAAAAAAAAAAAAAAAAGAAAGGAAAAAAACGAAAGAAGGGAACTTTCTTCTCGAGCGGATCTCTTTCCGGCCGAGTCACCTTGAATCATTAGCGAATCACCGGGCGCCCGTCTAATTTTCGGGGACTAATCGTGAAAATTAATTAGATCGGCCATCCTCGACATCGTGCAGACATTGCAATATCCAGTGAGATATCCGCCCGAGAATCGATGACGTTCGAGACACTGTCTTTTCTGCGTGGTGATTTTGTATATCGGAAGGCTCGTAGAAAACTTCTGAGTGCAGCGTGCACTTGAAAGATAGTAAATTCCTTGAGCGAATAAGGGATGATTGTTAATATCTTTGGATTTTATATGAAAGAAGAAGAATTCTTTTGGTTCGTTTTCGACGACTTTATCATATACAACAACAGTTGATTAAACACGTAAAATTCAATGTTGTATCCAAGCGTGTCGTCGATAATTGTGCATTTACAGCGAAAGTACAAGTCAGTCGTATTTCATTTTTCAGATTTAAATTTAGATTTACAAACAGACTTGCCCCCCCCGCCTAAAAATATTCGTCGCGTATTTTAAGAAAATCTCGAATAAAAATATGAAAATAATTATATTACAGCAAACGGATATTTGGACAGGATAATTAAATGCTGGAAAGTCGAATGTAAACGTTTCATCTTACCGATCCGCAAACTAAAATCCCCACGAAAAAATACTTTCTATCCATTTGCTAACGAAAAAAAAAAAAGAGAAAAAGAAAAAAAGAAGAAAAAATAAATCCTTAGCAAAAAGTAAAAAATATTCGAATACAAAAGGCAAAACAATACAATGGTCCTGTACGATTCCATTCACCAGGAAACTTTTTTTTATTTAACGGAAGAACAAATAACGGAACACACATATAAGCAGGATTCCGCGAAATAAAGAATTTTTTCAGAAAATATAGACGCACGGGATATATCGCGGGACATCGAATGAAAAATACGACTGTTCCCCAAACTTTTCGGCAATATAATGCGCCAAATCGATCACATCAAGTTTAAAGCGAGAAACGTTTTTCATTAGGAGAAAGTCGTATCTTTTTTTTTTTTTTAATTACGCGCACGCGATAATGAGGAGATCCGAGACTTTTGCGAATGATCGAAAAATGCCCCGATAGAAAATTCGCAAATATATTCGCAAATTTATTCGTCCGGCGATATAATAATTTAATTATCCCCGTTGCATATTGTGTACACAAACGAACGTAATTTTTCCACTCGCGTGTATACATAGGGGAGGCTAGTCGTAGCTCGTTGCGGGCATGAAGGATTAAAAAGAAATTAATTCGGAACGCATTATCGGCTACGTTGACCTGTCAAATTACATTCGTCCAGTATAGAAACCCTTCAACAATATGCTTCGTCGATATGTATATGTATATATACATACATACACGCCCACATATATACGTATACGTTTATACGTACACGTATATATTATCGTATCGAGGCGCGTTGCATCCGATCGACCGCGCTTTTCCCAGGGGAGAAATATCGCGGATTATTATTTAGTCAGTTTATCGCGCAAATTAGTCATGCGAATAGGGATTCATTAGAGCAGTCGCTTAATTATCGCAGCTACACCGACGTTACAGACGACGCTCAAGTGAGAAACGCACGATGCTACGCGCGTTCTAGGCGAATCTGATTTCTGCCCGATTGTTTCCTTGCCGTTCGAGTATCGATATCACGTTCCCCGTCGAGTGTGTTAATTAATTTTCACGGTTAATTCCGTTGACTGAATGCCGCGCTCGGCGTTCCGCCAGTTTTTACGTTACGATAAGTAACAAACTCTTCTCCTCCTTCTCGTCGTCGTTTTCGTCGCCGTCGTTGTTACACGCTCGTAACAATGATCTCGCGCATAGAGACTAATGTCGCCGATTGGCTGCTGCATGTAACGCAATTCGGGAATAACTCGAGCTCGAATACTATCAAGCAGCTTCGTGTTTGTAACATTTATCAATTGCACGAAGCTTCTAGTATTTATTAATCGCGATAACATTTGCGCTACCTTGTCACGATCTCCAAGTTGCTTTTCTTTTATTGAAAAAAAAAGAAAAATGCTCACGGACGAATTACGCAAATTCTCGACGAAGCGAAACATCGACACGCGTTTGATACTATTGTTGGCAACAAAGTACAACTGCAGCGATATTTAATTGTGAACAAATTGCGTAACGGGAAACATTATTGTTTAACGAATTGTCTCTACCCGTTGGATTTAATCAACGGTCAGGCAAAGCAATCCTTCCATTCCGCGTATCATCAACGAAACGATCTACATTCCCAAGACGACGAGCGAAAATCGAAATCAACTCAAGAATCCGTCCTTTGGTCCTCGTGCAAAACCCGAGCGAGAAGTCACACAGAGATAGTGACTCGAACGATCGAGGAGTCGAATCGATACTCGGAAAAGCGACCGAAGAGATTCGCAGATAACGATCGAAATTGCAAAAAAAAATCGTATCCCGATCAACGGGGGAAAACAACCGCCGATCGAAAATGGAAACAACCCCCAAGAATCCAGCCTCCGCATCGAAATAAACTAAGCCTCCCATCCGGAGGCTCGCAAAATAATGCGACGCACCGCCAGTGCAATATCTCTGGCCGCGATTTCCGGTTCGTCGAAACGGCCTCTCATTCGATCGGCCCATTAACCTTGAGTGCGAGCATATTTTTCGACGAATTCGGAAAACGCGGCACGAAATGAGAGACATCACACACGGTGGCCACCGATGCGGCGCATTTTGTTAATTGAAATCGTTTCATCGATCACGGACAACCGACAGTCCCTTAAACGGGAGGATGAGCTCGGCGACGAGAGAAAGAGGGAGAGAGGCAGAGAGAGAGAGAAAGGGGATGAAGGGGCTGTTGGCTTTTGTGTAACTGGGTGAGTTGGATGGGCGACTGGAAGAGAGGGATCAAAGTTCAGGCGAGGGTGGCCAGAGAGAAAGAGAGAGAGAGAGAGAGAGAGGGAGGGAGAGGCTTAAGCTCGTGACAAATGCCCCGGCGTCACGAATCGTTTTCCTAGGCGTCGTATAAATTAATAATTACCCGGTGTCGCCATTACTGGGATTAATGCCGCCGATATTATGCCGGCTGTTTTACCGATAATTCATCGGGCAACGTTGAGATACACACCTCGATGCGAGAAAAATCGCAGGATCGATCCGACATTTCCGCGATTGGGAAATTTTGTCCACACGGATGGGACTGGCCTCGACGAGAAACCGCGATGGACGACGAATTTTCCATTGGATTTTTGTCGGCAGCGCGGCAAGGTGGACGAAAGTTGCCGCGTGCACGAACGGCGCACCGTTACTCGTCGACGTTATCGTTGGTTATTTAATATTCGCGGAACGCGAGGTGTCAATAAAATAACGATCTTCCATCAGGGTGTCACGAGAGATGAGATAAATATGGGTATTTGAGCGCGGCAGATAATGCAAACAAACCCACGGTGAGTTATGCTTCCCGCTCTATATACGGTTTGTCCGCAATTGCGATACGCTGCGCGTTAAATTTGCTTTGAATTACCGCCGATAGTGCGACGCGACCTGGATTATTATTAGTCCGTGATTCCCGTACGCTCCATTACCGTGACCTTGCACCCTTCCTGTGTTTCGATCCTCGCCACCGATAACCCGCCGCCAAACCGAAGGAAAATAACCGGCTACCTGGCTTTCCTTCTCACCCTTTACCCCCTATCCCCCCCCCCATACCACCGCTCCTAGGAATTTTCAACAGGGATCCAGGGGGACCTCGATTTTTCTATTCTGTCGTTTGAATCGATAAGGGTTACTACCTTATAAATATATTTTTGTTCACGTACGACGAAAATGAGCACTTGATTACGAGGGCAGGGTAATTCGAAATTAATGTCGACTAATATGACAATATTCTAGAGACCCTAGAAGGTGAAAGGTTGCTGTAACGTGGATCAGCATCTGAAAGGTCAAACGAGAGAATGAGCAATAATAGAAAATGTTGCGAGAACAACTTTGCAACAAATTTTAGCTATACCGACCGAATGAAATTCCAACGACGTAAATACGTACATATATTTCGCGATCGTCGACTAGGAATAAGCTGTCACACGCGCGCAGCAAAGGGATTTCAATCTCGACTCGTGATCGAGCGCCAGGATTCTTACCTCGACTCGAACGAAATTGACTGGACTGGCAAATTCATAGGCCAGAGCGTGAAAAGGCAGAAAGAGAACGAGAGAGAGAGAGATAGAGAGAGAGCTTGTGTGACAAACGCATCATCATCGGACAAGCAGAACGACGTCTTAGGAGGGTGGGGAGAGAAGGATAATCTTACGATCCACGATGTCAAGTGATTACAGCTATTTTGTGCCACTTGTACTTATTAGGGGTGATACGCCGGTTCAGGCGGCCATTATGAGTGCCATCTGAATCTCGGCCTCTTGAATGCCTCCATTTACCATTAAGCACATTACTATTATCCTATCACGCGCTCGCTCGGCCAAAGGGACTTCTTTGGTTTGCCCGTGATGCACGAAGCCATTTGTGCAAAGTGGCCGTTCATTACTAAATTATGCCGGTTTTATAGCATTACATTAAACCCGACCTCGGCTACGGGCTCCCCGGGTTCGACCGACCTTCGAAAAAAGTCACGCGTTGGAAGGGATGATGTTTCTACTTCGTTCCGTTCTCCGCCATTCATATTTTTCCATCTTGACCTGTGCTTCGTCCAACATACCTGCGAATATTTGCAACGTTTGCACTTTGGACGTAAGCTGAAAATATCTCAGTTCTTCAGAACGTTCCGAAATATATATATATATATATATATATATATATATATATATATATATAGATATATATAGAATATATATATATATATATATAGAGAGAGAGAGAGAGAGAGAGTCAGTCTCTGATTCACTTCTTTCATTCAAGATACACAATGTTTCGCCAAACACCATGTAAAATTCACAAGCGGTTCGTTGACCACGAATACAAGATCCACGGTATCGAAACCTCGACACGATTTCTTGAATAATTTAATCGCCAAAGGTGATCCACCATTCAATCTTCGCGATCCTCATTTTCTCATCTTCTGCCTCCAAGACACATTTACAATCGGCGATATTTTCCAAATGTTTTTCGTCGATTCACGCGCATTCACCTACAATAATCGGCGATCGATTGTCCAAAATACGTGCGTCACGATTCACGCCGACGACGCACGATTGATCTGATTAAAAAGCAATCGACAGCATGTATTTATGGGTGGAGGCTGATGATCATCAACGCGACGAGTTTACACGACAAACTAATAGCCGCATCACTGTTACGAACAGTCGTGTCCGTAATGCGCATATAATTAATGATAATAATGCGGCTTGGGCCATGGTGCACGCGGCAGCGGACCGCTTTTTGTCCGCGGCGCAGTCTGTAATGAACAGCTGAAGATGTCAGAACCAGTTCTGTATCTCTCCTTTCGGGCTTGCAACACTTTGTACGTAACGACGTGGCCGGTTACGATACTGACGCGATCGTTTACCCGCAGTTAAGCCTCATAATGAATATTATTATCGTCCGTTTCTTCTGCCCCGCGAATATTTTATACGAATGTAGATTGCCTCGCCAACGATTCCAGGGATCATCGGGCAAAAAACGAGTGGTTTCACGTCACGTATTCTTTTTCTCTTCTTTCTCGGTGCCTTTAAACGCGTCCACCTTCGATCAACAATCCTTTGTGACGTTTATATACCCTGCCGTAGTGTAACGTCCACCTCTTTCTCTCGTGGTTTCTTGCAATCATCTTTCTTCAGACTTCACGTTCTTGAGAGATTATTCAGAAACGTGATACGTGTAATTAAAGATATAATTCTAATTTTAGGATTATATCGTCGTATATTTTTTATCGATTGCATTTGATGCAGATGACGAGTTTGTCTAGCTGTAAACGATTATTGGTTTCCAGCTTTTGGAAGTCTGCGGCAAGAAACTGTGATCGATTACAATTTTTCTTTTTCTTTTTTTTTTTATTATAGAAAATTATAGAATTGTAGGTTGCTTTCGCAGACAATTTCCACGCTAATTCGTCATCTTCTGAATTACCCTGTCACTGTTTCAAAGTTCCTCTCGAATCCGGCTAATAATCTCGCTGCCGATACACGACTCGATCGTATTTTACAGATTTCTGTTCAATTCGTTCGACCCGTTCGTCAAATAATTTCGAAAAGCCCGGCTCGTCGGTGCCAAGAATCCTCTTCCCTCCCCCTCTGAGCACGTCACATTGAATCCTTCAGCTGCCTCTCCTGTGGTGGCGAACAATTCGCCCAAGCTAGAGCGTCGTTAATTCAACAAGGTCAGCGACATAACTTCTCTCTTCGCGATATATCGGCGAGCTTGGCCGATTGCAATCGGGCGAAAAAATCCTCGATTCCCGGATAAAGGCGAAAGAGGACCCGGTCGTCCCTGTTCTATCTCGCCTCTTCTCCGTCGGCTAATACGATCCTACTTTACGCTACTTTGCGTGCAAAGGTAGGCACGTACGTAGTCGCGTCGAAAAGGTACCGAAACAGGTGTTTGTACACGGAGCTCTGTTCGACCAAGATAACCGGGAGAGCCGCGAGCGTGTGTCTAAAAACCGAGAGACAGAGAGAGACAGAAAAAGAGAGAGAGAGAGAGAGGGAGAGAGCGTATGTGCACGTCGCTGAAGCATAGAGGTAGGAGGTAGCGGCTTTTAATAATATTTCCGAATTTTTTTCGCTCGGTCCGCGCGCACGACTCATAGGCGATTCTCTGTGTGATATATATTTTTTTCCTGGCTCTCTCTCTTTCTCTCTCTCTCTCTCTCTCTCTTTCCTAACAGAGAGCGACGCAGGAGCCGAGCCGTTCCCGATAATCCCAAAGTATTGCGCTCTTTTTGAAAGCGATTTGTGAAATATAAATAAACGGGGACTGGCGTCGAAATGACTTTTGCCTTCGTCATGTGCTCCCGCTGGACCACTGACGCGGGGGAAGGGGGAGAGGAGCATTTTTTGATTCGGATTTCGGCCTGGAAACCGTGGAACACGTCGGGTGGAACACGTCGCGCGAGCTGTCTTTGCACGCTGTGTGTTATATGCTTAGCACGCGAATACGAGGCGGGACGGACGCGAACGAGCGAGCGAGCGCGAGTGCGCATGCACGTGTGCATCAACGGCAACCACCAGCAGCCCATCGCCACCGATGGAAATGAAATGTCAAAAAGAGTAATAACGAATGTTATCGATATGATACCGGGGATATAGATAGTTTTTCGTTCTTTAGAGATGGAATCGACGACGAGAATTTCGCTCCCCGTTTTCGTTTTAATTCTTTATCCTTGTTAGCTCTTTTCCTTTTTTTCCCCTCCCTCTTTCTTTTTTTCTTTCCTTTTCTTTTTTTCTTTCTTTTTTTTTTTCATTCGACATCCCCTTTCACCCGTTGCCCGTTCCTTTTCGAGAGGCAGACTGAATTCCGTCCTTTCTACGGAATCGACGACGAACGCGGCGCGACAATTATTATTTCGCCGAACAACGAAGATTGCGAGAGATGACGAAGTTCGAATTTTACGTGAATCGATGATATTCTTACTTTCTAACTGAACCGTAAGGCTCGCAAACGTCAAGAGTAAGGTAATACAGAGTCGGGATGTTTTCTTTTACGTGAAAAAGAAAATTTCGCGTGAATTCAGCAAGCGAGTGTCGCGATGTCGTGGTATTTTGTCAAAGAAACTGCCACGCAGTACGTCAAATCGTCGTGGATTTTATTTTTCTATTCCCTCGATTTCTGGGAAATGTTGCCAGCGAAATCCCCCCCCCCCCCCGCGCCAGCGGCGGTGTAACAGGCCGCAGGCCGAGCGAAACGTTTCGCGAAATGATTCGCCGTTTTTTCGCCTAGCAATTCCATTAACATTCGTCGTAATACCGCGCTCGGAAATCTCATAAGCGACGCCTTGGTCGATGCAAAAATTGTTAGTCTTTCTGGCGGCGCGGCGCGGCGCTATTGTGTGGCCCGGGCCGCGTGCGCTTTACGTTCGCCGCGCGCGGGAATAATTCAATAATCCGCCAACATTTTTATTCCGCGGCCGGATTTAATAAACCGGCAAAATAGATTTTATTATTTGCAATCACCATTCCCACGGACCCGTTCTTTCTCTTTCTCTCTCTCTCTCTCTCTCTCTCTCTCTCTTTCGTTAGCTAGTTTTAATCCCACGCCCCGCTCGCTCGCGTCCTCGCCGCTCTCCACGCGGAATTCTCGCGTTCCCTCAGAACACTTCGCGCCGCGTAACCACGTTAAAATGCCACTTGGTACTTACAATGGAGTCCCGGTTCACCCTTCCACTCGCTTACCGCCTCGCTAAAGCCGCTCCGTCTTTAATCGATATTACATTCCGTTTCCGCGAGATTCCCGGAAAGCACGCGGGATACCTAGTTTCCCAACAAGTTACCGCGTTTCGTGACGGTAAACTTCCACGCTTGTTTTACCCGATATTGCGTTTCGTCTTGCTCTCCAATGAGAACTCGTCAGGCCGATTGCTCGCTAGACGTGCTTATTATTGTTATTTTTCTTTTAACACGAGATGATTGTAAATTAACAGAAAGTCGAAAGTCGTCACAGCCGACCGAGATCCCTAGATTCGGATTTTGCAGGCTCACCTTAAAGAAATGGCACTTTAAATTTTCAAACTTTGGAATCCGATAACGTTCGAGCTTCGAACATTCTTGTTACAATGTTCGATGAGGCAAATCTCGTAAAGGGAAATAAATGAAATTAGACAGTTTGCCAGCAACGAGTCGAGTCGTATCTCATCTACGAAACGATCGATCAAAGTCGATCAATCGGAATGAGAAAGTCAGTGAACTCAGTTGACAACTGAGATTCTGGAAACGAGATCAGGATAAAGATCAGAGTGGAGAAGATAGACATAGACTCGTGTCTCGGACAGTGAGCCGGACAAACCGTCCGGTTGAGCAACAGATCAACAGCGTTTCGATTAAATGGGTCAGTGAAATATTTAAAGCGAGCGTCATGGAGGCGCGCGGTGGATGTCGGTGGATACGTCGAAAATAATCATCGGGGCCGGGGACGCAACAGGGGAACGATACAGGACACAACCCAGGAGGAGGAGGAGGAGGAGGAGAGGCTACTACGGTGAGAGGATAACGTTCACCACATTTCAGCGTTCCGGCCGGGCGTATCAACAGTTGCCACCTTCGATCCCTAATCCCGGTAGCCGCAAGCCAAACTCGACCTACCAAAGCCCTCTCCGACACGCTTTCGAAAAACGATCTTAAAAGCCTTTCCATCAAAGAGCATCGATGCTCCGGGATTGGAAAGCAATCGCTTAATTATCCGGCGATCCCGCAAAAAAGAGGAAAGAAAGGAAGAAGGGTGGGAGGGAATAGAGGGAAGGCCACTAGCAGCGGCGAGAGGAAAGAGCGAGATGGAAAACAGAACCGCGGCCGAAAAGGCGTACGTATGATCGCTTCATATCGCCTACAAAGTGAGTCTCTGCGTTCTTATGGTTATTTATCGAGCCGTCGACCCCGGAAAAGCCGACAGGAACGTTCGAAGCCGACAAAGGAAGCAAAAACAAAAAAAAAGAGAAAGAGAGAGAGAGAGAGAGAGAACCTAGGAAGAATAAAAAAATGAAAAAAAAAGAAGAAAAAAGGAAAAAAAAGAGGCTTCGCGTATGTGTGACGCGAGGGGCGTCGCCATTTCTGATTGAATCCAGGCTTCGAGCTTATATTTTGTCATCCATTGGCGCCGTCGGGAGCGTGAGTGCAGGCTAAAAGAGACGAAACGGTGATGCAAAGGGGGAGGGGGGGAGAGGCCGCAGATTGGGGGCGCAGCTTGGCCAAGTGCAAGTGAGAGAGCTAGACGAAGAGAGAGTAGGAGCGTAGGTAGTGGTCTAGGGGTGGCCGCTCTCCGAATCGAGTGGGGGCTGTTTGCCAACGCGAATTTTAAAATCACGAATTTTTAAAAAGTACCCCGCGGCCAGATTCTCTTCGCTAACGTGGTTACGTAGTCTCGATGCGCGTGCACGTTCACCTACACGCGCGTAGCCAAGAGCACGGCAGAATGGTGCAGTAGCGGCCGTGGAGCGTGTACAGTGTACACGCGCGCGCGCGCGCGCACGAGCGAGCGTCAACCACCAGCCAAGAGGAAAAGAGAGTACGTTGTACGTGTAGAGACGCGCGCCGCTACGGCACTATACGCGTTTATCCTACATATCTGTAAATGCATTCGGTTATACCGGTCTTTCCACCGAAAAATTTGATTTCCCCCCCCCCCTTTCCCCCCATACCTTTCCCTCCTGCCGTTCTTTTTCTTTGATTTCGCGTCCCTTTGTTGCCACACCAGCCCCCGGAATAAACGCCGCAAAACGCCCGGCCGACCGCTTCGATGCGTCTTTGAGGTCGCGCCGAACGTCCGTCGTTACCCCATTCAACCACCTGAACAATCACAAACGGTCACGAAACTTTCTTCGTCGATCTTCCATCGATCCCAAGATTCTCCTTCGCAGTTTTCTCGATTAAAGCGCGGAATTTTCGGAGACTTTCGTTTCTGCACAATCCTATCCGTTTATCTATTTATCTATTTTTGTCTATTTAATTTATCACCAGTAGGAATTAAAATTTTGCGCGTAGATCTGATTGCTAGATCTATGTTCATCTTCTTTGCAACCGGTAACAACAGGAAACACTTGTTTTTAACCTCTTAGGCAAGGCTGAATTTTACACGGGGCTGTTTCTCCGTACGGCAGAGTTCAACGCGAATTACAGGTAAACGATACAACACTGCAATGTGTGACGGACAATGCTGTTCTCTACGCGAGTACATTGGAACGAATGTTTTTGATGATTAAATTATAATTTTTCTTGAAGATATGATACACGTACTTTCAGAAAGATGACATCTGCGAAAGCCACTATAATGGCGCATCGTGCCTAAGAAGTTAAGGAAACAACAGGCGAGATGGTTGCGCTTCTCCGCGTATTAGCGGTCGAATTCGTGTCTGAATGTAGACGGTCCGTATCTACTTGCACCGCGCCGACTTCTCGTTAGTATCTCCATTCCGGTTAATTGTTACTGGCTGCGACTTCTAACGTGGAAACTGCTTAATCGTCAATTGCCATTCGGACCGTAGACGGAAACGTACCACCGCATTGCGAAGTTGAATCTTCAAATCAGATCGTTCCTCTTGTTCTCGTGCAATGAAATTCAAAATCGAAAAGCAAATCGCGAACAAAATCTTCCGCACCAGGAGGCTTGTTTCCAGAGGCTTTAAATCGATGAAAAGTTCTGCCGAAAATTTTCCGGCTGATTTTCCGTGAACTAAAAATTTTCGTCCGCTAAAAATTCAACGAAGAAAATCTTCATTTTCTGATCTTCATTACCATCGGTTCATTTGCAACCGATCTCGTTGCACCTCGCGGTAACGAAATTCCGGCAGCGATATATCGATAAAAAGAGGCCCGCTCAAAAATCTCTGTGTACGCTGTGGCGAGTCAAGGAACCGTGGAGAAAGAAAGAGAGAGAAAGAGAGAGAGAGAGAGAGAGAGCTCCGTCCGGATGTCAATTGTCTCTGGTTACGCGTTGTCGTTTAAAACGTTAATCGCGTTGCCGCGCATGATCATCGCGAAAATCCACGCGTCGAAAGCTCGTTCTTCTATGTTCTCAAAAATGATTACAGTTTACAAAGTAATTATCGTGGCACGTGTCTGTGCATGCGTACGCGCGCACGCGTGTATGTGTGTGTCCCACAGCGAGTAGAGACAAAATAGCGAGCGAGACGCGGAGAGGACGCGAAAGAGAAACACACACAGACACGCACGCACGCGCGCGCACACACACATACACACACACACACACACACACACACAGAGGACGGATATTTAGCAACAGGCGCTTCGGCGGAATACGCTTCGCGGTGCTTCCACTTTATTCACGAGACAGCTCTATTTTTTATTCGCAAATAAATGTGTCTCCCTAAAAATAATATTTAACATTCGCGTAATGTGGAACCCGCGGGACGGACGCGAGCAAGGTATATTTTGACAGCGTTGTACCGCGCAATGTTTTTGTTCCCTTCGAGCAACACGGACGCGGAACGAAGCACGCGAGCGAGCGAACGAGCGAGCGAGCTCGCGCGCGCGTGCGATCGCGCGTTCAACTTTGCATGCCTGGGCCGCAGAGAGGAGAAAATGATTAAAAAGCTCACGGACTATTTACGTTTCCTACCGGTATCGTTGAAAATGAAAAATTCAAAGGGAATCAACCGTTTTAATTAAACTCTGTTTAGAAACACCGTCTCTCGCTGCATCGTCGGCCCATCCTTAATTATTCCATGGGAATAATTTCGGTGTTTGCGGATCGTTTTGAACGTCTTGGCACGCTGTTTCGTCGTTCGCTGGATCGAACAATTTGGAGATGGATTGGCATTTTGAAACGCCATTCTTGCACACGATCGACGACATGATCGCCTTCGATCGATCGCACTGGAGATGTAAAATGACGCGAGGACGTGAGAGAGCACGGTTTTCGAAGCCACGGAGTCGAAACCAGGGTTGCCAACAGTTGCGCGAAATATTTCGCGCAAGTTTGGTTCCTTACGTAATTATCGTTCTTACGCCGAGGCAAGCCATACATCTGCATAGTATTTGTCGGAACGTGTAATGGATACCCCTCTTGCGCAACTCGGCAGCTTTACGAGGCTGTAATTCGCAAGAAAATTTCCACAGTGTGGAGGAGGTACTGGAGTCTTTGCATCGGTGCAGCTGTTCACCTGCATCTATCTATCTTGCGTCGGGGCGCAAAAGGCAACGTTTACCCTTATCGAACGTCCAATATCACCACCGGCCATTAGCGCCGTGTGATTCCCACTCGGAAACTTTCGTACTTTCCATTGGGAAACGTTTCACTCCATCCTGTCTTGTCTCATCCTTTTTCGAACAGTCCCTGAAACTCTTTGCTTCCCCCTCGTTCTCGGCTTCGTATAATTTTCCACCGTTCGACCCGTTGCGGACGAGAACGAGCTCTCAACGTATGCACATATTCCTGAATAAATACATTACACCGTGGGATACGCAGAAAAGTTCTCATCGGGGGGGCGGAAACACCACCGAAAAGAAGGGGGGAGGGGGGCGAGAAAAATGGCAAAGTGCCGGGAATATAGGGTATAAAAATGCCTATGAGGGGCTACTTTGAATTTTACATCCGTGCCATGGAGAGATGGGAAGCGGTCAACATTCAAATGAGCCGATCGATCGATCGATGGACCGAGGTTTCCCGGAGGGGGTGGAGGGGGAGGGGGAAAGGAAGGGAGCCGATAGCAGAGCCCGAGTAGCCGAAGATGCAGGCTGGTCAGCCGAGCGAAAGCTCGAAGGGGAGGAACGAAGGTCTTCAAGGGGTCGTGAAATGAGACGTTCTCGAATTCGCAAGGGTCCGTTCGAAAGGAACATCAAACCCTAGGCAGTAGTGGCCTTTCCAGAGGAATCGTGCCGGCCCTCCCACTTATTAGTGGCGCTGGACGAAATACTCGAGTTCTATTACGAGGGACGACAGCTTCGTTAAAGGAAGGCTTCCAGACAATTCGGGCTACGTTTATGTGCAGCGACGATCATCTCTCTATAGCTTCTACATTGATTCTCAAAGACCTTCGCTGACGTTCTCACTCGCTCTCTCTCTCTCTCTCTCTCTCTGTCTGTCTGTCTCTCTCTGTTTCTCTGTTCGACTTGCCAGTGACCGGCAACTTTACTCGAGTGTAAATTTGTGTTAAATTATAGAGCGTAGCTACACGCCACGAGGAACTCCGCACCGATCGGCCCCCCGTTCGATCATCGATTTCTCTCCCCCCCCCCTCACCCAACCCCGTTTCGCCCGATCGATGCGGCTTTTATTTCGAATTCTCCAACGATACGTATCTACACGCGTTTAATAAAACCGAGGAATTTCGAGAAATACAACGATATACAGAATCTGCTGAAGAGATTTCTCTCTGGACGAGAGTTTTAAGAACTAGGGAAAGAACATTACAGAGAACGCACTTTTCGTTTCAGTTTTTGTAATTCCGCCGACTGCGCGTCAAACTCGAGGAATACGGACCGTACGTGTGACACTCTAGTGTGGGAAGTTCCTGTTTCTTGAAATATTTATCTTCGGTAACCTGGCGCTATTTGTCGAATTGATTACGCAGAAATATCCGTAGGACGAGAATCGAAGTTGCTTCTTTCCTTTTTCTTTTTTTTCGTTCTTCTCCCTCTCTCGCGGCAAAAGGGAGCATCCGCGGAAGGTAGAAATAACGCGCAAAGTCTCCGGAGGATTTCCAATAATTTCGGGCTGAAAACGCGATTTATACGAAACGGTAAACTTAATAACGCAATTTCGTGAGGACACGCGGCGCGCTGACGGGCCGACCGAGCAATTTAAATAAACAAATTATAAATATTCGCCGGCGCGAAACCGTCTCAGCATGAATAATCATTGCGTCGTAGATGGGCGAGGCAAGGCACAGCGGTGATTCGATTGATTAAATTTTTAATAATTCATTTGCATTCGAGCACACCGTCGCTGGCCTTCGTCTACGTCTCTGCCCCCCCATCCCTCCTCCCTCCGTCCCTGCCCCGCTCCGTTTAATATATTTTTAAATTACATTTTTAATTGACGCAACAAATGAATTATCGATTGTTTCGCCTCAATGCAGCTCACCGATGGGGGTTATTACTAATGCGCCGCATTTCAGTTATGCGGCTCTCTTATTAACCAACGCCAAGGCGGCGGAAAAGAGTCTTCGGAATTAGCATGAAAATTGCAGCCGCCCGTTAAAACAACGTATTACCAGCGTTATGATTTTAATCGACCGACAAATTAATGCGAGACTTCAATCCTTTCGCTCCGTTTTAAACGAGCGATTAACGCGTGCATGTTGCACGTACAGCACCGTGCAAACGTACCGACTAATTATTTCACGTGGAAATGTATCTTCGAGTTGCATCACTTTCACGATTTTCTAGCCAAGTGAATAATAATTTCGTAAACGCACCAACAAATATCTATCGTAAACTAAATATACGCACGACACGAGCGTGGAATGAGGTGGAAAATACGAGAGAAAGAGGAACGGTATTCTAAATTTCTAATTGAACACCGACAGAGAGAGAACTTTCTTGCGAAACGCGAACGCTATTGATAAACTGCGAGATTTGCCGAAAAATTAACTGAAATCGCTAATGTCGGCGCAGGTACCCGCTTTTATGATCAGGAGGGGCTAGTTCTAGTTTTCCCCTCCCTGGGCGAGTAACGAGCAAAGTTACACTTAGTTAACGTTACTCAGTTGATTGCCTTTCCAATCGGCACGATGTTTGCAATCAGCTAGGTTTGATTAGGTTGGTTACAAACCCCCGTCGATCCTGCGTGCACCGGTCGAAACGTGTAAAACTTCCCCTTTTTCCTGGGCCAGCGTTTTCCAGAATTCCACCTAGGGTGAACGAACCAAAAAAAAAAAAAAAAAAAAAAAAGGAAAAAAGAAAGAAAAAGGAAAAAAAATGCATTTCGGTCGCAACCGTGCGAAATTGCAAAAATTATCATACGACCGTATCAATACGCGTATTACCATTTTTATCGAGCGAGAAAAATGCGTCTAATAAAACGTGTCTAATAAAAGTCGATTCGAACGAGTTGGCCTGCAGAATCGTCAAAAATTTCTCATCTCCGCCGTACCCATCTGTCATTCTGCTTTTGATAAAACAAGAGATTTTTTTCACTTTTAATGCATCTTTTTTTTCTTGTCACAATGTCCTTCGTCCAGTGAATATTTTGATATGAAACACGAAAGGTTTCAACAGACGTTTAGCAGGTACTTTCGCGACTCCCTCGAATGTTGCTTTTTCAGTGCAACGATTCTCGTGATATCTCGGATTGTATCCTTGAATCTGAGACACACGCGACAGTATTTTCACCTGCACAGCGAAAACTGTCAGAATCGTTGATCCAGCTCCTCGAATCGAGTCTTTCCTTTCCTAGCGATCGGTTTATCGCGACACTTGACCGCATAATTGTGTGCCACGATCCAGCGGAATTCGATGAAGTGCAACATTTGCAGCATACCGCTGGTAAAAGGGACGAGAGAGAGAAAGAGAGAGAGAGAAAGTCGACCGTGTTCAGGAACGTTCATCGAGCCGAAAACGAAGTGAACGGGATATATAAACGCGGATCGGGACATCGGGGTCGAAATCCGAATCTCATAACTTCCGGTCCGGCGGCGGTCGACTCAATATTCAAGATGACCGGTGGACGGGACGGATGTGACGTCACGCTTCGTCGCCGCCTCAAGCCATATTAGATCGAGGAGTTTCATATTGCCGCGTTCTGGATCTCGTGCCCCTGCAAGTTTATCTATGCCTCAGTTCGTCTCGTAATAATGTCTATTCGGAGATCTACCTGCTCCTCGTCTGCAGGCCAACGGTCCAGCCGGCTCCGCTCGGCTCGTGATCGCGGCGTTAACGAGTCAACCTTTCGTCAAACGGGTTATTTCCTCGGGTTCGACTCGGGTTCAACGATTCCGCCGCCGCCGCGTACGACGTTTAATCAAGATTTTTCTTTCGCGAAGATGACTACCCTCAAGTCGTTGAAACGTCGGATTCGCCACTTTGAGAGGTTTTACATTCGCTGCGAGGTGATCGACTCGCCTTCGCAACAATGTCGCGAAAAGAAGAAGAAAAAGAAAGGAATAAAGACAGATCGTGCAACGTGGCACGCCGAAAAACTGACACAACCAGAGAGAATACGTGGAACACGAAGAACGAAACCTGGCCTACAGAACCAGAGAGAGAGAGAGAGGCGAGGGCGTCGAGGGAGGCGACGAGAGAGAAATTTCGGGCACGGTATCATCAGCGTGACTGGTCAGTCACCCGGCAGGGACGCAACAACGGTCCATAGGGGGGGGGGGCGAGAACGTAGCCGCGTAGCGATATTTCGGGAACCGGGACTCGGATAACACAAGCCTCAGGGATAGCGAAAATCACGAGGATACCGCTTCGAGGCTCTTTTTTGTTACTCTGGCGAGCGTGTCATCTCGCAGCGCCACGTCGACGGTGGCGGCGGCGGCGGCAGCGGCGCGGGCCCGGGCACCGGTTTTAAATTCCTTTCGAGTCCGTCGCGGGGGATGTTGCGAGGCACAGCACGCGCGAGGATAGCGCATCGGGCCGCGAACGAGCGACAAAGGTTTCGAACAAGGGGAACCAACGAGCGACGAAGACGAGCGTCAAGTGAACGCAGACAGGAAGAGCAGGAAGGCGCTGGCAGTAGGTAGATGCGTGAGCTGAGGGGGTACGAGAACTGGATGACGGGGTACGATTGGGGGCGATGCACGGGCGGGAGCCGGGGCGAGAGGCGAGGGCGCGAGTGCGCACTCGAAAAAAAATCATTTGCACGGTAATTCGAAGCCTGGATTTCAGTCGATAAAAGGATGCACACACGCCGCGGCGCATACAGAGGGAAGAAACAAATGAACAAATTCGCGTTTCAGAATAATGCCCGGCAATCCCATCTACCCGCCTCTCTCGCCGCTCGCCGCTCGCCTCTCGCACACTCTCACTCTCTCTCTCTCTCTCTCTCGCTGTCTCTCTCCCCCTCTGCTCGCACCCCTCAGGCCTCGAACCACCTCCTCCACCGTGCCGTGGGCCACCACGTACCCCGTGTGTATCCGCCTGCACCCCCGCGTACATCCTCCGCCGCCTACAACCACGTCCTACGGCCTCCACACCCGCCGCCTCACCACTGTCGATGCGCCGTGGCACCCACTCCTCCTCCTGGCACACACACCCGCTACCCGCGCAACCCCACAACCCTACTTTTTTCATTCCGTCCTATCAATTGATCAGGTTTTAAATTTCCGCGTCCATCCGAGCCGCGCCTCCACCTCTTCCTCCTCCTCCGCCTCTGTGCCTCCACCTACTACTGCCTCCTCTACTCTACACACTGCTCTACACACGTACACGCTATACTACCGTTGCTCGTACACACACGTACACGCGCACACGTCGATCCTTCTCTCTGTGTCCTCTTCCATCTCTCGTCCATCCGTGCGACACCACTCTCTCTCTCTCTCTCTCCCTCCCTCCCTCCCTGCCTCCTGCCCCTTTCACCCCCTGACTCGGTCCTCATCCCGGCTGTCCCTCCTCTCTGTTTAATTAAAAGGACACATTAAATTATTTTTTCAATTGAACCCCCCATTGTTACTCGCAGACTGCTGATTCTATCCAATCGTTTTCTCTCTTTCACCCTCCCTCACCCTGTGGACCGTGTTCGTTCCGTCTTTCACCATCTCTCGTTGCTCTCTCTCTGTTTCTCTCTCTCACGCGCGCGCTCCGCAAGCTCCGTTTCTCTTCGCTACGTACCACCCCCTTTTTTTTCGTACCCAGCAGGCCGCGGGGGGTGCCTTTCTCCTGCGGCATCTCCCTCGCGCCTTCGACCGACCGACTGCTCGCCGTTCTTCTCTAGCCTGGTTTTTTTTCGCGTTAGAAGCTTTGTCGGAATACGCGTGCGCCGCGTGCACTTGCGTGCGTATGTACATATGTACCAAACGGCGTGTCAGGTACATAGGCGGCGCGCATCAACGCGTGCCACCCTGTGTGTAAGTGTACACCTGACACGGGCTGCCAAGGAAAGCAGGCAGGCAGGCAGGCAGGCAGGCAGAGGGGGAGGGAGAGAGAGAGGACCACCGCGTACGTGTACAAATTTTATTCGCGTGTGTATGCATGTACGCACGCATATATGCGCGTGTCGTCGTGCGTGCACGTTGTACGTTCGTGTTTCTTGCCGTTTGTATGTGGACACGCACGTAGGAAGGCGCGCACGCGAGCGCTCTCTCCTATTAATTGGGAAATACCGAAATGCGCGGAATATCGAGCACCTTGATGGCACGACTAGCGTTGGTGGCCCCTCCGCAACGTTCGGAGCCGCGAGGACGAGGACGAAGAGGTGCACCATGCAGCGGCGGTGGCTGCTGCTGCTGCTGCAAGAGGAGGGGCTCTGTGTGGGTGGCTGGATGGGTGTTAGTGTGGGTGTGGCGACGATTTTTTCGACGACAGGCCTCCACCGCTCCGGCCGTTCTCGTTAAACGAATTCGACGGCTTTCGCGAGATTGGGAATGAGAGCTGTGTCCGCTCTGCCTGCGAGATATTTGGGTTACTTCGAATTTTACCCATGTGAAAAAGGTGATTAGAGGACCGGGCCCGATGATTGTTCCCGCTGTCGAATGTTCATTACGGGGGAACGCTCGATGGAAAACGAGCGCGAGGCCTTCCGCGATCGAGCACCGCTCCAAGTCTCGCTTTTCCACCACCGAATTTTCCACCGCCGAAAGAACGCCGAATCTTGTCGACTCGCGGCGAGAGCTCAGGCTTTTGCCAGAGTTCGTTTGACGTCCGAGGTTGCTTCGCGAGCATTCGCGGGCAAAGTTGATTGCTCGAATGACGATTTCATCGAACTGAATGATCCACTTTCTCCAAGCGCTTTTCCCTCGATCAGCCAAGTTCGAACTACGACAGTTGTTGTTGATTATAATGAAAATTATTGAAAACTTTGGATAACAATTGAGAAGTAAGTGGAAAGAGACGCTTCGTGGATTCGTAGACTTACAGCTGAATAGTTTGAGCATGAGAAAGAATTCATTCGTTCGACAGCGGCGTAAAATCCGTTTCCAGAGGACTGCGATAGCTGGGGATGGATCTTAATTTTGATCGACATTTATTAACAAACAGACGAATGCAAGCGTAACCAAATTCTTCTGCCTGGAAACTAAATAACTCGAATCGATCTTGCAGGAAATCCAATTTTAGCCCGTTAATAATGAACCTGATCTGCAAAGAGTGGCGGAGTACACGGATCTCCTTATATATAACATTATCAATGCACTAAATCGCTAAAACAGTTTCATCGAAATCGAATCAACTACACGTTCTTTGTGACAACATTGCTCCTCAGTCTCCTCCTCGTTTAATTCGATCCCGTAGGACCGTGTAAAACGAGACGAGGTTTAAGAAAGAATCAATCCCAAGCTCGCACCACCCCGAAACACGATCAAACAATCCTCGATGTTGATTCTCGAAATAAAATGAAAGTCCCAGTGTTATACCTTTTGGCTGCTTCCAATTATCTTAAACTTTGCACGACTCGTCCCCCTGCCCCACCCTTGCCCCCCAAAAAAGAGAAAAAAAAACAGTGGAGAGCAGAGTTGCCGAAAGAAATTAAAAGAATTCGCGCTTATTTGCTAATTGAGATGTTTTTATTAAGAAGCCACCCCTTAATCAGCGAGTTGGCCATTGTCCACGGATAGAGTACGGTCGAACGAGAGAGGAAACGAGACGGACCTATAAGCCAAGGTCCCTCTCTCTCGCTCTTTGTTCGTCCGGCAAAGAAAGTCTGAAACGGTGAATCGAGTCCCGGCTACATCGGTAATTCAGAGAAGCTAATTAAAAGTTGACTCGTAGGTACGAAGGCCGGCGCATCGTCGGCCCTTGAAACGCCCTCGGTCACCAAGCCGACCGCTATGAGGGGTTAAGTGAGGTGAAAACCAACCCGCGGAGAGAGCACAAGTCTCACCTCATTCCACCTCTTGTCCTTTTTGATCCCGTTCCGCCACTTTTTACCAGGATTATTTTCGCATTGTCTTCGCGATCACAAACATTTTCTTCCCATCCTTCTCCTTCGATGCTTTATTACTTTCTCCCTTTTTGTTTCTTCTCTTGGTGTACTTGTTATTATTATAAATATAAATAACGTTAAGACGCGGAAAATTAATAAAACAGGGGGTTACACGCGAGAGAAGATAGAGAATTCACAGTGTCGCGTGAATTTCGTAAAGATCGTCGAATTCCAAGTTCTCGACAATTTGAAGACACCTTGACGTCAAGTACAAATACGAAATTACTACTATTTCCCTGAATAGTCGTAACAGCAGCAGCGATTTTGTAACACGTTGCGAAAGGAAAAGTGACTTTTGATCTCCGTTTTGTTTCTCTCTGTCGATGATGATGACGGCGGGTATTTTCGATGATATTTATCGAGGTGAATTTTCGCTATGTATTGCGGTGTTGTGGGTGTCGGGGGAACAATGTTGTGGTGCGCGGGGAAACTGGGCGACTAGGTGTGAGTGACGATGCCAATGACACAGAGAATCGATGTGGAATTTTTGGATGACGAGTTCGCGCGTTTGTCGATGTGCGTGTGTGTGACTGGGTGAAGAGTTAACGGGGCATCGAACGGAAATCAAGGGGTGGGTAGACCGAGTTAAAGTCCCGTTGGGGCGACGATTCCTCGTTAAGAAATTAGGGCAAAATTTCGGGGGTGTAGAAATAGCAGAAAAGAAGCATTTAACGACGAGTTTCTTCGATTTCCACATTATCGTAGGAAATAGTTGCAACGTTGAAAAAAATAGTTACACCAAAGCGAGATGCAGACACGCGATCTCCAAAATACTTTCTTCACTTTACTTCGAGTTTTCAGTTTTTCCAATCTAAAGTTCGAAAAAGAAAAAAGAAAAATCGAGAAACCGATGCCAATGATACGATTGAAAATTCTCGGCCAGGTTTGCAAGAAGAGATTCACGGCCAGTGAACGGAGGGTAATTAATAGCAAGGAGCAATGGTAATTAGGAGAAAGCGACGTGGTTAATCGTAATCACGTGGGAAGATGCTGCGTCGAATTGGCCATCGTCGAGTGGGCTTTTCTCATCCTCCGCATAAGTGGCCGAACGGCGGCACGGCTCTCGGTGACAGGGTCATCCAGTCCTTGAAGCCGCGCTCGGCGCACCTGTCGGCCAATCGACTTCCTTTTTTCTCGTCGCCTGTCACCGGAAATCCGTGCAACGACAGTGGCCGCCATCGTATCTGTCGATCTGCGGTATCGACGACGAGGGCGATTCATCAAAGTGTTGCGCCTCTCCCTCCGTGATCCGTCCTCTCCTCCTCCCGTCCCCCTCCCGGACGCGGCCCTACGCTAACGGCTAACGAAATATTACGTCGCGGCGGCGTTCGAAAACACGGCGCTCGCGCGCGCGTGCACGCCCGCCTACACGGAGACCATCCGCTCCTGTGTTCGTGCGTGTACATACGATAGTACGATCCTCCATCGACCCTAAGCGGATACGCGGAAAACGAGCTCGTAGATGGATAAATACTAAAACGTCAGTAACTCACGATCAGGCTCCGAACGCCCTCCTCTGCCATTTCCTCCTGCTTCGCGCTCGCACACAACCACCACCAACCACCACCGCCACCACCACCTCCACCACTACCACCACCACCAGTGTACTGCAGTCGCTTTTATGTTGTTGCATTTTTTCCTTTTTTTTCCCCTTTTTCCTTTTCCTTTTTCCTTTTTTTTTTTTTTTGTTATTTTTCGCATTTCTCGTTTCTGTTATTTTTTTCCCTCCCCCGTTTCGTTTTGTTTTGTTACGTTTTCCTCCTCGCTTTTCCTATCTTGCGCACAACGCTTTGTACGCGACGGCTATATAGCCATTGTATACATCCTGCAGGATGTACATCTAGATCAATAGCATTGGAAATTATCCAAACAAATTATCGATAGAGCGAAAAAAGCCGAGACCGTGAGCGACCGAGAGCCGAACCCCGAACCCGAAGCCGAACCAGGCACGCGCGCTACATCACGCGTAGCTTCGGCCACGCCGGAAAAGTGAGAGAGAGAGAGAGAGAGAGAGAGTGAGAAAGTGAGGGGGGCACCGCGGAGCATCGGCGAGAGCGACGCAGAGAGAGCGCGAAACGCGGCAGAACGACAAGGAGCGTATTAAAAAAATAAAAAATTGCCGTACATTTTTCAGGCATTAACGTGTGCGTGGGTGGGATGGGGTCGTTGCCGGCTGAAGAGTCGGGGGTTGGACCCGACACACTGGGGACGCGGGGAAACGCTTTTTAGGGGCGCGAACGGGTTTACCAGCCCCTGGTCTATCGCTCTCGCGTTCCCACCAACC
Organism: Tetragonula carbonaria; assembly: GCA_032399595.1. NCBI lineage: Eukaryota > Metazoa > Arthropoda > Insecta > Hymenoptera > Apidae > Tetragonula > Tetragonula carbonaria. The sequence continues at coordinate 10,531,613 of JAUCRC010000014.1, forward strand.
GGGGGTGGCAAAAGTGGAGAGAGGGTACCTACGTGCATGTCTCTTCCCGATTGGCCTGCCAAAGCCCCCCTTCAGGAAGCCAATTCACGAGGAACGTGTTTAGAGCAATTTTTCAAAATTAACTAATGTTCGACAGCCGGACCGAAGCCCGCGTCACCGAACCTATCCACCCACCTTCGAACGTCCTTCGTCCTCCAACATTAATCATTCTTAATTAACGCGGCGGTCAGAAGGGGCACGCTGGTCGCGTCGTGTTTTCCTCAGACTCGGAAAGCGTCGCCAGCGTTTCTTCCTCGATTTCGAATCTTATCCTCTCTCCTACCCTTTTATCTATTTTACCTGTCAATTTCACGAACGAGATTGCATGTTGATCGAAAAAAAACAGTCGTCAACAGCGAAACACGAGCGAACGCGAAACTGCTCTCGAAAGTCAGACATTCGTAGCACGCGAGCTCGATCGAACGGAAGTGGAAGAACGCCGAGACGAAACGAACAGATCGATCGCATCGGGCAAAGACGCGGCGAAAGGAAAAGGGTTTCTCGCGATTTCTCGGGGCGTTTCATCGAAACTCGGAGTCCGATGCAACGCTCGCTTTTCGTCGCGTTTGGCGGCCAGCGTAAAAATTACGTCGACTAGAGTTTATTTGTCCGGAAATGGCGGTGCCCCGGGGGTGGTGCTTGCACGGTTATAGGTGCGGGGCAGAAAAAAAGGGGACTGGCGTAGGTGGAGGCGGAAGGGGAGACAGAGAAAGGCCGGGAGTGGGAGCGAGAGAAAGAAAGAGAGAGAGAGAGAAACGGAGAGGAAGGCACGTATATACACGTACCTACCTACCGGCGTGGTTGATGTATTGCGTATTATTTGTGTGTTGCGTTCGTTGCTGCATTGCGCGCTTTTTTCTGCTCCCACCGCCTATTATTTATTAGCACTAACGTGCAATTGTATTGATCTGCAATATACCACCCGTCCCGGCCCCACCCACGCCCGATGGATTTTTTTCCTCTTTTCGAGGATGTATCCGGACTTGCCGGGGAATGGAAGTTTGCTACGATTGGCCCCCGCGTGATGGAACAACCGCCGATGCTACACTTCGCCCCGTTTTCCCAGCATGTCACGATTTTCCTTTAGCTTCTTGTACAACACCGCGTTTAATCCCTTTCATATTTAATGCCGTTAGCCTGGCGAACGCAGGAAATTCGGGTAGAGAATGAAGCGCGTAGCCTGCAATTTAATCTACTTAAATCTTTCTCTCGCCCTCTTTTCGGATATTATTCCTCCTCCCGCCTCATCCCGCGGTCCTTATTCTCGTTGCCTCGCGGCCGCTGAAATTCATCGATGAGGCAAAGTTTCCTGCACACCGTCGCTGATAAATGCAATTTGGCAATATACTGCAGATTAACCGAAGGACACGTGTTTACGCGCGCCGTGGACGCGTATCTTTGAGAAGCGATGTGACACCGCGAGAATGATCTCGATGTTCGGCTTTGCGATCCAGAAATAAGTGCCTCCGTTCTCAAATTTCCGAGCAATGGTTCGAGTCGTCTGCTCAGAGTCGAGTCGACGGAAACTTGGCGAAACTAGGTCAAAGCGAGAAGAAAACGCCGCGTTAAAAAATCTTACGTTTTTCTTATCCGTGTGTCTGCAACGTGAGATAGGTCGCGCAGATAGGATGAAAGCGACGCGGGGGCACGAGGTCGCGGCGTATGCGCGACGTCAAAGTGAATCTATCCGGCGCGTATCAGCCAGGCTATTATATCGTCATCATAACGATATAACGCGAAATCAACAGGGTGACGATACACGATGACGGTGCGATAGAAAGAGAAAGAAGCAGCGGGGGCAAACGAGAGGGAGATTGGGTCCCGCGTGGCGAAACACAATAGCCTCCGCCAGCCGGTGACCTGTCCTCCGGTGTTATCCTCTCTGTCGCTCTTGGTCGGTTCCTCCGGTCTGGAAAGCGCGCGTTTATGCCCCCTTCAACCCCTCCCCCCGTTTGGTTGGCGCGCGTTCGAAACAGCCGGCAAGCCCGCGAAACTGACCGTGTGGCGGCCAGTCGCGTTGCGTTGCGTTGATGTAACTAAATGATTGGGTAAATGATTCCACAGCGTGCCGCGAGTAATTGAGTGGTGCTGGTGTGGGCGATGACTGCCAGAGAGAGCGCCAGGCCGGATGTAGACGCGTTCGTACGTGTGCGCGATGGTCATCGCGTGTACTATACGTACATGCACGTCTGTGTGTGCACGTGAACGCCATATACGGTGACCGTGTATGGACCACGATGTATACAGATCAACGACGAGAGAGAAAGAGAGAGAGAGAGAGGGAGAGAGAATCGGCGAGAGTGCATCCCTGTTACCGGCTCACGTCGCACACGCGTGCACCAAGCGTATACACACGCGTCCAGCCGTGGCCGAGTGTGCGTGGCACGCGCGCCCCACGGCAATGACGAGTCATCCACGCTAGAACACCTCGCCTCGTGCTCGTTTCTCTCGAACCTTCTATCGCGCTCTCTCGTTGACTCGCCGACTCTCTGTTACCGATCCTCGCTCGCTCTCTCTCTCTCTCTCTCTCTCTTTCTCTCGCTCTTGTCCGACACCATTCTGCCTACGCCAGCCTCTACGCTCGTGTGTCCGTGACAGTGTGTACACGTTTTACGAGAGGCACACAGAAGCTCGTAGGCCGCGGCCGTGTCATGATTTCGCGTTTGTTTACGCGCTCTCGCTGGTCACTCTCTCTCTCTCTCTCTCTCTCTTCCTCTGTCCGTCTTTCTCCCGCATTTCACTGATCGTTCTCTCTGTCATTCAGCTGACTCTGTTCATTCAGCAGGTGAGCGCTACTTGCTCCGAAGCAGGAGCCACTCGGTCACCAAACGCTGTCTCGCTCGCTCGATCGCTCGATCGCTCGATCGCCGTTCCTCTTACCTGCGGTCGGGTGTTGGCAAATTTGCGTGGCCGCGGGGATATGTTTTCGTTTCCAATGATTTATGCCGGCAAATGGGTCGCGCGCGCGCGGTGAGAGTGTCATGCACCGCGTTATCGATGACAGCTATCGATGGGAAAGGTCGAGTACGTGCTTCTCGAAAGAATGCGGCTTTGTAGCATCCCGCTCGCCGATACCTCGCCGCTCGCTCCCTGACCCACCCTCCTCGCCAATCCACCCCTCCCCCCTGACCCAACCCACGACCATTCCCGGCCCGTCCCGCTCTACTCCCCGCACAAGCCACCCGTCCTCCCACTCGGGGACTGAAATCATTCAACGCGCCACCGTGTGGAAAATCATCCGGTGATCCCGCGTCCCCGCTCCGCCCGCGACCCCGACCGCCGCTGACCGTGAATTTTGTTAATTATCCGCGCGATGCTTGTCCCGCGGCTCACGTGCTCGCTCGATTTTTCACGGCTACGTCGTCGCGGCTACGTCCTCCTTCTTCCCACTAAGACGCGGCCGCACTTCTTCAAATTTACTCGTTGGATTTTCAACAAAACGATCGAGCGAGTGATTCTCGATCGATGTAACTTCCTTGCTGTTCGGTAAAACTCGAGGGACGAAAGATTTGAATCTACCACAGACAGAGTAGAATCTTGACGAAAATTCTGACTCGTTCTCGAGTCTTTCTTCGACGCAAAGGCATCGACGAAGAAGGGAACATTTACCAAGAAGGATCTCTGAATGCAAGAAACGGGTGGGCCGAATTTTCCCTTCATACGTCAAATAGATTCTCCGAAAATTTCACAAAGCAGAAGCATTTCGACACGCTGAAACTGTACGTACGTTGAACGTGAAAACGCAAGGACCGAAGAGTATCACGGTTGAAAAAGAATCTAAAAAAATTTAAACCGCAACAAACGCCATTCCTCGCTGAAGCGGCAATTTTCCCCAAAAAACCTGACCACGATGAAGCTGTAATGATGAATTAACGCGAACAGAGTGGCAGCAGGGACAAAAAGAAAGCGAGAGAGAGAGAGAGATAGAGAGAGCAAGTGCGGAATGGTGCGGCGTTTTAAAATATAATCATACATCAAGAAGCGGCAAGTTTACACCGTGCAATCAGCAATTTAACGTTTACGTTCGGCTCCATGGCTGGAATTCGACGCTGGATATTTCCCTTTCTATGGCATCCCGGAGTAATCCCGTTTTTGTAGAAACAACAATGACGGCGCGTGTGTGTCGTTGCAACGTGAGGCAATCGGGTGTCGTGCAAATTACCCATTAACGTCGCTTGATAGTTCGACCGGTCGTTCCCATCGAGCCCAGTCGATTATCACTCAGCCTGGTGCGCACGTTCGTACGGTAATCTTCCAAAGGCAACTTGGCGAAATGACGACGGACAACAAAAGTGAGGAGGACGAGAAACGAGAGAGAGAGAGATGGTTAGAACGAATAGCGAGGACGCGTTTCAGGCAAGTGACAGTACCAACAAAAAATGAAATCGAGTTCTGCTTGACAGAAGTGGGGTTGGTAATTTAAAAAACAATGGACGCTAAGGCACAATGAGGCCAAATGAGATAGGGGATGGTCTCGCGTCCGAGGTGAGGGTGTGCGACGACTGTACGACGGCCTGTAGAAGGTTGGGGGGATGAAATCCTATACTGGACAAGGGAAAGGCTCGCTCCTAGCGAAAAGTTCAAACGATTCCCGAGCTCGAACAGAAAGAGAGAGAAACAGAGAGAGAGAGAGAGAGAAGGAGAATCTGTCCGAACCGGATTAAGCTTATGCCGCATTAATTAATTTCTATTCTTTTGCTTCATAAAGAACGAAGCGACGCTGGTTGGTCCAGCAGCCGGGACACGCTAGTTTCCTTTTATTGCGCGAAACGACGGAACACCGGTCACAAGTGATATTTCATTCGACGTTTCTTTGTCCCGCTTTCTCTCGGTAAAATGCGCCACCGATTAGCTGGATCTCGTCGCGAGTGAAGATCTCTTCGGATAATCATCTTGATGCAATGCCAGCGGGATAATCGAAGATACGACTCTTTGTTACGCGAGAGAAGAGAATTATCCTGTTGGCCGAAAATGATGGCCGTCGTTGAATTAGTAAATTCGAGAATTTTTGGAAAGTACAGGAAGACGAATTTTCTGTTTTTTAAATGGATGAAAACTTCGTCTGGTTGATTGATTTTTTTTTATAACTCGAAACACTTACGCCTTCAATTTCTTCTTTTGCATCTTTGCAGTTTTATTAGTCTGTTTCGCTAACCTAAACCATTTTTTCATTCTTCTTTTTCTTTTTTTTTTTGCACTCGTGACACGTTTAGAGTCAATTCTTAGTTCTCTCTCGATAAAAGTAAAAGGTAATTGATTCGAATTGCTGACGCTTCACCTCGAAGAAATTAATCCAATTTAGAAAGGGGTGTCTGCCCGTATTCTTGACGCAGCGTTCCTCGAAACGCGCGAGAACAGGTTCATATTCATCACTAGCGGCACCTATCGATTGTTGGTCTAATTGTGTTACTGTGAATGTCCGATTCACCCAGCGGACGCCACGCCGTTGCTCCGCGAGAGAAAGAGAGAGAGAGAGAGAGAGAGAGAAAGGAGCCGAAATACACTCTGCTCCCGTACACTCTGACGGGTAAAAAGGGCAGTTTGCATATTTTTTAACGTCCGGGGAGCATCCTGAAAATTAATGTAACTTTTATCCGTCAAACCGCGGCGGCTCCGTTGCCTGGCAAACGTTTCACGCGTTTCACTCAAAAAGGAACAGGACGCCCGTCGGCGGAAAAAAGGCCAAAGAAACCTGGGCAAAACGAGAAGACAGAGACAGAGACAGAGAGCAAGAGAGAGAGAGAGAGAGAGAGAGAGGATACTTTTTATCCTCGCCGGGACAATTTTCTTCCATAGAAACGTGGCCAACTTTCGCCACGTTTTTCGCGTGATTCATTCGTTAACCATGAAATGAAAAAAGAAAAAAAAAGAAAAAATAGAAGAAAGAAACAATAATTTCAAGACTCGTTGGAGTAAAAGCCGACTATGATATATGTACGTTACGCACGTTTACGCTTGTCAAGCGGCGGTAATTCTCACACGCGTATCGTTTCAATTAGCTGCTCCTTACTCCTCGACCGACCGAGTTTGTTACAAAACCCCCTCGAGCCATAAATTCGCCCGACTCGATGCCCCAATTCATCATCCGCGGAAATTCATCCGTTCGCTGTTGCGCGCGATACTTTTAAATTCTTTCGCGTGGCGTTTGATCTCGACGATGGTCACTTTTAATAAGGTCGACCGTGCGTGGAATAATGGGGCGGGGGGGAGGGGAGAAAAAAAGCGTTTCCCCGGAAATACGATTGCGCGTAATATTTCATTTTAATTCTTGGCGAATTTAATCCGCCGCTTTTCACCCGTTCATCTCATGCATATTTCAATAATTTCGTGCGCATCGTTGTTGATACCGCAGACGTAGGCTGCCGCCGCGTTGTATCCGCGGAAAATCAGGTGAATTAACTTCCACCAGATACCATCTTTCATGCATTTTCTCCTCCGGTGGAAATTCGTCAGCAAGGGGCCGCGCAATGCTTGTCCATTGATTTCCATATTTTGCTAGCCATTTTCTTCCATTTTCTTTTCCTTTTTATTTTTTATTTTTTTTTTTTTTTTGTTTCGCTCCACCTTCCGCCCCCTGTAGCCCCCGTAGGCTAGCCGTGGTTCTTCTTTGTTTTGCTCGACGCCTGCCAGCCTTTTTTTCACGTTCGATAAACGCGATATCAACTTACGGAAGATCGGCCGAACTGGCGCGTTTGATCTTCCGTACGAAATTTCCATTCGACGAGAGATCTATAGAGGTTTCGCGTGCTCGTAAATAGCCGTGGCCAACCGGTTCGCGGTCCATGGGAATTCCATTTCGTTTTAAAATGTAATTACAATAGAAATAGGAGATATTGTTTGTTCCTCGGCAGCGAAACTCTCATCCTCTCCCTCTCTATCTCTATCTTCCTCTTTTCCTCTTTCCATCTGTATGTATATAATGCATGTATATATTTACATTTACACACACACACACACACACACACACACACACACACACACACACACACACACATGTATATATATGTATATATATACACAAGTGCGTGTGTGTTGCGTATACGTATACGCAAGTTTGCGCGAGTGTGTTTTGCACGCGGGGACGGTTAGCCGCGGATAAAATAGACAAAGTCCGCCTATTTGTTCCTTTGTGGCCACGGCCAGGGCAACTGGATACACACAGTTAAATAATAAAGGAGCCACAAGTCGGCGCGCTAATTAACAATACCTTTGCGTCCCTGCTAATTGCGCTTCACTTTGTTATATTACGTTTTAAGTGGAACCATCTCGCGCTGAGAATCACGCGGTCGCTCATGCGTTCCTACCGTCATTTGCATAATGAACGAAGCCTGTCGTTAATTAGACTCGTAATCGCGGCGAGAAAAGGCGAGATTGGACCTCTCAGGCAACCGGGAATATTAATACCACGGCTTCTTTCGCCGGTATAAACGCCGTTCTGTAAACGCCTGCCCGGACTGTTCCCCGGCCGTGCTGAATAATCGCCGTTTCTTATTGGAGAGAGAGGTGTAATTGGTAGTCAGTGTGCAGCGATCAAAGAGATATTGCCAACTTGTAACGCGCCTAACGTGCAAAGAAAATAATGTATAATCCCGTATAATCCCGGTTGAATTGTCGTTGGAACCGGAAGACGAAACCACCGACGAAAAATGTAATGAAAATTTCGTTGCGTGAAAACCCGGCTGATGAGCAGAACACCGTGAAGTATCATTTCCTGTAACGCAACTACTCTAGCTTTCCTCGGAAAGGTGATATCGTACCGTGCTGAATCTCTTTCTCGATCGTTCGACGAAACAACAAAATAGCGACGAGTCGAAAATTCGCCCGGTAGAAAGTAGAAAACTACCGAATTCAGAAGCAGTGAAAGTCGAACTATGATTATTCCGAGTCGTTCGTCGCGGCACACGATCGATTCCACCAAGGTTGTAACAATCTTGTCGATATTTTCATTAATCGCGGCGCGTCACGTTCAAAGCGACGGGACGGGACAATTTAATAGTAATCGAAGAAACGAAGAAATCACAAATTACCAACGATATCTCCTATCATTCGTCACACGACGCAATTAACTCCGTCGCGGCGGGTCCGAGATGAAAATGCGAGAGCGACACCTCCCTCCTACCCCTCTGTCGGGTCGCCAATCAATTCGCAGCGCGCTTCATTCAAAGTGTAGCGACAATTTAAGAATAATTAAAATCTAGACGATCCGGCGCTGCTCGACGCAATAATTTTTCCAGACGCGGGGAGAGAAGAAACGCACTACTCTACGCTCTGTGTGTAGCCGTAGGGGGCGGGAGGAAGAGGGGAAGGGGTGCGTTTTCACGCGGCCGCGTTAACTAGTATGCAAAAAAGCCTTGTCGCAATAAAGGTGTGAAGGAAGCAAAACTTCCGTGAAAATCGCACGCGAGGATAATGTATACCAAGCGGGGGTTCTATCGGTTCTGTCGGCCGCTATCTTCAGCCTGGACGATGTTACAGAGCCCTCTGTCCTCCTATGGTGGCGCGGCGCACAGGCCGGATCTCAAATGACTCACGCAAAAGTAAATTATACATTGAAAGGGTTTAATATAATGAAACGCTCCATATGCATGAGAGAGGAGAGGCTAGCCTGCCGCTTTGCACACCACACGTCCACACGGTGCCCCGCGTTTCTCTGCGTGCCCACTGACGTATCGTGAGTTCGATGAGCCCAGATCGAACGTCTCTGCCAAGCAGAATAACATGGCGCCTGCACGCCGACGGCTGCAAAAGGAAAAACAAAGAAAGGAAAAAAAGAGAAGGAAAAACATTTAGTCACCGTGATCAAAAGCGGTATCGTAACGCGTCTGATATATTGCCTTGGCAGCAGTTCTTCCGTTTTTAAATATTTCCCCAAAGCTTTATCGGAAATCTTCCAGTCTCTCCCCCTCGCCTACGATCATCCTTTCATCGTAGATTAGGATAGTCGTCTCGGTGAAACGGTGCTGCCGATGGCCATCGTCGACTCGTGCGACATTCGCGCGGCGAATTATCCCAAGGAAGGGATGAATTTCTCAAGGGATCGGGTCGTCAACGTCCTTTCGATTCCCAACAACTATTTAACCTATTTAACGACTTTCACTTACAACGGGGGATGAAAAGAGGATTCCTTCCGAATCCTGAAAGAAAAAGGGAAGAAAAAAGAAGAAATCACCCGAGCCAATCTGCCCTGAACGAACAAAGGGCCAATGGAAACGAAGGTGACGGAAGAATTAGCCAGGTGATCGAACGAGGCTTTCGCTAACTGAAACTCCGGCCGGTGAATCGTCGATCGAATGGGCCGGCGAAGATAATCTTACTCCGACCCGTTGACTCGTGGGTAAAAACCCAAGCGAAAGGGGTGAAAGATTCGACGGGGGAGGATGGTGCAGAGGAGGGGAGAGGGGCGGATTGAAATGAATATCGACGAAAAATAATTTTCGATCTCTGCCGGCAGCTCATTCGGAATCGTTCAACAGAACGAACGTCGAATGGAGCTGACGGTACTTACGGCCTGGCGAGAAAGGGTGCCGGCGATCGAGGGAAGAATGGGGTGAGAAGAAAAGGGGGTGAGAAAGCGGAATGCAGCGAGGAGAGCGCCGCGGGTGGTTGCGAACGATACTAGCAGGGCCTAACGCGCGGAGGTGGCTTGGTCGTCGACGAACGACCAAGCACTGAGAGGGGGAGGGTGGAGGAGTAGAAGGACGAGGAGGAGGAGGAGGAGGAGAGAAGAGAGCGGAAAGCATCAAAAGCAATGTTTGGTGGCGCTATAATGAAATGAATTTATGCAGAGCCGTAATGCCTGAATATTTAGCAACCCTCTTCTGGTTCTGTTCCTGGCCAGACCGTCACCCTAGCAGCTATACCGTATTCGAATTAAATTCGACCACTGGACCTCCATTACAAGGATTGAAACGACCTCAGTCCGGGTAACGGGATACTTTTGCATGAAATATCTCGCGAGCGTTCCCGTTCCACGATTGCCCTGCCTTACCTTCTCGCGAGAGAACGTCGTTCTTGCTTGGAGGGGAGGGACGAAGAAGAAGAAGAAGAGCCTTTGTTCCTTCTTCAAAAGGAGTATATCTCGTTGTTGTCTTTTTCTTTTTATAGGAAACGTAAGAAGCGAATTTACTTGCTCACTTTCACTGGTATATACTTTGCAAAAGCTAAGTAGCGTAACGAGAGACAGAGAGAAATTAAGCGTAGGAATTGCGCCAATTGGGGAACAGAAAATGCCACAACCGAGACACGTATTAAACAATCGGCGATATAGACACCAGTCCGCTCGCGCGAACCGAACCGGTATAATCAAAGCGTTGGAAATTATATTACGCGGCACTGGAAATACCGCGAGTGTTCAGACACCGGCCTGAGAAGCCGGTATGGTCCGAATTCAATGACAGCGACGGCTGGACAGCCGAAGGATCGCGCTCCCACGAAAGGAGCTGTTCTCCTTAGCTCCTTCAGCGAGAATCCGAAGGAACTCGTGGAAGTCGGTTGCCCTGGACGCCGTGGAACTCCATTATTACTCGGCAATTAGCCATGATTAAAATATTTCGGCATCTCGCGTGCACTCGGCATATTAATATATACGCCGTGGACCTGCTGGGACGAGGAGAGCTCGAGTGCCACCACAGGCCGGCACGATTACATGGAAATGCAAAAAGGGTAGGGGAAAGGCAGGGGAAAGGGGTGAAACCCATCGAGATATCGAGCCTCGCCAGAGACGAAGAAGTTCCTCTTCCCTCCCCTATTGATTAAATAATTTTAACCGATAACGACTTGTTCATTTCGCCAGTCTTTGAATCATCGTGGAATCACTCTTATCATCAGATAGAGACAGAAAAATATCCCGAGTTACGAAGAAGTATTACAACTTCAGCTTTTTTCTGTCAAGTTTCGAGCGTTACGTCGGAAATCCCGCGGCGAGATTCACCGACAATCGTCGTTAATTGCATATTTACACGCGGTTAGTTAGTCACGACGATCACGCGGGTGTGATCGCACGTTTGTTTCATAGCCGAGTCGACCGGCTGATAAAATGCATCGGTTATGCCTCGTCATACGTTCGAGGATAATCGTTTCCACTCGCATTATCGTGAAACGGCAAGGCTCGATCGTGGAAAAAATTTTTTGGAGCTGAACCACCACCGGCACACCATTATTACCAGCATCGTTCGTTCTATCCTCTCTGTCCTCTCTCTCTCTCTCTCTCTCTCTCGTATTATCGATGCAACGCTGCTGCTGCTGCTACCTTCACCTGGCGATAAATTTCATCCGGTGAGAACGTTGAAGTTTTCAGAGGCGGCCCGAACATAGTCGCCAGCCCGACTAATTACTCTTTTTTCTGTGCGAGGGTATTTCGGCGGGGGAGGAGAGGGAGTAGGGGGTCGCGACGCAACTCTGACCCGGCGAACTCTCGTTTGCCGCGAAAGAACATTATTATCTCAGTGTTTTGGGAAGGCGGTTGGCTGGCCGACGCTGTTTTCCTTTCGTTTTTCACCGTTCGTCGTAAATGGCGATTTAACCAGCGTATCAATCTTTTTAATTAGCGAGCCCCGATGAAATTGAATTATTAATTAAATCACGATGTTTCCGCAGCTCGTTATCGGGCTATTCGCGTTGAAACGAGACATTTTTTATGAAAATACTCTCTCCACCGCGGCGCTGATTGCATTTTACCGTGTGGTTTAATTATATACCCGAAGCCGGAGAAAACGCGATGCAGCAAGGCTCTCGATTGAAATACTCGTTAAACGATAACGCGACTGTTGTGAGCCCGCCTTTCTGCTCCTTTTTCCTTCCCCTTTCGTTCCTTCGCTCTCTTTCTCGCCAACAACGAAGGAAGGAATAGGAGAAACGTTTGCAGATTAACGAGAAGAGACGAGAAAAAGAGAGAGAGAGAGACAGAGAGAGAGAGAGTCCCTTCGTAACAGTGACTTGGTAACGGATTACACGTCGTAAATCTCCGCGTTCGACGCCCGATCACCGTGCACGCGCATAAATTATGAGGGAAAATTCGTGCATAGTTTCACCGCCGATCGTCGCCGCCGCCAAGAGGGCTCCTTTCGTCGTCGTTTCGAAATTACCCGCAGATTCTTCGAACTTTCCGACCACGATAACTCACAACTTTCGGTGCTCTTCGCGCCCGTTCAGCTATCGGCTATTTGTCTCCGACGACGCAGCTTCTCTGGCGACGCGTTTCCTTCAACACCTCCATACACTCACCAGAGTCTTTCTGGCTCTAATTAAACAATATAATTTCCGCCCTAACGAGGCACGCTGTCTAAATCTTGCATTACGTTTGAGGAACAAGACAAGAGGCACGAGACAAGCACGAGGACAGCAGAAATTGAGATCGAAACAAAGTGTGGCGAGCAACGAGTAGGCGAAATCAATATATCGCGACCGAAATAGGTTCGTTTGTCATTTTATGTAAATGCGTAATGAAACATTCATTGGCGCGGAATTTAACGCATAGGGGTCATCTAGACGTCTACCCGGTGGCTCGAAGCTCTTATGCATAAAGCGGCTTATTCGTGGTGTGCGATCCTCCTAAATCTTCCCAGAGATAACATAGGTAAGCTTTCTTACGCGAGCAGACAGCCACTTCCTTCCTTAATAATTTTCCCGAAATTATGAAGTAATAACTACCAGCGTCGCGTATAATATCTCTATATTTCAAGGACCATTAGTTTATAATCAACACGTCCAGCCTAGGCCAATGCTAAGAAACAGCCGGAGCGTGGCCAGCCCGCCACGTTGGCTACGCCCCCTCTTTTGAATATTACTATGTCTAAGCGCTGAGAAACATGCAACACTCCGTACCCTAATCTACGAATGTCTTATTGCCAGGGAACGCCAGCCACCGTCGTGTCCGCGCCAAACGATCGTACTTTCAACTCCGGTTTATTTAAACGAGCCGAGATCTCCGATTTCTCCCGTGAAAATTTGCCATTTAGATCGTTGCGGCCGGTACGAGATACTTTTCTTTCTTTCTTTCGTGTTCAATTTTCTATCGCAGGATATCGCGATGTTGCGACGCTGGAAATTATTTCATTTTTTTTTTTTTTTTTTTGGAAAAATTTGCATTTTCACAAGGAGTTGATCACTCGCGGGATTATCGCGAGTAGTAATCCCAGAAATTTCCATCAAACATCACGCTTCGCGAGAAAGAGAAAAGAATAATAATAATAATAATAATAATAGAATAATTTCCATTATCTTTGTGGAAAAGTTTGAGCGCCAAACCAAATATTTCCGCGCCAAATATTCCTGCCATTACGAAAGATTAAACACCCCGGCACGTGAGCAGAAATTTCGCATCGCGGGCGGACAGCTACCGAGCGACCGTCCAAAAGAAATAAAACGACTGCACAGCGATTAAACGAATTTCCGCGTCTGTCGGTACGTCTGTCGTGTGACATAACTCGTTACGAGGCTCGACATTGGCCGGGTCAGTCGCAGACCTCGCGTCCGAATTATCGAGGAACTTAATCCCGGTGCGCTGTGGCTCGGGCGGGAGCAGCATCCGGTAGCACGCACGCGGAAATTCCGAGGTACCATTCCAGTCGCGGGCTGCACATGCACCGGCCGGTAGCAGAGATCCAGAGAGTCCGGGCATACAAGTGAAACAGAGTGGCCATACTAGGTGAAACGAAGACGAACGTACGTATACGTATGCACGTGTACACGCGCGAGTACGTGTACACGTACGGATAGACTCGCGTGAACGGTCGACCTCGGCTCGGATAGATGGATGGATAGTGAAGAACGAGCCAGAGAATCGAACGGTGCCGAAGAGGGAAAGAGAGGAGGAAGAAGCAAAGCAAGAAGGAAATAAAGAAAGAAAGAAAGAAACGCGCGTGTGTACGTGCGAGCGAAAGACAGAGAGAGAGAGAGAGAGGGGGGGAGGAAAAAGGAAGAAAATGGAAAACAGAAGAAAAGAAGAGAAAAAAGCTAAAAAACGCAGCTGGTTCGATCGTTGGAATCGTAGCCAGTTCGTAATGAAAGGTGAACGGAATTGGACCCCCTGGAGCCGGAGAGTCGGAGCGGCGAGTGAATATAATTAGAGGATTGGGGGCAGGGGACGCGAGGGGTATGACGTAATCAAAGGGTGGACATGAACGAAGAGGGGTGACACGACGAGTTCCAGAGGGGGGTTGTAGCGATGGCTGCGAGAGGAAAGGGTCCCCTCTGCAAGAGACCAACGTGCGGTTCGGGTGTGCCTATGGCTGCTGCTGGACCAGTTACGACTATGGCCAGCTACTAGGTAGCTGGAGGTGGCAGAGGTGGAGGAAGAGAACGCTTGCAAATTATCATTCGGCCAGCGAAGCGGGTAGGGTCCGACTGAACTGGACCGGCAACAACTTGATACCGACGTCCAGCAGCAGCAACAGCAACAGCAACAGTAACAGCAGCAGCAGCAGAAGCAGTAGCAGCAGCAGCAGCAGCAGCAGGCCGATGTGCTACTGTCGGGAGCCTGTAGTTTTGTCATTAGCCGATAGCGTCTGCCGATAGACGACGTGGAACAGGGATTATTGGGCTAGGATTGCTAACGGACGCCACTTGGATGCAAATGCCTGGACGATGTTCCCTCACTCTCCGTGGCTCGTCGTTGCGACCGCTTACACACGGATCTTCAACGACTACCGCCGTTCGCAACGACAGCTTGTAATAATTTGTGGCTACATTAGGATGCTTGATTAGAACGTTAAGATCTCTAACGACGGGAAACCGTCGTCGTGTGTGTGTGGGGCTGACTGGCTGGCTGGCATTCGAGAAACGACCCCGCCGTTCTCCAGAAAATATTGTCGTCGCTGATGAGGACGCGTAGCTTCCCAGGTGAAGTTGAGAGCGAGTTGGTGAATTTTGATTCGCGAGTCGATTGCGTCTGATACAAGAAAGAGAGAAAGAATCACAAAGCAAAGGCAAAAAGAGACAGAAGTGTCCTCGAAAGTTGTTCGAATTACATTCTCCAGGAACCTGTTTAGGCTTTAAGCAATAAAGCAACTGGAATTCCTAATGAAACTTCGCGTTATCCTTCGCCGTATACTATTTATTCCACAAGCCTGCCAAAGTCAAGTGTTCGAGTCGCAAAAATTTTGTCCGCGATCACACTTCGATCAGCTAACAATGAGATCCACTCGACTTTCCCAGACTGTGTAGAATCTATCCAACTTCGCTGACAATTCCAAGTTGGAATTATCCAAAAGCGCCACGGGAAATAGGTACGACTGCTCTTGAAAATATATACACACAAACTACGTGTCTTTCAAGAAACGTAGGCAAAACATCCTCGAGCAAAACTTGTTCAAGCAGTTTCCCACTCCAGCAGGAGCGAAATCCTCACGGGAGCGATTCGATACAACGCGGAACACGTTAAAAATACTATTAAAATTCGATCGTGATCTATTCTCGACAGGATCGCGCATATTGTCGGATTACGTGCGAAACGTTGCCCCGGAATTTCGCAA
This sequence comes from Tetragonula carbonaria, assembly GCA_032399595.1. Taxonomy (NCBI): domain Eukaryota; kingdom Metazoa; phylum Arthropoda; class Insecta; order Hymenoptera; family Apidae; genus Tetragonula; species Tetragonula carbonaria. Next base: position 10,547,122 of record JAUCRC010000014.1, read on the forward strand.
TTTATGCGCATCAGTTACCGAAGTCTGCGAGCCAGATGATAAATCGGTTATTTCTCGATACTTTGGCTTTTACAAATATCCCAGAACATCAGAATTCGAACGCCCAGAGCGACAGAAAATCGAACTATTGTCTCTCTCTCTCTCTCTGTCTCTGTCTCTTTTGCTTCTCCGGTTGAATACGTTTTACGTATCATGCAGCAAAGTTCGTTCAGAGTTGTAGACTCTGGACCGTGGACTTTGCATACTGATTATGTCCGCCGTGATTGCAGGCCACCGACCGAAAGGGTTCGAATCAGCCGGCGAGGAGCTCGTTGCCAAAGGGGAGCAACGGCGAGGAACGTCCTAATGCTATCGATTTTGGTGCTTAGCATAATCAGACGGGACCGATGCTCGATAACGCTGTCCACCGATACTGCGCGAGAAAGGGAACATCCCATTCTAGCCTCGTAAAACTCGCTCTCCAACTCGTCGTTGTCCGGAACGTGTTTGTTGGAGAATCGGGAAGATTGAAAAAAATGTTTTCGACAATACGATCTGTCTTGAGGAAATGTTCGTGAAAATAACCGAAGAGGAAAGAGCTTAATTTTTGACGCTCGTGGAGTCACGTGCACACTCCGTTTCCACTTGTAAATTTCTCGCTAGTCTTCACGGACTTTAACAAAGATTGAAATACCTTTTGTCAGTGGCAGGCGTAAATGTTACGATGAAAGTTTGACGCGAATGAATCAGAATAGAAAGCTTCCGTGATTCTCGTGGAACGTTTTTTCCTTTTTTCTCTTTTCTTTCTTTTCTTTTTAACAAAAAAAAAAACGCACGGCGATGGTTAACACCTTTTTAATTGGCAAGGAGGAGAACGGCGCGTGTAATTTTGCAAAACACACACAGAGGCACATCGAGGCAGAAACATCGAACCGGCACAACTAATCCAACCATGCTTCCACGGCTAATTATCACCGCTGCTTGCCATCGGTGTCCCATTCGTTCCACTCGCGTTCCACCAACGCCGATCGTATCGCGGTTTAGAGAATTAATTAATATAATTCGTCGACCGTGGTGCGATCTTCCCTAATATATTCGCCGTACGAATTCAAGTACAGCAAAGTTGCAGCTCGCCTTGAAATGATTATCCACGCCACGTCACGTTCTTCCTCGCTTCGGCATCGCGAAACACACACGTTTCGGTGCATCTTCGTTGTATCTTGACCCGCGAGAATCGTGGAAGCATCGCGTTGGTCGTTTACACGTTTGAAACGTGTAATTACTTTGCAGTTTCATCGGATCAGTTACGAATTTCCGTAATCGCGCCGTATTAATTGAATGAATGCGCGTCGAACGTTAACCGCGTGCACGCATGCGATGATTTTTCTCGCGCCGAGAACACATATATCCAGCGATTAATTCGATTCGACCAACATCCTCGGATACGGTTTTGCAATTCCGAAAGGAACACGTGTTCTTTCTGACTTGGTGGCTCGATCGTTAGATCGTCAGTGATCGCCGAACGTCTAACGATTCTTCGTTACCTAACGTTGACTAGAAGTGAATACGTTTTCGGTTTACTTTGCTGCTTCTACACTGGTACATTTGTAGATTGGTATATTTCTGGCGATTATCGATCACCGACTGAACGAGTTGATGTATTCAACGTTGAAGAAGAATGGGTCACGGTACTTTCGGAAATAGTACAAGTTCGGCAAGTTATGTTTGGAAAGCACGGTGGGCAAACGGTGAATTTAAGGAGAACGCGCAAGGAGAAAAGGATCGTTCGTGGCCAGACAGGCGTTCTAATTTCCGTATCCTCGTTGATGGTTGCGCAACGGCCACGTTATTTTACGTAATCGTACCCTCGGCGAATGTTAATGCGATTATCGAGGGCTATCTCGGTAATTTCCATAATTAGTATCTGCCCTCGTGTACTCGCTCGAATGAACAGCTCAAATGAAAAATCGCAAATGAGAGTCTCGCGGCCCGGTGTTGACGACGAAAACGAACGGTGGTCAAAAATTAAAGTTCACGCGTCTTCTTTCGGCAGAGGAACGCCCCGAAACGTTTTACGGATAATTTCATTAGCGGACAAGCAATAATGAATAATAAATATAGACGGTAATAAATAATAATTACGGCTGTTCTATGAATAACCATTAATCAATTTCATTCAAATCGTTCCAGCACCTTTCGTAGTCATTATTATCGGTCATTAAACGCGTCGTTTTGGTAATTTATATTTGCATAGGACGTTATATTTAGCCGTTATTCGAAGTATTAATATAAATTGAAAATCCGAAATGCTGAAAACAGGCGTGCCCGAAAACGGTTCTATTTTTCATTGGAAACGGGCGAACGGGTTCCGATGCCTCGTCGGGCAAGCCAGCCCTTTTTCCCGCGGCCGCGGATTTCCCAATTTCTAAATTTCTGCCTGAAAATAATTTCAATGCGTTCGCCGGATGCGTTCGTCGATTGAATCGAAAACTCGCGGCATTTAACAGCGTCACGTGCCAGCCTCCGAGAAAGTCGTTCTTTTCCCCGGGTATTCATTATCAATTCGTCAAAAATATTCGGGTATGGTCTCGGTCGACGTTCGAGCGAAAACAGAACGCGAAAAAAATAGCGAGGGAGGGGAGAAAAGGAAAGAGAGAGAGAGAGAGAGAGAGAAGGAAAAAGGGCAAAAAGGAGAAAAAAAAGAGGATGGCGAATTCGTCGGGGAGGAAGAGGGAAGCGTGAGGGAAAAGAGAAAGCCGACGACCGGTGGGAAGGAGCAACGAATAAAAAAGAGGAAAAAAGAAAAAAAAAGGAAAAAAGAAAAAAAATTCCAGCAGTACACGCGGCAAAGCCGAAATTCAATTTATAATATGACAGCAGCTATTCGATTTTAAAGTCCATTTTTCATTCTCGCTTCGCAGTACGCATACACGTTCTGACGTACGCGTGTTTTTCTAAAATTCAACCAAAGTGTCCACCACGTCCCGAAAAATACCCAGGCACAGGCGTTTAAATCGCCGCTCGAGCTTTCCATCCGTCGTTCTGATATGAATCTTAAAGGCCGGACGATCGATCACGGGGATTTCACCGTTTTCATCGTTCCCATCCTGTCCGATCGACTGCGTTAACGACACGTGAAGCGTAACATTTCCTCTCTCCGTGTTTCGCGAAATCGAATCGAACGAAAGGAATGTTTCTAATATTTCGAACGGATTTTTGATATCGTTCCCGACGGCACTGCTTTTACCTTTTTCCACGCCGACAGGATGTTTCCAGTATTGTTGGGAGAGAAAGGGGGCAAGTTTTAGTTTACTTTTGGCCTGTGCTGAAGAACGATTTCCTCGATCGTAAATGAGAAAGGGAAAAAAAAAGAAGAAGAAAAAGAAGAATTAACTAAATAAAAGTATGTCAGAAGACGAATTTCCAACGAAATTCAGGCTAAAAAGAGAATAATTTCGATGCTGCTTTTTCGAGTTCCCGAGTTCCCGAGAAATCGGGGATAATCGTTCGTGGCAAAAATATCGCGTCGTGTCGATAAAGCGTGAATGAGTAATAGGAGACCGTTGTAAGTTGTAACGCGACACGGTGCACGTCAGGCAGCTCCAAGTTTCTCCGAACGCGGTGGAGGTATTCTTCCATGGCCGGGGAAATCGTGTCAACGATTCAATGCCGAAGAAACTCGACGAGGAAGTCCGTCCGGGGGTTAAAATTAACCCTTCGATAATTTGCATAACGTAGCGTAGACGTGTGCCTGCGCGATCCTAATGACAGGGGCCGCGAGACGAGGCGAGGTGAGGCGAGGCGAGGCGCGTCATTATTAGAAATTATTAGAGGGCACGCTTAAAATCAAGACTCTTTCATGCGATGAATGTCCAGTGATTAAGGAGATAAAATTATTCAGCGAGATCGCACGGGAGAGATTATTTTAATTAGTAGAGAGATCGTGACGGTGAATCAGCCGTGCGATTCAGACGTCTTGTCACTTTATGAAACAGAAACCCTTCTTATCCGACCGTCGGCCAATCAGGCCACCGTTGTGCCACATTCCCCACCATTCAACCGTTTTTAATTAAATATTCGCCATTAATTCGTTCAATTATTACCCAAGAACGGGAATCGCCTATTTCTCTCCGCGTCGATGCTTGTTCCACAGCTCCTTTCCCTTCTTTCACTCTTTTCTCGTCTCTCTCTCTCTCTCTCCTCTGCGTTTTTCCCCCTTCCCCATCTCATGGGATTTCCCATAATAAAGCGTTAACGAGCCACGAACGTTACATTTTACTAAACGCGTAAAACCGTTTACCGGGCTGGAAACGAACAAGTCAGACAATTTCCAAGTGTTACGGGCCGCCAACGTAATAGATTTTCATTCGTGAATCATGCAGAGGCAAATTTGCCGGCTGTTTAATTATTACAACGACACCGCCGTTCGTGATACAAACGCGTTAATACGCCGCACGTTTCCCGCATTATTCCGCCGCGTTTCAACCGTTGTTCCTTTGACGAAGGATCGAGAGCGGTTGAACGCGGATTTTTCGACCGCAGGATAAGACTCGAAGAAAGTGAAAGAATCGTTATTCGATTAATGACGAAACTCCGTCGAGAATATTATTTACAACAGAGAGAGAGAGAAAAGCTGCCTAAAAATTGCGAGCGTGTCTGGAATGATCCAGCGAGTTTCAACGAAATTCTCAAGAAACAAACAAAGATTCTTAAACGTTCGAAATATCTCGAATAATATATCTCCTCGCTCGGCTCTTTTAAATCCTAGCGAAAAGTAAACCGGTGCTAGCGACTCGAGCGCCGTAGCTTCTTAATTTAATGTTATTGTATATATCTCGGCGTGGGTTGGCGATCGCGCGCTACTTTCACAACTACCGGCGCTGATTCAAATACCAGGCCGCGACACATTACGAATGCAGCCGCGACGAAATGAATGCGTTTTGCATTACCGCGGTTTCACGGCCGCGGTGTGTGTAACCGGCTGCCCTCGCCAGTGGTGGCGTCGGCGGAGAGAAAAGACGAGCGAGCGAGCGCGCGCCGGCGAGCTCCTATCTTTTTATGGCATAAAATTTTCCCCCGAAATGAGAATTGCTGTTGAAAAATTGATAGACCGGCCCGCTACGTGTTTCCCGCGTGCACCGCTACAGATTGAGTTAAGGTTCGTTTGTCGTTCCTTTTTCACTCCATCCTTTTTCTCTCGCGCGCGTTCATCGTGCACAACGCGTGCTCGCTCGCTCGCTCGCTGACAACGGCCAACGTCGTGTCCTCGGGCGTTTCGCGACAACGCGACGCAACTTGTACGGAAACAACCCGCTTACAACGCGCCTCTTAATTCGGCCACGGCTAGTGCCGCGGTCGTGCTTTAAAACAGTCGCGTCGTTTCATTTTCACGTCGGCTGGCTTCTGAAAAATTTAATCCCACCAACCTCTTGCCAGGCACGTCAAAATTTCGTTTGCTTATTGCGTTTTGGCTTATTCAGCTTCCGGCTGAACAAACCGATTGGCTACGTACGACGGGCACGTTGAGTTGAAAGACTCCAGGAGATTCCGATACAGCGGAATCGGAGACACACACACAATCGAACGAGACAATCACGCTACGAGGTTACAGAGTCTTGTAAGAGTCTCGTCACGAGAGTTCCCAAGCAGCTTTATTCGCTGTACGTTTTCTCAGTTTCTCGAGAAACGAACGTGCGTGCCCCTTTTCGCGATATTTCACGACGACGCGTTAACAGGTCGCGCGCTCGCGTCGAATTCGCTATCGCGTTAAACAGAATGGCAATTTTCAGTGGTGCCGCTCGTTTCCGTCATCCAATATTCAGGCTGCAAAATCGCTAGGAATATCAACTAAATATCTCGACTAAAACGATCGGGCGACCGAAGCAGAGAATGCGAGAGAGAGAGAGAGAGAGAGAGAGAGAGAGAGAGTGGTCAGCGCTGTATCCCATCTTTGAAACGCGCTTAAACACTTGCCGGGATATATACGCATATATATGTAGAGCAGCAACAGCCTAAGCTGATCCGTATCCGCGCGCCTGATGATGTACACACGTGTATAATGTAGACACGTAAACGCGCGTATATCCCCTGATGATTCCCAGCACGCGAACGATCAACGTTGCGGAACGAAGTTTGCGATAACTTTATTGTAATAAGATGAGCCTGGGCGCGGGAGGAGGCCGCCGCTCGACGTCACGGAACGGCCTGTGTACGGGGCTTTGCGGCCGGTTTTCCACTGTGTCGGTAAGTGAGAAGGGTGTCCCTGGACTCTGGCCTGCTCGTAGAAGATCATTATGAGCCTGAGTCGCCATGGTTACCAACGGGCCACCGATCCCGAAAATGTGAGGGGAAAGCCCCAAAGCGAAACGGTCAGCCAAGTATCGCGCGTTTGACTTTAGAACCGATTCACCGATAACACCCTTCTCTCGCCATCCTTCTCTCCAATAGTAGATGGAAACGTTGTTACGCTTACGTTTATGTCAAGGTGAATTTCCACGATGAAACTGCGTGTTTATACCATCAGCGAGTGATGCCTTTGCTTCTTTTGTGAAATCGCGACCGCGATTCTTCTTCTTCTTCTCTTTTTCCTTCCTTTTCTTTTTCTGTCCCGTCGACATCGTTGTATTTCTCATGGATAAATTCCATCGACACGATCGAGTCGAAAACTACGAAATTACAGCGATCGAGAAAAATTCCAAATCGACGATGAATTCCATTCGCGATGGAATCAGAAGCGGCCGTGTTATCTAAGACACAGGGGAGGGGGGATGACAAATAGGACGAATAACAGCCACGTGAACGCGCGTGAACGATGAATAATTTTCCAAGCGAGCGTTTCGCCGGTGGCGCGCAATAAAATCCCATCTTGCGGCTCTCGCGTGCTAAATACTTTCGTTTTTCTTCGCCAGCGATGTACTTGGGCCGGCCCCCGTTATTCCACAGGTGTTTGGCACTTCCGTAAGCGATAAAAGCCCGGGCTCCAGGCCGACTTCCCGCCCTTTTCTCTCTCCGGCAATCTTTTCGCGCCACTTCGAGCGAGCCAGCGCTTTCGTCGACGCTGTTCGCTCGCCCTCGTTCATCCTCGTTTCTTCCTCTTCTTTCTCCTCCCCCTCTCACTCACTCTCTCTCTCTCTCTCCATTTCCTTTGCATTTCTCCTTTCTCTCCGTACGTTTTATGCCCAGCGTATCGACACACCGATCTGCGGCCGAGTTCACGGAACGAGAAACGACTCGTCGTGGCCAAAGTGTCCACCACCGTTGCTCCGTTGCAACGCAACACGACTGCACAGCTAAACGACGTCGACCACGAGAAACAGAGAGAGAGAGAGAGAGAGAGAGAGACAAAGAGAGAGAATCTGCTGGACGGGATGTAACGGCACACACGAGGATACAGCTGTCGAAGTCGTGGTACAGTTCTCTCGTGTTCGGTTATGGTACCGAGAACGTATCGCCGAGCGAAACGCGCGTAACCGGCCTATGACGGATCGCAGATGGCCGATGGGCACGGCCCATAAAACTTATTATCCACCTTTTACAGCCCGGTGGTAAATTTAAATTGGTTTTAAAAAATTCGCCGGCGAATGGCCTCGCAAAAGGGATCGGGTTTTCGAAATTGACGACGCTGCTGAAACTCGATGGACGAGGTCCTCTCGGCCTCCCCGAACACGTCCACATCCCTCTCCCCCACGTCTCGGCCCACCCTCGACTACCAAGATTAACACTATCCGTGATCAATTTGCCCTTCGTTTCGAACATTATCGATATTACCGGGCGTTTTTCGTGTCGCGTGTTTTGCGAGACGTTCTACCGCGTTCTGTCCCCCGCAGGGGGGGGGAGACACTTGGAAATTTGGAAACACCCTTCGCACATTGTGTGCGGCGAGAGGTGTTTTATTTCGAAAATTTTTATCCATCATTTTACATTGGAGAAGAGTAGTCGTGTCGCGTGAAAAATCGCTATTGTAAATAAAACAAATTTTTCACGGGACGCAGGACCTAAGATATCGCCGCTGTCTGTTTGACGAGCAAATAAATCACTCGATTATAAAGCGCCGCTAGGATGAACCGGCAAACCTATCGATTAGATTTATTCATCAGTGTACACTATAAAACATACTTTCGGACAACAGATCCCGTCCAACGTATCATCCATTTCCGCGGCTAGACTAAACATGGCGTACACGACACGTACTAAAAATATCTGGGGAAAAAAAAAAAAGATCGAGTCCCTTCCCATCGAGAAAAATCTCATCCAGCCTTGATTCTCAGATATAATAATCGAAGAATAATCATGAACCGTTTTCTTTCTCGATTCAAGCAACAAAAATCCTCGAAATTACCAAGATCCAAGATCGCAAATTCGTACTAGGAATCGAGAACTGAGTAGAGTTTTGGAAGATTGGCAGAGATGGAAAATTTTAGTCTTCAACCCTTGAAATTCATTGATCTCATCTTCCGTTGCTCCGGACCCTAGCGAAATTCATTCGGGAACGAATATTGCAAGCAAACGTGTCTTCAACTACGATAATTTTTACCCTCGAAACAGAACGATTAAAAAAAAAACGGGCGAACGAGCGCGCGGACAGGTAAGGAATCGCGAACATCGGTCTTATTATTGGCCGCTTCGGAAGTATTTCGCGATGCTCTCCCCGGCCGGGAGGGCTGCATTCGAAAAAGAGGGACGGCCGGCCCCATCTATATGCTTCTCTATCGATGCTTTGTACGCGGTCGAGTGTGTGGAGGTGGACATACAGATACACGGCACATCGGGGCAGGGGTCTACGAATCGATAAAAACGCATCCCAGGCAGGCGCCAGCCAGAAGAGGACCGCCGCGCGGATGAAAAAAATGCGAGCGGGGTTAATGCGCTGATCATGTCATATCGAGGTGCTCGCTAAACAAATACCCCGGCCGTCGACACGGGGACACGACGTGGATGTACGGATGTGTCGACACTCGCCGATCCCCCTGTGATCGACACGCAAATCCTCCAGCCCCCCCTCCATCTCCTGCACCCTTTCTGCACCCTCTGAAGAAGGAAAGGCGACTGCGACGGAGATCGCCTTGGTCGCCTAGCGACTTTCTTCTCGGCCATTAGTCCACTTTCCGTCCACGTTCCTGTGTTATCAGCGAATTTCACGAAACCGTTGACAGATTCGAACCGTTGCACGGATTTAAGTAGGATACGAACGAAAGGCGAAAGAGGGAGGACAAGTGGGTGTAAGAATAATTTTGAAGGGAATGACCGAAGCGCGTTGGCAGATAAAGTTTCGAACTTTGAACCGATACGATGCGACAAATTACATGGAAATTGTCGTTTCCCGCGTGTTTCGAAAATTGTGCTTCGAAAACGTGTACAGAGAGATATAGATTCGAAAAATTACTCGAGGTTGGATTACTTGATTGTAAACAACGACGAATCGAATTTTTGTTTCTTTTCTATTCTTTTTTTTTTTCCTTTAAATTAACGAAAAACGGGTAATTTCACGCGTGACAAAGGGAAGGGACCGCGAAGACTTCGAATCTTGGCGTGTGAACTTGGCGCGATAGAACGCGCGCGCGAAGAAAGGTGCGTGAAGAAAGTACGTAGGTGCAGGTAAGAAAAGAAGAAAAGAAGAGGATTGGTGACGCAGCGAATGACGCGCGATCGAGCAAGCCCGAAACGGGGGTGGGAACGCGGAGCGTTCGGGGGTGGCAAAGTGGCGAAAGTCCGCAAGAGTCCGGGGCAGTCGGTTGAACGCGCGCGTTAAGGCTCGCCAAGGCTTCTCTGATGTAATAATATTTCCATCCAATTCGACCTGAGGCCCACCCCCGGTATATCCAGCACCGGCACCCCCTCGATATATGCACCCCCCTTGGGTGGCGGAGCTCGCACTCGACCGCGCGCCCTCTCACCATCGTCTCGCGTGCATCCCCACCCCCAAGCGTGCCGGGGGGTGGCACGTCGCTCACTACGTCATCTGTCCCCTCGACCAATCGACGGGCGGCGCGCATTTTTTCCCCGCGTCGAAAAAAAAACCGTAGAAGCAAAGAACCAAGAGGGAGCGAGATAGGGTGAGAAAGTCGGGCGGGGGTGGGCGCGTGAACGAAGAGCGGAGCGTCGGAAGAGCGAAAGAGGATACCGATACACCGGTGGTACCGGCGGCCGGTTGCGGGGAGTAGAAAAAGAGCGCGCGGTTCGGCATTACCCCCGGAGCCCCGTTGCGGACCAATCGCCATACGTAAAGAGGCATTTTTTATGGGTGCCGCTCGGTCGGCCGGTTTGTGTGATAAAAATTGACCTAAGTCCTCCTCTTTTTTTTTTCTACCCCGGGCCTCCCTCTTCCCGTCGCCCGTCGTCCAACGAGGACGAGGACGACGTTACATCGGCGGGACGAGCAACCGACAGAGACACGTGGTCCGGTTGGCAAATGAAAGAGACACGTTGCCGGAACGGACGAACGTACGAGCGAGAAAAGACGAGGCGTTTCGAGTGCGTTCGAGTAAGCAAGAGAGAAAGAAACAACGAGCGAGCGAACGAGCGAACGAACGAACGAACGAACGAACGAACGAACGCTCGCGTTGCGCACCGGCTATAACTGCCTAACATTAAAAAAGATGGGCTGTGTACGGGGTGGCGGTGGCCGGACGGACGGACGGACGGACGGACGCGCGCGAGAGAGCAGGATAGGAAGGGGTTAGAGGAGCAGGCGAAGGAGATGGTTGCTGCTGGTACGAGAGAGGTGGAGAGGTGGAGAACTAGAGCTAGAGGAGGGAGAGAGGGAGAGGGTCGTTGGGTTGCGAACGACGAGCACGGTGAGATACAACTGCGTTCCACGTATGTGTCGTTTCGAGGGTGAGGAACGCCAGGAAGATGGGGTGGGTCGCCCTGCATCTCCGGGTTTGGGTACACCTCTCTCACGCGACCCGACCATTGGTGGAGGGGGCGCAAAATAATGCGCATAAAATGTAGCGTATTTATCATGGAGATAAAATGATGTGCTCGACTTTCAGGCGACCGACGCTGTTGGCATGCAGGTACAGTCCTCTCGGAAATTCGCCACGGTTTAACCCCCTGCGTGTGTCGTCGCGACGCCGCGCAAGTAGCTACAACCGGACGAAACGGGGGAAGGGGGAGTTGGAAAACCGACTCTTATGGAGGGTCGCTGCGACGTCGTGCGCGCCGCCACACACGTGTGAAAGCGTCTCGATAACTTGGGCTATTAGGCAGCCGGGGGTCGGAATACGCGACGCTGTAATTGAAATCGTTCGCACCTCCGTTTTCCGGCCATGCTTTGTCTCTCATCTACACTTTAGATAATCTTTACCTCTATCCACGTCAAAACTTTTCGCGTTTCTTCTTGAATCTTCACGCTCGAAACTCCGAGTTTTTTTTTTCTCGCACCTTGCAGATTCAAAGTTCGATTTCCGAAGAAATCTCGAATTCCATATGTCATCATTTTGTCAATCGATTTTCGAGAAAAATCAATCCGCTTCGCGATCGAAGTTCGAGACGAAGTAATCGCGCGCTGCGATGAAAAATAGGTGCCAATTTCTTTGCCACAGCTGCGAAATAAAGGGCCCCGCTGTGCATTTTCCAGCAAAACGGGTTAATTATGATGCATTCGCCGAAAAAAATCTCGAAATAATGATTCATCGATCCAACGTACGTCGGATAAAATCCGTTCCCGATAAAGTGCATTATAAACTCCGGAACACGTACGGTAATATCGCATTCGTCCTATTCAAAATTCATTCGCGTTACTATTCCCGCTGTTTGATTGTTGCTGTTATTGAAAAAAATATTCTCGCCATACACTCCCCTCCATCGCAGCGGAGAAGAATTTTCAAATTAAATTCGCTCTGAGAAATAATGGTCTTTCGTCCTTGTTACACACACACACACACACACACACACACACACACACTCTCTCTCTCTCTCTCTCTTTTCATCCCTACGCCTAATCACACAATCCGACAGCTCGAATCGCACTCCTTGGTCGATTTCTTTGCAGCGAGATTTAGCTGGGACGCCATATTCCCGACGAGGCAAGATGGAGATTGACTCGATCCGGGATCGAAATTTCTGCGAGTGAACGCGTTTACCCCTTGCATGGACGTTGATCGCAAACTGCCAATAAAATTATGAAATTGCGTCGAAAGGAAATTGGCATGAATGTCGTTCGAATCTTTCAATCTCGGCACCCCTATTCCGCGCCCTTGCCCTACCATATCCGGTCCGTTAGCAAAGATCTTGAATCTGATCATGCTTCTTCGATGAAATTCAATGCGACGAGTGACGATGGCAACTTACTTTCTGCCATTTCAGAAATTCTCGTCAGATAACATGCTCGACTAGTATATTACATTGATCTCCGACATCTGTATTAACAAATGTCCATTTTGCAATGCGTAATAATCCACAGATCCAATGTAATTTAAAATAACGATATTCGAAATTAAAAGTGTAAATATTTCAAAGAATATGCCGTTGGATTGAATTAATTTAAACGAACAGAATAATTCGAAGAAAATGATCAATCATTGCTCTCTCACTCTCTGAAAACACTGCCTTCGGCTGGCAAGTTATTGTTTCGTAGTGATAACCGCTCCGTCAATAAAGTGTTAATGTTCCTGCAGATTAATCGAAAGAACACCAGACGAAACGAGGGAACGGGAAAATTTTAAATAATGATAGTTGGAAGAAGCACGGGAATGGATGCCGCGGAATGCAAACGGGTGGCAAGTAATTGCTAATTATTGGCCATATTAATTTCAATTAAACCGCGCGCACCTGCACGAAGGGAAATCTCCAATCGATTGAAATAATCAGGGTACATTCGATGACCCGGGGAAAAGCCAGACCTGACTATCCTTTCTGCTCGTTTGTTTCATCAGCTAACGGCCCCTTTGTTACAAAAATTAAGATAAACGCGAGTCAAGTCGACGTTCGTCCGCGTTTCTATGAAATTTAGAAAGCTGACGGCAAAAGAAAAGTTCTTTAATTTTCATTTCTTTAAACTCCGCTTTACGTCGCAAAGTTGTAAATACTTTTGCAAACATACAGTTTTGTAAAGAATTGTCTCTTACCTGCTGTGCAAAAAGAAAATATCGAGACGAGAATCGTACTTTCTTTACGTTTGCCGATACAGATGCGCAAGTACCATTATTATTTCGATTTGCTTTTTGGATCTCTCAGAGAATGATTCGTTTTTCGATGGTCATTGGTGATTTCAACGTGTTTTAGAACAACTAGAATGAGATAAATATCAGTAAACAAGCGAGCAAACGAAGAATACGTTGTTTCAACGTAATATCTTGTAGAAAATAAATATTTTGCACCGCAGACAAAGCTTGAAAGTGAACGTGCTGACAAGTGGAGAATTTTCCGAAAGAAAAAACACCCGACGCAACAGAGTGCATCGCGACGTCTAAGAGCGAGACTGGGAACGAGACTGGGTCGTTCCTTTCAACCCCCGTAGAATGGACCTCATCAATTTCCCGTTTCCGCGGGAAGGGACAAAAAACAAACTTAATATGATTCCGACTACATGAAGACGCGGCCCCGGCGACGTCCTTTGTTTTAAACGAGGGTCGTTTGTGGTCCCATCTACGTACCACGCGGCACTACACCAACACACAAGCAGCAAGGATCGCGCTCGCACACACAAGGAGGTCTAGCTACCCTGTATGTCCACCCTTCGTAATTCTATCACAAGCCAATCACGTCCGGCGGAGAGGGTGCTCTCTCTCGTATCCATGCATGCGGAAAATCGTTCAGGCGGAAACGTCGATTCCTGGCCCCGTGTCTTATGAAAATATTGCCCCATTCGGGCAATCCAGGTGGGGTGAGAAAGTAGAAACGTTTGTGAATTCGACTCGCTCTTCCTCCACGCTCTTCGTAGATTCACCCATCTTCCGTGGATTCCCATCTGATTTCGGGTTGAAGAGCCTTCGTTCTTCCGAGGGATTCCTTTGATTCGACAGACGGGTGCGTGCATGAACAACGCCGAAGTTGAGCGTCGTCGCGCGAGCCGTGTTGGTTCATCCACGGACCTGAAACAGAAAAGCGTGTCAGTAGAGGAAATTTTTAAGAAACGGGATCGACAATCGCACGTTTTCCCAATGGTCGTATTCGTTTGAACTGAGAAGAAACGAAGAAGGAAGAAATTAAATTTGCTCGACAAAGTTCGAAAGAAACTGTTGAATTCCTCAACAGTCTGAAATTGAATTAATTTCGCCGCTCGTTAGAAAAGAAAGAGGCAAGGAGACAAGAAGAAAGCACGACGAAACACGGTGAAACGATCGTGCAGGATCGCACACGTAAAGGGGTAGGCTTTCGTGGAACGGTTCACAATTCCACAGAATAGGGAGTATACGTTAATTCCGACGAAAGGGAGGGGGGGGGGACATTATCGTTCCGGTTTCCGTGGAAATCAGTTCGCATACGTAAGTGTAACGTCGGCCGCGGGGGTGTAAGCTTCTTTGCCTCCGTCTTATCCTTCGTTATCAAATGTCAGGTACGCTCTCCGCCGAGGTGCTTAAATCCTCCGCGTTTTCCCTATGTAATATGAGAAAAGTACGCGCGGCGCGTTACGTCGGCCGCGGAACAAGTGAGAAAAAGTAGCTTAACGGGCTTTAAATTCACGGTATCTTTCGCCGTACGAGAAAGGTCCACTTACAAAACAACGTCCCGTAAATCCGGCCCACCGGGGCGGCCGTCATGCCACCCCTCTTGCCAGTAGTTGCATTATCTTTCGCGGAAAAGGAGGCAAACATTGCACGCGTCGGCGAAAGCTTTTCGTTTCCGTAATATTTTAAAGTTATCGCGTCCCGCGGCCGCGAATTTATGCCCCAATAAAGTTTTTTGACCTCCCGGCGGAAGACTAACGAAGAGGCAGCGCGTGTACACACGAGATAAATCGAGATAAATCGGGGTTTACGAATCGTGTTAATGAATCATTAACCGTTTTGTTCCCCTTTCTCTGGCTTTCCTCCGCTTCGGGAAAATGATAAATTCTGGATCGTCTGTGTCGTCGACGTAACACGTCGGACGCATTTGCATCCCTTGTATAAAGGACGTGGAAAAGTAAAATTCTTGTAAAAATTTTCGTACTCGCGAAAATATCATTCGTAAAGAAGCAAGGAAGGAAGGACAGTTAAATCTTTTTTGAAAAAGCGAAATATCTTTCGAGTGAATTTTGCAGTGCTTGAAAAACGAATGAAAAAATGGAAACGGTTGCTGTAAGCAAAAATCGTTGCGAAAAAAAGAGAAGAGAGCAACAGCATCCCTCGTCTACATCGACGACGACATGTGGAAACGACGCGAAACTTCATACGCAGACGCATCGTCGAGGGGTTTTAAGGATTTCCTCTTCTTTTATTATATCTTTTTTTTCCTCTTTTTTTCTTTCTTTTTTTTACTAATTGAAGGGCTCGACGATACGTCCTCGGAAAGATCGGCAGAGAATCGAAGAACCGTCGAGATACGAAGAGCGTAAACTCTCCCATCCTGTCGCGTGTTTTCGTATACATCGATGGCTATAATTAGTCATCGATGGAGGGTCGATTTTCATTGCAACATTTATAGGCGGATAAAGGACCGTTTGGAAATTCAAGTGTCTCTTTCCCTTCGTTTGGCGTACTCGAGCACAGCGAAAAATCGCGAAATCTGGAAACAAAAGTACGTTCCCGTAAGAAGAGGGTATAATATGGATCTCCATTTGAAATAAGCTCACCCCGGTTTCCTCTGCCGACCTCCTAGCACCCCCCTCTCACCCATCCATCCACCCCCGTTGTACCTAGTTTGTTGCGTTTGAATATTCAACGCAAGTTCTTTTCTCCTTGTCTCTTCCTTCCTTTTTGTGTGTGTGTGTGTGTGTGTGTGTGTATATGTGTGTTTTTTTCCTTCCTCCTTCTCCTCTCATCTTTTCTTCCTCTTTTTATTAGCCTGCCACCGTGTCCTTTCGCTCCTCTCTCCTTTCTTCGCCTCGTGACGCGCTCGCGCGCGCACAACAGCGCCGCGCAACAGACATCTTTATTCATTGCCTTTCCAAAGATATAATTGAGTAATTATTTATAATATATCTAGAATATGCATGCTTCACTTCTCCGGACGGAATACATTACCGCTCACTACCCCTAAACGTAACCTCTTGTTACCGTTTGGGTTTCTAGCTTGCACAGTGGTTAACGCAGTGGCTCTCACTACGACCCCGCGTTCCTTTCGGAAAGCGCCAACGCCATTTGTCCATCTTCTCTCTCTCTATCTCTCTCTCTCTTCTTTCTCCCCTCTTCGTTCTCTCTCTCTCTCTTTCTCTGTCAGTCCTTCTCCCCCTTTACCCCCGATTTTCCCTCTTCCTTTTTCACCTTTTTCCTTTTTTCCTTTGCTTTCCCGCCGTCGCGAATAAAGGGGGACTGTGTGTTTCGTTAAATTTGCAAAGCTGCCAGTTATTGCGAGAAACGAGGCGAGGCAACCGCGCTGCAACTGCGAACGTGCGAATGATTATTAAGAACAAAGCAGATGCATGACAAATCGAGCGCAACGTTGTGAAAGGAGAATCATGCTTGTATCATCTTTTTGCAACGTCGCTGCAACCACCGATTAATGAGTCTCTGAGCCGCGTAGAATTTGATCGTTTAGAATTTCGATTCGTTGTTGAAACGCTTCCGCGGTGAATTATTGTACTTAATTACAAAGAATCGGAGAGAAAACTGCGCGAAACGCGTGCTCTTTGCAGGATTTTGCATCGTGGATGCTGATTTTGTCGAATCGATACCGAAGCGGAAAATAAACGACTCGACTAATCGTTAGTCACCGTGCAATAAAGTTGCACGAGTCGTCGATAAAGCAAAAAAACGGCAAAGAAACGGCGTGAACCTCTGAAGGGAGAAAACGAACGACGATTCGAACGTACGAATACGCAACGAGGGATAATGAGCCGGTGAATCAATCCTCTGGCTGCGGCCCCGGTATGTGCCCTCGCAAATATTACCTGTTTATGATTGCTGCTTATCAACAAACTTGGCGTTCTTTGTGCAAAACGGTCGCGAAACATGAAACCCCGCGGAGCGGGAAGCCATAATTTCGCATTAAGCGCGGTAATCGCAATCGGAGTAAGTAATCGATGTATTAGTCGTCCGTTAATTAACGTCCTTGTGATCGCTATATAGACTGGCCTGGCATGTCACCGGCCACGAGAATTTACGATCACACACACACACACACACACACGGGCCCAGTTGATCGTTAGAAATCAGCGCGAGATTCTGATGTCCTTTTCGGGCGTCGCTGGTTCCGATAACTGGTTTATGCAATCGGGAGAAAGGCGCTCGCCTCTTTCTCCGTAACGCGACCGATAAAAACCGGTCAAATCGTGAGAAAATTATTGCCCGGTCAATCACGCCTGGCGACACTGTGTGTTTAGCTCGTTTTACGACGAAAGGATAATCGACCGGATGATTTCGCGTACGGGGTGTGATTATCTTGCTCGCTGTCGGAGAAACACGTCGGGTCAAACGGGTTTGTTTTATCACGTTGGCGAGATTTCAATTTTTTCTCTTTCGCTCTCTCTCTCTCTCTCTCTCTGTCTTTTCTTTTCTATTTACGCAATGAATGATTTCACATCCTCGTCGAACGCTCGTGTTAATAATTCTTCCAACAGATTTCTTCGTTCGACCGACCCTCTTGAAATTCTCAGCGATTTGGTATCACGCTTGCGAAAAAAAGTATCGAACAGTTAATTGCGCGAGCGATTATAATTCTCCTTGCAGATTCTTCTTCTTCTTGCGCTAATTTTCATAGAATGACGAAATTACAGTCCTGTCGCTGCGATGAAAAGTCGTTTCTCATTTCTCGTTTCTGCGGCGGATTAATGGCCCCTTACGTTGATTAAAGAGAAAACAAAAAAAAGAAAAAAGAAACGAAAAAATTAGAAACGGCGAAGGAAAAGTTTCGCGCGAAGGATGCGAGGAGAAAAAAGAGAGGTGGTGAAAGTCGAGCCGTGCGCTATCCGCAAGCCGGGCCCTATTTCATATTTGGAAGAATAATTATGGCGTGCCTGTCGCGTGTTTGACCGCAGTTAGCCTTATGGAACGTTTGACCTAACCCACGCCTCGTCCCGATCCTTTCTTTCTTCCTCTGCCGGCCAGGCCTTTCTTTATCTCTTCCGGCATCGACTTTTCACAACGCTCGCTAATTCCTTCTCTCTACGTTTCCACCACTTCTTGCTCCCGAATCTTCTCCTTGATCGAGCGAAAACGCAAGAAAAGATAATCTTAATTAGAATTGAAAACATTTATCCCTGTAAACTATCTGCGAGACATAAACTTACTTGGCCACCGAGCCAATGTCCGTCCGCTTTCTCCGTTTAAACGACCGTCCAACTGGAGGAGACAATCCGAGCGGGGCCATAACTTTCAACTCTCACACTCTAACGAAGGTAGCACGAAACGTCTCGGAAAAGCGGTGTTCGTCTCGCGCGCCACGCAGCTCCATTGATCATTCGTTCGAGCATTGGAATCGATCGAGCGCGGTTGTCCGACTCGAGCTTCTTCAGGAAAATGCCAAAACCGTCGGAACGAAGGAAGGGGGAGGGAGGAGGAGGAGATGTAGGAGGACACATACACAGGAGATACCGGTATGTATCCCTGAATGGCAAGTTGCCGAAAATGGCGTTGGGAATACATCCCGGCAATTACCATTACGTGCCTGCTGAAGTTGGTCTGCTGGCCGGGTAGCATAATGCTGTATTTAATGGGCAGGCAACTGCAGGCCTCGTGTGCGACACGATATACGAGGCCGAGTCAACATATATCCTGTCAGATTTTTAAAATGCCCTGATTTACAATGACCATTGTACTGTCCGCCGCATATCTATTGTCGCGCCCTTGCCATACCCGGGACGTAGCCGAGCCGCCTCTCTACCCGATGTTATATTCACCGCGCACGATTTCCTGCACCTTACGCGAAAGCATCTTCTTAACTACGTCACGTGCCCGCCCCATTACCATCGCGAGAGATTCCACGATTCCACGAGAATTTGATCCCTCTTGCGCGAGCGAGACAACGCACCACATGATTTGATACGGATAAGCGCGGGAGGATTCTCGATTAGACGAAAAATATAAAGCATCGATCTCTAGTTCTGTTTTTTTTTTTTTTTAATTGTTGTGGAATTTATTACGTTTGCGAATCTGTTGTTGTGGAAACACCACAGGCAGAACACTCGGCATATAAAGGCGAGTTTTGCTCGCTCGAACGACGAGCAGCGAAGAAAACGTAAAGTAAAAGGCACGTTTAATATTTTGTGTTAAAAATAATTATAATTATTAATAATTATTTTCATTTCTATTTCATTTTTATTTCTATTGCACTTACAATTATTATATACTTCTTATATTTTACTTTAATGTAGGTTTATTTTATTATTTTTGTTTCCAAATATTCTGTTTAAACTTGTTAGTATTATTATAGATGTTATTATCATAATTATATTATTGCATTTTTCATAGTTGGCATTAAATAGCTGTAGTTCCATAACCTTAAATTCTTTTTATAAGATAGTAATAAATTAATAAATAAAAAGAATATTCTGTTTCTACGTTTTTTTAAAGTCGTTTTAAACTGGTTTTGGTAGAAGTAGGTTCGTTTTTTTTTCGGTAGTTCTAGTGTTAAGTAGATGCGGATCGTTTGTCGTCAGACGCGGCCTGTATCCGAGATTCCCTTAAAACACGCGTCATTTCAGAAAAACCATTTTTAAACGGGCGCGTTGTCCACGTTTGCCGTGCAATCTATAAACACTCTCGCCGGACGGTTGCATGAAACTTGCTCCCTTAAATCGCGGCGTAAGAATCGTAACTAATAATCAGCTTATAGCGAACGATCTCTCGATCGGCGATCGTACCGGACACGCCTTTGCATTTCCATTTATCCGATCGGGATCCAAGCGTACAAAGTCAGCAAACAAAGAGGCGAGAGACGCACGGTAGCGAGAGAGAGTAGCAATTTCCCAAGGTATCATTATATCAATACGGCATTTGTAATAAAGCGTCGCAACACTGCAATTTACCACGAAACATTCGAGACGGCGATTAAACCGTGCAAAACCGGACGAAACCACCCCGGTGAAGAACGTGTCCCCTCTTTTTTCAAATGCGTTCAGGCAACGTGTATCGAGAATGAAACAATGAAACGACGTCCTCGACTTCAGCCAAAATGCAATAAAAATCGCTCGGAAATATTCTGTGATCTCACAAGGTGCGCGATATCTTCAAATTGTAAATTTCTTTTTTAACACGTTTCATATACGCCTCACAGTGAACATTCTCTTGGTTAAGGCTCTTTGGAATTTTCATTCTAAAAGCGAAGAATTTTTTAAAAATTTGTCATCTAGTCATTTGCAATTGATATCTCAATAACGTATATATCACGTTTGTTTTATCGTGGATTATTTTCGCCAACTTAATTCGGTAAGAAGACGCTGTTGTCGTCAGAATAACGTCGAAGTAAATATTACTTATTAGTATTTAGTATATATAATTCATATAATAATATTATAACTAAGTGCAGTATTATATAATTTATATAATAAGTTACTTAGTACATAAACAACAAAATGTGTCATTTCAAATTAATTTTGACATCGTTAAAAAATTGTTTGTTAAAATAATATCTCGAAACTAAATTTTGTTTCTTTGTTCTGTAATGCATCTTAAACTCTTCTCTTGACAATTATAGTTTTCGTACTGTTACAAAAATCGTAAGATATTATAGAAGCAAAATTATTAATCGTAATAGGAAAAGTAACGAAAATAAACGAAAAGTAAATCAAAAATCGGCCCGACACTAAAACTATGTGAGATGAGGGATTTTTTTCTGCGAGGCAATTGAGAGTAAGATTTCGGATAGAGAGTATCGAGTCGTGATAGCGTGCAGATCTTGTGAGAGTCTAGAGAGAACTTAATATATTTTTGTCATCGTCGTATTCGGTTTTACTCAGTTCACCACAATTCCCAAATCGTTAAACTTTATATGTTTATTTCAACCGTGGTTTAAATTTCGTTTTATCTCTTTCCCCTGAAGGAGCGAAGACCACGCGTCCGCGTTCCTTCAAAAGGTCGTTGAACCCTACAACGATTACATTGTCGATTAAATAAATTTGCAGATTCCATGGAGCAAATATGTAGAATCGCGGTAATTCTGACCGGTGGTGTACGCAGATGCATATATATATATACCAACGCGGTGAAAATAATTGGCCGATTTTACTCGTGCCAGTCACGCACCATCGCGCCGACGAAACGAAGGAAGACGGTTTAATGAAATCGAAGGCGATATAGTTTGCTTTATGATCGCGGAATTGTTATACGTGTATCGGTACAATACGCCACCGGGTACCAGGCTACGAATTGATTAACCGCGATTCTCGCCGGACCGGGCCGGCTTAATTAAGTTATCGATTTATTTTCTATACCGTATTGTCCGACCGTAAAGCCTCCCTTGGCTCGGTAAGTAAACGTTTATGTAGCCCGTCACGTTCCACCGAGGAGGACGCACGAAACGCTTTAACTCAACCTGTCCCCAGGAAAACGATGCTGATGAGATCGAGACGCGCGACCGTGAATCTCGATATATACGAAGCGACGTTACGTACGCTCTCTCTCCCTCTCTCTCTCTCTTTCTCTCTCTCTGTTCCCCTTTTATTTAAATCAGGCGACGGGTTCGCGATACGACGGAAAGAAACCCGTCGATTGGCCAAAGGCGAGGCGCCTTAGGTGCCGTTAAAGGAACTTTGATTCGTATTAATTAGCGTCTTCTCGGTGGCGCGATGATTATTCATAGGCCGCGTTGGATATTTAAATCGAGGGCCCCGGCTACAAAGGACCGCATTTATTCCAGCTTAGTCTCGCGGTCTCGAAATTTTTCGCGAAATTCTTCTCTGGCGGAGTTAACGGCCAGTCGTTTCGTATATACACCGTGTCCCGAATGTATATCTTCGAAAAGGAGAAATATTTCCTTTATTTCTCAGCAGAGGGGTGGGTGAGGGGGAGGGGGCTGATTGTACTCGATCGCCGTTCCAAGTCCACCGTCGGCGCAAATCGGCAAACGAACTTCGAGGAATCACAAAAGCGAAGAGATGACAACATCGATCTCGGTGTATTATCGCGCGACACGGCGCCTCCTCGCGCGATATTTCTCAGGTTTTATCGAAATCTCGTCTCGTGTATGGTAAATTGCGAATCCATTAAATTAGGGGAGCGATCGTAAATTCGTTGGCTAAGTCGAAGACGCCGCGCGTTCGAGGTTCCGAGATAAAGAAAGAAAAGAAAAGAAAAAAAAAAGACGAAAGAAAGAAAGAAAGAAAAATCACCGGCCGGTAGCCGAACGAGAAGAGAGAAAGAGAGAGAGAGAGAGAGACCTAGAAGTGAAGCGAGGGGAACGTGGCTGATTGTAAGTTATATGCGACTCGGGTTGCTTTATATCTCCGGAGCAACTTTCTGTTCTCGTAAAGCTGCCCTCCCTCGTCCCTCGTCTCTTTCACCCATCGAAAAACGCTCCCCCCCCTCCTTCGTCTTCCAAGCCTTGAACACGTCGCCGGTTTTTAACACTGTAGATTACTTGGAATAATTCCTTCTGATCCCTCCAGCACCGTCCTCCTTCTCTAAACAAAACATCGTTAACGTCAACGTAATTACAACCTGTGTTAAAACTCGTTCAACGGATAATGAGATTTCTTCTAGGGTAAACGGTGAAGAAACGGCGGTTCTCGCGTTGTTTCCGAATAACGCGAGAAGAAGAAGAAGAAGAAGAAGAAGAAGAAGATCGCGAAGAAGAGCGAAAGAAAGGCACGAGCGGTCGTGGAAATTTTTTCAAATCGACGACGAATTGTTGAATATTTTCACACTACGAGGGGAGGGGGAGGGAAATGTACCGCGTCACGGTCGTCGTTGCACGCGCAATTCCGAAAATTCCAGGTGAAAGTGAAATATTGGCAAATATTTGAACGTCGATGGATACATATGTACGGTATACATAGGTATTAATGAAATGAAAATAATATATAATGTACGAAGCGCGTCGTCATTCGATGATTCTGCACGTGTCACAATTTCTGTTTCGTCTTTATCCCGGTATATATAACTCTCATCGAGCGCAAATTTTCCAGAATATAATCCGTCAAATAACGCGAGTCGAGTCGATAATTTATATTTATTTTAGAATATGAGAATTTCAAAAGTATTTTGGAATTTTAACCTGCCAGTCCAAAATCTTTACCCTCCTCTCTCTCTCTCTCTCTCTTTCTCTCTCTACAAACGGAATCGTTTAACCACTTCAGTTCCTGTACTCTAAATAAAAGCGAAATTAACTTCGATTTCTTAACGGTGACACCTAGAATCATTTTCCAACACTAAAATATCGAAATATATATATATATATATATATATATTCTTCCTTGATTTTGGATATATTCGAAAGCTGCTTCGAAAAGAAAGGCAAGAAACAAAATTCCACTCTGCCCAACTATTTGTTTCAAAGCATTCCACCGACCCAAGATAAATATTAGTTTTATCGTGTATAGTATATTTGTATTTTTTTAGACTATAATATTATAACATTTCAAATTTAACAAACGTGCATATAACTTCTCTAATCTTCTTAATATTTAGTATTTGATCTATTGCGTGGCAACCCACAAGTGAAAATCAAGTGTCTTTTTTTTGTGCAAATTATATCCTGTATTGATTGTGGCTCGCTAATTATGTAAGTAAAAAATATTTAAATTATTTATTCATTAGTAAAGGTACATTTTTTAAAAATTGAATATACGGGGCTAGCTGATGCGCGGTCTTTAAAAAGACTGCTGCGAGGTCAAGAGGTTAACTGGATAAAACTTCGGTTTCCATCCGACCGGCAAAATTTGCCGTTGCAAAATCTCGACATTTGCCAACGTTCGGTCCAAGTGGACACGCCCTGTCCCCAGTCGCCATTAATAAAGCACATATTTAATAATGCTCTTCTGCAGAAGGGACCATGATGACTGACGATTACTTGGAAAGTTCGAAGCCTGCGGCTGGTTTGGGAACCCTTGTGAATCGAGCGGAAATGCAGCCGGGGGGGCGGTGGCAGTGGGTGAAGAACGGACAAGAGGTCGAACGTGTTATTCTTCGGATGACCTGAAACACTTCCTTATACAAACGAAGCGAAGTTGAGGCACGGCGTTACCCAGATCTCGGGTCGCTGGCTGATGGCCATAATCTGAGCGGGCTGTTGGTGGAGTTGGCGGCGGCGGTGGTGCTCGCGCGCCCGCGCGCGCGCGCGGGGGGGGGCCTCGGGTTAACTTATAATAACAGAAGTTGCTCGAGAGTTCAGTGACTGGACAGCGCCTAGAAGCCTCGGACAGCTACGACAGGGATGAGGGATGGGTCGTCGCCAAGTGTCCGGCCAACAGAATGTGAGCTATAGCACCGGTACAAGACGTGAGACCTGGTCTCACGTGACCACCGGCAAACTAACCGTGGCGTATGTTGCACAAACAGTGTCGAACTTTGGCTGCAAATCGTGAATTTAGAACTTCGATATGTCTTGGTGATACTGCTTGGTAAATTGGCCGGTGCGTCGGAACGAATTCCTTCGACTCCGGGCAGAGCACCGACGATTTCCGGCTAGCATTTCGACGGTGTTTCGTTGGTTGTCGCCGGGGTTGACGTTCGCCGATTCGATCGAATTTTTCCGATCGCGGAGCGTTTGAAATCACGATCGCCCGGTCGTAAATGTTTCTCGAGGAGACGTTGAAACGACGATGAAAAGAGAAGAGAAGTTAAATAATTGAAAAGACGAGGGTTTATCTGCAGCTAATATTTATCCAGGTTCCAGGTGGTGAAGGTTCTGTGAATTACAACATGATCGTTCGAAACGGTAACCTATCGCATAGTAACAGACCTTCCAAGATAGGCTCGGAAAATGGAACTTTATATTAATACTGTTACTCCGTCTCGACTCCTTCTATTGCGAGATTGTTCTTTGATCGATGAAAGTGACCGTGTAAGAAACTGAAAATCGATGAACCTTCGATACGACTTTCCAACGATCGTCCATAATATTTTCCAAGATAATAAACTCGCGAAACACGATCTTTGCTACTAAATCACCCAACCAATCCAGCAACACGCCCCATAAATGTTTCGCTTTAACAGCTGCGCATCGTTTCGTACTGCAGCATCTAACATTACAAGTGCTAAACAAATCCACCCTTATCCTCCTCGGATCAATTTCGATCAGCTTTCAAAAAAAATCCGGCACGCTATTATCGTGGCTGGGCAGGAATTGGAATAACTCAGATTAAATGAGCCATCTTGGAACGTACGCGACTGCGTTCCGTTCTGAACAGAGAGAAAGACGAACAGATCGGTAGCCTCGAACCGGATCAGCCGAGAATTTTGAAATAAAGCGTCCGCAGGCTACGCTGTCTCGCGACGCGGTGGGTATTCGTTAGAAAATGATTCGAATTCATGTTCTTCACAGGCACCCTGCAACGCTCGGCCGTCTAAATCATCGGCTTCATAAACCATCATTGGTAAACAATTAACATTCGTGTAGCTCTGCCCACGCGGTGTCGCGTTACCGACCAGCTTAACACGCTCGTCCGATCGGCACTCGCAGAATTTGCCCAAGGGCTGGTTACCTCGTTAAGTGACAATCAGAGGCGTTGACTTGAAATACTGCTCGCTCTTGCCTGACCTGTACGATGGCTCGTCTCTTCAATTTCGGTCCGATTCGATTACTAGAACACGTGTGGAACGCATGTGGATCTTGACACTGCCGAATCATTCGGAAATGAATCTGAGAGGACGAGAGTCCACTGATCTTCGGTAAATTTTCAGCAAATTTTACTTTAACATCGGAGTTTGGAGCTCGTCGCGTGCGCGAGAAACGATTTAATTCAGCGTCAAGGTATCTCCAGGAGTCGGGCCGAACACCGAAAACCGAGTAGCAGAGAAATTTACGACACGTTTATAGAATAAAGTGGCCGTTAAAGTGTAACAAGCGTCGATCCGAAATTACAAGAAGTCCAGCGATTTATGTCGATCGCGATCGATACCGCGGAATTGAATATTCTTACCGGTCGGGGTAAGATTAATTGTTACATTGCGGATACGTCGATAAATTACGGCAACTGTGATGGCAACTAAATTGCATAATGATACAGCCGCGTATTAATAATGTATAACGCGGGGGGATCGGGCTGGCGCCGACGAAAAAAAAACCCGGTTACCCCGATAACGATTAGAGAGAATTTATTTTTCCTCCGTCCGCCACTGGCTAATTTCGTCTCGAATCAATTCACCCCCTTCCGACTCGAGCAGCGGGACAAGTGGCGTTTTTTTTGCCACCGCTTCCGGGCAAAGAGTCGCGAGTTATTACCTATTCCGGACCATCGTCGACGGCTCTCATTACAAGAAAGTTAAGTCCGGCGAATTATCGAGAATTATTAACCCCGTCTGGAAGATCGAAGTAGCAGGAGACGAGCAGAGAGAGGCTCGTTACACTCGGCGATCAGTGTGCGATCGGTATCGATGCACGTATCAATTAGAGAACGAATATTAATGAGTGGCCAAGCAACCAGGCGACGTGTTACGTTTTGTCGCCATGATCGGAAAGCGAACAGGTACCCGCGTATTTGACGAGGGATCTAGAGTTGTTTCAAGCCTCCAAGCTTGCAAGGGAGCAAAGTCCAGAAGGGTGAGAGAACGAGAGAGAGAGAGAGAGAGAGAGAGAGAGAGAGAAGAAAAATAAAAAGCAAGAAGTTGATTGAATTTTACAGCGGCCCCGTGTACCCGCGGCCACATATACAAGCGAGTACATCGTATGGAAATACGCAACGAGGGTTAAGGGTGTGTATCGGTGCGCGTGTACGCACGGCGTGTGGAAAGGCTCGCGGGACAGTTGTGTGCGTGTTTAGTAGCTGGCCGAGCATACTTACGGCGGCCACTTTCGATGTGACGGTGTTATAAATGGGAATTGAATCGAACCACCGTCCACGCCTTCCCAAGGTTATCGTCCGGCTGAAATCTATAGGGCAGAGATACAATCTAGTAGACACGCTCCGTAAATTCAATTACGCATTAACAAAAATCCGCGCCGCTGCTATTCAAGCCTCCTCCGGCCGGAGAGAAAGGAGAAGGGAGGGAGGGGGAGGGGATAAATTGCCCGGAGATAAGATGAATGGTGACGCGATATTAATTCCGATTTTCAAGCCGGTGCAATGTGGTTCTTAATGCGAACGCCCGCGCAACACCGACACCTGGATTCCAAATGGTTAATATTTTTGCGTAGCTGCTTGGCTGCATTGTGCCCATTGTCGTGCAACTGCCATGAGAAATGGTGTTGATTTTGCCGGATGATCAGAAGATAGAATGAAAGTTTCGACAAAATGAAAGGTAGATTTTTTTTCTTTCTTTTTCTTCTTCTTCTTTTTACCAACTTTGACCAAGAAGGACATTCGCTTACATTCCCAGAAAAAACGAATTCGCAACACGTGAATGAATAGATTCTTTCAATTTTCCGTCGGCTAATATTAAAAACCAATCGTTTTAATTACAATCGGACCCGGTGATGTACGAAGAACCGTCGGCAAAAGAAAATTGATTAAAATCGCCAAGAATAAACTTTCCACCGCCAACGAAATTTCTCTTTCTCTTTCTCTCTCTCTCTCGCATGCATCTTCGATTAGAATTTAATATCATTTAACCTGTATAGTAATCGTGAAATTACATCTACAAGATCGATACCAAAAGATCGTCGCTCATCCTCTACCAACAAACTCAAGTCTAAAAACAATCTCTATTAATTATCTCTCCGATCTTTTTCCCTCTCCGACGAATTATTGAGAAACATCAATGCAACGAAATTGCGTCCCGATACCAAATAAAGTAACAGACGATCATCTCGATCGACGTTCAACCCACCCTTTCCATCTTCCAGAAAAGAAAAACACCACGCAGAAAGTGATCTTCTCTTCGATCGATTGAGAGAATTTTCACTGAGAGAAACACCACCACGGGGGCACGGATTTGTTATTTCTACATAGCTATTACGCGTTATTTGAATGCGTTGAATACGAGAGCGCATAATAAAGCCGGGCTGCCGGGTACAGCATTTTATTGTACGCCTTCGTGGCCGGTTTTTCGCGTCATTCGGCACGCAGCTGGGTAATCATCCGCTCGGCATGATAGGAGCGAGGCTACTGGGCGTGGATAAATCTGCAAGCTCAATAAGGCTAACTGTGATTAAGTGCTTTTGAGGCTGTACAAGACAACCTAGCAGCGTTGCGACCGCCGCCAACATTTATATCGGTTTCGTGAAAACCGATGGTGGCGGACAGGAGCTAACCGATCGACACGGCCATCACGCATTTCTCGACAGACGATTCTTTGATCATTCTCTCCTCCGATCGTCGTAATTACATCGTTCTGAATATTTTGTGTTCTAGAAAAAAGCTTGAAGATACGTAAACTGTATGATACAAATCCTTTCACGATCAACTTGTTGCAAATTCGTATAGGGCAGAAATCATTTCCTACTAAACAAAATAAATCCGTAACTTTTCTCTGTTATACATATTTTTTAATTTGCGAACGCTCTGGCGGTCGACAGAAATAATTTTTAAAACATGAACGAGAGAATCATGTTTGAACTTTAAGTTGAATATTAATATTTGAATAGTTTTACCTTATATTTTGATGTTTCGTTAAAAAAAAAAAAAGACAAACCACCCATGTAATATTCAACAACGATTGTTATAATTAGACGACGCCTCTGAATGTTGTACTTTGAAAGAAGAAAAAATAATGGATCGAAGGTTTCTGAGTACAAAATTGAGAATGAATCTACATAGAGACTGAAGACACGTATAACTGCGATAGAAACCATTTCACGATCAACGCTGCAAGTTTGTAGTATTTTCACTGTCGGTAATTAAACGAGAAATCAGTTTCCACGGATCGAGAGACATTCAATCGCTTTCAGAATTGAAATGTGCTAATAATTCAGCTGACATAAACTCCGAGACGCCGATTAATGCTACCTCTCGATAGTTCAATTTACAACCTCGCCGCTTAATATTCCATACGGTGCGTTTTAATTCGTACTTGCCAGCCTCGTTCATTGGCACGACATGAAAATGATGAAAACACGCGAGGAGAAGCGTGCAAATATCCATTTCCTTTATCACGGTAATTTATCTGTCAAGGGTTTTCGTTCTCAGCAACACATAACGGTACGGTGCTCGAGCAAAGCAGGACGACATTAACATAATTTGTGTCGCGTGGATCAACGATGATCCGCGAAAGTACGTATGTAAATCGGCGATACATTCTACGAGATTATGATCGAAATATTTGCTTAATAAACGTTAACTAAGTTGTTTGATACACGAGCACGTTTAATAAATCTTGTTTATAACCGTGGCATTCAGAGCGGAGTGGCATAATTTATGGGTGCGCGCCAGCGAGAAAAATTCGGCAGAAGGATACTTTCACGGCGATTCCAAGGAAATCGGGTTCGAGGATCCTCCGGGTGCTTCGCGTACACGGTTAATTACGAGTTCTGATTAATGAGACTACTTATAAATCGTCATTATATTATCTACCGTGCAAGAATTAACCAGCGTGAGTATTTGTGCGTGCCTACGTTAACGTTCAATTTCCTTTTCTTACCTGTAATTATAGCCGACTATGCTTAAAAATATCAAACAAATACCTCGTATGTTCACGTACGAGGATACCCGTTCACGCAGGATACATCACTCTTTAAGAAGCATCTGCTTTTCCAAGCGAAAAACGTGGACCTGCGTTGAAAATTATTATTAGAAAGTCTGTGTTTGTGTTAGAAGATCTAATGAAAATTATTAGCAAAATTCAACGTTGCAAGAAAATCACTGCGACTTGTTTCTTTTTTTTTCCCTTTTTTTTAAGAACCAAGTTCCTATCCATGCTCGATCTACTTCTACAATATTTAGAATTAAAAAGAAAGTGGGAGAAATTCGAATCATTCGCGACTCGGAACAATGTCGCCGTGTGTTGGTCATTAATTGCAGCAATTAAAAATGACGTGGCAATATAAAATCGCGCGTTGACGCAACGAATGTCGAAGACGCGGCTGGTATCCTTCCATCGTCGGCGTTTATTACATCGGCCGTGGCAATTGGGAGCTCGTCCAACGTCGAGCCGATTCCAACGTAACACGAAGAAGGTTGCGCACCTCGACTCGCATAATTAGCACGTCGAAGAGAGAGAGAGAGAGAGAAAGAGAGAGAGAAAGAGAGAAAGAGAAAGAGAGAGAAAGAGAGAGAGAGAGAGAACGTTCTTTGTCTGGTTGGGTCTTTTCGCAAGGTGCGCAGGATGATACCCACAGCTCGCGAGGATACCATTACCGCCGCCGACGGAATTATGCACACGCAGAAGTCGCGCGGGCAATAAATCATGCTCGTAAAACATAACGCGAAAACTACGGCCAGCTGTCCTCGGACCACACCTTCAGAAATTCGTTCCGTGTCCATTAATAAGTAAAATACTCGCTGCAAGTAGGCCGTGCAGCACCACACTCGGTTATACTCGGTGCTCGAGGTAATTAATTCACGTGTCGCGCTGAGACGTTGCACGACAATTTTCTCTTTTTTTTTTTGGCAACATTGTTACTTTCTACTCTCCGCGCTCGTTTCTCGTATTATTTTTCATTCAGCTAAAAGGATTTGTTAAGAATACTCTGCCCGCTAGCTATTAATCGGAAGGAGACCGCACACTGACAATGAAAGGAGGGGGGAGGGGAGGGATTATTTTCGCGAAACGGACGATTTTACGATCCCGAGTCACGCAATTACCGAAATTGAGGAAGACAGGTGTAGGATGAGATTGATCTTTTCGAACAAGTACATCGCAATATTTCAACCAACTGCGTCGAGTAGGTCTGAACGATGTACGTCTTGTAGCGATTAATTACGAAATTGCATAATTATATGATTTAAAATATATATTATAAATATATATCTTTATAGACACGACGACATGGTGAGATATTGGTACCACGGTTTCTCGGAATTGACGAATTTTATTATACGAAAACGACAATATATGTATATAATTCAAGAAATCATGGTATCAATACTACGATTTTATACCATGTATAATACATTTACATCATACACTATACATTTATGTAATAACATAAATATATATATATATATATATATATATATATATAGTATACGCTACATCGAGTAATTTGTTACAAACGATACGACGAAATTAGAAACTCAGAACAAGCAGGAAGAAGCGTTAACAAGAACATGGTACACGGACCATAACTATTATGTTAATGAAAACACACGAGCCATCTCGTCAATGAATTCAAGCGGCGCATCGCGAAGAATCGAGCGCGAGCTGATCAAATCCCGCCACATTGTCCATACCATTAAGCGAAAGGTTAATAACTACAACACCTAGAGAACAACCCCTACGCGATTACGGCAATTGGAAGACGCTATCTGTTTGAACGATCAGCCAAGGCTTCGATACTATTCGCCAACGCTACAGAGTTAACGCGAACCATTCGCTAAGAATTTAATTCTCGTCCAATCGTCCCACGCTTCGTTTTCATTTTCTTAACGAGTGCAACAGGGCGAATCAGCGACACCTTAACGAACGGCAAATTGAAACCAGGCTGCATCATGTGCCTGATTAGTCGCATCGTCCGTGTCCCATAAACGTCAAAACGAGAGAGAAATAAAACCGACTGACAATTAAAATGCGTTCTGATTACCAAGCTGCTTGGAAAAAAAAAATAGAAAAAAAGAAAAATAAAGAAATCACTTTTTTGCGTCACTGTTCGTCCGATGAATTAGACGGAGCAGATGCGTAAAAACGCCGGCACGGCTCGCAACAATGTGCAATAATGAAGAATTATCGCCGCATAAGGTCCGACGGAATAGGCGCTGGGCTACTCGTTAGCGGATCGAGATCGTAAAAATCATCGCGGTTAAGCGCGATACGGGGCATGCACGCGCGCGCGCTACGTCGGTTGTCAGCCAATCGAGATACCTAAATGGTATCGCGAGGAGACGTGGAGGCTACGGCCAAGACGGTCGTCCAGAGGCGACGCTCCGCCCGGAGGAACTGTCCGAAAGAAGCTCGTTTTGCTCGTCAACAGCAACTCGTTCGAGCTGGTGCAACCACCACTACCACCATACCGGTCCCATACCTCTTCCGTAAATCCATACCAACTTGTTTATCGCGATCGGCCGTCAGCCGCGCGCGGCTAAGTCCTTAACTCGTCCTTGCTCGTTGCCGCGGATTACCTGGCGGGATAAGGTGACGCCGCTAATGAGTCCGAAATATCGACGCCTCGCCGTCGCAACAAGTCGTTCCGTCAAGATTCTCGATTTCTTTGTAAGCAGAACATTTTCAGGAACTTCCTTCGAGATTTTCCAAGTTTTCTCTCGAACCTCTTCCGAAGTTTCTATTTACGAGATTTTCAGATTTCCTCAAAATAAACAGAGTCTTTCGTTTCACATTTTCTCAATAGTAACGCCGATATCTGATATCTTTTCTAACGCTGGAATCTATCGAAATGGTCGATTGGTCAATTTTCGTTAGATACGAAACATTTTTCACAGAGACTTGACCGGTTCTTCGTTCGTAAAACATATAAATAAATGCCCTGCGTGTTGTAAAGATTTTCTCTTTCTTTTACTGCATAATGTATCTCCGGTGGAGAATTTTATGCTTCAGTCGTCGGTAGTTCCAAAAGATTCTCCGTCGTCAATTATATCGCCTTGAGATTCTCTCTGATCCTTTAATTCTTTAAATTAAATACATCCGCGGTAATCGCCAGACACTATGACCACCTTCGAGTATCGTGCCGCAGATGTTACGGCCGCTTTAATCGTGGCTATTAATTATATCATTATCGATGCGAATAATTACGGAGACGTCTGACCAGTTCTGTCCTCGCACCACTTGAACGACTCTCGGCAATCAACGCAACGAAGCTTCCTCATATTTCACGCACACCAAAGAGTTTTCACACTCTACATCCAACAAACAATTCGATAGAAACTCACGGTCTTAACTCTTTCACGACCATAAGGTTGCTAGGAGTAAATATTACTATGTAACTGTTTACTTTAGTTTGTTTAGACGTAAAATAAATAGAAATCATAAGAAAAATATAATACATAACAATGTTTTAAAAATATAATACACAACATTAAAAATATAATACATAACACTTTTTTTGGAATTTTATGGAAAATATTTTTCCCAATGGACTATAAAGGTAACACGAATTATGATTAGGCTTATTATGCAATGTTTTTCATTTATTGGTTTATCATAACAAAATGTTAACTAAAATAATATACAAATAATACAAAATTATGAAATAAAATTACTATACAAAATGATGTGCTATAATTATGATATTCTGCGATGCAATTTCTTTTGGTTGCGAAGCAAAGATGGACATTGCACATATTACATATATTATGCGTCCTATTTTCTATGCGGCGTTTAGCACAATTTGCGCATCTTTACGTAATTGCGTTCGGCACACGTTCTATTTTGACTATTATGTATAAAAAATTCAGATAAGGCTATAATTAAATACGATGATCACCAATCTTAAAACGGGGAAAAATGTTTGCCTTAGTCGTGAAAGGGTTAAAACGCAAGTACGTTTCTTTTGGCTTCTTGGAGAGAAGCGTTCTTCTTGCGTGGTCTCCGAACGTCAAAGTTTACGCGCCCGACGCCGCACTGGAGGCGAAGAATTCCGCTAGGAAGAATGGTCGGACGTACGTGCGATCACTCGGACGCATTGAATGCAGAGTAAACGAGGCGGTTCGAAAGCGGCGTTGTAACAAAGTTAAACGATTCGAAAGTCTCTTAAGTGAACAGTCGGCGGTGTGTTCACGCCGCTTCAAGTTCACCTCCCTCTGTCCAATGTAATCGGTTCGCGCGCTAGCCTTTAAGGAGAAGGTTCGAGAGCAGCACACACATACACGCACACACATACACACACGCACGCATTAGGGGCAATATTTTAGCGGTACTTTTAATTTCGTCGTGATCGTAAACATTTCGACGCGCGAGGAAGCTGGCGCGAAAGGGCTCACGTAACGCGGGTTACGTGGCGCTCAGGCGAGGCAAGGAAAGAGAACGGACAAGCCGAGAACTGCGTATTTGCATATTTTAATGAGGCGCTGGCCGTAGAGTGCCGCGGGAGCTACTGGACGATGCAACAGCAGCAGATAGCCCCTTCGGTTTACTCTGGCTAACGTCAGCCGATGATAATGCGAGCACGCGGGGGAACCTAACGGGCGAAAATGCTGTTGCCTCGGCGCTTCAAACGAGCGCGACACGACCGTTCTCCGCCGTTTGGAAAATCTCTCTCTCTCTCTCTCCCTCTTTCTCCTTCCAGCCGTGATTTCGCTTCGTTTCCCTCGCAGTACACGAGACACGAGACACGGATACATTAATTTTGACAACGTACCGTACGCGTGTACTTTGTAATAATTGGAGCAAGTTCCAATCGGCGAATGCGAGAGTTTTCCAAATCTGAAACGACTGATTGCGTCGGGAATAGTCGACTTCGCGTACGACAGCTTCGAATACAGGCGAGAGATCGGTCGGCAATAAACAAGGGACTTTGCCACAGCTAATAAAGCCAGATTAAGATTCTCCGAGGCATAGACAAGCGTTATCGCCTGCGGAACTCGTAAACAGCTCAAGTCTCTTAATCAAAGAAACGCTCGAGAGCTCGGAGGGGGGGGAGGGATGCAACTGTCACCCGAGTCGAATTACGATCGGAGCTCGATCAACAGCTTCTTCGTCACGCGCGAAAACCCGCGCGCTGTGTGTGTCTGAATTTCAGGGTGGCGAGGTAACCTCTGCGAGGAAACGCGCGAAGAAATCGGCTTGGGTCGAACCGGTCGAAAATATTTGCGCACGTTGACCTGTTCGGGCCTCACCTGTTCGAGACTCGCCGGAATCGCGAATCCTCGGTGATCTTTGGGGCTTTGAGGCTGGCGGGGCGCGCAACAGCGTCGATCCTTCTCGATCTGTCCTTTCGTTTTGCATCGTTCCACGGTGTATGGCGCTGTCGAGGCCATTCCAAGCCGAAAGGCGTTAATTATAATTAGCAGAGGCGAGATTAGTAATTAACACTTGGGGGTAATCGCGAGCGTTGCGTGAAGATACAGCACGAGCGACCGGGCAATCGTATTTATACGTCTCTCTGTGTGCGCTCGTTTTTCTCTGTGTGTAGGAACACGTGCACAGCCTGTGTGGTTCATCCGAGTGTGCGAACGCGGATAATAACGCCCGGGCTCTCCCTCTCTTTCTCTCGAAAGAGAGAGAGAGAGAGAGAGAAGGCTGCCGAGGCAGGTCGCCCGATTTATAACGCAGATAATAATTGCCGGCCGAACTTAATATTCATGAGCCAATCAGATTTGCTCTCCGACTCGACGAGACTCTTGCAACCTCCGCGGGGCCCCTTCCTCGAGGATTCATTGTAAATAGTATCCGCGTCACAACCACGTCATTGTACTCCAGTTTCCTTTCCTTTTTATTTTCACTCGAACGCTGCTCTGCCATCATCAGCGAGCACGATTTTCTTTTTTTTTTTTTTTGAAATATGTATAGTTCAAGATTTGTCGGATGATTTGGCGAGATTTCTCGTAAACTCCACGATCGAAAGATAATCGTCCTTCCTTCCGGGAAGAAAACGCGAAACGTGAAGAAATCTTTAAATTCTAACTCCAGGGACGTACAGTTTGATTGAAATAAACCAATCCGTGTGACAAAACCACGCTCTTTAAGCACTCTGTCATTGTACTCCAGTTCTCTTCTTTTTTTCTTCCTTTTTTTTTCATTTCGTTCGGATACGATGGATTTTTTAAACTTATGGACATGTAGTTTACAATTTGATGGTTTGTTGAATGATGCTGCGAGGTTTAAACTAATAAATTCTAAACGCAATCCTTTGAATTAAATTAAATGCTCTTGTGTTTGAAGAACTCGAGGGAGAACACTTGACAATCCGTATGACAATCACGTTCTTTAGCCACTCTACTCCGTTGTACTTTAGACTATTTTCTTTCTTTCTTTTCTTTTTTCTTTTTTTTTTTTGTTTCATTCGAACGCTCAACGATCGGCCTAGTACGATGATTTTTTTTTAAATATGTACAATTTACAATATTTGACGGCTGGTCGGAATCGATGCTGCGAGATCTTCTCCACAAGATCGAAAGATCGTCTGCCGAGAAAAACACGTGAAACGCAATCCTTGAATTCTGAACATTCCACTCTTCCTACGAAACTGAAATCCGCGATCCAATTTCCCTCCCCCCATAGTCGAACTCGCAACGAAAGTAAACTTATTGACGAAACTATCGTACGTATTTCACCAATAATCACGGTACTAACGACGGTATCCAGAGATCTTATCCAAAGATCGGATATCGGACGAAGTGACCGTGAAACGAGCAGGAGGCTGCGACGGCGCGATCCAGGACGAATTGTCGAGACGACGAAACGGTTATTATGTCGGTTGATTGCATTCGCGGCGGACAGTATTAACGACGACTCGGTTCGGGAACGTAAGAGAGGACGGCCATCCTACTGATGAGTCACTTTAACCCGGATCACGAACGGTTGATGCATACCGGCAGTTAATCGACGTTATGCATCCAGTCGAATTACAATGGAACAACCTGGATACGAATGGCCAATAATCCAGTCGGGTACACGTCCGAGATCGAGAGAGATCCATCACGTTCTCCAGGGGCGAGTCGTTAATTTTATACCAAGGTTTCTCTCTCTCTCTCTCTCTCTCTCTATCCGGCGTCCGTTTAAAGGCAACGTCGTCGTATATGATTATAGAAGATGTACCCGTGTACGATCAAATTCACTGAATACACTCTCTCTCTCTCTCTCTCTCTCTCTCTCTCTCTCTCTCTGTGCGTATAAAGTACAGAGCGGTCAACGCGACGGTAACATAAGTATACTTGACTGACGTTAATTGTGCATAATTCCCTCGGTGCCCGACTCGCTTTAACGAAACGCGTACGTTACGTCTTAGGCCTTTTCGGCCCGCATACGAATGAGTTCCAACGAGATCTCTCGAATGGAGAACGATCGTATTCCTTTCGCTTCGTGTCCGTTTCTTTCGTTTCGTGTTTTTCTTGCTTGCACCAACGGTTTTCTTGGATTAGAAAGCGAACGTAGTTCTCGATTTTCTGACGGTGGCAGTGAAAACATTACATCGAATACAAATATCGAAGAATTGTTGGGCTGTTGAAACGTGGTATGGTCTTCGAGCTTAAAGCTTTCTCTCTCTCTCTCTCTCTCTCTCTCTGTCTACCACACTTTGAGGTTCTCACTGCTGCTACAAATACATCTCTCTGTACTTTAAATTTCCCTTGCTGGTACGAGGTCAAAAGATCATTTTCAAAGCCTAATCCTTTTCTCCTGGCAAGTTACCTCGTAGCTCGACGAATTGTTCGACTCGTTTCCTCCCTGGAAAAATCAGTTCTCTTCGTGGAGTTGGTGACAGTGGAAAAACTGTCGTTGCAGACACATCGTGTTCGTTGAAAACTATCGTCCGATTACTACGCGTAATCGTTTCAAGCCCTTCTTGAATCGTTTCGCCCATTTTCCTCGCCAACTGGCGGGCATAAGTTGGCAACCGTTCGAAACACGGCGCGGCCACGTTTTTCTTTTTTTCCTCTCTTTTCTCTTTTTTTTTCTGGCGTGGCGACCACGCGCGAAATTAATAACCACAATGAAGCGACTGAATTATTCGCGGCTGGTCGCGCGGCTCGAAAACCGTCGCGGGGGAAAAAAAGTGTCGTCATTTGCACCGCGCGGATGACGTTTTAATCGCGCGGCTGTGTCCTTCTCTCCTCTTCTCCTATATGTACGCGTTGAAAAAAAGAATTGACGAACAAACAAACAGGGGGAAGAGGGGAAATAAAGAAAGAAAAAAAAATATCATCCAAAAAAAAAATTGCTCTAGGAGGGAGGGGGGAGGAGGTGGTTTTCGACGAGGAGCACGAAGAGTATGACAAAAACAAAAATAGCGGCCGGCGAAAAAAATAAAACTAGGTGCAGCAAAAGCAAGGAGAAAAGACAGAGAAGCCCGAACAAAAATATGGCCACGATTTTTGCAAGCGCGGGGGGGAGGGGAGGGGAGGAGAACTCGCGGCGGCGAGCGGCGCGGCGTTTCGAATTTCGACGTTGGGTACACGGACGCGGGAACACGGTTGGCGGAGCAGTTTGGCGGTGGACGCGGCGCTCCGAAATGGCCGGAAGCCCCGGGTGTTTGTAAGTTTCGGCTAATAGAAAAAAATGACGAGGTGCCGGGTGTACCCCCCGTGTCCATTTCCAGCCATTATTTTTATTCCGGTGCGTTTTACCGGAATGGCCGCGCGCGCGCGCACGCACGCTCGCTCGCTTGCTCGCGTCCGCTCCGCCGCCAAACCAGAGGACCTACCTACACCTATCTATGTATACCAACCGCCATCCTATGTACGAGAGCCGCGATGGCGCGGTTCTATCTCTTTCGTATCCCATCCTCTCTGTGTTCTTCACCATCGCGCGCCACCCGGTTCCTCTCTCTTACCGCTGCCGCTCTCTGCATGCTCGGTTCTGCTCGTTGCTTCCTCGTTGCTCTGTCCCTTTCTTTCTCCACTATCCACCCCCTCCCCCTTCGCTCGCCCGTCTCTGTTAAACCCGATGCCCCTTCACTCCGTGTATGGGCGATCGCCGCGCACTTCGATCCGTGTATCTCTGTCTGCCTCGTTCCAGCAGATTTACACACTTTTTTTCGCGGCCAACTGTCTGTCATTAGGCGCAGCACGTGGATCGACCGGGGGCGGAGGGAGGGGGAGGGGGTGAAGAGAGTGGCACAATAGCGCGCGCGAACGCGCGACCAGCGGCATCAACGGCTGCTGGTACTGGTACACGCGGCCAGGGGTGGGTTTCGGGGGCCGGGAAATGCATTTAACAAGGACAGATAGTGATTTAATTTTAAAAAATTGACGAAACGGCACACGGGCGGGGCTGCACATCTCGTTGCCTTCTGTCCTCCTCTTCTCTTTCCTCCTTCACCGTTTAGCTCTCACTCCCTCTCTCTCTGTTACTGCCTAATTCTCTCTCTCTCTCTTTCTGTCTCTCTTTCTCACACTCTCTGCAACCCGCCACGGGGGCATTGATTAACTTTCGACAATGTCAAATCGCCGGCAACGCCGCTCTGCCGACGCCGACTACGGCGATGCAACCTGCGTTTTTTAACTCATTTGTCTGCATTTTCGCCGTATCCGCCCGTAGCCTCCAGCCCCTGTCTCTCCCACGTCGCTCACACTCTCTCTCTCTCTCTCTCTCTCTCTCTCTCGGCCACTCTTTCCCGTGTGCAAGCAGGCACGCACGCATGCACGTACACACATACACAAGCGGGTGCGACGCGGGGTACGACGTGGAGGCGCAGGGAGAGATCGGCCCCGCGACCGGTTCGAATAACGCGGACAAATTACTACGACGCTAGTGCATTCGTGGCGTGTCGTGCCTAAGCGATCGTCGTGTTGCGCGATTTTAACCGGCTAACGGCCGGCGATTTTGCAGATTTTTCCGACAAACGATGCGACCCCGTTGTCCCAGGAAAGTTATATCCCTCGCTGGGGGAGTATTTTGTTACGTAGCCTGCATACACAGTCTCCTCGTTTCGTTCGATTCCGTGCATTTTTTTATATATATATACACACATATATGTATGTACGCGCACATGTATAAAATATACACTCTGGGCAACGATAATAGGCAACGTGGAAGTTTTCTATAAATTTTCATAGAAATCGCCGGTTTTCGAGCGTGGGCCGCCACGTCGATGACCAACGGATAGCGAGATAAAAAGAAGGAAAGAGAGGGAGAGAGAGAGAGAGAGAGATGCCCCTTGCCAACGTATCAAGGCATCGATCCGCGGTATCGATTTATGGGCGCAGGGGGTGCTGCCCCGGTTGGCCACGACCGCCTAAATATTTATAGAATAAAAAGGCCGCGCTTATTACTTCCACGGTTTACCGATATCGCCGCGCCTAAATAACATCAAAGAGCGCGGAAAGTAACGGCCCGTGTGGAGTGTAAATTATTACGTAGGAAACGACCGGCCGTCCGACGTTCAAGCGGCCAAGTGACGCGATGCACTAGGGGGTTGGGAGCCAGCAGCAGCAGCAGCAGCAGCAGCAGCAGCAGCAGCAGCAGCAGCCACCAGTCGGTTCGGTAGGCGGAGGGATAGATCGCTCTCGAAAAGCCGTGACAGAGAGAATCTAAAAACCGGGCAGGTTTCCGCGAGAACGATGTATAGCGACGACTAATGAATTAACGCGCGTGCGGTATGTCCGCTTTGAAAAAGACCAAGCGGCGGCCAACGGAGGCAGCAGCAGCGGCGGCGGCGGCGGCGGCGGAGGCGGCAATGGTGGTAGCTTTCACGTTACTGCCACTGCCAGGAAAATAAAGCACAATGTTGAATTATAGGATAGCCAGAGGGCTGTCTCGCGGCGGCTTTTAATGCTAATTTAATTATTTAAGCTTTTTATAAGTCAATTAACGGGCACGCCGTGTTCTATTACCGCATCATACATGACGTGCTCGACGTGCCTCGTTTAGGAAGTCGTCGGTTTTAAAAACTGTTTCCCTACGAACGAAACGTGCATCCCTACAAGCCGCGGTTGTACGCGCAACTACTTGATGGTTGTCACGCGGAATCGCGCGTGAAATGCTGATCGATGCGGCTGGAAGGTTGTTAAAAATTCCGAGCCGATCGAGAGCAATTACAGTCGATTTCCGTGACAGGTTGGTTTTGGTCGAGCAACGTGAAAGATTATGGTTATTAAATACAACCGAGAATAAACACACGAAGATTACGGAGAAGAATTACACGAGGTTCGTAAAGCTGCCAGAGTTGTAGGAGCTATAGATCTTTCAGGTGTGATTATTAAAACTTATAAAACAGAGGAATTCGATCTGGTCGTCTCTTGGTTGGCAGTTCCATGCTTGAGAAATCAAAATTGATGAAAACAGATCGATATCGGCTTGACGAATTTCGGTCAAATATAAACGATACACAATTCATTTCTGATAGAAGCGAAGACCTTTAAATAAATTCCAATGGATATTTCGTAAAAATTTCGATTGTTTAAGAAACCGAGTATCTCGGCACGCTGCAGAGGAACACGGTGTAAATGCAGATCGTTCCATTTTTTTTATTTTTACAACTTCTATTTTTAAATTAAATTCGATACCGTAATTCCTGAAGCTTCCTGTACAGATGAAATCTTAGATATCATCTAGGAATCCATCTCTCGTAAAATTCACCGTTCGCTAACTTGATTTGCCCTTCTGCCTGTCAGTTCCCTCGTATTTTCTCGCCACTATTCGCTCGTCTTTCTCTCCCTCTCTCCCTCTCTCCCTCTCTCTTTATATACATATCATCTCTTTCCCTTATTTACCACTTATTTATCGCGAATCACACGAGCCAGTCTCTCGGCGTGTAAATTTTTTCACACGCCGCTTTTAACTAACGGCATCGTTGGGCGATCAGGCTGCAGCGTTAATTAGCCAAGACAAAGGGGCACACTCCTCGTTTAAACAATACAACTCACGATGTATCTGCATTACCACACCGTGTATATAAAACATTCCACCCGCAGCGTCAGACTTGCCCGCTAGTGTCCAAGGTTGCGGACCTAACCGTACGTACCGAGGTCTCGAGCCTGTCGTCGTGTCGATTCTTCAGTCTGACGAAAATGGCCACCGTGCCATCATCGTCGCTTCGAATTACAATAAGTTGTCAAGTCGAAAACCTTGAGATACGATACTCAGAGAGGGCAAAAAGGTGTGCTGCTGGCAACGAGGGAACGTGCATCCAACGCGTTGGTTGGCAAAAGGTCGACGAAACTGACGCAGAAGGACAGAGGGGGATGGAGGGATGGGAGGGGTTGGTTCGAGGATGATTAAACTCCCCCCTGAGACGGTAATTTTTCATGTCCGATCATAAATTACCGGGCTGCGTTGGGTTCGCATGCGAGGTGTACCAGTGTGTTGCGAGTTACGAGAAAAATTTCAGCCGGTATTATAATTAGCTATGTTAATTATGCATTAATTTATTATCCAGCGCCGCGCGACGTTTTAATTATAATCTTGCCAGGGCCGCGGGGGCAGCTTGAAAAGTAGTTTGGTAGTTTCGAACCGGCGCACTCGGCCCTTCCACCTACTTCTTCTCTTGCCCTCTATCCTTCTCCCTTCTTTGTCTCGTCCTCGCGCGCGCGTCCTTCGACGTCCGTTACTTTCTCACCCTGGCCATCTTTCTCTTTCTCCCCCTCCCCTTCTTCCACGTCCATTCGTTCGTCCTTTTCTATCTCTGTAGATTCTCTGCAGAGTTGGACTTTTGTCTTTTCTTTTCTTTTCTTTCTTTCTTTCTTTTCTTTTCTTGCGAACGTCTTGCCCTCGTGATACTCTCTCTCTCTCCTCTTCTTTCTTCTTATCGTATCCCTCGCTGGTTCCTTCTCGGTCGCTCTTCTTCGGCCGACGACGATAGCGCAAAAATAATTTCATTCGAATGCGCCGAGTTAATTACGTTCCTTCGAGATCTGCAGCCGCTTCGCTGACTCGCAGGTAGCGGTATTATTATTCCTGCGGACCCTCTATTTCGTCAACTGCGCGCAACTTCTTTCGGGGGAAATATCCGGCTCAAGATGTACTTCTACTCGAGGAAATCTTTTCAAAGTTTCTTCTTTTTTTTCTCTCTCCTCTCTTCTCCTCTCCCGTTTCTTAACTAAGAGCCTTCGTTCGTTCTTCCGTTAACCGATCGATCTTGTTCCACCATCGATGGATGTTTGTTAATTTCGCTGCGACTTCTCGATCGTCGTTACGGATCGTCGAACTTTCGCAAAGTTTATCGACGGATTGGAAGACGCCGCTGCCGCCGTCGCCGCAGTGTAAAAATACGGGGTGTATTTTAAACCGAGTCGAAGAAACTCAACGGAAAAGTGATAAATCGTTAAACGGGAGTGTTTCGGAAACGTTCGCCGAGCGAACGTCGGCCGCCGTTGGAATCCTCGGCTGCCAGGGATATTAATTTTTATTCCGACTTCATAATGCAAGAAATGTGTCCTGATCAATTTCGAGTATCAGATTCGGTTCCTTTATTCGATTAATTTACATAGACCGCCGCTTCTAACAATAGTGTGACGCGAAGGTTCAACAATGATCGCCAAACAGATACTAGGTCAAGCGATTATTAAACTGATATTTCCACGGATCGCCGATTGTAAATTGCATTATACTTGAAGCAATGATAAACGCGAGGCTATCAATCTGTTAACCAAATTACAATGATCACTCTAAGAAGACCGTATAATTTTATTTCTCGGATATAACTTCGTTTCCAGCGAAACGAAAACGACGTTCCAACGTCGCCAAACGTTCTCTCCAACGGAGAAACGGCACGAGAAAAATATCTCTGGACAGAGGGAAAGAGACAGAGAGAAAGAAAGAGAGAGAGAGAGAGAGAGAGTTTGATAAACTTAATAATTATTCGCCGAAAAGCTGCCAAGTATCGCAACATCCTCGGGTTACATCTTGATACTTCCCCCAGTCGCTCGGTGACTGTTCGAGAACTTTCAATTATGGTAAAATTCGGTGCGGCGAAACGAGAGAACGAACGAGAGAAAGAGGGTGAAAAAGATCCACGTCGATCCACGGTCGTAGCTGTTGCAAATTGGATTGCAACGTACATAAGTATTCAACAAATGAAAATTGATTTT
Organism: Tetragonula carbonaria; assembly: GCA_032399595.1. Lineage (NCBI taxonomy): Eukaryota > Metazoa > Arthropoda > Insecta > Hymenoptera > Apidae > Tetragonula > Tetragonula carbonaria. The sequence goes on from JAUCRC010000014.1 coordinate 10,590,950, forward strand.
GATGCGGTGCCATTAATAACCGCCGGGCGCGCGCGGCATCGCATTGCCGCGGCGTCATTTAATGAATGCAAGAACGCCGAAACCGGGCAAAGCGGCGTAGTGTATTTGTCATATTAGAGAAGTCAGGATAGACACAGCCCGTTAAAAGCACTTTACTGTTTCGCTAATTCCATTTATTAATGCATTTAATATGACCAACGGGGCCGCTATTTAAATTTTCGCGGCCCGGCCGCTTGAGGGACACGCGGCCTGCGTGTTCCGCGCCGCGTGTTCCACAAGACTTACGCGCGCGACGAAATTCGCCGCGTCTCAGCGACTTTTTAATCCTCGTATCCTGATTATCGGTGGTGAACAACGGCTACCGACGGCTGCCGAGTGCTTTCATCGCGCGTTTCGCGCGTTTATCAACCGGCCCGGATACGTTCAGATCGATCGGATAGATGGAATAATGCGGATGATACAGCGTGTCGCCCGCTTAACCGCGACGCGTGCACGCAATGTGTACTACTGGTAATTTAATTGGTCACGCCTACGTGGCGTTCACGCTCGCCAGAGCAAGATTTGCGCAACAAGACGCAAAGAAAAGAAGGCCTTTCCTTTTCTCTTTGCCTCGTTCGTCATCCGTTCATTCGTCTCGCGCGCGTCCTCTTTGTTTTTCGATCGTATTTGTTCCAAACACATTCATAAACATTAAACAGGACGGATAATGCCGAAACACATAAATAACGGTAAACACAAACACGCGGACGAAAATAATACAAATAATAATTAAAATATATAAAAATAATATACACCTCGTGTGGCCATTGATTAATTTCCTGCAACATCCCGCTGCCGAAACATCAGCCTCGAATAATTCAACGAAACGTATAATCAACGAAATTTATTGCGAACGAAACAAAATACATCAATAACCACTTGAGATCCGCGGGGAAACTTTCGAACCTTCGATTATATCCGACACTTTTTGCGAGAGAGACACAGCGGAAAAATGGCCCGGGCGTGAACGTAGAGTGTAGTGTAGATACGTGTACATAAGTTGCCAGTTTCGGTGAAGTGTTCATCCAAAAAACCGATGGAAAGGAAGAACAGGTGGCTGTCGGGGGGGGGGGAGGTCCTCGATATCCCCGGCCGAAACAATGCGGTTCTTTCCCGGTTTATCAGCTATTTTTCGCGGGACCCGCGGGCGAACGCGGGACGAAGGGCGGCACGGCGCACGCACGATATTTAATTTTCGTCCTGTTCCTGCGTAATAACCGGTTGCGTCAGTACTCGAAGCGACGTGAATCCGATTTGCGCCGAGTATCACGACAAAGCGCATCCCCGGGGGCAGGGGGTTGAGCCCGTGCCCATGCTACACAGCACCGTACGGAGCAGAACTCCGAGGATAATAACGATTTGAGTAGTCGGAACATAATGCTAATTCGCAATTTGCAATTCTTTTTACGCGTTCCAAGCCCTCTACCCCTCACTCCAGTCGGTCCACCACCGCCACGCCACGCCGTTCTACAAGCCCCTTGAAAACGAACGTCGCGTCGTATGCCTGGCGTGGTCCACGGACGGGACGACGGGACTTCCATTGGATTTCTTACCAACTATAACACCCGTACGACGCCTCTTGATTACAAATTGCTTATTATGCCGTGGCGCGTTCGGCCAAGGGGTGCACAATTCCCCCCACCCCATCCCTCGGCACCGATATTCGTACCGATATTCGGATGGTCTGGCCGTAATTTTCGATGCATAATTTATAGTCGATTTAATGAGCCGCGAAAAAGGAGTAAAGGGCCGCGGGGACTATTTTTAATTATCCACCGGACGAGAGAGGGGCGGGTCTCCCGATCACTCTCCTCTCCCTTCCGTCCCTACCGTCTTTCCATCGTCTTCTCTTCGTCGTCCCTCCGATTCTTTCCAGTCTTTTATCTTTCTTCTTTCTCCTCGTTTCTTCACCTCTCTCTCTCTCTCTCTCTCTCTCTCTCTCTCTGTTGATCGAAGATACTTCATTACTGATTGCCGTTGCCACTGTAGTCGTTTCCTTTTTTGGAAGTTGGCGGAATGAAGAGATGGATTTCCTTGATATACATTGTATATATGGCAATGGTGTAAAGAAACATTTCGAGAAGGGTGTTACGACATTTAATGGAACATGAGTAATTTCGGGTCTCGGCGATTTCGGACAGTAATGAGCGTTCTTCATATATCAAAGATCATACGAACATTTCGTAATATCCGTGAAGGATAGTGTAATCGAATTTTCGTTAATGAAAAATTACGACGTACGAAGGTAGCAAAGAACTCGAAAGCAAGGATACCGATCTTCGACAAGTATCGGCAAGTGAAACTGAGTAAGATCAAGCGTGTTGAAATTTTTCATTCATTATTAAGCAATTAAAGGAAGAGCTTTCGCCGTTCTGTCCCGTTGAAATCGCGCGCGTATTCAAAATTCGCACGATTTGCAAATTTTCAATTCAGCGCGTTTGACTTGGCTGTATGTTTAAAGTCGATCGTTTGCAAGCCGTTCAGAAATACGTGTGAAATTCCACACAGTCAATTCCACGTATACATTATGAATTCTCTTTTCGACGCTCGGTCAGAAAATATCACGGATTGTTCTTATAACTTCGATCAGTTATTCGCCAAAAAAAAAAAAAAAAAAAAAAGGATAAAAATGAGAAAAACATCTCGTGAAAATACACTCCCCCCCCCCTTCAGCAATCTGAACCTGTGCTTTTTTGAACTTCGAGAACTGTACACGCGCAAACGAACGCCGCTGAAAAGCAAGGCTATCGTGAAAATGAAAACTATTTAAGTATCACGTGCATCGCTTTGGTATAAATCACGCAACATTTCCAGTGTAAATATCTCAAGCCCGAAAATATCGAAAATCTTTAACTAATAACAGCAAGCTCGATTCGCAGATATTAATAATAGATCTGGAGGATCCATCTCGGAGGGCGCTAATAAATCTTCGATTCGAAATCGAAACAAACATGAAAAACTACTAAATATTCCTGCACCGCCATTACCTCATCCCTCGGCCAACGAGCAGGATGACGGAAACAGTTCCGAAAGAGAAATACGGTTACCCAGTTCTTCCGAGCGCTACAATCCACCCCCTCCTGGTAACGCGTGCTTCTCTTTTCCTTTTTTGTTTTTTCCATGCCCCCGAGCAAACGTTCCTCCGCGAACCTCTCCGCAGAGAAATCTCTGGTTACAACACACGTCGCGGAACTAATAAACTATACCTAATAACTATTTCCATCTGGCAGCAATAACGTGGCAGAAACGGAACACGTACTACAGGAACGAGCGCCCCTTCTTTTTCCGCCGTTCGACCGCCACTATTTTTGCAATTCCTCTCGCTTTCTCGGTCGAGCCATCGTCTCTCTTCTCTCTCTCTCTCTCTCTCTCTCTCTGTCTCTGTCTCTGTCGCCTTCTGTGCACGCTACACGTACACAACGCAGCTGTCTGCTTGGTGTTTCACGCACACACATACTCGCGTCGCACCCACGGCCACCGACGCTCGTGTGTTGCCCGTACCTATCAATCGTGTTCGGGGGACGCATTTTTTCTCCTCCACCACGAGCGCACCTCCGGAACGTGAGGCGGAATGAAAATAGAAGTGCAGTAACGCCGACAAAAAAATGATGGAAGCCCCGGGCCGCGTAGCGGCATTTCGACGACCAGGAGGACGACGATGGTGACGAGGCGAGGACACGGCCGCGAGCGTGAACCGGACACACGGCGAAACCGGTCACGCGCACCGACGAAATCGCCGATCAAAACTTTACTACGCTACCCTTCCATGCTTCTTCCCATCCACCTTCTTAACGCTCTCGCCTTGTTTGTACAGCGATCACGCGAAGAATGACGGCGTGATGACGCAAAAGGCGCGGAGTGAAGTTGAAGCTGTACGTTGGAGATTGAAGGATTGTTGGCTTCTTTGACTAATGACTTCATTCTACCGGTTGATTTTCAGGCGAAGGCAAAACTTTTGGGAAATTGGTGGTTTTCTGTCTGGTTTACGTCGAATTTCTCGATCTCGATCGCCGACGGAATTTTAGGGATTGGTTGGTTGGAAAAAACATGAGGGGGGGGTGGAACGATCGAGGATCTCGAAGAATTCTCGAGAACGCGTTCGAATTTTAAAAGCTCCAAGTTCGACGACAATCCACCCGACAAGACTAATCCATTATCCGAATCGTTCGCCACCGATTTTTCACTTTCCACGTTTCCAACTACCGGCAGCATCCAAAATAAAGAAAGATGTTCCTCCAATTTTCCATGTTTCTCGACAAAGAAAAAAAAAAAAAAAAAAGAAAAAAGAAAACAGAAAAAAAACAAACCAAGTCAATCACCGAGAGTCGAATCATCAATCACCGGAGAGGTCCATAAAAACCTTCTCGGCGCGAAACGTCTGTCACGGATCCATTCTTTCACAGGTGGAACCTGGGGCGAGGACTGGGGAAAGCGAGAGAAAGATGGGGCAAACGGGCGCAAAAAGTGAGGAAAAAGAAGGAAGCGACACACAGTCGTTAACAACGCGCAACAGAAGTTTCGCGAAAAGGCATAAAGCGGCGATGCGACGTGCACGCGGTGTCCGCGCGAAACGATCCGCTCATATCGTTTTCTTTCGCTCAAATTCACACGCCTTTCGCAGCTGGCAGAAACACGACTGCCGCTGGAAGAATACCGTTTCCGCGGGAACACGCGTGCCGTCGTGCCTGTTTTAATGGCAAATGCGTTTGTCCCAACGCATCAACCACTTCTGTCCCGATTCAGCCACCCCACACATACACACACACGGGCATACATTCGGTTGGTATTACCCTCGTGCACTCGTTTTTCATTCCGTCTCTCTCGAACGTTGCCGGTAGCTGTCTTTCTTCGTCCTTCTCCAACCAGTCCAGTCAACTGGTTCTCCTCCTCTACTGGCACGACGAGTATAGTCGGACAATAGTGAAAGAGGGCCGCGTGTCCAGCCACGGAGATGAGAGTAACTGGCATCGGGCTGCATCGTTCCTCCACCTCCTTCAACCCATCCCCCTTGGTTTCTCTACTGTTCCCTCTGTCCTCGTCTCTCTGCTTCGTGCCACAGTCGCGTCGGTCCGCGTGCTTTTTTAATGCTAAATGTAGCCTTTTGTTTGTGCGGGTGTATGGGAGATTCGGGCGAGGCGACCGGCCGAGGACTTTTTTCAAATGCTAAACGCGCGCTTCGTGCGCCCACCCATTGCCAGTGTGTGCTGGCCGCTACGTGTGGCATCTACAGGGTCGTACCGAACGAGAAAATCGACGCACGGCTGTCGGCGTGACGCGCCGCGACGCCTGGCCCGGGACCCGCTTCAACTTTCATCCTCATCCTCCTCCTTCTCCTCCTCCTTCTCCTCCTCTTCCTCGCTGGATACCATTCATAACGCGTTCGCAACGTGGGCCGAGGTACAAAGATTCTTCCCATAGTTGAGGATTGCAGGAGTTGTGGAAAATCGTAGTGCAGAAATTGGCGAAGAGTTGGCACGATCGATCGATCAAGCGTGTCTCGTTCATCGTCGAGTTTTGGATAGACAGAAATACGTACGTGCGAGATGAAAAATCATTTCTTATTGGATATTCGAGTTTTCGGTCGAACTTGCACCGAGCTTCAGGGAACATTATATCTTGGGATAGCAAAACTAATGCAGTAAACCCTGCCGGTAACTTGTAATTCCTATCGCTTCTTTCAGTTTCGAGGATGTTTCATACCTGATTGGAAAAAAATCCTCGGAAAACTTCGAGCAGGTGTATTCGCGCGAAATGCACGCAAGCATCTTCGTCGCAGTTCGCCGAACACCGCCAGCAATTTCCCCTGCCAACGCACAGGACAAATCGAGTAAAAATCGGCGACGCGATGACCGACTAGGAAAGACTACTAGGAAACTTATACTACTACTAGGAAAAACATTTCGAGAAGCCACCAGGTAGGTGAAAAGCTATAATGCCACCGAAACATCGTGACCGGTTTGGTGTGTAGGTCTGTTTTTCGCACACCGACCGGCCGTTCTTTTGTACCGCCCGTTATTGGTATTGGTTAGTGTCCGTTTCATCCGCGAGTCGGCGCCAGTGTGTGAGGGTGTAATATTTTTTACTCTTTCCGAACAGCCACCCCTTCGGCCGCCCCCTGCCACCCTTCCGCCTCTCGCCGTTAGCCCGAGTCACGGAGCGGGCACCCCTTCGCCCCTTGCACCCGAAATGGCTCCACGAAAGCGTCGCATTCGTATGCGTGGCTTCGATGGGTATTGATATATTATTCCCAATAGTTCGCGCTCCTTCTCTCTTTCTCTCCTTGCAGTCAGCCTCGCGCCCTCTTCTTTCAATAGGTCTCTCCTGCTTCCACCGATTCATCCGCGCGCTCTCTCTCTCTCGTTCGCTCTTCGTTTTTTTCCTTTTTTTTCTTTTTTTTTTTTTTTGGTCAGCACTCCGCGTTTTTTTCAATTATAATTCTTTTTCGTATCCAATCAATCATTAGTATTTCCATTGTCCTTCGGTATTTTCATTTGGCGTCGCGCTCCGAGCGAGATGGAAGGACGCTGGCCGAGGGTGCGACGAACGCCGAGCGAACCGGCGGGTTCCAAGTTTCGACGGGAGGCACGAGGGGGGTTTCGTTGGTTGGTTGTTTCAGCTAGCCCGTTTTCCGTGGCCCCCTTCTCGCGCCAGCGTCCATCGTACGATCGAGCCAGCCGTTCGTACGCGTACGTTCCTGGTATAACGATGGCGTCGCCAGCGACGATTCGTTAATGCGATTGAATATTAATTCTCACTTTGTCGACGCCTCTCCACTTTCCCGTCCTATTTTTTTCTCCCTTTCTCGCTCCCTCTTTCTCTAACGCCTCCTCCTCTAACGCCTTCCGCTGCCTTGTTGTTTCTCTCCGTCAGCCCCGTTCTCTCCGTTCTCTCTCGGCCTCTCCTGTCCCTCTCGCACCCTTTCCTACCCTTTGCTTTCTGCACGCGATGCGGACGAACACCGCGGATGACGTACACCCGTCACCGCTGACACATCTCATTGACGGCTGAAATAATAGATGGCTTGCTTCCTCCGGCTCGCTATAGCTCCGCGCGTTAACGATGTATGCAATCCTTTTTTGTCTCTCGGACAACGTTAATACCGCGCTAAGGACCGGGGAAAATGTTTGATACGCTGATCATGGGGAACGCACGGGGATGGGGAGGGGGTGAATCCGGATGAACCGATGCCGGATAAGCTTCGGCGGAGGCAGAGGGGGGAGGAGAACTGCGTTTGTAACTCGCGGCGAATCTAACGTGCGATTTGTCGTGAAATATTACCGGCCCCTCGTGGAGAAATATGTGGTTCTGTTTGGTAAAAAATGTGATCGCGGGAGATCGCGCGAGATTTAAGGTTGAAATAATAGTCACCGCTGGGGAAATGTATCAATGTCGGGAAGTTGTCTTTTCACACGTTCGATACGTGTGCATCTTGGCGCAGAGTCAACGATTACATTTTTGTAATAATTTTCACAGCGTGGAATATGGACGGCGGGATGTAAATTTGGAAAAGTCTTTTGCCAATCGTTCGGTCGACGTATGCACGTACGCGTTGAACTTTTGCCACAAGTTGTTTAATCCTTGACAGCGAACGGGAGCAAAGTTCCATTTAATTTCTAGTGATTTTGTGTCAAAAAAAAAAAAAAAAAAAAAAAAAAAGAAGAAAGAAAGAAGAAGAAAAAAAGATTCCTGGATTGGCGTCTCTCGCTTGAAACCAATCCGACGACGCCAATACTTAACGCCAAAGTGTCGTCGTAACCGATCCGAGTACGTTACAAAAAAGAAAAAAAAAAAAAAAAAAGAAAAAAAGCAGCGCGAGCAAAGAGCGGCAACGAACAAGCAAACGGACAATTATTTCCACTCGAACGACAGAAAAGAAACGAGAACAGGGAAAAATCAAACGCAACCCTCGAAGGCCACTGGGATCGTTATTCAGACACGTTAAGTAGAGATCCGTGGGCGTACGCGAGACGGCAGAAAATAACGAGTCGAAAAGTGTAACGGACTGTTTCAAATGCGGTCTCGCGTTATCAGCGCTCCCTTTAGCACCTGGAAATTGCCTCGCGCTTTTTCCACGCGCGACGCACTTAATAAAACATGCTCGCGCTCCTCCCGCTCTTCGGACCTCGCTCATCCTCCGCAACCCCTTCTCAGTTGCTCTCACGCGGCCAAACATACACGCGTTCACCTCTTCGTGGGCTGCACGACTACACGCGTACACAGTGCACACACGCCTTTAACACAAATCCACGTTTTACGGTCGCGTTCTGTTTTCCTTTCCCTTCCCTCTTCTTTTTCCCTTGGTCACGCTTCAACACCTTTCCACCGTCCTCCTTTCTCTCTCTCTCTTTCTCTCTCTTTCGAGTTTTTGCACCACATCGGGAACCAGTCTCTTTATCTCTTCCTTTCTCTCTCTCTCTCTCTCTCTCTCTTCTCCCCCTCTCGTGTTTGCGTCGTCTCTATTCTTTCTCACTCTCCCTTCCTCTCTCCTCCATCTCCCTTGCTCCGTGTACTTGCTGGGGTTGCTTTCTTCCTCGTCTATCTTTGTCCCTCGTTTCTCCTTCCACCTGCGCACAGGCTCGACCAAACCTCTTTCGCCTCCCTCGGTAGCACGATGCAGAAGTTTCCAACTGCTCCAGCGACAGCCAAATAAATGTCTCTCCTACTCCTTGCCTCGACACTTTGCTCCTCTCTCGCTACACTCGGCTAATTCGGCACGCGTACACGGTAAAACTTGGTAACCAGCCCCCGTTGGGGAATGTTTGGAGATTGGACAATTGGTCCGGATTTTATTTCCGCTTCTCTTTCCTTCCTACAAGGGGGGGGGAGGGTTCGTACAGGAGACCGCGCGCTCTCTCGTCACACCTCCGCCGACACCCCTTCACGGCCCCTGACTCTTGGCAAAGTACTCACCCTGTGTACCACCAGTCGGATAATTGAAATTCTTCTCGCGTCAAGTGTGTTGCGACGAGAATTTGGGTTACGATCGGATCGTTTATTAGCGCGACTCTCCTTTCCTTTCTTTTTTTCCCTTTCTCTCCCTCTTCTTCGATCTGTTGGACGTCTCTCCGATTTCTCTGACGTTTGGTGTCATAATCTGATGGATCGGAGCGAGGATTTTCTAGACGAAGAAGATTCTTACACCTTCCCGTCAACAACTTGGAAATTGCGACGATGAACGTCCGTAAAACGTGGTAAAAGGCCAGGCTCTCTCCATCAAAGCGGGGTCGGGGGTAGAAAGAAAAACGAAAAAGCGATGCCGTTAATTCCGACAAGAAGACAACGAACGCCGACGTTCCCATTAGCCGTATCAACTTTATTCAATAAAATCGTTCTCCCCTTCGGCCGTGATAGCGGACGTTGTGCACGCGACAGTCGCCGGGTGTGTTCACGGACGACGGTGTAGTTACACGTGTACATAGCAAGTGCGGGAAAGGAAAGGGAATACCACGATCTGTGCTAGAGCAGAGAGAGCCGCGGCGTACGTAGCGAACGTTGTTCTCGTCGGCCAAACGTGGGCGTGGACAAACGAGCGGAAAAATGGCGGGGTTTGGAAATGAGATTTGCTGGTAAACCGACAATTTATCGTAGGTATCTGCAAAAGCATCTCTTGACGTTCCTCTGACCAGAGTTATAATTAATACGCTCTCGTCACAGAGCGGCCGACCAATATTCCGTCGCGCCCACACACGTATCGCCGCCACGTACACGTATTTCATACACGTTGAAACCGGTATATACACCCGTGTCACGAATGATAGAGAGAGAGAGAGAGAGAGAGAGAGAATGCGTGTGTGTGTGAGAATGCTGTGTGTATGTGTGCGTATGTGTGTGTGAGAGAGAGCGACGTATAACCAGCCGTTATACGTCGCGCGCGCTCGCGGCTCGGCTTCGCGCGGACTCCGCGCGTAACTGGTTGTTGATTAAGTTTGAATGACTGATGCCGCAAAAACACATTAAAACTTGAATGAGTACAGATGAAAATTTAGTCGCTAGGAATCAAGAGACCGCAGAGGCAAATGGCCTGGCAGCCGCACATACGCGCGGACTAAACCGCTCTCTCCTCTGACCCTCCTCTCTCTTCGTCCCTGGATCGGACGCGCCTCGGTCTCTCTGTCGTGATCCCGATCATCGGGACATCGTTACGGTCCAGCCGAAATATAACAACGCGAAAAACACTCGGCGATTGCTATATCCGCCGGGCCGAGACACTCGCCCTCTCGGTTGACCACTGTGTAACGGAAACAACTTGCACCGATGATTTTCGCCGGTGATTTTCCTCGATCTACTCCGCCCGTAGAGATGGATCGTTCCATCGTGGCTTTGGTCACGGTTGGTTTCCGTCGGAGAAAAAGTATGCGCGACAATGTGCAGCGCAGCACGTTCATCGGTCGAAGGAAGACGAATTCAAGAACACTTTCGAGCGGACAAAGTTGAGAAATTTTTCACACAATTGAATCCCGCGATGCGGTCCTGCTATCCCATCGTCTGACTGGGCAATCCAGTTCCAATTAACGTCACACGCAACAAACGTTACATTACACACATGCTCCATTACTCGTTACTGTTCTCTTGCCAGAGATTTTCTCCTTCTCCTTTTCTTCTGTCTCTTCTTCGACAGCGCCAGAGAAGAATATTTTCCGTTCTGCAGAAATTAGATCACTCGCGGAGAGTAATTGCTTTCTTAAAAGCAGGCTTATCGTTCTATCGGCGATCAAGCTTGAAAAATCGACTTCGATCTTCGGTCGAACACCCCGTCGTACATTCTATACATTCTCAGGTTTGCTTCTTCGAATTGACAAGTTGTAGATTGCGGTCACTGACAACCGACGGAATAAATCAGCTCTCCATCTCTTAAACTACGATCACGTTTAAAGCCAGTCTCCTCCAGAGACCATCCCGTGTATCCAGCTACGTATCTCTCCCCCCCTCCCCTCTGTGTCCCTCCAGATCCCAACGTCTTACCAATTATTCACTTCGATCCCCCCTTGTAAAAATCTCCTTGCATCTCGCGTCCTAATTGGAGAAATTCACTGGTTGAACTCGTCACTCGCCCAAAGATGTCGTTCCGCCTCCCAGGCGGTATATATACAGGTGTACAGACGAGCAACGAAGGGAAAGGCAGAGAAAGACCAAATCGGGAACACCATAGCGGATTCGAACGATCCGTCTCGCGGCCGAGGCTCTCCTTCGATTGTCGTAAAACAATTGGCTGGCGAGATTATCGCGATCGGTTGCGTCGTAAATACTTCAAAGATCGATCGGAAATCGCAAATCCAGTTTAGCGAACGATCGACGATGGAATGGGAATGGGCATCCATCAACGTGCGCGCAGTGATAAAATGGTGGGAGGAGAGGCTAGGGGTAGAACAAGTGCAGAGCAGAGGAAAGGCTACGTTGCTCATAGCCAAGCGTATGGTATGATGGTTTCCGTAATAAAAATCGTCAACCAGATCGTAACTCGTACGTATCGATAGCGGAGGGGGGGGCCCCCCTCGCGCCGCTCCCTCGTTGGCCAATCAGCTCCTCCCGTTTCGCCGTTTAATGTATTCAAATGTAAGCGGTAGCAGTGTTTATGTCTTGGCATTGCAAATTGTGCCGGCTAGCCCATAACTTATAGTAATTGCTGCGCACCGGAGTAATTATTTATACGCGTGATATAGCATATAGACGTTCCCTCTCTCTTTCTTCTCGTCCCTCTGTGTCTTCGTCCGTCTTCTTCGTCCTCTCGTTCGAATGATTATTCCAACCACGAGAGGTATCTGTATCCCCGACAGTGCGTAATTGTGAAGCGTGAATATCGAGTGAAGGGGTGAGGGGAGGGGGGCCACCACCTCCCGCAGAACCCGCGATATTAATCTCGAGCCGTGCGCCCGACGAATCGGCGACTTCGATGCCTCGCGCCACAGACAAGACGGAATCCGCCGCGCAAGGAAAAACTGCTGCTCCTGCGTTTTCGCGTCTGATATACGTGTTGTCCTGTCGATTCTACTTTCACGTTCGAACGTAACGTAGAAACTTAACGTCCATTTATACGGCGACGAACGAACGACTTATTCTTCGTACTGTTGTTGTTTGTCGTTTTTCATTGAAATAATATCCAGCAGTTCATAGCCGGACGACGTGCATTCAATCGATTCAGCAAACGGTGTTTAGGTACGTAAACCTTGCATCGCGGATGAACATTTCATCGTCATCGAGCTTCGAGATTACACGAACAGACCGTTTAAAACATACACACGGAAATTTTGTTCCTTTTAATAGAGGATGTAACTGTTTAATTACGAAACCGAGGGCGAAATGAATCTATACCGATTTCATTAACTATGTACTTTTCGTTGCATTTCGACGAAATTCCGACGTATCACTCGTCGGAAATCGACGTAACATACACGCGTAAGCGTAGTTTTTGTTTAATTCAAACACAATTCCAAAAGACGCGGAACACGATGGCGTACGCGTGTATTATTTTTTCCTCGGAGAATTGAAAAATATTCCTCAATATTATATCTCCCGTCGAATATTTATAAATATTTTTTAAACAAATACAACCGAAAAATAAAAAGTAATTATCTTTTTCTGGCCTCAACAAACTCGTTCCTGAAAAAAGAATTTTAAAAACACGATAGTTTATTTTACCGAAGGAACACACTCTTTGGAATAACGTTCGTTTTCGTCTGTTTTTCACGTTTTTGAGTAGAAGAGAAATACAGAAAGTATTTTCCACGGCGTAAAATTTAAATGCTTCTTCCGAACTAAATCGTTCATTTTGAACACAACGAAACTAAGCTCACTCGCGTCGCAACCATACTTACTCTATACTTGCTCTATCGCCACGGCAAAACTGGTATTATTAAAATATTTTACGATACACGTGCATGTATCAGCTCTCGAAGAGATTTACTTTCAAAGTTGCTGCTAAATCTTGCCACGCTATTCATTAACGGCAGTAAAGAAAACCAGCGATAAACGCCGACTCGCCAATTAAGATAGATTCTAATTGATACGGAACAAAATTAGAATGTTGTCCAAAGGACACAGTTGAGCAATTTTTCCGAGGGGAACGTCGAGGCGAGCTTTACATGGTAGCTTTTGTTGCCGAATACTACCGTGGTGCCATCTCGACCGACGCGGGCGAACTGCTAGCGGTGAAAAAAAATCGCGTGAAGTTTTTTCGAAATACGTCCACCCTTTCCCCTACCATCGTGCCATCCCGGTGTAATCGATACACCTCGAGAAACTTCCAGCCGACTTACTGTCACAAAATGGACGAGTTATTCGCGTACGTGACGCCTCGGCCACCATGTATATATATCGATAGGTCTAGAGAGAAAATTACCGCGTTGCTGCTACCCCACCCTTCTCTTCAGTAGCCATAAATCACGGTCGAAATTAAGAATTTCAGCGACTAGACGGGAAGACGGGGCTTGTTCGCCGAGCAAACGCTAAGGGCATTCAACAAATTTCACGGTGTCTGTCGATAAATCAGTTTAAGCATTCAGTCGATGAGAAAGGGGTGGTTTTGCGGTGTAACAGGTGGTTGAAATTCTCATTCGCCGCGCCTTTTTACTCCTTTATCGGCAAAAAAGGAAAGAATAAGTTCCAGTTTATGAATCGGAGCGCGTTTAACGCTTCTTAAAAGGATAAAGCAGCCCCGACGGCTTTTTCAACAAGGGAAATTGCTCAGCCTTTTACCGAGAACTGCGGGACATATCGATGGAAAGACCAGCTCAGACGTTTTTTCTTTCTCTTTCTTTTCTGTTTTCTCTCTTTTCTCCTTCTTTTTTTGTCTATCCTTCTACACCTAATGAAATTTATACACCGCGCGGAGATTCGTTTCCTTGCGGCGATTTTTACTCGATATCAGAGGAACGAGGGAGAAGGAACGTGAGAATGTAATTTGTCTCGTTATTATTATTATAATACATGAACGTTATCACAAAGAAAGAAAGAAAAAAAGAAAAAGAAAACTGGCAATGATTAACTGGATTCGCAACTTGTTACATCATCTCCGGGAAACATTTCACTCCTTATAAAAATCTCTAGATTACGGTACAAATTAAATAAGATATCGACGATTATTTACACGATTATTCACAGTGGGAGAAACTTATTGTACAATTATTATTATATGGTGCGTTAAAGCTTGAAGATTTCCATATGCGAGGATACAGAGTTGCGTGTTCCTATTCTTTCGTCGCGTTTCTTCTTAAATACTATTTCTTTAAGTTACTCTAACTACTCACGAAAGACCTACATATATAACGGGCACAACCCTAGTTGTTATTCCCCTTATCGTAACACATGCATCGTAATCGTAGTAAAACTAGTTTCAGTCGTATCGTTAAGATGAAAAATGAACGATTATGTCTCTTCTAAGGCACAATTTCCAATTGAACTTATCATGATACATCGTCGAAGATCATTTCAAAGCGTGATCTAAAGCTACATCTCTAAATTTATAACTAGTTTATTCGTACCGATCGATTCTTCGATACAGATCGGTACATTCGATTTAAAAAGAGACTTAAAAAGAGGAAGGAAAGTGAAAAGCAATTTGGAAAAAAACTCGAAATATCTCGAATCACCAAGGTCTCCACATATCGCCATTGGCGCCAGATGTACCAGCCACCGCTGCAGCAATTTTGATAGGATTAGGATTGGTATTATTTTTATTAGCGGAGCTGGCCGCTCTGCCAGGCAGATCCTCCATGGAAACCGGCTGATCTTCTTTGGACTTTAAGGGGTCGTTGGGAGAATTCATGGTGGTGGAGCTAATAGGTTCTTGATACCTTGCTTTCTTATCAGAGATCACTAAAAGATCGTCGGAATTGTGCCTCTTGATAGCTGGTTTCCTCGTCGCGGTAGAACCTGCGCGATTGTACGTTTTCTCAGTGATAACCGAAAGTGGCTGTCGTAAATTCTGCGTGGCCATTTCGTTGCTGTTCGACGATTCGGAAGAATCCGCGGATTCGTTTTTGCTCGCGTGATTCGTGTCCGATTTCGGACAGTCGACGAAAATCGGTACCGGCGACTTGCTGTTGCTGGTCGAGCTGATCTGCGGCTTCTGAGTCTCTGGCGACGAAGAGAAACTCTTTGAAGCTGCACTCTGACCAGGTACCTTGAACCGACGTTCCTCACGATTAGGCGAGTGTGCCTGAAGACAATGCTCGGACTGGTGATTTTCCTCGCCGCAGCTCGAAGTGGACGTCGACGGGCTCAACAGGGGACTCTGCGGCCTATGAACAGCGGAGAAAGCGGAAGACTGCCCGATTTTCGAGACTGGAGGATTTTCAGTAGCGGCTGGAGGAAAGAATGGAAAATTTGCGGAAATGGCAGCCGACTGCGGTACCAAAAAGGCTAGCTCCCCGGTCGGCAGTCTGCTAGGTATCAACTGAACACCGTTTGGTATCTGTATCCTGGCACTTCCATTATTATTCTCGTCGCCATTCTGGAAATCGCTTTGGAAACCGACCTTCACCTCCGGATAGAGCCGTTCCGGCATGTAGGGCACGTAGTGGCTGTAGAACGGCGCCATTTGCTGGAGATTGCTAACGCAATTGTTTAGATGTGATACCAGTCGTTGCTTCACAACAGGGTCCACGTTCTCGAGGTGGCTGACGTACCGCGATACTTCGGTAGCACATTCAGAAAATCCGGAACGGAATTTCGTTAGCACCGCCGGATCGGTAGCGACCGCCGTGCTCAATTGCTGACGCTGTACCGCCTGTAAATGCTTCACCGTCATCTCGAGGATATCGGCCTTCTCGAGTTTCGAATGCCTTGTCGGCTGTAAGAAGAAAGAAAATCGCACGGTAATAATTAACGCCATCGAGTCACAGGCACATATTCGTCGATCCGATTTCAATCTCGTGACCGTGCAACGACTTTCTAGAAAAATTTTTCCTGCAACACGAGAGGCGACACCCTAGGGTGAAAAATGAATAAAAACGTAGAACTCGATCGGTAACGCAGAAAGTCCGCGAGACTCGAGAGAGGGAGACCTGTAATATCGACAGACAGCAACGACGAGGAACGAACCGTCACCGATGAAAAGGTGGTTCCCAACATGTTCGGAGCATAGCAATCACACTAGCGCCCGAGGGTGCTTTTCACCAGCCAGCATTATTACCGATCGCTCATCCAAGAAATCTGTGACGCCTCGGTAACGCCCACGTAATTGACTTGATTCGACCTGCTGCCTTAATAACAGACTACCAACTACTTCGGTAGCTAGAGCAGGGCAATTTCGTAGTTAGCCGACGGCCACACCGTGTTACATTCCAGGGGAGACATTCCACGTTACATTCCCTATCGCGTAACGTTTACGTCGCTCTTATCGGCTGCAGAAAAATCGGCTTTTAAATGTCCAAATACATTTACAATTACGGCATACGACATATTCATACAAATTGAAGGGAACGAGTTCGAGGAAACGTGTCCGCGAGACACACGTTCCCTCTCGAAAGGAAACTGTCGCAAATAGAAAAGGGGGGAAAAAGTGTATCTCTCGTCGTGGGAACCCGTTAGAAGTTCGAAAGCGTTCCGAAAGCTTTTTTTTTCTACACGGAGCAACAACACCAGCCCTTTCAATATTCCTCGGATTGCCAGCAACCTTTTAGGGGATCGATCGTTCAATACCGATGCAGTTCTACAACTCCGAAATCCTATTGTGCCTCTTTTCTGCATCACGATCCTCGTCCCAGGATCAGCCGAGTGCTCGCATTTTTATGGTAAACTAGCGGTCACCTTTAAAATAGGCGTGGGAGTCGAAGAAGAGATCGCTTACACAGCCCATTGAGGGCTCTTCTCCCCTCCCCCTCTCCCCTCCCATTCTCCCTTGAACGAGCATCTATTCGAATGAGAACAAGTTCATAAACAAGAACTAGTCTTGAAAATATATTTGAAACGACAAATTTATCGGCACCTTGTTACCTAAAGCGATTATATGTCTCTTTAATTTTTTTTTTCTTCTAGAGTATCGAAAATTGTTAATCGACTCTTTTATATTTCCCCCCCCCCTTTCCCGTCGAGCGTAGAAAACGATGAATCATGTTCGACGTCTTCACAAAGCAGAGTTTGTCAATGAAGTTTATCCTGCGAGCAAATCTCACGAGGTCGAGGAAATCGATTTTCCCAAAGACAAATTCGACACCGAGAGAGATCAGACGAACGAGACACCTGCTAAAAGAACGACTAAAAGACGAAGGCGTCGAGCATCCACCCTCTTTTTTTTTTCTTTCGTTTTCCTTCTTCTTTTTTTTTTTTTTTTTTTTACGGGGATCGGCGCCGTCCTCGCGAAGCTGGATCCTTAAAAATGATACGGTCAACAAAGGAAGGCTGCAACCCGAGATGAGATTCTTTTTTCTTCGTAATAATTATTTCGTGGTTCCCACGAACGCGGGGGGCGTTTCGTACGGGGCGAACAGGACGGACACTGGAGCGAGCAGGTAGCGGAAGTCATCTGGACGTGGAGAGGAGAACGGTGAGAGTACCTCGCTCTCTCGTTATGGTCCTGTCTGAGAAATCAATCTCGCTGGATCGAGTTACGTGGCGAGGAGGACTCTTGTCCTTGGATGACTTGGGGGTGGGGGGAAATCTCGCGGTACCGATCGAATTTTTCAGCGAAAATTCACAAATTTCCAACGCACGCGATTTTCTACCAGCCACTAGCGAAACGAAAAATTAAAAGATTGCTCAGCTACTAAACGTTGAAACTTTGAAAATGACATTATCGCGTTTTTTCGTTTAGATTCCACCGATAACTTTTCGAAAGATTCGAAATTAAGGTAATTGAAATCTGTTTGAGACGGGAAGATCAAGTGGAATGTGGTCAACGTCGCTTAGACATATCGTCGGATGGAAGCGTGGAGTACCATTGTGGAGTCCCCGGTGGAGATTACGTACTGGTAGAGAGGACTTCTACCATCCGTTCCCACGGCGAGGCATCTAAAACACTAAAACAAAACCCATCCCAGATCCTGCTACCGCTAGTTCCGATTCTATGGTCGAAAAAACAAATCGTGTCGCGCGAAGAGGAAGGCGGCGAGGGAAAAAGGAGACGGCCTGATCAAACACTTCTAGCCAACATCCGCTGCACGACCTCTTCCTATCAGTTTAATTAAAAGATCGACTCTTGACCTTTATGCTAACAGTACCGAAACAATCTCGACCGACTGACGCTCCATATAGAGCTCATCTAACGATTATAATTTCGACCAATTTCAATTGTCGCTGGACGATACGTGTGAATTGAGATAAGAAAAAAAAAAAAGAAAAACAAGAAAAAAGAAAAAGAAAAAAACGAAAAATGAGGAGGAAAAAATTGTGCGAATAGATTTTGC
Organism: Tetragonula carbonaria; assembly: GCA_032399595.1. Lineage (NCBI taxonomy): Eukaryota > Metazoa > Arthropoda > Insecta > Hymenoptera > Apidae > Tetragonula > Tetragonula carbonaria. The sequence goes on from JAUCRC010000014.1 coordinate 10,609,330, forward strand.
TGTCAATTTGAATCCTAGTCAGCGCACCCTCCGATATTCTCTGTCTCTCGTATCTTATTTTTCCGACGAAGATAATTTGAGAAAAAGGTGATAAAACACTGCAAAGAGGGAAGAGATCGACGAAATATCAAGAGCAACAAAGATGATTCTACAAACAGATGTAACATGTCGATCGATCGATCCTACGAATATCAACGACTGTCCTTCTGAAATCAAATATCGCTGACTGTGTCCGCCATCAGGATCCATCAACCGGCAAAAAATCCCATCAGTCTAAGTGGCAACGAGAAAAAAAAAAATCTGTGCTCACCGCTGGTGAACGAGAGAGGCTGCGCATATTTTCGCGTTATCTCCCGCAAACTCGTATCACGTCGCTAGATAAAGTCGTGCACCGGTCACGTTTTCCACGGTACGTTTCGGGCGCCAGCGACACGAGCGTGGATTCCACGAGCATCGCCGCGCCGCGCTAGCCTGAAATCGCACGCATAGGCGCACCATTTCCTACCGTTTCGCGTGACCATTGTACTCACGTCGTCTATTGTCACTTCCTCGTCAAGAAATTCCTTCGATATTAAGCCGATTCAAAGCGATTATGCCTGACGTGACGTGACGTGCAATTGCTACGACGACATGCCGATCGATCGCGCGGAAATCACTGTTATCGGACAGATTGATAAACGGTGCTCGACAACAGATGGACAACCGTCCTACTCACGTCTTTTTTCATCGCCTCGAGTATCAGGCTCTTCAGCTCGTCCAGACACTGATTTATTCGAGCACGCCTCCGCTTCTCCATGATTGGCTTGTTGCTCTGCAATTTGAAAATCATTTCAGTTGCCAGTTGCCTTCTCCGGAAAATCTTTTGTCATTTCGGTAATTTCGTCCTTGGGGAGAAATTGTGGGAGAATGTCACTAGAATTGATCTTTCGGCTCAAGCGGAACACCTGAAGGTGTTTAACTCGGATTTGAATGATGAGAGATTGAAAATTAGTACGGTATAGTATAGATACGACCGCAATGTGATTATAGAGAATTTTACGTTTCTTAAGTCTTCCCTCAAGTCTCTACCTATGTTAGATTATTTTTTGTTAAATATATAGCGCGTCTGAACAAAACGTATTACGTCGGCTATTTTAGAAAAATGACCAAAGAGATATCTACATTCAAAGTAAATAAATTTAAAAAACTAAATTATTCTCCGCTATTCCCTTGTGGAAAAAAAACATGAGAGAGAGAGAGAGAGAGGAGAGAGGGGGGAGGATCAGAATGAAATATTCTCAATGACACTTTTCCCACTTTGCGTACAATTTCACGAAAACGAGGTTCCAATTAATGTTTACCCTACGCAACTCCGCCTTGGTCATCCCCGGGTGGGCGTGCGATTCGGGTTCATCTTCGCTGCCTGACATTTTATAATTATGATAATCCACCATTTATACACGATAAAAGAAAAAAAGAAGGGAAAAAAAACCACTGTAACAAATATTCCAATCACACGCGATATTTCACTTCACAAAAAGATATCTGTCTTTCTAACAATCCAGCATGATTGGATCCACGTGAACGTAGGCAAACTGTAGTTCCAAAGTTGCAGGAACACCTAGTTGTTCGGCAAAGTATTTATTCGCAATTTTTCACGTACACATCCTGACGGCGGCGAACTCCGAGTGAAATCCCCCTCCAGACGAAGAACTTTCCTGGAGAAGAGGGATGGTCGCCAGTACTGGCGACGTCCCTCATGGGGTGTAGAGGGTAACTGTTTGACGTTTTCGATTTCGAAGACCGCATGCCGATGCACTCACCGTGTCCAGAGTGGGGTGAAGTGCGTTCTGGAGTGGGGTTCCGGAATAGCATCGGAGAGGGGAAGTCCTCGGTCCTTCTGAGACCTGTTGATGCGTGGGAATTCACGCCGTCCCCTGGGACATAACGATATAGTCTCCTTCGAAATTCGAGTCTCTCCCTCCCTCTCTCTCTCTGTCTTTCGGTGCTCCTTTCGTCCTCTTGCCACGTTCACCCTTTCTCTTCTCTGACATTGTCGAAAAAAAGTTGCGAGAGAGAGAGAGAGAGAGAGAGAGATTACATCGTGCAAAGCTCGTGTTCTTAATACAATTGTTCGACGTGCTTTTACGCTTGTAAAAAGTTGACGAGAAATAAAATGTTTGCCCGCGTTCCTCTTCGTCTTGCTTCCTGCTTCAGAGTAATCCTCTGAAAGAGTAATCCTCTTCAAATATTTCAACACCAACAGACCAGTGGCGAGAGTTCGTTTCTAAATTTTAATTTTATCGTTTACCATCCTCGACCGAGTTGAAATGCGCGGCTCTCTCTCTCTCTCTCTCTCTCTCTCTCTCTCTCTCTATCAGCGAAATTAAATTAGTCGGATCGAAATCCCACCGACGTGGTTTTTTGCGCCAAGTTCCGGCACAATCGTGCACTTCGGCATATCGCGCATTTTCCCATGGGGTTGCGTGCGCGAGGCGGGCGCGCGCGTTTCTCCGCGGGATCGTTGCGTAAAAGAAAGAGTTCATTGATGAAACCGGCGGGCAACAGCATTCACGGTGCATGGCCCGGCGAGTAAACACTGTTTAACGTTTCAGCAAAATTCCCACACAGGGCCCCCATGCTCGATCCCGTATGCATCGTCGGCATCGTATCGCGTTGCGCGCGCCAGCCAAGCTTATGACACACGTATACACACGTCCGGCACACGGTGCCTCTACCTTTCTCTGTCCAACGATTCTCTCTGTCGTCTACGTGTGATCATTAATGTGGCACACGGTTAGGGGGTCTGCCGTTGCATGCCTGTGATTGACTCGCCTCGTGCAGACGGCATATACCACGTATACGCATTTACTTTTTCATTTCGTATTTCGGAGCCTTGCTGATCTTTCTCCTCTCTGCATCTTTCTTATCAGAATATTGACGTCACTCGAGGAGGACTTCGAAGTGTAAAAACGGTCGCAACACAGTTTAAATTACATAATTTTCTTATAGACAAAGGACGGTTCAGGACTCTTTGTTCTTTTTCTTTTTTTTTTTTTTTTTTTTTTTTTGGTACAAAGAAATTTATTGCCTCGCGATTGTCGCGATTCGTTCGTCTTCGATACTGACAGGAAGTCCTGACTCTCGCCGTGCATTCGATCGCAGGTTATTGTGTCGCTGGAGCGTTCACTGTTGTCACTTAGGTCGCTGACCCGTGGATCTGTTTGTTTTATATTCTCTTTAAGTACAGTCGTTCGATCGACTTTCACGTCATTTAAGCCGATTACAGTTGGGGGCAATTAAAATTGGCACATACTTTGAAGTGATTGTGGCTAGCCAATTTCTGTAAAGGCTCGCTGGCAGCAAGCAGTGCCTCTCTAACAAAAGGATCATTTTCTCTAAGCGTCGCTCCAACAATCAATTCACGATTTCGTAACCAAGATTTCCAGTTAAGATCAAACATAGTCCAAAGCTATCCGAATCAGGCAGAAGCTACCTTATTCCACAAGAAATTCAATGCAACTCAAAACAGACTCGTTTCACTTCGAGACCAAGTGACACACGCAGAGGCAAACGATCGACACCAGTCAACGATTGTCCTTAACGCAGGAATTTATGAAATTATTTCCTTAGTATTTCTTATATCGGAGGACTCACTATTGCGTGACAAGGGCTGGCACAAAAATTAAAAGTCACGTCTACGAGTCAATAAATACGTTGTAAAACTGTAAAAAGGAAAAGAGGGAAGACGTCTCGTGACGATTGTAGCGTATCTACGACGAAGCGGCAAGCGTGTTCGTGCGAGACAACTAATATTGGACATTCGTTTTGTTGACAAAATCAGTTACAGCCCATTTCAAGAGGCAATGGACGCCGCAATAAGCAGATAAATTTTTACGACCCACGATTATTGCGCCGGGAAACTTTTACTTTTCGAGTCGGTCCCGAGGCTGACCGTTGCCAACGTACCGACTTTATGCTGTATAAACAATATAAACGTCCTTTTTCACCACTTGATTTATTTCATCTCCGTCTCTTTGATGATTCTTCACGATTTTCCAATAAATACCGGAAGTCTAAGTTTTAATTTAAAAAGAAAAAAAAAAAAGAAACACGCTTTAAATTCTTTTTTGTTAATTCTTCGTAGAAAGATCGTTGCACGATCAGCGTTGCATCTCTTTCTTCCGCACATTTTCTTTTTCTAGTCTGGAAATATTTTTCGGTGACTATCCGTTCCTCGATAAGTTGAAATTAATGGTGTCTATTATCGAGCACTTCGGTGTTTCACCTCGCACGTACAAACGAGCATTTTGCCCATGAAATAAAATGAGTTTGCTCGAAATGAAATTTCCTCACGGTCGAGCATTTTCAGCGAACTCGCATCAAAATTTTCCCGGACGCTGATCATCGAGCAGTCGCGAGCACACAAATTTCTGGCGCGCGAGCCTGGCGCGATATTTGTCGAAAAATTAATTTGCATGCCACAGACTCAATATCCTTTTCATTATTCGATATTTCGCCGAATTTCATAGGACGCAATTGTGTTTACCGGGATTCAACATTGTCGAATTAAGGTTCAAATATATCTACCCACGTGCGTATTTGAAAAAAAAAAGAAAAAAAGAAAACAGTCATGGGGACTGTCGACAGAAGTGAAAACTTAAAACTATGAAATAACAGTGGTTCTTTTTTTAAATTTTCAAATTAATTGTAGTATCAAAAATTAAAATTTCATAATTTGTAAATTAAAATTATTAACATTAGTCTGGTTTTCCCATCTATCGGCACTCCGAGCAACAATTATATACATTTTTATATGGTTTATTTATTAGTCAAAACATATGATGGACTGCGCAAGCTCAGTACAAAATATAAATACAACTTAATTGAAATAATAATTAATATACACTTATATTATTTATACGTAGTATTTGTATTTACATAAATTTGAATGAACTTAATTTTCAACATTATTTTCATTGTCTGCATCATTATCATCATTATTTCCAACAATTCAACTCATTTCATTATATTCTAAAAAGGATACAATAGGCTTATGGTAACTGAAGTAAGAAACAAAAATCTTTGATTGGAATTTATGTAAATATCGTGTAAAAACCGCATCGATCGTCGTTTTATATTTTGTAGTATTGAATTTTCGATCATTGGACATAGTCAAACCTAATACTTCATTCAGAAATTCAATTAATGGTAGATATATATGCTTTCACTGCTGGCCAAGCGAATTACATCATTGCATATCGGTGACGCGAACCCATAAGATTTTCCCCTGCCAAAAATCGCTCAACACGCCTAAAGAAGTTTTCACTTCAAAAAAAAAAAAAAAAAAGAAAAATACGACACGCGAGGAAATTTCATTCTGTTTTCATTTTTTCGCAGAACCACGCTCGAATTCGTTATCGTTTCGTCATCGAGTCACGTCATAAAAACAAATCACGTGTGCACGCATAGGCGTATATCACAATCTCGAGACGCAACGGCGATAAGCCGGCTACGATTAGGGGTAAAATAATTTTCTATCACATCGTTGCGTCACAATACGCGTGTGCGCCGCGATAGTCGCGCGATAAATCGGTTCTCGAAACCAGCTGTGCCCCGGCTTCCGCGTTAACACTGCTCCGCAGCGTATTGTACACGCGAAGCAGATGTACACGAACAGCCACAGCTAATCTGAAACCTTTTACGCGCGATTCCAGATCGAGAAATCAAGAACCCCGACGAGACGAGATCATCGAGCGAATAAAAGCTGACGTTTCTATGCAAATAAACGAGTTGGCCGCCCTTGTTTCTCGCCCTGTCGTTCATCGACTCGCTCTCGGATTTATTTTGCAGATCGGCGATAAAAGAGTCGGGAAGGGGAACACGCATGAAACTTTGGAGGTTCGCGAATTTACCGAGCTAATTATGGCGTTACATAATGCTCGATTGTTATTTGGCGGAGGCCGCTTTGAAATTTTGTCAGACTTCAGATCAGAGTCGAGTGTACACTTGAAGTCCGCACGTGAAGTTTTACGCTGAACGGGTGTTAGGCGAAATTTTCAACAAATTCCTTGGGAAACATGGCGATCTACAATCTACTACAATATAACATCTGTCAACACATTTCTTTCGCAACATGTTCAATTATTTTCATAGATTATTTCAAACGATTATTTTATGCATAATTTGAAAAGCTAAAAGAGAACGAGAAAGAGAGAGAGAGAGGGAGAGAGAGAGCGCGAAGGCGATTAGTTCGAGAATTTTTAAACGAAAGATCCGAAAATGGTAAATACTTAAAATTTCCAGCAACGTTGCCGAACCGACAACGTAGTTGTTTCCGACGATGCTTGATCCATTGACGAGCCCGTTATATTCCGGGCTCGGGCAAAGGTTGGGCACTTTAAGGCTAGATACTTTATGGTTTTATTTCGGGTACCTAGCATCAGTAAATGCATGATCTGTTACGCTAAACTGCAGCTTTGTCCCTGGTACTGGTATATTATTTCTCAGCCATGGCGGACCCCCTGAGTTACAAGAGGGCCGAGGCAAAGGACCCTGGGCCCCTTCTTCTTGCCTTTGCATCTGCAAACTCTGGACTCGGAAGTTTCAACGGAGGGTCGACTGAGAGCTTCCACAATAAAACAAGCCCCGTGGCCTTGAATTTTGTTTTTAATTTCGTCGCCCATGTTGCCACTACGTGCGCTACGTTCGTGCAGTTCTGTCATATTCATTTCCGAACGAGTCGAGAAACGATCGTAATCGAATTTTTCTACAAAATTCGCCCCTCTCTCCTTCCCAGCCAAAGAAATCAGTTTAATACCTAAGTAGCTATGTCCGACATCTAACGCAACGATCACGAAACGCGCCAGCACGATTTTGAAACGGAACCTGACAGTACAGCTGGAAGAGAACGTCCAGCACGAGATACATTTTCATTCCCATGATCCACGGTTTCCCATAAATATTCCGAGCTAGCTGTCATAACGGAAGGCGTCGCGGTCAGATGTCGCGACCTTCTCATTAACCCCAAGAGAGGCTGCCTGCTCTCGACAGAGTGAAGCAGAGAGGAAGGAGGTTCGCTTGACCACAAAACCTCTTGAGGAAGATCAAGAAGGCGAAGCCTCACGGTCTAAATTTGGAACGCCCACCCTCTGCTACGGAGAATCGATCTTCGGATACACCTGCAGCCAGAGAGATCCGACAGGAAGGAAACACACACACCGTCCCCCCAGAAATATCTTGGAATCTTCGCTTCCGCTGGCCAAGCCCACGCTTCCTAGTTTCACAGGGAACCGGCTAATCGATTTCTTCCCTCCAGCCCTCCCCCCCCCCCTCCGCCTTTCTTTCCTCGACCGTCTTCGAAATTAATTTACTTTCACACGATTAATCCCGACCTTATTACGATCGTTTTGCCGGTTGTATAGGGATCGGTGTGAAAGTTACTCGGCGCGTTAAACGAAACCGAAACGAGTCGCTGGAAAAAAGCGACTGGAAGGTGTAAGATTTCAGGTGGTGTGTGAAAGAACACTGAACGTGTAAAAAATAGCAAATGACATGGAAATCATTGAGATCAATTTCGTTCTGTAAATTGTATTACTTTTTTTAAATTATCAGCTGTAGATATAAAAATATACAGAATACACAGAAATTGAATTTCTCACCCAAAAAGAGTATATTAATTTTTAAAAGAATGATTGATAAATTACGTATCACGTAATCTTCTACACACGTCGCACTATTTCATTCAACTCGAAAACGGCACGGATATATTTTAATTATGCCACGAAATGTGGCACGTTAATGTACATGCCAGCAGCGCCAGGATCCGCTTGAAAAAAATGCGTGCGTGGGGTCTTTTTTAGCCGCCATCTGGATTGTCGTCGCGGGGAAACGCTTAGATCGTGGAATACAGGAAAATATAACTAGTTTCCGTGGGAGTTCAATGAAAAAAATGTCTCGTTTGCGCAGCATACGGTGCCGTTTATAACCGCGGGGTGGTATTTGTTTCAAACGAGTAGAATGAAATTCCCATGAATCCCCTTGTAGTAATAATAAAAAAATCAGCCGTCTGTTTGTTTTACATATGCTTCCAAGTGTTACCACCGCTAAGGTTACTTCGAAATTTCCTCCTTGCAACAACTAAAAATTCCACTTGTACATTTTATTCGACGAAGGTACGATTTACCAACCGACTGAAGAAAAGAACAAGCGGCGCGGACATTGAATTTCTAGTTTATGGTGTCTTTAAGGTGTCGTCTCGTTTCGTAAGGTAGAAGAAAGTTGAAGATCCGTCGTACAATACACTACTATAAATCCCGTAAGATCGTAAATGGAAACAATCCTATTCAGCTAAATTGGGCCAGTGCGCCATTCCGCTGGGAATCGGGCCGTGTGTTGGACGCATGCAAGGAAAACGATTACAATAGCGAATTCGGTCGGGTAATGCTCGAGGTAGCTACCTTTCAAAATGGCGGGGACCATTCTTCAATTAAACCAATCCCACAGGTTACGAATTTCAACGACTGATTAAAAAAACAACTTCTTGTCTCTGCCAATTTTATGAAAAAAAAAAAAAAAATGAAATTCAAATTGCACGGTTGCGTCGTCTCTCGAATTTTCTAAAAACTGGAAAGACTCTGGAAAAAGTTCGTCTTTGAATTTCCATAAATTCGCGAGCCGAAGGCAAACGAAACCACGTATCCACTTATCGACGAAAATAATCCAAAGCAACTGAGCGTTGCAGTTGCATTGCAGTTCCCAACAAATTACCCGCAGAAACAAAAAAAAAAAAAAAAAAGAAAGAAAAAAGAAAAGAAAAGAAAAAGAAAAATCGCGCAACCCTAACCTTTCGCAGTTGCGTCTACCCCTTTCGGACCTCGGTGCACACGTCGCCACCCCGTATTCTTACGAGGGTATAACCCCTTCTTTTTCCGGCGAATGCTCAGCTCGGCTGGCTCGCAGAAGTTGGTGGCTGCTGGTCTGGCTCTTCGATATGGCGCAGGGGATCACCTGGCTCGGGTTCCCACGTTTCTGCGATTCGCGTTTCGCTTCACCCTTTTCGCCTTATATTCCGTCGTTTGGTCCGCTGGTCCTCCTCGGTCCCGGTGCCGGTGGATATTCCGGGGTCCCATAATGCCGCACACGATGGAAAAAGGGATCGCCCCGTTGGTAGGGGAGAGAAAAAAGTAGAGAAGAAGAAGAAGAAAAAAAGAGAAAGGGAGGAGCGAGGTGGCGGAAGAAGGAACGAAAGAAAGGTAGAAAGAAAAGAAAACGAGCTGTGTGCCTCGTGCATCCATTATGGGGCCCTGACCGCTATGCTAGGAAGGTGCGCGTGGCTGACACACGAGGGACCCGCGATAGGGAGCCGGCGTTCCACGTTTTATTGACGAGGGAAAAAGAAAACGGCGCGAAGTCGGGGCTGCCACCGTCAAACAGGCAGGTACGTATTTGCATAGAAAGGCTGAAATTTCGTCGCGTTCGACCTAAGACATAGAGCGTTAACTGTTTCCCTACGGAAGGATCGTGGGAGGTAGTCAAAGCGATTGCCTGTAGTACGCTCGTTTTCGTTTTATTGTTCCATGCCGTCGTACTTGGCAAGGCCCTTGGCCCTCTGCTTGCGCAAAAGTAAAAATACGTAGCTGCGTAGACACCAAATTTTTTTTTTTTTTTTTTTTGGAGCCTAGTATGAACTGCGTATGAAATGAAATAACGAAGTAAATCTGAAACAGTAATCATCCAGTCCATCGTGGACTCTCTGAAATGAAATTTGAAGAGGGAGTCTTTCCGAGAAATATTCTTGAATGAACGAATCACTCAGGCCTTGTCATTTTTTTTCTTTTTCCGACAATGAACTCGGAATTAAGACTTCTTCAGACTATGTTATGGATATAGTAACTCAATCTTTACAACACATCCGGCGGGTAACTAGGTCTATTGGGTTCAAACAGACGAGGTAAACAACGGTATTAAGAATCTGTTCACGAGTCCGTTAAAATCATTCGGCGGCCAATCTTTAGGAAACACGATCTGTTTAGTCTCGGCTGCCTGGAAACGAGCCCCCGTCGTTCTCTCGTGAGATCAGGGGAACAGGAGACTGTGTTTTTGCTCCAACAGCACGAACGATAATCCCCACGCGGCGGCGATTGTTTTCGTATTGTTCTCTTAATTGCCTCTGTCATTTCCAGGAATGTTACGATTTACTAGCAAGGGTTAAGTCATCATCCCTTCCTGCGCTGGTGATCTCAGCCGGAAATGGAGTAAGTACCGTTTACTGTTACTCGACTCTGTTTCGAACTCTCCTGTTGCAAGCTCTCTTTGTTGGTAAGAAACGACTAGGCACCGTATAACAAAGGATACGAGTTAAACGAGTTAGGGAATGAATTGAAAAATTCACAAACTTCTGAAAATGATATTATTTCGTATAGGTAGGTGGTTTCCGTAGAGCATCCTCACAGGAGATACGAGGAAGAAGAATCATAGATTGGTAGATTGCGCGAGGCGAAAGCGGTGAGGGGTCACGCGGTGGGTCCGCTTTCGAAGCCGGTTGTCGTCTGCCGCGTTTCAGCGAGGTCGACTGGCAACCTCATGGCATGGCAGGTTGCTGCAGCGATGGCAGCAGCGACCTGGTCGCCAGCAGAGCGCCAACGAGAGCCGCGGCGACGACGTGCGCAACCTTGCTTCTCGCGGAGGCGCTCCTCGCAGCTAGGCGCCTCCAGAAAGAGAGTGAGAGCTGGTGAGAACACAACGCGCCACGCGTTCCCACCATCCTTCTCGGCAGTCTTCGTCCACCTCTTCGGACGTGTTCGGCTTTCTGCTGCCGATATCGGCGCTTGGGCCCCTCGGTGCTCGATGGGCCCGTGGTCCGGCCTTTTGTTGCTGAAAATTGGCAGCTACGTTCGGGGCCCTTGTTTGCTCAGGGAAATGCCAATGATCAAGGTGTCGTAATAGAGCTTCGCAATTGGTCAGACGATGAACAATGTTGCCGTCCAATTTTGAATATAGGCAGGGTTCATTTGGCTTTATTGCAACCACTTTTGAGCAGAATTTTCTGTGAAAATCATTTTGATTTTCTGGTCAGCGTTCAGATCTCGAAATAGTTTCAAACTCTCTTCTATTAGATGTTCTGCTTTATTTGTAACGAATCAATCGACGATCCTGCTCCGTGAGAGTTTCGAAAAAGAAAAAAAGAAAAAGGCCCTATAAGCACTCTTACTGTCAATTCTGATTTTTTGACGCACAAGCGAATGACTTAGGCCGAGTTTCTAAATATTCAACGAAAGCAATATAGAATCAATTTCAATTCCTTCTGATCGAAATCTCCGTTCAAATATTCTTAGAGGTTTTCGGGTCGTGACTAAGAAAGGATTTCGTATCCCCCGTTTCTCTGAATTTCGAGGCGCAGAGGGATCGACCGGTGCAGCAATTAAAAAGGACGATGTCCTGCTTCGAGAATGGCTGTTCGTGCAAGCATCTGCTGTCCACGATGATGTAACGCGACGTTCCAACAATGGCTCGTTCGTTGGAACGGTGATCGACACGGCCCGTTCCTCGAAAAGCAGCTCTATGCAAATTTTCCAGGGCGTCCCATCGGGGGACGCGGCACCTTCGGTGAAATTTGTCACTTTGGACGAGTTAGTTCACGTAAGTAAACCGGCTATTAGGGCTCGGTGGAATCGCGCCGCTTCTTGTCTCGCACAGGCGAGAACAGAGGTATTGTCTACGCTTTAGTTTATGCTGCAGAATGCTACTTCGTTTGAAAAAAGAAGAACGAAAAAAAAAAAAGAAGAAAAAAGAAACAAGCCTTTCTATTTGCTTGGGTTAGGTCTTGGCAGCTTCGTTTATTTCAGAGCTATACAGTGCACATTTGATGTTGTGGAGCCTTCTTTGGAACACGAAGGTATAATTGGAGCGAAGAGTGTGGCGAAGAATGAAGTATTAACGGCACTGCTATATCGAGGCTACGTTTTTTCTTCAGCGCGAAAAATGTTCCGCACTACAGAATACTCTGTCGTTCGAATAAAATTTAAGCACAGGATCAGTTCTATGTTATAATTCATCGTTGCACACTGAGATTTCCTTCGGTATCTTCAATATCTCGAAATAATCTTGGATTTGATATATATTCCAAGTATAATGAAAAATTTTTAAAGACTTTGCCCACGCGTATCTTTCTGATGCAAATTTCCTTTGCAACGTTTTTCTTCTATCGATGGAAGAACAGTTCGATGCAAACTGAATTCCTTGCACCAGCTGGAACAAATATCCTCTCACTCTGAACCTTGATTGCTGAACAATATGTTCAGCAGAAATCGTACGGGTCCTTCTTGTAGCGATCTTGGATTCTCAAAGAATAACGACACGCGGCGAACGTCTGTCTGCAATCGATTTATTGATTTTCGAAAATCTAAAAATACTGATGACGCAGAAACTGAAGACTAAAACGAAAGACCTCCTTTAGGAGAAACGTTTTTAATTTTCTTACTAAGATTCGGAACAGGGATCGATTTTAATCCGTTGGAATTCAAATATTATCCGCAACAACGCAAAAAAAGTCCATGAAAAATATTCCTCGAGTCGTCGTCGATTCTCTTTGCTGCTTTGGCAGCAGTCGGAAACAATCGCGACAAAAGTCAATCTTAGCGGACACGTACATGGATCGTTTCAAGATGCACGAGCTGTTGATCCAGATTTTATATCGCTGCCTCTCGTCCCGACTCGAAGGGAAATCCCTCGACGACGATGGTCGAAGAAGGGTGCCACGGGCTTCTTCGGCCCTATGTTAAAGGGACCACAAACCATGAGTAAAGAAGGGAACGTGGACAATGGGTTGCGCAAAATACTTTTCTTGCCCGTGAGTAGAAGGAATTGGAGGGGGCTGGCACGCGACCAACGTCACCTGCTCTCGTTTCTCTACGGCCTGTCCAAGTCCTTGTATCGATTTTCTTCCATGCAGCTGCCGTGTCGTGCTTTCTTGCGTCGATCAGCGGACCGAGACGATTCCGTGTCGTTATCTGTTTCTGAACGACATATGGCAGAAACGTTGAGATTCCACTAGGTTTTCATGGGATTTCTCGAGGCGATTTCGCGTTTGCTGCGCTGGAAATCCGGAGGCGTTTCCGTGCACCTGCTACCACTTGCTACCACGATCCGAAGCGAACCGCTTTCTAGGTTGCATATGCTCGGTTAAAAATATCCTTTCTTGCGATTCTCCGTTATATCCGAAATTGATTGTACATTCAGAATGTTGAAACGCGGTTGATCCCACTTTTCTCAGATGCATTCTCGTCCGAGTGATATCTTAAGAATTCTGTTCGTTATTGTGATAGAATTATATTATGCGTTTTCGGTAGCGAAGTGTTTAATGATACTGCCAAACATCCAAAATCTTCATCAAACCAAAGTATCAGTTCATCGAGCGGAAGAAGAAGCGAAAAGAGCATGGCATTTCGAATATCCCCTCCCCTCCCCCTTCTCTCTCTCTCTCTCTCTCTCTGATCGATCCTCGTGGATCGCCACGCGGATGTCACACGAAGGAATCGTGCGTCGAAGACCGCGTTCTGATAAATGCCCGAAAAATTCCAGGTGTAAGCGACACCGGGCGAAAAAAAGGGACGCGTGCCGTTTTCCCACGTGTGCACCCCTCGCGTGTGCACCCCTCGCGTGTGCGCCCCGCGCAATTCCACTTCATTCTCCTTGCTCCAGCTCCCCTGCTGCTTCTTCTTTTTTAGCTACTTCTCCTTCGAGGCCGTGATTTCTTCCCCATCGAAACACGGGCACACAACGCGCCATCACCCTGCAGATGTGCTCGAGATTTCGTGGCCTTCTTCAGTCGATCGACGTCACGCCGCATGACGTGTGCATCGCGTGACGTCACGAGCATGTGCCATGCGAAAACCCACGTGACGTAAGAAACACGGAAAGGGGGTAGGGGGACACGAGGCAATCGAAATTTCTTTCTATTCTTTCCTCCTCTTTTCTTTTCTTTTCTTTTTCTCTCTCCCCATTCTCTCCTTTTATTCCCCAGTCTCGAGCAGTCGTCCAAGCTGATGATCCCTGGGGGTCGTGGGATCGTGAAATTTGCAGATGCAACGTACGACAGATGCAAAACGAGACACGTGTGCGTCTTGATACGTGTTCTTTACCGTATTCTTTACCGCGTGGAGGAAACGTGTGCTATCGAAATATTTAGGGATTTACGAGCAAACATGGCCGAGAACGAGTTCTCGCTCGTATTTTGTTGCCAATTTTCTATGTTTTCCGTGATATCACGACGACAGAACGGAAGAATGGAGGAATGAGAAGAACGAGAATGTTGCGTTACTTTAACATCAATTTTTACTAATAATTCTCCGAATATTTTGTCCGAGGATGAGAGCTGAGGCGAAATCGTTATACCATAACGAGGTACGTATATTATGCGTATTTTTCCTCAAAGAGTGAACTGATTCCACATGCCCTTCTATTTTTCAAGAGTAGGTTAATCTTCCTTCACGCGCAGCTGGCACAGTGGACTTGTTATTGTTAAATTTAGGATTATGCAAAATATGCCGGAATGTCCTGCAGTTTGCTTAACTGGGACATGCATTTGCATCTGAAGACGCGAGGTCTTGTTCTTTACTGTTGATAATTAGAATAGTATTTTCCTATATAATATTTTCGCTCTATCGTAGACAAAGAAATTGACGAATTCATTGTGTTTGACAGTGAATTAATGACAGAGAAATTTAGAAAAATGAAGTGATCTCTGATTAATAAAATATTTGTGTCGTGGCGTCACTACTACGTTGAAATCATTTTCCATGAGAATCCGATTCCAGGTGCTTCCACTATACACATGACATATGCATGATTGCCAGACTATCGTTATGGGAATGCTTCACTTCAAACACAGAAACACATTTTTGTTTTTTACTGCCTACACGTATTGAAGTTGCGAAACATGTGAAACCATTTGAAATTAATTGCAATCTTTGAAAATCTACGAATCGGTTTATATTTTTCGTAAGTTCCCTTGGAAATGCAATAAACTTTGACAATAATTATTAATCGTTTCCTATCCCATCTCGTTTTAAAAGTTTCCGCATAATCTCGCTACGCGACAATGGCTTAAATTGAAATTATCACAGCGACATTTCAGCGCCATTTGAAATTCAGTTACTCCAACTTTACTTCTCTTTTTCTCGTCCGAGAGAGTCGCTCAGAAGCGACAAGTGCGCCTTTTTGAGCCAGCAACGATGCGACTTTAATTCATATTTAACGAGAAATAATTACAACATTTACATACGACATCGTGTGTTGGACCACCGTGAGAATGCGCGATGAGTTATCAGCGTAATTCCCATGGATGCCTCAACACCTGGCAGAATGTAGTCGAGGTGGGGAAAGTTTTGTCTCTAAAAATGCCGGGACACGATCGGAGTGCTGTGCACCAACGTTTCTTCCTATAGGCAATAATTGTCTGTTAATAACGTCCGGTGGGTCGGTGACGCACATGGCAAATAATTTAACTCGTTGTGACAGATGTTATTAGACGAGCCTCGTATTGAACAGTCGTGTTACACGAATTAGATATAATTAATTGTCTAAAAAAAATGTAAAAGCATAACGGTACGTTATAATTTAACATATACTACAATTTTCAATTTTACAATTTACAGCGGAATCATATTCGATTCAACAACCACAGCTACTAAAGTTGACAGAAAGTATAATACTTGTGTTGTGGAATTTTTGGAATTCAAATCAACTGTTTTAACATGAAATTCGAAGTACCCATATGTAAAAACTACATGTTATTTATTTTTAGTTAATCTAATGGATATGTGTATCTAACACCTCAATCAAGATCACAGCCAATTAACTCGTATTATTTTCCATATAATTAATAACTGTATCAGTTATATAATTAATTGTTTAATTATATAATATGCTAAATATCTAAAGTACTTACATTCTTAGCTTTTGAAGCATAAGATTCTTAGAGGATAAGGGGCACGCAGAGGATCTACAATAAAACATGAATTAGAATTTGTATTTAAAAGCAAAACAAAATCTTAAATTGAAAATAATGAAAGATTCTTACATTCTTGGTTTTCGAGCCACCGTCGGATTTTCCCCAAAATATACCAAAAAATTGTTGCTGTGAAGAGCCTGTAAACGAAAAATATTATATATTGCTCGTAAATTTGGAAAAGTGACATACATAAAAATAGATACTTACGATCTTGATCTCCTGGAGAAGCCTTATCCTCTTGAACACTGACTCTAATATCGAAAACGGATATTGAACAAATAGAACAAAAAAAAAAAAAAAAAAAAAATAGAAAAAGATAGGAAATTTTCAAAATCAAACGCGAAGAGTGCATGTTTAAAACTTCCGAAATTAAGTACGCAACGCTAGTAATCTATGCACTCATATTTAGAAATACGCAACACTAATTGTGACGTGTCCAGTGCAATCATGCTGAAAGTTGCTAATGAATGACCACCTCTGTGCAGTTATAGTAGCTACATCGAGGAGCAGAAACAGCCTTCCACAAATCCAGTGGAAGAGTTTGGGCATTTTGTAAACGCAACGCTACTTCAAGAAACGCGATCATTTATTATCGCAACACTAACATAAGAGAAAAATTAATTGGAAAACGCGATGAAATAACATCGCAACACTAAATCTAAAACGAAATTCAATCAAAATTATTACCAAAAATACAGAAGTTACTGTATGAACAAAAAGCTACTTCAAACTTCTAATACACTGAAATTTATTAAAAACAATGACTCTGTATTCTAATTTGAGACAGGATAAAGCAAGATAAATTTTACTATGCATATCATTCAGACTAACTATAAAAATTCACAATCAAAATTGCTAAAGACAATCGCAATATCATAATTCACAACTCTGAAAAGCAAACACGATTATCATTTCTTCGCAACTCTAATTTTAAACCGTAATTAATTTCTCGCAACACTAACAAGAAGACTCGCGATTTGCCCAAAATTTCGCGATGGCGAACGATGATGAAGAAGAAAAAATACAAATACAAATACAAAATATAATAAATATAATACTAAAGGAGCATAGTGACAAAGTAGTAACGAGAATGACTTTCCATGCTCTGGAACCATTTAAATGATCCAGAGCATGAGAAACCATTTGTTGTGACCCTCTTCGCGACAGTTTGTCGGGCCTCTTCGGCTATTAGCTTCTTCTTTCTTCGAGCGCAATGCTCGCTGAAACTTACATCTAGCTCGAGTCTTTCTAATCGCAAATCAAAAACTAAATTGAAGCTGATCCCAATACACATGGACGACCATCGATCGTAACGATCGTTGTCTGTTCGCATGTGCGTGCTCGAGCAATACCTACATAAACGTTCGTTTCGGAACCTAATCGCGACCTATCCGCGACCGCGACCGCGATACTAAATTCGAAAAATCGAAGAGTAAAACCAGAAACAAGTGGCATGCTCCATTTGTGCCAGTTTCACTGTCGATTTTTCAAATCAGATTTCCTGAAACAGGTTGGACAGGCGAAAAGGGGAAACGCGATCAGAGACTGTGCCAACCTGCCCGGCCCTACCTACTTATAATTAAACACAGGCATACCAGAAAGTAAGCTACCTATCCTAACCAGTCGCCCTATATTTAAAAAATGGCAAAACATGCACACCAACACACTCGCTCCACGGTTCTCACGCATACCACTCGGGCGCAGACCTAAACTAGAGAGGACGTCCCGAGACGCCTCCGACACCCGAGTTTAACGCGCAACTTTCACACTCTAATTTACGTACCATTTTCCTGAAATCGACTGACAATGGCTAGCGATCATTGCGTAAAACGCGATTGAAACATATTTATATTTACTGCTGATATTAATAACTGAGAAAAAATACATATAACTTCGATAGAAACTATATGTGCAAGTTGACTTGAAATCACTGTTATAACTGATAGTATAATTATAATAACAGTGTAATTATAGTGTATTTATTACGTATTATGATAATAAATTCGTAATTCTGTAAATTAGTGGATAAATATTTTAAATATTACAACTTATAATGAGACAATAAAACCGACGCAATTCCACATCCTAACCACACGCACACACATGCGGAAAATACGTCGTGCACGATACGCTAACACATTGCCAATTGCTGAGAGATTTTTTATAAAATTACAAACTATGGTCATCGTGCCCAATGTCTTTCACTCACCCAAATAGCACCTGGGCACGTGAGTGAGATCCTGACAATGAACACGGAAGGGATTAAACCTGAAAATCCTAAACTAAAAAAATGATTAGCTTATATAATTTGTATCTAACGGACTATCGTATTATTTTATTTTAAACTGTAATGACTCTACTCTTTCAGAAGTTATCCAAATTGCAAGAGAATAAAAACAATGAACAATTTGTTAAAAAGATCTATAGACATTACATATACAGTTGCGACACACTTGCCCAACTTGAAAACGACCGAGGAAAATTATTTTCAAAGGAGGTGAGGACGAATTCGTTTCGACATGCCAAACTATACATCTTTGCTTGCGCGAGACACCGGTGTCTTTCATTTCAAACGCGAATATGTAGAAAAGTTCGCGACGCGACCGGAACGAACAGAAAATATCTGTAGCTTCGTTGCACTTCCGGAAGAGCCAGAGAGCAAAGCCGGGTAACTCCAGCTCAAGGCTTAGAGCGTACTCGAACTCGATGGAGACAGAAATTGTTGTAAGAACACCATAATAATACGTCGTGTTATTGAAAAGCGATGGTGAGTAAAACGCGCGAACATACTTTGTCACGTATATTTGGGAATACTTGGGAAATATTCGTCCAGGTTAGGCACATGTTACACAATAATGGTACATACAACAATTGTACATACAGTTGCGAATGAAACAATTAGACAGTAGATTAAATGTTGATAGAATAACCTCAAGGTGACTTCTTCGTCAAAGCAACATTTTCAAAAATGTGAGAGCAAATGTTCAAACTTGCTGCTTTGATTCAAAAATCTACCTGTCGCGAAACACCTTCTTGCACATAAAATCTCACACATTTTTCTACGGAAAGAATTCTAATCTATTATAGTTCAATAATCTAGTATATTCAAATTCTACTGAAGTTCACAATTATAAAAACAATTAATTAAATCCTTGAATACTATTATAAAAGAGAAGATAAAATTTAAAATTATTAATTATTACAAAAAAAAAATTACCAGTATAAATAATTGCATCTTTCATAGCAACGAAGTCGGAGGATATCCGTATTTTCTCTACTATGAAATGCTCAAAAGCGTTTTAATAATTTAATTATTTATAATTTATCATTTATAATTTATCTATTCGTATCGATATTTTACTTTTGCACAACATCTATATTAAAAGTACTTCAATTTTATAAGTAATTACTATAAATGTATATATTCTAATTGTTAAGTAATTACTATAAATGTATATATTCTAATTGTTAACATCGCGATGTGCAAGAAGCCCTAGCCTGATCTAATACATAAAAACATGAAAAAATGTTACTACTCACGAGTATTAAAAATACCCGCGGTCACTATGCTCATCAAAAATTCTACGTATACAACCAATCGCCAGTGTCGATTCGGACCTTTCATCCTACGACATGATTGAGCGACCGGAGGAACATAAATGCATGCGACTCACGGGATAGATGTGAAGAACGTTATGGCTGATACTGCAATGGAGCAGGGAAAATTATCGTGAAGACCCCCATCAAGTATATACCATTGAGAATTCCACGATGGAAGTGAAAAATCTCTTGAAAAACAAATATTTTGTTTTTAAAAGCACAATGTTACTTGTGAAAATTTAAATTTTAATAATGATAAGAATTTGGAACTAATAATTTGAAGTATTTCTATTTTATAATTATAATTTTACATTCGACTTTAATAGAAAAAGAACTATAAAGAATAGAATTTAAATACAACATGCCAAAGTACTTACATTTTTAGCTTTTGAAGTATCATGAGAGTCTGTAAGAGGGGAAATGGAGAAACTATAGAAGATCTGTAACAAAACATTAGAATTTATAATTAAAAGCAAAGCAAAATCTTAAATTAGAGGTAATGAAAGATTCTTACATTCTTGGCTTTGGAGCCACCGTTGGATTTTCCCCCCAAAATACAGAAAAACTGACGAAGCATCTGTAAATCGTCAGACATTAATCAAATGATACTATTAATGAAGTATAAATGGAAGTAAAAGAGTGTCTAAGAAACGAAATCGAATCTAATGCGATGTAGTACGTGTTATTGTCTCGAAATTCGGTAGCTGAATGACTCTCGACAAAGTGGTAGTATGAATCACGCGAATAAACAAATGCAACATTAAGAGCCTTACACATGCACGTAAGCGTTGTGTTATATTGTTTTGAACCTCGGATTTCGAGCTTCAAGGCCTTCTGCGCCTTATTTTGTTTGAGAAATGAAAACGTGTATTATATTATATTACGTGTATGTATTATATTACGCAGTAAAATTATTACTTCAATTATTAAATACGTACATTCTTAATAAATTATTGTTGAATTTAATATAAGAATTTAATATAAAAATTACGCATAAAGTTACAAATAAATAGAAGATGTTATAATACAAGTGAGTGTGTAATGGCATATAATAAAATACGTAAATATAACCTTGTAATTGACTAACTCATTATAACATATCATATAACAATGAGTTAGTCAATTGCAAGGTTATATTTGTTAGAATTGAAATTAAATTTTGATATAAAATTATTATTAAATAACATTCAGTACAGTATATTTCGATTAAATGTTTATATGCTGTTATTGTTGAAAATTATATGTAATGATTTTTTGGTCAAATTTTACTTTAAGTTGGAGCCAAAAATGCACATTTTATCTTAAAAATACACAACACAAACGAAACTCTAACAGTTATTGATTTAAATTTTTACCTAAGAACTTCTGGATGATACTTTTTTCTGGATGACTTTTCCGGATGACACTTTCTGTTTTACACACGAGGCATCCCTCTTTCCGCCATTAAAGGTTGGCTCTCCCGCTTAAAAATCGATCATGAGAAATATCGATTATTTCGAGAATCGTACAAGTATATTGCGTATTTCATCGTTGGGGCGCTGTAATCGCATGTTTCGCATGCAATAATAATTTGGAATAGAAAATAAAAAATTCTGGTCTAAATCAAATATACAAAATTCATAAAAAATTCTTAAAGAAGAACGAAAATATTCACACACTTGATGAAAAATTGACATTTTAAACTGTATGATCAATCTTTTATATACTCAATCTTTTATAACCAATCTTTTACAAAATCAAGTTTGCGATATAAAATTCATTCAGTCTATGAATCTAGATACTACAATAAGTAATAAAATAAATAATATCATACCTAATTATGTTATTAATAAAAACATATTGCAATCAAATTGTTCTAATAAACAGATGTAAACAATCTTTTAAACAGATGTAAACAATCAAATATATAACAAAGTATTCGTTCCAATTTCCGTCATTAGTTGCCCCAAATTGCTATATTCTTTTATTGATGAATCACCACGTTTAATGTAATGCAAATTATTATTATCACTACGTTTAATTCAAGAAATGATCTTCTATGACCGGATATAGCAATACTGTCCATGTTTGGTTATTTCAATTTCCGTCACTAGGAGCGCTGCAAACTTGTCTACGTCGGTACGACAGAATGTGACGTTAAAATGGTAATAGAATCGTAGTATTCCACGAGTGTGGGACAAAAAAAATATATTGTAAGCTAGATTTATTCTATACCTCGTCTGTGCCATATATATATAAGAAAAATTTTATATACATATAAGACAAATTTTATATCATTTATAAATAATTAAAAATTTTTTACCAACTGCAGGCTGTTACCCACCGTAAGTCTAAAAAAGATGTGGCGACCTCTGAAGCTTCAAACGTACTCCGTCAGATGTCGAAACAAAGTTTTACTAGTGGTTCTCATTCAAAAATACGAGACAATTTTTTGTCTTCTTATATGTTCCAAATTCTTTGTAAAAATTAATTAAGGAACAGTATTAACTATAACTAAAACTATATCTTAAACAATTATAGTTTACACTTTGCTTAATATACGTTGCTTTCAAATAATATTTTTGATAAAATTACAGATTACCAAATCTAGAAATGTGTATAGAATGTTCACATCGGAAGATCCCCATCTTTGTAAAAACTCTAAAATAAAATATCATTTTAAAAAAGCCATTTAAAAGCCAAGTAAGAATAAGTCTTTTCATGCTCTGGAGCAAACAGCTTCCGGAATGCATTTCAAAGAAAAGGAATCCTGTTATGTAATACAGTTAGGCAAGTTCTTGTGAAATTTTTCACCTGGTGTGATCCCGTAGGCCGTAGGGAATCAAAATTGATGCCATCCTGTTACGACATATGTACAGGAAACAGACGTTCTTCTCACATTTTACATAATATACTCTCTTTATAGCAATTAAATATTCTCATCAATTTTTAATTTCCTTTCCATGAAATGTGATTTCCATTTTTAATATCCATTAATTTTTATCTTCATATTCATTACTTACAGAAATGTTCTGAAAGAGGAATTAAAATTGATGCTTTATAAATTGCAAATTCTTTACGAATTGTGTAAAAAATGATTGATAAAAAAAGAATTTAAAACACCTTCTTGAGATTCCAGTTTTTTTTCACGCATAACAATATTAATCGATAAGCCATCCCTGCTGATGATTACATCGTCGAAAGGAGTACTTTCAATGGCAGGATTCATCCTTATTATTGTAATACAATTTCACAACAATTAAAAGCACACCCTCGTCTTTTCCATGAAATTGCACGTCAACTATACGCACAGTCTGTTTTCTCCGAAGCGATGCAAAGTAACCAGGCGTGTGTGTGTGGTCGAAAATTAAACACGTAATAACCAGCATCCTCGTGGATATCCGTCGCATTTAGCCACACTCGTGGCCCTCTTTTTATAGCGTGCTACGAATGCTCGCTCGCCGAGCTCCTCGTTAGCCCAATTTTACGATCTAGCCCCAACAACCGTTATTTTTCGTAATTCCGTGGCCAATTACGCCACTATAGTTCCGATGCTCTAAAACTGCGCCGACCGGGGTAATTACATCGGTTGCAGCGTTTTATGGACTGCGACTATACGGCCGCACTCTGTCTCTCCCACCCTCTCGTTCCCACCGAATCGCCGAAATTGATTGTAATAACCGAGCGAAATTACGAATGCCATGGTATTACGGTGTAATTCGCGGAAAAAAGTTTGAAAAAAAGAAAAGAACGACCCTGCCATTCACGGCGCGTGTTACGAGCTAGCAAATGGATTTTCGTACTCCATAGATACTTTGTTTTTTCTCTCTTCCCTATTTAACTGATACTTTACTTCAATTTTTATACAATTTTTGACTCGTTTAAATGTGATTTTTTATTAACGTTCAAACCCTAAAGCGGCGTTTGAGAAATTGATAGGTGAAAGAACAAGACTGCCGTTGTAATCGGGGTGGAATATTACAGAGGGTATATAATACTCGTTCTTTTATTTTTTTGAAGATTCCTGCGATTCGTCGGGGAATATTTGATTATTGGTGTGTCCTTGAAATCCCGGAGTTACCTCCTTGAACCTCGACCGCCAAGTCAGTCATTAGTCAAATGAACTGGTACGAGGAAAATTAATAGGATATACAGCGCGTCCAATTAGATCTTTTTTGATTTCAACAAAGGAGGAGGGTTCTTAATTACTTCCAGGAACATGACGAGATACCTGTCGTTTTCGGAACTTACAAACTGCCGGACAAAGAATTTCTACTTAAAAACCGAGAATCGTTCATTGTCGGGAGAGATCGAGTCTCTTCTCTTTAAATCTTTCGAATTTACGAACGAGAAAAACGTTAAATAAATTTGCGAGATCTCGTGTTTCGATTCTTTAAAACACCATCCAATAAATCCTCAGAAAGAACAACAGAATATTAATCTCAACGCCGTTGTATCGTCCTACGCTTCCTCCCCTAAAAGAAATCCAATTTCCCCTGTTCGAGTACACACGTTTCGCGATACTCGCGGCGATCAATTAAAATCAGCCAGGCTCCGCGGCAGGTATAATATCTACGTACAATGCTCTAACAAGAGAAGAGTGAATACACGAGCGCAATTAATGCGACTCATAGCGGTTGCGTGTTTAACAAGTTCGCCTTAATTGCGCGACGCGATGCCGTGCCTCACCCTCTCTCTCTCTCTCTCTCTCTCTCTCTCTCTGTTCATCGAGAGGGAATCGCACGGGACGAACGCGTGGGACTCACACCGAAGGATCGGAACACGTGGTGGGCATCGGTTCACGAACGGATCCGAGAACTACCGAGCACCAACGATCGGAGGAATGCACGATCCACGTGTGGAGAGCGTGCCACGCGTGTACGGCTGTTTGCTGGTGGGAGAACCCTCACAATGGATGGGAATGGTAGGGGATCCATTGCATTCCACCAAATGACCGACCACTGGACTCCGAGATGCAGTCCTGTGGCGGCCTCTTCGAAACGTCCAGCGAAACGAACCAAACCTTATGCCTCGCGTTTCAGCTCTTGCTTATCTCTTTAGTTTTCAAGAATTTCAACAGAAGGCTAGAAACTTTTTATTACACTTCTGTTTCAGGGCACTGGAGATAATTCTCTGATAATATTGATTGTACGTGGTAAATAAAATTTGATGGCACATCGAACGATAAATTAATAATTGTCCAATTAAGTCCAATTGATCTTTCAAGCGGCAAAACACCGTCCAAATTTCTTTACCGTTTTATAACAGGACGATCATTTCCCCTTTCAGGCTTGTCTATCGGCGGAAACGACGAAAAACGGCGGCGTCCGGCGGTGGCGAGTGTCTCACAGAGAGAAGGCACGCAACGCGCGAAATGACGCGGTACGTTTTTCCCATAGTAAAAGTTAATTCGAAGCTTTTTGCTCGGCTCCAGCTCACGGTCCCAGCTTGCCGCGTGTCCAGGTATTTTGATGAGCAGAAACAGAGAGGGCCTCCTGAAGACACAGATGAGACTTGCAATTTGAATTAACTGCGAAAGCCGAGGCTAATGATCTCTAAAGAGCAAAACCACGGTGCCTGAGAGTGCACGAGCCGACGATATTCCGCTGGTTCCTTTACAAGGAACTGCGTCTCGCCGTTATCCCAGCACCGTGTAAACCCACGAAATTTCTTCCTTTCTTATTGCGCCGTGTCGTGGTGAATAAACCACCTCGTCTCCAATGGTATTAATCCGGAAATGAACAAGAACTGCTAAATTCGAAGTCAGTCGAAATGCGAATTATTTTCCGTTTAATTCGCTTGTGTTCCAGCGAGTATCTCCGCATATGCACGTACGTATATAATTTTCGTTTCCAGAAATTCTTCCAATCCTCGTAAATTCATCTTTACGTTCTGCAAATACTATCCTACCAGAAACCAAGCAATCATCCTTCATAATTTATCCACGATACCTCCTTCGATTCCGATTCTCGCAACAAGCGAACGTATACGTTACCTTCTGGAAGCCTGGATTTCTAAAATACGGTCTCGAATGGAGCCGCAAGGAATTACAATCCGCTGGTCGACGATGCCGTGACGAGGCCATCGATCGTTTATGAATATCTACGAGCACGAACGATCGAACATACGTGGCATACGAACGAAACGAAAGCTGTCGGCGGCGTTTCGTTTCCTGGCTCACAGAAAAGTCGCGGCGCAAACGGCGACGACGAGGTGAAGGGAGAAAAGAAGAAAAAAGAAAAAAAAATATGAAAGTCCGAAGATCTAATCGCGGACCGGTGACGTGAGTTACGTGGGTAACCGTTGTCGGCGAGAGACAAAAGTGAGCTGATGCTCGGCTTCAGGAGCCCCATGCCGCACGATCAGCAACACCCCATGGCCGGCGTATCGCTGGCTCCATCATATTTATACACCTTGCCAGGCTTGTGGCTTTCTTCACGCCGTTTGTAGCTCCGCGTTTGTGTTCCGCTCGCTCGTTGCGTGCTCTCCATCTTGATACGCCTCGTCGGAAGCGTCATCGACGTTCCGCGCACGTAACGCACGCGCGACACTTTCCGGGGATGACTTCTCGTGAGAAGTTTTGCCGTCGATCGATCCTTCGCGAATCCCAATTGATTGAACGCAGTGTGGCGTTCAGAGATACGCGGTTGATCCTGTGAAAAAATATGTCAAAATCAGTGCAAAATACTTGAAAAGCGGATGAGTAAAAGTTTGGGACGAATGAGAGAGAAGTAAGAACAACGATGTAACATGATCTTTGATCAATGATTAATTTGACAATCTTTAGAGAACACGTGTAGTTTGTTGGTTCCGACTACTTTACGATAGTTTACTACTCCGATTTATGGATAACATCGATAACATAGGTTCTATACTACACGCGATATGGTCCGGATTTTACAGACCGAAATTTAATTCTTTTTCATTAAAGCGAAACTCTACCGCTCGCAATTGAATGTACGTCACAATCGACATTCCTGTGCCAAACGATCAGGTCGACTTAATCAACATTCCAAGGGTAATTAATTCGTGAAAGTTTTGTTAGAATCGGTGGAAGGATACGAGGAGGGATTACGTCACTACGGCAGGCCGGAGAGTTGATGAGTTTCTCGAAATTACACGTGGCCACGGGGCAATTTTTTCCTTTCCACGAGAGTCCAATATTCTTGCAACTTCCAGCAAAGGGGTTAATTACGATCTACGAGGGTCAAGGAGGGGAAGAACGCACGTCTCTCCTCTCGCCGAGGAGGCCGCTCCTCGCTTTGGTTTGGCTTTGCCGATTTTACACGGGCAAGATAGATGAGCCAATTACGGAATCGACGAAAATTTCACACCGCGGACGAAAATTCATTAGGCAGGTTCGTGAGCATAAATAAATTTCGTACACGCCCACTCGGACGCAAAGGCAGGTGTCGGCGTGGCTCCTCTCGCCGCGGAGAGCAACCACGTGATTACCGGGGATAGATTTTCGAATTTCGAGAGAATCCTTCAGAGAGAGAAAGCCTTTTACCTTGGCCTCCCGCAGGAATCCCGAGAATTCCCGAAGACGACGATCGCTCGGCTTCCACGACATCAGTGGACACACGTAACAACACAACAGTAGAAAGAAATATTTAGGATACAGCTTGTACCCTAACCGTTCTCTCGTTAGAAAAACGGATCGACGTTGATTCGAATGGTTTCAACAATGGTTTCACAATAGTTTCAACGGAATCAAGCGAAACGAAGAGAGACTCGATCAGATAAACTCGGTCGTCTGGGTAACAGCGTGTCCCATAAATTAGCGGAATCCAATCGATTAATTGAGCTAGATAAATTAAACGAACTACGCGCCAGGTCAATTAGGCGCATCGGACCGGGCGCTACCTCGTCTTGAGATTCGAGAAGAATCGTCAGGACAAATAAACGTTCCGAGCGAACGTTTTCTCGAAGCAGGAAGATTTGGCGGGAAACGAAATAGGCCAGGAGGTTCTTCCACGTAGCTATCCACCCCTCACTTCGTGGATTTTTCATTTTTCTCTTTTTTTTTTTTTTTTTTTTTTAATCCAGCGAGAAAGAGGAACGGAGATAGCGGACGGTGTTTTTTCTTTTTTTTTTTTTTTCTTTTTATCTCGTGGTCGGTCTTCATGAACGGGTACACTCGTAAATTCATCTTTTAAACCCTCAGCAACGTCTTCTCGCTGAGTCGGAGACTTCTTAGAGGCCGTCGGGACTCATTTATTATTCAGATTTATAGCCAGACTCGAACTGACTCCCACAGATCGGCAGGTCTTTGCGAAAGTCTCGAGTGGCCGCGAGGCCCTTGAAGAGAGAGAACCTTGGAAATTCGACGTTTTTGCATACGACACGATCTTCGCTCGATTCGAATGAAAGCGGCGCATAACAAGCGGCTCGCGTCGGACCTTTGTGCCTGCCTTTTGCAGAACACGCGTCTCGCTGATCCTTCTGAACAAACAATCCCAGATATCTTATATCCCAGGCAACCTGCGCGTACCACTCCAGACTCTCTGCAATTCCAACGTGTAGCAGCAACCGCAGCCTGTATCTGAACGAACGTTTCAAACCAAGTTGCCAATACCGCGAAATCTTAAACGAGACACATTCAGAAACAGAGAGAGAGAGAGAGAGAGAGAGAAGGAAGAGAGCCCTCTAAAAACCAGGTAAACTCGTTAAACCTTGGCGCTGAGGCAACGACTCCTAATCACAATGAAAGCAACGTCCTCTCGCTCGTTCTCTTTCGAGCGCTCGGTCTCAAACGCATTGCCAGCCAGCAATAAAAATAATTAAACAATCGCGAGGAACGAGCAGTGACAGCCGGCTGGAATTCTTCGAGCCGGCATTCGAGCGTTTTACGTGGTTTGGGCGGCGACTGGACTCGTTGAGGGGGGGAGAGAGAGGGAGGAAGAGGAGAGAGAGAGAGAGAGAGAGAGAAGGGAGCACGAGAAGCGACGACGACGACGGGGCAGAGAACAGACGGACTTGAGAATCGACGGAAAGAGAGGAGAGAAGGCAAAAGCGGCGAATGGATGGACAGACGGACACGAGGCAGACAGTATCGGATTGATCTTACCGAGTGAACCCAATTACCCACCGAACGGCCAGATTTATTGTTCGGACGAGGCCCTGACTGAGGGCTCCTGATGGCCCGATGGTGGCAGCCACTCTTTACAACGAGGCACTGGGTCCTCTCTTCTGCAGCAACGCGATCCATTGGATCCGTCGGCGTGCTCTCCGAAGGGTGTCGTGTCGCTTTACTCACCCAATTATCAGCGGGTCTGACAATGTTCGACTAAACCTTCGCCGCGTTCGTTCGCTACCGTTCGTATCGAACATCGAGAGAAAGAAAGAAAGAGAGAGAGAGAGAGAGAGTTTCTGCGCTATGAACCGACGTGGATGCCGACTTTTCGAGATTCTCCGAGAATTCTACTCCTCTGCAACGAATCATAAACAATATATAATTGACGTGATTTATCGGCCGGCCTCGGTTATCTCCGCGGTCACGCGAGTGATCGACGCAGATACGTTATCTCGTCAGCGATGCTGCTCCGTTCGACTGGCTGCTGCCTCGCGATTTCTTATCGCTTGCGACTTTCGATCGTAGCTCTCGCTGGAGATCCAGATGCAACGACGCGACGTCTATTGGTTTCCGCAGATCGAGCGCTCCGCACTCAACGAGCGATAGCAGGCGTAATTGTAATTATCGCTCGGTGTATAATATCGGAGGTAAGAGATTGTGAGAGCCGTGAGAACGTAGGGCGTGTCTCTCATCTGTACGATTAATTTGTTGCAACGCTGCTTGACCGTCGGGTCACGAAGATAACCGCTGCGAATGTTGGAACGCGTTTAGGTAAACGCTACCGTTAACGAAGCGAACGCGCGTTCTCGATTTTTAAACAAGATAGATCCAACGATAGGCCGCAACTAGCCACCGGCTGGGTGAACGGTTGTTCGCGCCCTTTAAGGAAAACATGCTGCTAGACAAGTTGCAGTTCACCAACTTGTAGCGGATATTTGCTAATCGTGGTGTCGTTATGCTAATCGCGCAACGTGTATACAACCTGTTCAAATTAATTCCGCGTAGGGAAGTTTATATTCACCACTGCTGGATTCTGTTGGCGTATAAAATTTTCGATGAAACGTAATCAAACGTGTAATGTAAAGTTCTTTCATGTTCTTGGAAAGAACGCATCAAAGAGAGCCGAGAAAATGAGAAAAAGCTTCTCACTCGCGACGAGAGATCACCGTAAAGCGAGATCGTAAAGTCGAGAAGCTCGAAATCGAACGCGTTTCCGTGTCGTCAAAAGTGGCGTTTCGCCTGACGGGCGAGAGTTATGCAGATCGACGACAAAGGGGTGCCTGTTTGGCGAACGGCTGCAGCTGGCTGTCAGAGAGGGAGGGCATACTTTAGTCGAATGGGACCAAAGTGGAAGGATTCAGGCTCTTTGCGATGCCGCCGCCGCGGCTGCTGTCTCCGACGTACCGCCGCGATGCTAACTGACGCCTTAGAGGCCACTGATTGAAGTATTTATTGCCTTAGCTGCCCGGCTGCCTCGCCTTTATGCCCGTGTAATGATCCACTTTTGCATGCAGCCCTTATCTACGCATGCAGTTGCCTCCTGTGTGGCAGTTCTCTTCTGCTTCTGCTTCTGCTTCTTCCCCTTTCGTCTCCATTCTTCTTGCTTACCCAGATTACGACCAAGCGTTTTTAATTTCTTTATCTACCTTTGAGGCTCTGGCCAGAGCCAACGAAGGCTCTTCTTGCCACGGATCATTTGCTGGGAATGGAAACTGCGACGAAGCTGGCGTGCCCTGACGGCGGCGGCCACGGCAAAAAAACTTTCCTCTTTTGCCTCGTGCGCACCACCGAGTTGTCTCCGAGTGTTCACTCACCTTCTGAATGAACGCGAAACGCGCGGCGACGAAACTTGAAACGAAATTTTTGGCGGGTTCGAAAATTCCGGCGATTCGTCTTAATTGAAATCCATCTACGTAACACTGCGAGGAGCGAGGAACGATCGTTTCGAAGGAATCGAAGGGCAAAGCCGAGGACAGATGGAGGAAAAAGGGAAAGGAAAAGGTCGGATCGTAAATCAAGCGCGGTTGCGCGAGGCACGGCGCGTTTCGCGTAGAAAGAGAGAGAGAGAGAGAGAGAGAGAGAGAAAGGCAAGAGAAGGCAAGAAGTTGAAACTGAAACGTCGAAAGAGGCTGGCAGTCCTATAATTATATTATTACCCGCTGCGTAGCTCATGACTGCGGAGCCAATTTGTCTTTGGCCGCAACGAGTTCGTGCAATTTGTGATTTATCACTGTCCCACTCTCCGTCTCTCGCGCCTTTTCCTCTCTCCTCTCCTCGTCCATGAAGCTCGAAAACCGTATAATTTCTACGACGTCGCCGCGCCGATCCCGCCGTGCCGTGGAGTGGTTCTCGAGATCCTACCGCTTGCCAGACTTGTCCGACTCTGTTTTCGATGCGACCGACTCGAGAAGAAGTTGCCAAAATGAGTTACACTGATAAATGATCACTGCCGCGCCGGTTCGATCGTAGCGACTTCTCTCGGTTGCTTCCTCGGACGAAGACGAACACTTTCAATGCGAGCTTCTCGAGCTTTAAACGCCTCTCGTCCAGACACCGCAAAATCGCGCGCAAAATAAAAGAATCGCGAGACCCTTCATCTCTCGCGAGCGAAAGATAAAAGTGTAACCGTTACCGGTCGAAACCTGGCTCCGGTCAGGAGGAATCAGTTTAATGACACACGCAGCGTCGGATGAAGAACGATCGCGCGCAGAAATCGGAGCGAGAGACGGCGAGACGGAACGAGACTGAACGCTGCGAATCACACGTTGCCCGTTAGATGATAAATCGCGGCGCGGCTCTCTCTCTCTCTCTCTCTCTGTCTCTCGGATTCGCCACGCGATAATTAAAAATCGGCCGATCGCAAGTGCGTTTGGCCGGGCGGTAATAGTCGGGTTGCCCCGAATTCCCCCAAACAGCTACGTCTCAATTAGAGTTTCTTCCCATTCGGTTTTCGGAGGAACCCGCTCGTCTCCTCCTTCCCCGCTCCCCTCCTCGCTGTCCGCGTTTAATTGGCGGCGCAGTTTTAACGGAATGCAAAGGGAACTCCGGTGGCTTTCAGGGAACAGAAAAGAGCAATTACCCTGGAATTAGAGCGATGGCAATTTCAGTGCGCGAATTACGCGCGCGAAAGAAATCCACCGGCTCTCCGAGGACGAGAACAGCAGAAGAAGAATGTCAACGTTCCTCCGGAGTCCATCCTCTCGAGGACGAGAACGAGGAGGAAATGTTGGAAACTTCGGCAGAACGGGAGACCTCGTGCCTCCCTTCGCCCTCTCACTCGTTGATTAACGTTCCCCTCCCGGCGATCGACCACTTTATTCCATGAATACAGATGGCAAAATGAAAAGTCGGTTTGCAACAGCTGCCGTCCCTCGAACTCTCGAATTAAATCAATTACGCGTCTCTCGTCGTCTTTCGCCGTGTTTCACGGTCGCTGCTGCGATTTCGTTTTCTTCGAACTATACATATACGTACGTTTCCCTTTTCGCTTATTCAGTCGCCGTTCTGTCGCCGTTTCTTCCGAACTGTGTCTTTACCCTGTATGTCCCGAAAATGGTTCGATTTCGTCTGCACCGCCGTCTGAAAATTTCCAAACGAAAACACGCGGGGCAAACAGGATCCTGGGGGATCGGTGTTTCCCTCACTCGTCGGCCACGACGAATTATCAATTTTCGTCGGTGCAAATTAAATTTTCACGTGACGGCGTCGTTGGCCTCGGTCATTAAAAGCGAATTTAGCCGAGATTGGAGCCCGGTGAAAAGCATGTGGCGTAATGGCACGTGTCGAAAAAAAAAAAAAAGAAAAAAGAAAAAGAAAGGAAAGATCGGCGAGGCGCTGATGCAACGGAGAGGGAAAAAATCGAGGCATCGTGTAGACAGGAGGCTCGCGCGTGAACCCGACAATGAGATTTGCATTTTTATGCACGGATGTTGGCCGAAATTTCGCGGCAGCGGGTTTTTGCCCGCTGTGTGAGACAGAGAGAGAGAGAGAGAGAGAGAGAGAGGAGTCGCCCGGGCACGCGACGAAAAACCGCGTATGGTCATTTTAAATTCATTAGGCGATTCTGAACGGTGGGAGATCGAGGACCGAGAATCAGAGAACCGAGAGACTGGGGGGAGGGGCGGTCATAGGGGGAGGAAGGGACGATTTACCGCCGCTTTCCAGCCCGCACACGCCGTGATCTTCTTCCTAATTATTTTCAGTCTTGTTCCCCCTCTCGGTGCGGATCAAAGCGTGCACGATGGACCGGGCCGCGTAATGGTTCTGAAATTCTGTCTGTAATTACCCGGGGTGTTCAAAGGGCGCGCGGGGAAAAAATTTCAATTTGCTCGCCGGTGCGAGATGGGGCCTCAGCAGCCGAGTCTCGCGGCCGAATAAATCGTTATTCGCGTCGAGACTCTCCTCTTACTACGGGCTGTGTTTGCGATTATCGCGTGTCACCAGGTGCGGCCTGGAAATTTGATTTTGCAACGGTTCGCCGTCATTACCCCTCTTCGCAAAGAGGAATTCTCCGAAATCTGTATCTACGTAAAAACCAGAGAAACGATTCGCATTCGATGGAGCCCACGGACAGCCACGATGACAATCAAACGAGTTTAATCGTCGATCGGTTCGTCCGCGAGTTGTCCCGCGATATTTACAGAGGATGTCGACTTTTTCGACAATCGTCGGACTGTCCGTTGCTCGCATCCAAGCAAGTGTCCAGCACGAACGAAGATACGAGAGCCACTCGGCTTGCTACGTCGATCCTCGAGTTAATTAATTCGCGTAATAAGGGCGGGCAACCGTGTGCACGGCCGTCCGCTTAATTAGGTAATGATCCGATCCATTGAAGTTGAATGCGATTTTCGATCAATCTCCTCCGGCCAGCCTAATTACCGGCAATCCGCCGGCAGATGTAAAGTTATCTTTGGCATCTAGGAATCTTGCTATTCACCCTCCGCCGTCCCACCCCCGCTGTCCGCTCGATCGGAGAGAACTCGAGTTAATTTAATCTGCTGGGAACAGCACCGACGCGGAGAGAGATCCTACAACGTATCGACGACCGATCGATCGTCATGGGCGATTTATATCTCTCAGATCGTTATCGCTGATATTTACTTTCATCTGTCTCAATCGGAACGGCCCGGTTAATTGTGCTAAAACTGAATTAAACGGACGTGGGCCTTGCTCAGGGCGAACGTTAATTAAGGGCAAGAGCTCTGGGAACCGAGCGGATTCGTGAAACTGCGCTTCGAGAATTTAGTGTCTAGCGGGACAAAAAAGACTTGCCCCAAACAAATTTGCCAAACAAGCTTTCTCCTTCGCCGGGGCGTTCTCTTAAGAAACGTTTTTTCAACGAATCGACACGAAAAAAAAGGAGAAGAAAAAAACGGAGAATTGGTGATACACGTTGTTACCTGCTTTTCCAGAAATCACGATCGATCGATACGTTCTGGCGAAACTCCGGAAAATCTCGACGCGTGAAATATTTGCACTTGCATGCGCGCAGATATTATCGAGAGTAAAATTTCAGGGAAAAAATGTTTCGCGCGTTTTATTAACAACCGCCTAAGTCGCGTCATTCGAAGAAGAAAGGACCAGCTGTACTACCTGTCACTATCTATCGCTTCTACGCGAAAAAGAACGTTTGCCACGTAAATTGCCTTCGAGTTTCTGCGGCAGGTTCTTCTCGATAAAGTATCGCGTGGCCAAGGATCCTATCCCGCACATTACCTATCGCGCGTTGGTGCGCGAACCAACCTTCTTTGCATCGCGATGCGTCGTAACGGCGGGCATTCAATTTCCTCGGAATTTTCAATCAAATTTATCGACATCCGTACACGCGCGCGGTAATAAAATATCGACCGTCATCCAGAACCGGGAGGAGGTTTTCGAAGATGCAAACGACGCGGATCTCCGTTCACCTGCGCGATAAAGATTTTTTTTTTTTTTCATACGCCGCCGCGTCGAAGGTTATTGGAATACATGGCGTGGCTATGGGCGATTGAATTTCCATTACGGCT
Source organism: Tetragonula carbonaria (assembly GCA_032399595.1). Classification (NCBI taxonomy): domain Eukaryota; kingdom Metazoa; phylum Arthropoda; class Insecta; order Hymenoptera; family Apidae; genus Tetragonula; species Tetragonula carbonaria. Next base: position 10,643,981 of record JAUCRC010000014.1, read on the forward strand.
TTTCGGAACGTTTCTCAAGCACTACGAACTCGCAGGCGAGAGATCCGGCCATGTAGGATTGAAAGACAAGTGACAATACGTGCGATACGTCGTAAGTGTAGCGTCGTATTTGCAACGCAATGCATTGTGAAATAAATTCCGATTCGGTCTCGTCTCGGCAAAATTTCCAATATTTTGGCAGCGCCTGACTCGAATTTCAGCGCACGTTACATCCATCGCTAGAACGAACGCGAGCCGACCCTGTGTTTCCTGCAGGATCTCGTCGTTAGAAGAACGCCGCGAGAATGGCGAAGGTGAAAGGAGAATAGAGAGAGAGAGAGAGAGAGAGAGAGAGAGAGAGTGTGTGTGTGAGAGGGATTGCCAGGGATGCTAGGTTCGCGGTGACCTGTGACCCGCACGGTAACTCACCGCCCACGTTGCACCTGCTTCGCCGACTATCGCGCTGCTTTATTGGTTTATCTCGACTGGCCCGAGGGGTTTACGAACTCCCACAGGGTGAGAGACTTTACGTGAACCCCGGCCTCCGTGTACCACCTTCTGAGAACTGGTTATATGTAGGTCTTCGTTCATTTTATTTCCTTCTTATTTCTCGCCTTTTTACGACTAGCCACGCCGATGGCCAGCCCTGAATTGCACCACGCCGATAATGAACTGCAAGACCACCCCGTTGGTTGGCACAAGTTCACTCTGTAATTAAGCATAGCGGGCTTCATGTGATTACCGCAAGGAAATCGTACTCCCGAATCACCCATTTATTATCTCGATCTTCGATTAAAATTCAAGTCTTATCAGCGAGTAACCACGAGACAGATAGAAACGATTACCCCGTGTTATGGGGAACTTCATTTTGCAAATCCCAGACACGGTGGACGTAACAACAATTTCTCTTCCGAGCTGTTCTTTCTGAACACTGTGCGCCAGCTTAGAGACCACCTACGCCCCGAGTTTCCACTGTTATCGCGCGATCGAACTACAAACGAGCAACAATACGTAGGATCAAAGAACTCGTCGGGAAACATCGATGCAAAACACGAACGAGATCGTTATAACTGGATCGTTAAATATGGAGCGTTATACACTCGCGGCAGATATACAAACGCACAGATACGCGATCTCTCGGACGATTCCGCGGAGAGCGCAGAGATTCCGCCTCGCGATTACCTTATTTATCGCCGCGTCCAAGTCTATTATTACCGGGTAAATTTCTGCTTTAAAGCGGAAAGATAGCGGCACGACGAACGCACACGCTGCCACACACGACGACCTGGCTTCGAAGTTACCGCGATCGTTAGTAATTAGTCGTGCGATATGCCGGTTGTCCCGGCCGCACCGCCGGTAAAACGCTGCTGCGAATTCTTCCAGATAGAAACGGAATGCGAACGACGAATTTTATCGATGTCGTTGGAATTAATTATCAGCTGGGTGCCCGCGGACTGAAACGAATCCGCCGGAAATATGCGATTTCGGCGCTGCTTGCAAACGAAACGACGCGGTTGTTCGTACGCTCGATCTTCTCCAATTATAATAAAAATCATCAGCTCCCGTTCCCAAAATGTACCTCCATTTTCTTTCTCTCTTTCTCTTTTCTTTTCTTTTTTCTTCTGCGAAATATTCGTTTCTCTGCAAATTAGTTTCCTCTATAAGAGGAACTGCACTTCCGTCGCAGTCTTCCGAAATTAAAGATTTTATCGTTCGTACGATACTCTCGCTGACCGTACAATCCAATTCGAAAGATAAGTTCGAAAGACACTGGAGTATCGAAATAGGAGCGATAGAAAGATAAAAACGAAAAATTAAGAGGACACGCGAGTTCAAGTGCGCGAAAGCGCACGACAATCTCGAGCACGATCGTGATCCGTTCGTTTGATTTCGAAGTGAAAAATAGTCGGCCGCGTTATCGCAACCCTCCCACTTGGTCGTTTCGTACCGAAAGACGAATCGAAGAGACTGTTTCCCTTGCCGACGATAACCGTGAAGATAGCAGCGATATTTACGTCGCGAGACATGCGCAAACCGAACTGGTTTTCGGTCTTGTCCCGATAAGGGGAACAGACGAAAGTGGTTTCTTTTATTGCTATCGCGTTCACGTTTAAACTGTGCAATTGACGACTAATACGACGTTTCACGTTGTTTCAGAATGGGGTAGCAATTACTTCTGACGAACGATGGACTGAACAATTTCAAGAAAATTTGGCTTTTCTCTCTCGAATCTTCTCTTACGGTATTATCGAAAAAGAGTAACGTAGAATTTTCACTCCGGAACTGAGAGAAGATACAGAAAAAGCTTACGTTGCTCTCCGTGTTTGAAACAAAATCTTCCAACGTTAGATCGAAAGATCTCTCTGATTAACCCTGAGCTCGTCTGTGTGAAACACATTTTTTCCAATTAACCCTTTGTGGCCGGATCTTTTCGATTAGGCACGGTCACGATAAAGATCTCAGACAAACACCTCGCCCGAAAAAAAAAAAAGAAAAGAAAGGAACAACTTAGTATCTCCTTCGCAATTTCGCGAGCTACATCCAATCCAAGCGGGCCTCGAATTCACGTTTTACAATCGGACGAATCGGTCGATAATTGCATGACACGCAAACGACGATGCACACGTGCAAATTGCAATCGGCGCGCGAAACGATATCAACGCTGCAACGCCGGCGAAATTACCAAGGACGCCGCGTGCACAAATGTACACACACGGTGGACTACACGGTGGAATACCACCTGCAGTATAGCTTTTGCACGTGATACACGGGGCAATACGTAACGCGCGAGTCGCTCGGCCGGATACTCACGGCATAATTCGCGGCTTCCGGGCGAACGCGGGACCTCTCTGAGTAAGGCATTATCGAATTTCAGATTCGATTCAGCCGGCCCTCCGCCCGATGTAGTACAGCACCGTCGGACCTATAAATATTTAACGTGCCGATCGTTTCATTCCATGCCCCGAAACATAGCAATTATAGTTTTCTTTTTTTATCAGTCTGTGTATGTAAAAAACCGCTGGAAATGTATTCGCTCAAGCGAGGACTTCCAAAACTGAGTTACCAAAAGTTTTCTATAAAACGAAACCTCTTGCTGGCGTAAGAACCTGCCGAAAAATTGACCTTGACCTTGAACTTCAAAGTTAAAATTTTTTTTTGCACTGTACTCTACTCGTCACGAAGAGTAAAACTTGACACTGTGGACGCGTGCGTTCTTACATTACGACATTATGATTATGATATATTCTAATAATGTTAACAGTTAGCTTTATCACTTGATTATTTAGATGCTACAACTGAGAGATGCTACACTGATGCTACAACTATGATAAGTCAAAAGTTAATGAAACCTAATACGAAAATAGACACCCACAGGCGTCCAGAACCATAAAGTTGCTGTTAGCACGTAGTGTTAAATTTAAGAAACTTTTTTGCCATTTTCCAGACGAACAATTAAGTTGCAACCTATGGTTCCCTGGGAAAGTTTTACCTTCGTGATGAGTAGAATACAATGAAAAAAGAAAAATTTTCTTTCTGACCTTGAAATTCAATTTTGCGACAAGTTCTTTACATGTATTTCAAATCGAAGGTGTAGAATCCACGATAGCCTGTACAATAAACAAGTCACGACGTCTGCGCAGCGAGATAATTCGCAATAAAAATTGAAAAGGCCTCTCGCAAGGTCAACATTCCGCAACACATTCCCAAAGCAATGGGATCGCGGTGGACGAACGCTGGAAATCGGACACCCGTGCAAATCCCGAATATACAGTTCGAGATTGTCTTGCCAGCGGCCTTCAACCGAATGGTAATTATCGAGCCGATCGTTGATCAAGCGATTTTTCACTACGGATACGCGACCGAATCGAGCCTGCCTCCACTCGGCGCCGCGATCGTAATTAACCTCGCGAGCTTAATAGAGACAGCGTTTTAATTAACGCATTATATTAAACTGCCGATCGAGCGAAGGTGACACCACTAAAAGCAGCCTCGGAGGCCAAGTTGCCCGATGAGATTGACCCGTCAAACAGGTGAGGCCGCGCGCCGGCATTCTTGCAGACGCCTCTGACCGCCGGCTACGCCTCGGCTATCTTCGATCGGCCGAGCGAAATCGGATCGAGCCGCCATCATTTCCCGTTACCACGTCTCTTCGTCTCTTCATCGGTTTCACGACATTACTATCATCAGCGACGGTACTCGTAGCATCGTCGCGCGATCACCTGTTTCGCCGCGAGAGATAATAACAGGCTCGGCTGACGCGATCGGTATCGATCGGAGCAGTCCATCTTCTACGAAAGCGCTGAGCAATCACCGGAGGATTAATGGTGGTTAATGATTTTAGACGTAGCGTTGCAACGGGTAACGCGTAACGAGTAGCTTTCGAGGATGACGACAGAGTTTTCCCACAGTGGTGAGAGATTGAATCTTTAAGAAGAGTTTCAAGATGCGAGACGGTTTCCTCTCGTCAAACTTCGAATTAAAGAACTCGACGATACTCGACTATTCAACGATTTGCGAATTGCGTCCAATCTGTATTTCCTTTGGACATTCTCTCGACTGTTTCTCTTTAACGTTTGCTAGATCAAGATTCAGAAGCGAGCCCGTTACATGCTTATTGTTAGTGAATTTTGGAATTTTATCGATACTTTAATTTTACCATTTCATGGACAATCTGCCTGTACTCTGAATGCGATTGTCTCGGTCGAACTAACAAAACAGGCTCAGAATCATCAAAGGTTTCAACTACTTCGACATGAAGAATCTTCAGAAATTGCGCGAAAAAGCACGACCGATTTCAACGAGCAGCCACACGGAGGCTAGAAGATGCAATCTACCAAGCACGACAATAGACAAAACAAGTCTACAGTCCGTTGCAATAAAAATGAATCTCACCGTGGAATAGCCATCGAGTTCAAAGTCGATCGTACGAGCAATCACGAACAGAGCAGTCAATCGATTGAGAGACGATTTTTCACGGCGCGTGACACAGGCTCGTCTTCAGGTCGTGTCTTCTCCGAACCGAAGTACGAAGAGACGCGCAGAGTAAGACGTTTCGCAGCGTAATGGAAGTTATGCGCGTGCGTGCGTGGTTGCGGTTAGCCACCACGGGCGTAATTGAAAGAGGCGTCTTTTTTTTCCTTTCTCTTCCCCCCTCCCTCCCCCGAGGGTGGCCACCACCACTTCATTAAGCTCCACGCGGGACCGAAAATTATCGATTTCGTCCGGTACCGATGATATCGAGCCGCGGGATCGTGATCTCTATCGATTCGCCGGCTCCCTCGAAATCGACCTCCCAACCAGACCGGCTGCCCGCTGCAACGCTAGAGAGGGGCAAAACCATCCCAACGTAATGAAATAACCATAAACATGCTTGCACCATTATCGAGGCATCTTCTTCGGTGGGCTTCGGTTCGCTTTCGATCTGCCAGGCCTCTTTATACACGGCCGAGCCTTAATGCGAATTCTGAACAAATTCCGTGGTCATTCGTGGGCCACGGTATCGCGAACGTCCAGGCTACCTACAGTCCTCAGAACTCACGGACTCGCCGCGGTTTATCGCGTTCATCCGATAGGCCAAGGATCCACGGCTATCGCGGTGGAACCCGTGGGAAACTGCCGAGTGATTATACGCTCGACGCGTCGACAGGCTTGCTCTTTTTTTAATTAATTAATTTCTGCCTCCGCACGGGAACGTGTTACACCTCCGTGTAGACGTCCTTGCGAGGGTGAGATCTCATCCTTGCTTCTCGCGGGCCATTTTTCGATTTTGTTTCTCACGAGTCACGAGATATTCTATGCAGTAAGAAAATAAGTTTAGAAAGAATTGGTTGTTACGCTTTCTGAATCGATTTCGAATCCATGGAAGTGAAGCTTGTTCGAAAGTGCGCTTAGTTGCAAAAAGGCGGACGCAGAGATGGCGAGGAAACGCCTCCGCTTCGTTTGACACGAGGCAACACACGAGGCGGCGGTTCATAATTGTTTATTCGGGCGCAATGAAATACGAGGGTAATCTCGGATGTCGTTAGAGGCTATTAAGCGGCATGAGCACCGCGGCCATTCCTCCATCTTCCCCGTGGCGCGAGGCTGTAAATCTACCTTCATACTCGTTGAATTCGCGCCACGGGTACCGGGTTGTTTCGCCCCATTATTCGGGCTCGAATCCTCCGAGATTCACGCGCGATTATTGCTTCGCGATGTCAACTTTTGACGCAGTTGGCTTTCTTCGACGCCAAAGTATCTACCAAGCGCTTGCCAGCGCCGCACGCTGCGATCGAAAAAGCGCGTACACACGTCTCGCGACTTCGCGTTCGTTCGGCTCGAGCACCCGAAGTTGTCGCATTTGCGAAACATAAATGCTAATGCCCCACGCAGCGGCGCGCAGAGGTCTCGGCCACGGTGATGAATAGCGACACGAGCGGTCGGTGTTAGTCGCGGCTTGTTCCCATATTTTTCCCTGGCTCGTGAAATTAATTGGAAATTAAACACGCCGTGATTCGCCGTTTTCGGTCCGTAAACTCTCTCTCTCTCTCTCTCTCTCTCTCTCCGACGCACCAACAGCACCGATGTACATCTCTCATCTACGACAGCTCGTTTCTAGTTATTGGCCGTCCCCGGAGATCCTCTTTCGCGCATAAATTATTCCAAGACGTGGAAACACGCCCAACCGGAGAGTTGCTTCTCGAGGGTTGCTTCCGTAAACTTTTTATCGGTACACAGCGTGAAATCAATCGAGTTTGGGCAACGCGACTGCGTATGTCGTTTAACGATTATTCGACCAATGTCGGATCAATCGCAGTTTGAAGACCAAGAATTGCTTCGAACCAAAATAATAAAGAAAAACGTGAAGAAAAGAAGGTTAAGGTTAAACGTGAAGACAATGGGTTAAGAAAGCAATGAAAATAAAGAAAGTCGGCTATGGAAACCAGAAAACGACTTTGCAGTATCAGCAAGTATGTTCAGAGAGGAATTCCTTTTTTGTTGTCACACATTCAGATTAAACAAATGAATTGTTTAAAAAAAGAGTTCGTTTGAGTGGTGACTGCGCATATTAGTTGTTAATCTTGTTTAATTATCTATCGTTTACTCGCCAGCATTGTTGTTAAATAAATATTATTTATATTTAATCTCTATTTATATTTAATGCTAGGGAGGTACCATCTATTCTCTCTCTCTCTCTCTCTCTCTTATTCAATTACGTCATACTCCAATATTTAGGCAGTGTTCACACTCGACTCCGGGCTTTCAGGAAGCTTCCACGCAGCTTTTACAACCTGAGTTCATAATCCAAAGCTTCGACAAGAGCGTTTCTGCGTTGAAGATGTCTGTCAACTGTTCATTGAAATCCTCAATTACGTAACAGAATTTTCATGTTCACCGTGTCGCGTTGCTTCAAATTTTCAATTCGCGTGCTTAGATTGTTTTCCTCGGGAAAGCCTCTCGTTGTCCTGAACTTTCAATTTCTTTTAATTGGGTCTCAATTGAACGTTTAATGAGCTCTCAGTAGTACGAAATATGATGTCGTCAACAGGGACGCAACAATCCCCGAAAGTTTCATTAAACTTAACGACTTTAATTTCCACCAAGTAGTCGCAGCAGCAGCAGTTCTGAAATTACACGCTGCCCGGCGAAAGAAAATTCGATTGTGGGTTGCTTTCATAATAATTCGATCAATTCCGAGACTGTGTGGCCTGTTATTAGCCAACTTTATGGATTGGCACGGATTGTAATTAGGCCTTTATCGATGATTACGCCGGCACGCGGATTTTTATGGTTTCGATTCGGCCGGATGATTGGGCATAGATTGGTAGGTGAATATGGGCTCAGGTATAGGTGCTAAATGGTTTCGGTGGTTTATCGAAACGAAACGTTCTCTGGCAATAATTATTGGCCAGCGACTGGATGAGATATCGTTAATGTCCAATAAATTAAAAGGAACGATTTCTAACAACCCCTACGAACGCGTTATTCCACAAATAAACACACGTGACCAACGTTCGAACGTATTCACAAATACAATTCCCGTGGCCTAAGAATTTAAACCTCTGTTTGTGATTTTGAAAACGTACAAACTGAAAGACCATTTCTTCATTCACTTGCACATTTCTTTGCTACAATTCCCAGTTGGACAAGATCTGATTAAAGAGATTATCCCAACGGAATAACTTTCTCCCTCTTTGAAGGAAGCCCCGCGAAAAAATGGACGGCGTAATTGCGTTATTAAAACAACGAGGTAACATTCGTTCGGTCGTGTTATTCAACACAATGTGCAAAGAAAGGGTGCTCGCGAGCTGGCATCAATACCGATCCCCGGAACAAGGCCACGGTCCTTTTTCATCCTGACTGCAAATTGATTCCGCGCGGTGGCGATATTTCATACCGTGTCGCGTTCTTCATCTGTCATTCTCGCCGTTCCCCGCATGAACATGAATCACGCTCCCCTCGCTCTGAAAGCGAATCATTTCACCGGCAACGTATATGAGCGTTGCTGGCTGCCAGTACTAATGAATGAACGGAAGCTACGCGCGCGGAGAGCCGGCTATCCTCGGCCAAGATGCGAGATAAGATTCAATTACGTGGAAAAAGAAAAAAAAAAAGCACGATGCAAATAAAGACGCGTAATCAACCGGATCTTTTAACCGCTGTTTTCTATCTCTTCTATCTCCCATCCCCCGCTGAACCCCCGTCAGAAGTCTCGTCTCTTTAACAGCAACGCGACTCAAAGAGTTCTGAGAGACCTGAATAAAAAGAAGTCTATGAGAAACGGTTCTCCGAAGGCTGTGGGAAGGGAACTTTTCACAATTCGAACAGTGAGTGAAAATAACGTACGCCTGGCATCTGGAATTGTCGAACAGATGGAAGAGAACGAAAAAATGGAGTCTCGAGGTTGCCGGGGGTTTAAGAACGGAATAAAGCGATTTATCACCGGCGACATGTGAAAATCAGATTACACTTTCACATTCGCATTTATTATTCGTCGCACAGGCACACAGTCGACAGTGTGCCCGCAACGCGCAGGCGCGGCGGGACTTTATCGAGGTATCGAATCAGTTCGAGAAACGCGCCGTTTAAAAAACAAGCCGCGGTGAAAGAGGGAGGGCGGGCGTGTTTCTTGTTGAAAATCCGAGAACGTCAATAGCGTTTGACATGGCTGAATACATAAATCGGCTTTCTTGCAGTCGGTTTCGCTTGGACGATAACGAGTAAGAGAGAACAGGTTTCGCAAGCGGTCGTACGCGCTGCTGCCGGACATTACGTGGAGCGAAGACAGCGATGATCGTCCGATAACGCACAACCCCGGCCTCGCGTCTCGAAGAATCATTGTAGCAGCCAATAGGTTCCTAGCCTAGCCATTTCCGGCAGATTTTCCATCACGTTGAGCGCGAGCGAGAAATAGCGAAACGCGAACCGATCGAGCGACTATGAATCGAACGAGCTCGCTCGCTCACCAGAGAAATGAGAAACCTTACGCCGCTCGATCGGAATTATTTATAGAACTTTCAAAGGAACACACGCTGAACACACGTTTTATCGCCACCGACCTCGAGAGCAGCCATTTCTTTCGTCGATCCATCGAAATTAATCGAAATCGAGAATCAACGGACCAGTCGAGATATCCGCGCCAACGTCGACTGAATATCAAACGAGCGTGCAAGAAGCAAGAGCGGAACTAATCTAGGAACCTTTGAATCGGATCCATCGAGTTCTAACTTTGGTGAAGCTTTGGCAAAGCCAAAGCTGCCCGTTCTCTGGCCCATTTTTCAAAATCGTAATTGCATTTTTTATCCTGCTCGCGGCCTACCAGCTTCCTCCTCCTCCTCGTCGTTGCTTCGTGTCTTGTTCCTCGTCTCTCCTCGTGCGTGCTACGTAGCTGCTGTTGCTGCCACTTGAGCGAGCCTCGTGGCCCGGGAGGCAGGCATCCATATTCATACGGAATAAGGTACAATTAAACTACGCGAGGTGTCAGCCACGAGGAGGGCATTAATCACGCAACAAAGCCACGTTTGACGCACTAACCGCCGCGGATACCATTACACACCGGGCCGCGTAATAAGCCCGCGTTACGATGGAACGATAATTTCCCCGGCGAGGATTCGTAACGGAGAACCGAACGTTCCCGCTTCGCAGTTTCGTCTGTTTTGTTTCTCTTTCGTTTCTCATTTCGCTTCCGTCGAAGCATCGTTTACAACGTTGTCGTTTCTGTTCTACAAAGGTGAAAAATTTTCAATATTCTCTGTTTCCCGCCCACAGAGGTTTGTTTCAGTCTCGATACCAGTTTGCACGGTGACTCGTCGAAACTTTCGCCCGGTACGCGCGTTCCATGAAAATTTCATGAGGTAATTATTCATAAGCGCTTCATAAGCGCTTTGGTTTTTGCTTGACCGGTCGACCCGATGTAAAAATACCCGCGAAACTGCTCGGACAAATTATACCAACTGCAACTGGCTTCCGCCGGGTGGAAAGTAAATGTCTACGTTCGCACGCGAGCATGCAAATTGCCCGTGCTACGAGTAACTTACTACTGATAAATGTGAGATTCTTCGCCGGTGATTCGCCTTTATTATAACCGCGTTCTCGCCGGGGGTCGCCGCCTCGTTTCTTTTCACCTCGCGATTGATAGTCGGTCGGATCGCAGCGAAACGAAACGAAAACGCAGGAAGGACGATTCAAGGGGACGATACGTCAAGGAGAGGTGGTCCACGATGGTCAGGATTAATCGTCGACGAAATGAACGGCTGCCTAATCTACGGACTTTCAAATCGGTCGATGATTTAGGAGGACCGCGCGATTTATCTTCCCGCGAGTTATCGTGCCCTCGGATCGAAATTACTCGTTCAACCTGGACGACCGATCGATTCTTCCGATCCTTGACGCGCGCCGCGCTGTCCCGCGAGGCAGTCCACGGCCATTCCATTGAGTGAAACAGCATTTTTCAACGACCTAACACGTTTAACACATTGTTGGCTGGCGTAGCGAAAAATTCTGACTTTACGCAATTAGTTTCGCAGAAACATTTCAGGTCTCGAATTCGAATTCGTTCATATTCTGACGTATGATTCTGAAAATTATTTCGTTGCTTGCAAGATGCTACTTACTTGGCTTATGGCATGGCAAGTGTTATTTTTTTGAAAAGAAACCCGTCGCAGCCGGAATTAACTGAAACCTAGGGGAGCTGGACAAATTCTCTAAATTGTCTGTACGTGAGGGATGTGAAAGATGTAAAAACGTATAAATATCTCTAATTTCGCGAGCTAACTTTTAGCGACAAATATAATTATTTTATTTTGTAGATAAATATAAATATAATTATTATCGCTAATCATCCTATATAATTATAAATATAATATAAATATTATAAATAAAATATAAATGTAATTATTGATACAATAAAATATAATTACTCTGCTTTATCAATAAATAAAAATATAATTATACATTATCACTAATTATTCGACGAACAAGTGTCATAAACATCGCCGATTGCGAGCAGTAAAACCTGCGGGACACGTACCTAGGCGATGAGAAAAATATGCGGCCGTCAAAGTGTTCAGCCACGTTATGCAGAATGTTCTCCCTCGTCTTCTGTGACGCCACCAAGTTCTCCGTTTCAGAAGAGTCACCACGTTCTTGAAGCCAGCACGTGCGCGATGTTCAAAAATTTAAAAAGGTGCGCGCGAAAAAGAAAAAGAACGAGACCGGCCCGCGCGACGAAGCTCGCTCTAATTATTTCAACCGGGGCTCTTCACCGAGACAGCCGGCAATTAAACGTCTCTCTCGGTCTTTGGTCAACTGACCAAATTGCATGCTTTTCCATGCGTTTTTATCTCAACCGGTTCCCTCAATGTGGCTCATTGCACGCGTATGAATTAGCGAGCCTCGGATGGTCGGCAGTCTGTGATTAGTGGTGGCGTCGAGCATAGTAAGTCGTTTATCGATTCGAAAACGTTTGCTTTGGACGAGAGTTCATCGGAACGTTCCCGACTCGCAAACGGAGTCTTTCGTCTCCTTTTTCTCTCTTCTTCCCCTCTGCTTGGCTCGTTCGCTCATTCGAGGGGAGAGGAAGAAAGCGCCAAATCACGATCGGTCGGTTCGTTGGCTCTGCCGAAGGTCGCTGAAACGCGTGAAAGCGACCATGCCGGAGGAAATCCTCGTAGGTGTGATCCCTCATAATAGCGTGTCAACGACGCGAAACGTTAAGAATCAATTTGTACGGGTCCAGAAGACGATTCACCGGCACCGAAATAACGTTTCACGCGGCGTGGTTCGGTGATCATCAGGTTTGGAGTGCCAAGACGAAACGGAGAGGAGAAAGGTCGTTTCGAATAGCTCTAGAATTCAGGGGAGGAGTGACTCGGAATGCATTCACCGTGCCGACGGGGCTCGCTGATTGTAATGAAAAGGAAATGCCGAGTGTCATGCCAACGTCGTTCCACGAGCTTGCGATTTTCGAGGGGCGGCGACGCAGATTAGCATGAATGCCGCGTTAACGGGGTGGATCTATCTTCCTACGGGCAGGGAATAATGGTGTATTATTCCCCCGATGCTGTATTGATACAACTTCGGTGCACAGACGACTGGGTATTACGAGAAAATTTCTGAAAGGATTTACGGGGAATTTCTCATCCTCGATGCATCTGTTCGCCGGTTTGAACCTCCATTTTTTCCCCCTACCAATTACGACATTCTCGCGTCACTCTTTACACTTTAATAAATAAACCGGCATGGATTCAATAAATAAATCCGTTCCGCCATCTCGCAGCGTAACAACCAATAGTCGGTCCAACGATTTAAGACTCTTTGCATCCTTCGACCTTCGAGAATTATTTTTGTATCAATAAAACTCTGGCGTACGCAGACGATTCGACGATTGCGAAAAAATATACGAAAAATTTCACATCGTGAGTGCATTCGTTTGAACTTCTATTTTCATCCGCCAATTACGACATTCGCAACAAAAAAAATTCACAGTATCGTAGCATTTCTACGGCAATAATTACCGGCTCGGAAAGTCTCGTCTCGTTCGAATAAAAATTCTCTAAAATTGTAAGGTATATTTTATACTCTTGCAATGTAACAGAAGAATTTTTGATGAAACAGACTGTCGAAATCGGTTCTTAGTTATTTGCAACGTAACCAGAAGAATTTTTAGTGGCAGGCTCGCCAAGAGGAAAATCTTGCCTCGTTCAAGTAAAAAAGTTCTCTAAAATTGTGAGATACAATTTTTGAATTATACCCTTGCAACGTACTGTAACAATATTTCAATAAATATCTGTTCCGCCATCTCGAAGCGTAACCAATAGTCGGTCCAACGACTCGAGGCTCGCGCATCCCTCGAAGAGAGAAGCAACTTCCATCGCGACTTCACCGAAAGTGTTACGTAAAGTTCCTTAACAGTGCCCGGCAGCGATCGTCGGATCTCATCGGCAAAGAGAGAGAGAGAGAGAGAGAGAGAGAGAAGCGTGAGGAACGATGCCGGTGGAAGGAAACGGACGTCTCCTCGCTCGTAAACAACGAATCCTTTTCAGAAGGGGGCGAACGAAACCCGCGAAGTGGCGCATCTGCCGGCTCGTTATCTAATGGCGGCTCATGCCGGCCGATAATTGAGCCTGCTGCCACCTGAGGCGAGGCTCCAATAGACGCTGCCTTATTAGGTGCTCGATGCTGCGTAGTCCGCCGGTAGCCAGCCCACGAATCGGCGTTATGTATCGATTCTTGATTAAAATCCACCCTCGGGCTGCCACCTCATTACGCCTTCCTCCCCTCCTCGTTTCGAGCTTCTTCGAGTTCCTCGCTTGTCTCTCTCTCTCTCCCTCTCGACCAACTTCGTTCCAAGCAGCCAAGTTACGCTCATTCGAAGATGAAAAAGCCTGTCAGCCAGAAGTGACAGAGAGACTTGACAGAGAGAGAGAGAGGAACATCGTTGCGTTGAGGAATGAGCGTGGAATCGAGCGTGGAAGGCAGGTGCAACGTGATACGGGATTACGTATTGATCCTTCGGAGATATTTGCTGTGGTTTTCCACCGAGTTTACCCTTACACAAGGGTGAGAAACTTCTTCAGAATTCCAGCAGTTACAAATTACTGTAAAATTTCTTTTTTTTCTTTTGTGCTTCCTTTGGACGAAAAAAAAGAAAGCAATAGAAAATTCAAAAACTCGAAAGAATCTACGAAATTACAGAAATAACCGAACTGCTTCGAAAGCCCGATAGTTTCGCAACCACCAATCCGAAATTCAATAGTCGGTGCTTGCAACGCCAGCTTCCTGAATCATCCGAGCCACTTCCTCCTCTCAACTGAATCTTACAACAACGCTAATTGGAGTGAGCTGTCGAGGCTCGAATCGTCCGGCCATCCGGAATAACTCCGATCCGAACCAGCAAACTTATCTATCGATCCGGGACGAAGCAAATTGTTGCCAGGTCGTCGAGTAACCTTATCCGCGATACAATTACGATATCAGACCGATGGCAACTATCCTGACGTCGCGTGATTTACCGGCGCTGTAATTCTCTCTTGGCCCGCGTGCGTAGAAACCGGCAACCGCCAATAAATGCACGCGCGAGTCGAGTTTCACGGGTCGACGAAGGAAACACTGCTGGATATTAGCCAGCCTGAAAGCGCGAAACCTGCGTTTCATCGAGTTACAACTGCTTTCTTCCAGCGGAAAAAAAAAATGCCACGGAGCAGTTAGTTAGTTGGTGTTAATTTCCGATAATTTTTGTCGACGACATATATATGTGTAAAATCGAACGCAAGTTGAAAAGAGAAAAGAAAGAATGGCGAAATCCGCCAACAATGGGACACTCGCGAGGAACTTTCACCAGGCCCGACAATAATCCCGGTCATGTTTATGGCGAACACTTAGCATGTCCACCGAGACTGTTGAATAAGGGAACGAATGGAAATAAACAGAGACGCGTAAATAATGCAGAACGAGGAACGGACGAAAAATTGACGGTCGCCGATGCAGGCGTGTAGGCCTGGCCGATCGCGCGTTCACCGATTTTTCATACAATATCCCATTTTTCGATAGCGATGCCGCCTCGTCTGCATACAAGATGATATCGGGCGCGCGCGTATGGTTTCTCCTCCATCCCTCGGGGAATCGGGTCCGGATCGTGTCAATAAATCGATTGGCGTGCGCGAGCGTCCGGCCAAAGAGAAAGAAAGAAACCGTGCCGTTCCACGAACACAGACTGCGCGCAATAAGAGAACATCTTGGAGAATACAATATCGACAATATACAGTGGCTCGCAGGCAAGATCGTACGCGATCCAGCAGCCAGTCACGGCATTTCGAAGATTTAGCTCGAGGTTTCAGGAAGCCTCCTTACACCTTCTTTTAATCGAGTTATGAAACCGAGTGGCTCCGGAGCGGCATCATTCGACCATCTGCTTTCGGCTCTCCTTGCAAACTTTTCACTTCAATTCCGGTTGGAGTTCTCGAGTTTTGCAGAAAATTTGATTTTCGAATGTACTTTGTACCTTGTACGAAGCACTGCGCCGCAGTTTTTACTTGGTCGCGAAATTCTAATTGTTTTCAAATACTTACAGCGAAGAGTATAATTGTACCAACGACAATGAAGAGTTGCGACTCGTTTACATTGATATATAAAATTTGTAAAAAAGGGACTATATAGTAATCCTCCCACTTGGTCTCATTTCAAAGAGCGAAACTTCTATTCTGATAGTCGCGAGCACGTTTCTGAAGACACATTTCTTTTCTTTTTTTTTTTTGGAAAATTATAGAAATTCAAACGCGTGTAAAAATAGTAAAAATTTCTTTTTTAACGACTAGATCTACCATCATTTTGAAAATTGAAATCCCTAAAACCTGTTGTACAATTCTTTCTTCACTGTTTTGTCGAATATTGAATCTAAGAATTAAATGACAAAAATTCGAAAATCCCAACATTTAACCCTAATATTTCAAATTCAATAAAATAGTAAAAAAGAAGAAAAGAAAAGAAAATCGCACAACGAGTTCTGAGAGACGTTTTATTGTAACCAAAAAACGTCAATCCTCAACATCATGGTAAATTTAATTATGAGAAAAATTTTTCAATGTTTTCACAGGGGTTTGAATTTTTACAATTTTCAAAAAAAGGGTTTCCCCACCCGGAAACGCTATCGTGATGCAAAATCATTTCCGAAAAGAAGAAATTCAGGACTATCAGAGCATAAAATGCCTCATGCTTTAAAACGAGAACTAAATGGATCGTTTATACGATCTTTTTTTACGATATCAGCTTAAATTATCGACAATTTTTCATCGTCATTGGTTTATGCTCTTCGCTGTGTCATATTCGCCACATATTTTTTTCCCCCCGAGGCCAAAAAACGAGACGTGAAAAGTTAAGACATCCATGACACGACTGTTAACGCAGTTCGCTCGCTTGAAAACCAGTACCTCATCGCAGTAATACATCTCGAACGACCGGCGCAACCGATCGTAAATACTGTACGTACACCACACTCGGTGCAAGAGATCTAAGGGAGCAAAAATATCAGCAGGGAGAGCAGGCTTTCTGGATAACGACGTCGTCCGAGTTTTTTGCCCGGTGACGACGAGTCGGCGTACAACGAGTCATTAGAATGGTACACCGAGAGACTGCAGGGGGATTTCGACCGCGGTAATAATCTAATAAATCGACGGCGAAGACGTATGTACGGATTTGGCTGGCGGATCGAATGTACGGTGCAGCAGGGCCGCTGCATTCCGGATTCGATGTTTACGAGGCCGGTTGGTCGAAATTTATGAAAATTATTCGCGGCTACCTCGATTTCGCGTATTCATGCACCAACGTTTCTCTCTCTCTCTCTCTCTCTCTCTCTCTCTGTCTGTCTCTCTGTCCTTCACTCGCTGCATCTTTCTTCCTCTCTTCCTTTCGATTCACGAACGTAGCAATGACATCCGGCCGGACCTTGCGCTCCCCATTGTTCTGCCGGCGACATGTCGAAATTTCCATACGCGACGCGGGTTTATCCAATAAAGTCGGGAACAGGGAGATAGTCCCCGCTGACTTCGTTCGACTTGCTCACCCGGAAGTTCCTCCGCGGCTGTGTTCTACCTTCCGTCGTACCACGCGACTCGCGCTCCCTTTTGTCTGCCACGCTGCTCGTCGACCGTGTCGTTTTCAGCGTACACCATTGTTACGGTCGGTCTGCGGGGTAATTTCGACGACCGAGTGGTTCAATTGAACCACGTCGGTGACGCTCGCTGACGAGCTCCGAACTGTAATCGCCGGCTCGGTTTGCCCTGATGCGAGTTAACACACAGCGCCAGTTTATCGCGTCTCTGAATGAAGCCACTGACGTGAGTTTTCACCTCTCGAGTTCCCTCCGAGAGAAATGAATTTCGAAGGTATTTCTTAATCGTTCGCGCGATAATTAGGGAAGCGTAGAATTTTGCAAAATATTGCCAAATATTAAAATTGGGTCGCGATATCGAAAATTGACGTCGTGATAGATAGCGTCGATATCGTTGGTTAACAATTAGATGCGATCTGACGATTCCGTTCTATCGAATTACGGATACTTTGACATTGTTCTGGCAATCTCTCGCGATCTTGAAATTTCAATCTTCCTTCGGGAAATCCACCATTAGTTTAATCATTCTCGAAAAGTGTTGAAAGCAAGTGTTGAAAACACGGAGAAGGAAAGTTTCGAGGAGTCAATTGTCAGGAGATCGATGAATCTCGCGCATCGCCAGCACTTTTTACGCTTCTGCAACGATACGAAGCACCGCTTGGTAAAAAGGGCTGGTTGTTTCACGTGGCTGCGTTCACTTTCTTCCTGTTTACTTTACACGTGCAAACACGAATGGAAACTGAACGGGAGGGAAGGAAAGGGAAGGGAAACAAAAAGGAGAATCGAGGAGGAGGGCCGAGTGTGTTTCCATTCGAGATAAACGCGAGCATTGCGGTGACTATCGTCTCCCTTCACTGGCCGTGTTCTTCATATCCCACGGGTCTCGCCGCTATCGGCGTTTCTTCATCCGTGACCGGAAATATACTTCTTGCCGTGTGCAAAGAAAAAAGGACAAAGAAAAAGAAACGAGATGCAAAGGACCGTGTGTCGACCACAGAGTCATCAGGGTTACGTTCGTATAATTTCAGTCGGTTTAATATCTCTCATTTTGGTCGATATTTCATCGTGCAAAAAAAAAAAAGAAAAAAAGAATTCTAATCGCCGAAAATCACTCGTCCAATCCCGATTCGACGTTACTTTTACTCTCAGTCTCAGATTTTCGAGTGTGACGAACTCGAGGCGAACTGAAACTGAAAGACCGACGACTGGCGAAAAATCATTTCTTGCGACGTCAAAGTGGAACTGGAGAGAACAATTTCTCGAAAATGATTTCAAGAACGAACCCATAACGATGGGAATAAAACTTTCAAGCAGTTGCCTTTTCCTGTTTCAATTACTATTCTTTTTTAATTACTCCAAACGCCCGTTCGACGTTGAAACTCCGTTCCCCTCGTCCCTCGTTCCGAAAGCTAATCACTCGTATAAACTACAACTACAACTACACTCTACACATCCAGCCGTCAAACCCGTACAATTTCAACTTCTCCAATCTGCCGGGTTGGCAGGGCCGTGTGCTTTCGAGCAGCTCAGCTCGGCCATCGAAACTTCCGAAACTCGAACAGACAGGGACTTGAGCTCGCAGATAATTCAGCGTGAAACGGCCACTTTGGAGCATCGACTGTCAACCTTCCTGGAAAACGATCCTCCAGTAAACGAGTGAGATAGTTGGATGGAGAGAAGATGAAGAAAAAAGGGACGAAAAGAAAAGAAGCAGGCTTCTCGTTCCGTTCGTGAGCGAAATCTTCGGTCGAGCGAAAGATAGTCGAACGCCTCTTTCCATCTTCTCGTGTTTTTATTTTTCTTTCTTTCAGTCCGTGATTCGTGATTCACGCGACTCGCTCGTACGGCACTTTCATTTGCGAACGAGATAGCGTTAATGGTGCCCGCTGAGTTACGCGCTTCCACGGCCGCTGGTTAAACGGATGCTCGGTTGTTCCAGCCGTCAACCTGCCAGGGGTACCACCTGCTGCGAGTAACCTGCGCCGGACACGTCCCTAAATCCCAGATATGGCACGCAGGGGATTGGCTTCCTCTCCTGTTTTTCAACCAATCCCAATTTTTCTCTTTCTTCTATTTTTTTTTTTTTTTTTTTTTTTTACTTTTGTTCGCCTATCCTTTTCTTTTTCGGAAGAAGTCGGAGAATCGAGCTCGATTTGAGTTTCTTCAGTTAATGGGCGAGTTCGACTCGGTCACGCGATGTAACGTAATCGGTAATTAGGATAGTGGAAGTATTGTGCAACGCGCACAAGTCTCGCTTTTTCGATCCTTCTCGAGTTTGCTGACGATTTTTCTCCGCAATTTCTCCGCTAACCACACTCGTCAAGTTTGTCTCTCGACTTTCTTTGAGATGCGGGCAACTTCGTTAAAAATTATGCGCACTTCTCCCGACACTCCTTTCCATCGGGAGAATTTTTTAAAACCTAAGACATTCGTCACGCAGACACAGGTAACACTCTAGCATCCGAATGCAATATTAAATTATATTCCGTTGGATGGGACTAACCAGACCAGACAATATTGACAATATTGTGCTAACACCTGTAAAGTGACTTGCAAACACTTGTTCATAAGGCAAATTTCAATGGTTGGTCCCATCGATTTGCCAATAAAAATAAAAAGACACGCTCTTTTTCATCAAGCAGACGAGAGACATTCTAATCACAAGTAATCCTTGATCACGAGGATAGAATAAGACATTCCACAAACTACAAGTGTAATTCTTCTTCTGCGTGGACTTTCTTTACATTTCCTTTACGTCTTCGACTTCTCCTCCGTGGAGACTTGGCTCGAAAAATGTCCTCGACTAAATTTTTCATACTTAGCTGAGTTGAGCTAGTCGTTGAACTAGTGGAAGACGGGAGACGCCCAGCGACTTCGCTTCGTAGGCCAATTAAAGCCGATTCGAAGGATCCGCGCAGCTTCTGTTCCCCTTGTCTCTCTTGGGCTGTGCTCGCGATTCGGTCTAATAAATTCGTCTTTTTTATACCGGTCGCTATTGAACGCCTTACGCGGCCAGTTAAAATTTCATTTCCTCTCGTTCGGGTTATTCTCGAACGACGCAGAATCCCGCGCGGCGCAACATTCTCCTGCTGACGCTAATTGAACAGGCTCTCGGAATAATGCAACGATCTATCGGCGATGCCGCTCCCGGCTTTTCCCGCGGGAATCAATCAGAACTGTTCCCTTCCTCTCCCCTCCCCGCCCCTCCCCCCGCCACCACGTGTTCCAGAGAACCCCGTATACGTCGATGTCATTGCTTAATGGACGACGCGCTCGGTGAATCAAGGAAACGCGACTAATTTCTGCGGTTTGCCGCGCGTGATTGACCGATCTAATTTTCCACGGTGCCCAATCGCAGGGAGATATATCCCTGTTGAGATTATTACGTGGACATTTGAACAAACTGATAGTTCTCTGTTAGCTTCGGAATTCCTACCTCAGCCTCGGGGCAACGTGGCAATCCGAGGCAAATTTTGGAGAAACAGGAGAAATCGAAAATTTCCTCGAAATTTCCTCCGTCGATTCTAATTAACCGAGTTAGACTAGATCGCGCCGAATGCTCTCCTGTCGGAGGAAAAAATCCAAATTTACGGCCCAGATTTATAAGAGGACCAGAGACCGAGAATTATCTGGCTAGATAAAGAGATTGAAGAACCAGTGGAACGCGGACAGATCGAACCAGTCGAACGAAACAAAGAGACAGAGAAGCGAAGGGCAGAAAGAAACGAAGAAGCAAGGTCGAGACACAACAGAGTCAGAGGTAGGTAATTACTTCGCGGCTGCACCGAGGAGACGATATTTTTTTTTTTTTTGCCGGCGTGCTAAGCGTGTTCCTTAATTGAATTTAAGGTTATTTAATATGCTTTTAGCCCGCTATCTCGGGCCCTCTTCCCCTCCCTCCTATGCCTTAGCTTACATACTCCTGGAAACACGAGGGGATCCTCGATCGATCGAAGCCGCTCGCCAGCATACCATGGCACCTTCTCTCCTCCCTTCGTGTACGCTTTTCTCTTCCTTCGTCGGCGGTCCGTCTCCCTGGCGAGACGTCACCCATAAACCTGCTACGCGCTGAATTATGCCGGGGCCTTATCGAAAATACGGGGCTTAATTTCTGCCCGCCGTCGTTTCGATTACAAAGCGAGAGAGGCTCGTTCGGTTCGGCTTGACTCGGCTGGGCTCGCCGAGGGAGAGATTTAATTGATGCGAACAGCCAGCCGATTGTCTCTCCCGGACCCGGCCCCGGCCGCTGTGTTCCATCACCGCTGCTGTAAATCCTCGAGAAATTAACGATTCCACGCCAGGCCGTCACCGTTTCGACCACTGTCCCTCCATTTCCGACCGTCGATTTTTGGCGATCGTTCTCGCTCTAACTTTCGTTCACGTAGTTTTATCTCTCCGATGAGAACGCGTGAGGAGTTTCCCCTCCGTAGCGTCGCACTTTGCGAAATAATTTTCGCGTTTTTTCCCCGTTTTAAAATTCCAATTCTGCCAACGATTACTCCGGTTTGAACGCGAGCCGATCGAGCTGTCGTCCCGCCCGGGGCGTTTAAAGATCGACACGACATTTTTCATGCCGCAGCCGTGAAATTAATCGGCTGCTGAAAAACTAATTTGAATATCAAATGACCGGGCTACCGGTAGTAAATCACAAAAACCGCGCGTCGTCATAAGAAGGTTCGACGATGCGCGCCAAAATATCCGCCCCAATACGTCTTAAATCAGGGGACGAGGGGACCTGCGATCGATTGATCGATTTATAGGGTGGTGTTAAATACTCGGAGAGTAATTTAGCCAGGCCGAAAGAGTTGGTAAACAACCGTCCGGTCTAATTACCACAGATTCCCCGTGAAACGTCGACCCGAATCAACCTCGTGTCAATCTGATGGAAACACGGGACCCAATTTTCTCAGATCTTTCGACCATGTGGGAATGAAAAAAGAAAAAAAATCATTTCTCAACTCGAAAATTTTTAGAACTGTTTAGAACGACGACATGCGACGAGATATTGAATAAATTGAACGACGAAAGAAATTAATAAATATAATTATAATGATCCACTGATTATTAATAAATTTAATTTCGAACATGGAGATTTCGATTATGACGATACAAAAAAAAAAAAAATGAATTGTTCAGAACTTGAAAATTTCTAAAACTGCGACAAGATATTAAACAAACTGAACGAGGAGAGAAATTAATAAATTTAATTTCTATCGATTATTAACAAATTTAATTTCAAACACGATTTCGATCACAGGGATGCAGAAAAAGAAAAACTGAGTTGTCAGATGCGACGAGATATTGAATAAACTGAACGACGAAAGAAATTAATAAATATAATTATAATGATCCATCGATTATTAATACATTTAATTTCGTACACGGAAATTTCGATTATGGTGATACAAAAAAAAAAAGAAAAAGAGAATTAAATTGTTTTCAACTTGGAAATTTCTAAAATTGACGAGATATTAAATAAACTGAACGACGAAAGAAATTAATAAATATAATTATAATGATCCATCGATTATTAATACATTTAATTTCGTACACGGAAATTTCGATTATGGTGATACAAAAAAAAAAAAGAAAAAGAGAATTAAATTGTTTTCAACTTGGAAATTTCTAAAATTGCAACGAGATATTAAACAGACTGAACGAGTAGAGAAAATTAATAAATTTAATTTCTAGTCCCACCGCAAAACATCGTCGTGATCGTGCCTCGTCTCCTGTGCCGCGACTCTAATTAAATTAATTATCCCCAATTAATCTCGATTTCTCCCATCTCCCTAAACTTGACCGAGCCGTGTAAACGGAGTTTATTAAAGATACACAAAGGAGTTGGTCACGGCGACCATTATACGAGACGGATGAACACGATTTCAAATCGAGCCAGCTTAATATTTCGGAGAGAAAGAGAGAGGGAGATATCCTCGCTTCGTTCGGATCTTTACGTAAGCCGACGTGTTGTCAATCAGACTGACACGGGGCACATGCAACGCAGTCACGATCGTTAAATCAGGCAACAGCAGTACACACAGCCGGCCGTGCACGAATAAGAAGCGTGCTTCTCGCGTTAATTGTTGCAATCACTCTTGCACGGTATACCTATAAGGAAAGGACGATCGACTTCGGTGAAAGACGCATGGGGGATTCGAAAAACGAGCACGAAGAGTGGTGTTTCGAGAAGTCGAAGACTGCGAACGGTGTTGCGCGGATACGGATTGCATTGCGTTGCTGGAAATCGATTTTACGCTCTTCCAACCCCGGAGTTCTTTATCTGATCCCGGTGGTTGCGATAGAATGTTGACCGTTCCGTTCGTCTCGAGAGGAGATCTCGATCCTGGCGCTAGATCGACGAGTTCATTCGCCAGTTTTAGAAAAGAACTTCAGTTCACTAACGTATAATGAAATTTCCAACATTTTAAACTTCGCCAACATTGAAAAGAAACAGAGAGCATAGGAAACGACTCGCTGACATTTGAAACGCAATGCTCGAGAATTACTTGTCACTGGTGGAAAATTGAATTAGATCCACAGGTATCGATTCGTCGCGATTTCCAGGCGATCGCGTGCACTGAGAGAAAAACGGGGAGGAAAGTTGAAAATAATTTCGACACGATGGTCCACGATTCCAACGGGGGACGGCCGAGGTGTATCATATTTCCCGTTGAATCTAATTTATTCCGGCAGACGAACCGGCCGAAAGATTTCTAGATTCCGTCTCTACCTGCGAGACGCTTTTTTAAATTGCCAAGTTGAAAGATTCCTCCAGAGGAGAAGGAGGAGGAGGAGGAGAAGTTATTACCAGCCAGCAGGGTGTCCGGCTATTTCGTGTTACTACGTTCGAATAACAATTACACGCCGAGCAATTATATTTTCCGGTGGTGATGCCGGTCTCGCGAGAGACTGGCAGGTATCATTTGTCTGTCAGAAACGATGCGAATAATTAACGTCCCTCGTCCCGGGCTTTAATTAAAGGACCGATACGAGGTCCGTACGCGAGGCGATCGTCAAAGTCCACCGGCTATTTTTAGAGCTGGCGAGCCCCGTACGATCGAAACGAATATGGTATTTGGTACCATACATCACGAGACATCAAACTGTCTTGAAATGAAAAGAAGAAAAAGAAAAAGAAAAAAAGAAACGCAGAAAGAAACCACGTCGCTAGACGTGGTTTTGCAGGTGGTAGCTGTATGCATACTTCGAGAGGGGCGGGGGGGGGGGTCTTTCTGGACTTTTGTTAACTCTCGAATTAATCAACGATGGGGAAGATCGCTATCGTGGTTGAGTTATCTACGTGCAAACTAGCCGCGTGGCTTGTACCACTATTGTACGAGCACTCAACCCTACCATGAGAAATCGCGCGGTTCTCTATTATTTGTTTTACTTGGAAAAGTAAAACGCTGCTTCAGCTTCCCTTGGAAATCAACCGTCTGCCAGGCCGTAACACAACGCGACGAAGAAGAAACACCGCGATGAATCGGCGTTCGGTGTTTGTCGTGGCATACTAAACGCCTCGTTGGAATATCTGGTCTCGAGCCGAGCCGCGACGCGGTAAATTGCCGTGAACGAATGGGAGGCGAGCGTGTCAAGTGAAACGTGTAATTTACATTGTAAATATAGTTTTACACTTGCGCCTCTCCGTTTCCCGGAGAGACGCGTGTGTTTCTTTCACTCTTCTTTTCTTTTCTTTTCTTTTTTCTTTTTCTTTTACAACTGTCGCGAGACGTTGCCAGCAAAATTTCCTTCTCTCCCCTAGGCAGATTGAGAAATGCCTCGCGCAAACCTCGTGGTTTTCGAGGTTTCCCCCTTGTTTGCGGAAGGAGAGGAGAATTCCAAAGTAAGCAACGTGAGAGATCTTTCGCCATAATCTTTACACAGATTCTATTACATTTCCCCCCCCCCCCGCGAATGCAATAAAATTGCAATTTTTCACCTCGGAGAGTTTTTCACGGATGGAAAGTTTTCGAGTAATTGTCAGTTAGCGGCCGAGTAAATTTCTACGCGGGCAAAATTCCACCACGTGCCGCCTCTTGCCTTCGCCGGCGAAGGAAAGAACGGTGAATCCCCGTTAGGTAGAAGAAATTTTGTCCCGAAAAACACGCCGGCCGTAAAAACAACGGCTTCCACATTTTTCAGGACTTTACGTATCTCCGCAATTAACCGGGGGGGGGGGGGCGATCGCGTTCGCAGGTGTTTTTAAACGCGCGAAAACGGCGTGTCCCGGTTTCCTCGCCCCTCGTGTCCTTTATAAAAATGTCCACCTCGCCGTTTGTAATTATCCCGTCGTTGATGAGATCGCTGCGAGGCACCGGGCAGCCGGTCTCGTCGCGAGCTCTACGCCAATTATGTAAATTCGCCCGACCAATTAAGCTCTTCATATTTCCCTTTGCCCCCTCCCCCTCCCCGCTCCTCATTTTTCATTTTTTCTCTCTTTTCCACCGCGGTGCACACGCGGCCGGTCATCACGCGTCATCTTGCACGCCTCTCTTTCTTCATCGTCGGGGACACAGTACGCAAACTGTACGCCTAACTGGCGTGCCTTTAATTCGAAAATTATGGCTGCCGCGCGGAATAATTTGAAGGCGTTTGATCGTTATCGTCGGACCGACCGAGGGGCGAACGACTGATGCTGCACCACGGGGTGAAACGAATGACACGGAGGAACCGTCGTCGTAACGCTCGTTCGTTTTCTAGTCGGACCCCTTAAACGTCTGTCTCGAGTCGTTGGACGACCAATCATCGCGGACAGAGTTCGCCGACTGCAGATAAGAATCGTGGGGGAAAAAAAATCATAAGAGCTCTCTCCTGCATACTAATTCCGGCCGTTTCACGAGGATTAGCCCGTAAATTATGATAATACCCCCGCGCTACTTTCACTCGAACTGATTGGCTCGTACAGGTAATTTAGTCTTGTGAATGCTGTCTCTCTTTCTCTCTCTCTCGAAAATCGTAAAACGAACGTCCCTGAGAGGGATCGAGCGCGATGTTTTATTGAGAATCGATTTCGTAACGTTTAGTCCGCACGGGATTTAGTAACGTTTAAAGTCCCATTATCGACTGGAGATTGTTTTTAAGCAGCTCGTCCCCTTGAAATCCCCTTAAAAGTAAATTTCAAAACGGAAATCGTCGTTATTATCAATGTTCGAGAGGGTCGTAAAATATATATTTTCCACGACGGCGTTACGAAATCATTTTGTCCTCTATCCCTCTGCGAGAGAGCGACTGAACTGGTCGCCAAGGTGTCCCGGATGACTGATGGGTGGCTACGAAGAATGTCGTCCCCTAAGAATCCTCGCGAGCAAACACCTGTCCTGTAGAAACAATTTTTCATCGTAATCATGCCTCCCGTGTAACATTCGTTTCTGGTTGTCCGTTTCCTTCGTTGGACCCACGACGTTCATCCATCTACTTCCTGCGGCGATTTCTCGCGTATCCCTTTGTTCAGTTATCGTCTCGGTTTCATCACCTCATCGTATCGGTGTCCGACATCAGCTTCTTTCCTGCCTTCGTTAATTTACTTGACCGTCTCAACTCTCGCATTCCAAGTTCCATCGTCGCGATCGGAAGCTCATAGCTTCGAGGAAGCACGAATTGAAGTTCTCTTTTTTTTTTTCTTCCGGTGAATTTAGAGGTGTATTGACTCGTTCCATCGAATCTTGGCATAATCCTCGTCGCGCATTCCAGCTCAGGCCTGCCGTGTCAACAGAAGTAACATGTTTCAGTTTCTCTTTTCTCTCGGGGGTGGTGACACCGGCAGGTTTGTCCATTGTGCAGTGACGTTTGTGTACAAAATACGGTATTGACACGATCCGGAGACGATCATTAGCGTTCTCATTGTTGGCACGATACGTACGCGAGGAATCGTCCTCTAACGCTTCATTCGCATGTTCCGGCACGTTCCAACGAGATCAGTTTCGAAGGATTTCGTGAAAATCGGTATACCGTGACTTCTCGCGTCGTTATCGCGCACTCGCCAAGTGAACGCCGCTTCGGCTCGGTCACGTTTCCTACATAAATCCAGCCTTTTGCTATCGCTGCGCTGTTTGACTCACGCGAGAGAAACCCGCCTTGCGCGCACCATGCTCGGAGAAGGTTTAACGATCGGCAACCCTAATTCAGACATCAATCGTTCTCGCAGATGGTATCTATCTCTCTTCTTTATCCGACGTTCTCAATGTGCCTCGGAGCAGGGCTTCTCAAAGTATGAGTCGCGATCCCATATAGAGATCACACGTAACTAAATTGCGGAAATTTCAGCAAAATTAACAAAATTACCATGAATATTTGGCACCTTGATACCTGTCTTTGATGACATGGCGAAATCATATTCCGCGTGTATACCAAAATT
This sequence comes from Tetragonula carbonaria, assembly GCA_032399595.1. Taxonomy (NCBI): domain Eukaryota; kingdom Metazoa; phylum Arthropoda; class Insecta; order Hymenoptera; family Apidae; genus Tetragonula; species Tetragonula carbonaria. The sequence goes on from JAUCRC010000014.1 coordinate 10,671,400, forward strand.
TTCTTCACGATTATCAGCGAATGTCTGAATTCGTTCGTTTGATTCAAGGGTCGCTGTAAAATATTTGCTCTGAGTAAAAGTTCGAAGGCCTCATCGTCAGAGTTAAAAAAATATTTTCGATCTTTATTCCACTCGGAAATTCCGACGGGACCGCGCAACCGATTCGTTAATTCGACCGGTCGTTAACCGGTATGTTAGCTTGGCGCAACCGATTAAAAACCGGCATGCGATTAACCGCGTAAGTATCCTCTCCGGTGGCGGGGAAGCATCCGGATCCTCCGCGGAGTTTTAATAATTGGAGCGCGTGCAGAACGTCGTGGCGACGCACGGCCACGCGCATCAACGCGTAGAAACGTACGTGAGCGTGGACGAGCGCGACATACCGTGCGCCTGGGTGCAGTACTTAAATCTGAAGAAGCCCCGGAGGGAACGAGACGAACGAGAAAGGAAGGCGGTGCAATTACGAGCAGCGGCTTTTAATCGACCCGGCCGGGAAATATTCCGCCCGTTTTCGCCGTGCCACGCGTACCTACGCTCTGTCCGGACAAGACAATTAAAATTAATCGTCCTTTTTGTTACCGTTGCGCGCCGATTGCTTGAAAATATTCCGCTTTCTCTCTCTCTCTCTCTCTCTTTCTTTCTCTCTCGTTCCCCCAACTGTTGTTCCGCCAGCGTGCTTTTTCTCGTTCCTCCAGCTGGTTCCTTCCACCGAGGAATGACGTCTTCTCGTTCACCAAGAAGTTAGAAGAACTCCTCGACTCTCCGCGCCCTCTCTTTCCTCCTTAATGTTCGGATTTCCAGATTTCGAGTTGTTAAAATTCTTTTCAAGTAACGGGTACAAGTAACCTTTAAACTCACCCGTTGAACATCACCGGACAATCGAAACGCAGCAGCAATTAAATTTGCCAGCGACAATCTTTCCTCCTCGAACTACCGCGATATTCAAAACTCTCTGTCTCCCTCTCTCCCCAAAAAGTCCGAGTTACAACCCTTCTTAAGTTGTAATATCGCGTGATTTCGTTTGAGCAACGAATTTGGCAAACCGGGGCGATAAGCTCCTTCGAATTCGCGACAAGAGTTAATAAGTACAAAATCGATGTCAACAGTCCGATTAAGCGCAACGAGCCGAGTGCCATCAATTTTACTTTCCCCCGCGGTAGATACGTGTGCTCGTAATTGCCGACCACTTAATTAAAAGTAAAATTTCTTGATCGCCTGCTGATCGCCGGACTCGTTTTGGTCGCCCCTCCCCAAAGCGGAGGAATACACACGCGACGTAACGTGATTAAGGCACTTTATAAAATCCAGCTTAATTCCACGTGATTCGCGGGCAGTCCAACGCCCGCGATTCGCAACAAACCCAGTAGTTTTGCACCTTTCCAGCACCGCCCTTTCGTGCCAGACTATTTGTTTCTCAACTTCTTTCAAGTCTAGCGCGAGTCTAAAATTCCTTGCACAGTTTCGAACACGGTCGATGTTTTCTGATTGATCGTTCGCTCGTTTCTTTTTTTCTCTTTTCTGTCACTGGTCGCGTAAAAATCACAGAGATCGTTAAGATCGCGTTACACAATTACGAGTGATAATTCGAAACCGTATTATTAAATATTTAAGGTCGCTCCGTGGTTAATGATAACTATTTCCCGACGAAATGAAAGATTCTCAAATTTAATCAATTTAATCAATTTAATCAATTTCTAACTGGGCGCGAGCCCAAAATTCCATGCACTGTTTCGAACGGTCTCTCTCTCTCTCTCTCTCTCTTTTCTTTCTGTCACTGGTTGCGTAAAAATCAGGGAAATCGCCAAGATCGCGTTACAAAATTACGAATGATAATCCGAAACCGTGTCGTTAAATATTTAAGATCGCTCGGTGGTTAATGATAGCTTTTACTTTTTTACCCGGCGAAATGAAAGATCCTCGAAATTTATAATTCAGAGTCGCAGGATCGAGAGTCACGGGGTCACTTGTCCGCAAAAGCACGAATCATATATCAAAATGCAGCGAGTTGCCGGTCCAACGAATTATTATCTCTCGCCGTGGATTCGCGTTTCGAAACGAGCGTTCGTCCGTTTCACATAGTCCACATAGCAGTTGCAGCGGAAACCGCTTTGATTAAAGTTCGCCGCAAAAAGCGTGGCGGCGATATTCAATTTCCGAGAGAGCAATCGAGGCAGGTGTAAAACGGCGGCGATTAATCCAAACTCGGTTCGCGAAATTCTCTTTCATTCGACGCTGACGCCGAAAATGGATGCTCGACTTCCCAATAAATCGAACGAAGCACGAATTTCGCTCTCAATTGCGGCAATTAATCCCGCGAGATGGATAGTTTGGCGTAATTAGTCGATCGTTATCTGGCGTTTTAAGGCTTAAAAAAAATACGGCGAACGATCGAGGTTCTTCTTTTTTTCTTCTTCTTCTTCTTCTTCTTCTCTGCAACGTCTGCAAGAGACGTGTTGCAAGAGATTTCTCACTGTTTATCCGTCCACTTCGAGGATCGGCTCGACTCTCGCGAACACGGCTAGAAGATCGTTGCAACAGGGTTGCGAAACGAGACGATTAATGATCGAGGGAGATCGCCGATCGAGGGAGATCATGGGAATCGGAGCGTTGGCCGAGCACCAGGCGTCAAATGTATCTGCACCGAGCGATCGAGCACGTCTGCCTCGTAAATTTCCATCGACGACGACGACGCCGCGGGAAATTCGAGTAACGAGACGTCCTCGATCATTTTTACGGATTCGCGGATCGCCGCTCGAGTCGAGTCGATCCACTGACGCAATTGGATCGGCGTGTTCCGGCGTTGTCAAGCAAATCAGCTGAAAGCTGCACAGATCCTCGCGTAATTACATTTTGTTCGTACTACGTTCCCCTACGACGAAAATGGCCAAAATCACCAATTGATAACTATTGTATAGATATTTTATGGATATATCAAACAGTGTACTTTTCAGACACTTGAACGATTCTTCGTAAAAATGCATAAATAAAAGCTTGTGCACTCTATCGTGTGAATATGAAGATTTTCCATTTTACTTTAACGCTTCGGACGAAGAAATTTCATACTTCAATCAATTACGGCGGTGGTTTTAGCGTTAATAATCGCGATATTCATCTCTCTGCAAGAAGATAAGAAATATCTCTACAACAAGGGGCATGAGGGTAATGTCGAAAGAGCAGAGCATCTTTCGACATCTGCACCGTGGCCGACCGTAACGAACAGTGCAGACAGAGATGAGACAGGACACGACCGAGATTTTCGACGCGGTGACAGGCGGTGAGATGAGGACGTGGCGTTCTCCTAACGAAAAGCCTATCTTACGATTGATTTGCCCGATAAAGAGGCAATTTCCTTTTGCAACGAAGAATTGGCGTTACGATAAATCACTGTCGAGGTAAGTAGAGGGCGGTAATCGACCCGTCCGGGCGAAATCCGTGGCGCGTTCTATCCGCCAATAAAACGCTGGGTAATTGGCCCTTAATAATCTCGTCATGACTTGGGATTGCGAGGCCGATCGGTACGCCCGCCGCAGCGCTCTGTTATTATCTGCGACGATTTAATTACAAAATTAATGCGCCCTATTAACCGAATAAGCATGAGCGGACGGCCGAACCAAGAGAGAGAGAGAGAGAGAAGGATGGAAAGGGGAAGAGTAATTTCAGAGAATCCCGCGAGACACACTGACCGCGTATTTCCGAAAATACGATACTGAAACACTGAGTGCCATCTGAACGATGTGAAGACCAATGTAGCGGGATAATTTTAATGGGGAATTTGAATCGAGCAATTTTCAGCCACTGTCAATTTTTGAGCGACGAGAATTACAGCCAAGAGCATACAATGAAAAATTGTCATCGACAGTTCAAACCGATAGAATTTCGTAGAAAGTGATCGTACAACGACCCAACGACTTCATTTCATTTTCAAATTGTGAAGCATCTACTTTGACACTCGTGAGTTTCATCGTTTCGAAGATGACTCTACATTACGTATTACGGTGGGAAACTGAGTACACATGTTTCATGAAAATCGTAGAATTTCAAACATCGAAAATTCGTTTTGCGACTCAATCCACCACGGTCTTGAAGATTGACACCTTTTCTTAAAACTAGCTGTGCGATTTATCTTTTTTTTTTTCTTTTTACTATTTTATTGAACCTGGAACATAAGAGTTAAACGACAAAATATTGGGATTTTCGAATTTTCGTCGTTCAACTCCAACATTCAACATTAAGGAAAAAATTGTAGAACAAATTTTAGGGAATCATTGTGAAGGGGAAACTTCAATCTTCGAAAAGGAATCTTTAATGCTTTTGCACACCTGTTCGAATATTCGGGAAAAACGTGTTCTCATCTTCTTGCCGATTACATGATGCAAAATCATCTTTAGAAGAAAACGAAGTCACGACTATCAAAATAGAAGCTTCGACATTTAAAATGAGGCCAAGTGGAACGTTATATGATCTTCTTTTTACAAAATTTTACCAGTTTAAATCATGCACAATTTTTCATCGTATTTTTCAACGCTGTCCTCGTGTTCAGCCTGTTCAGTACGTTCGTTTATTTGCGTTCACATTTCGCACTCTATATTTTTCGAGAGGTATCTCGCGTTTGATCAAATCCATTCCAATTCCAAACAACACTCACGATATGTGTGTATATGTGTGTGTGTGTGTGTGTGTGTGTGTGTGTGTACGAAACAATCTATGAAACAGGAAAGAATGGAAATGAAATATCAGAATATTGAAGAGACGTTGAAACAAATAAAACACAAAGATCGTGCGATGATAGTGTTATCAAATTCGAAATGGGAGGAAGGATATTTCAATCGAGAAAGAAACGAACAATATATCTCTGCGCGCAAGATCGGCAGTGTTTCGGAGTCGTATCCGAGCTACAAATAAGTAAAAAGTCGGCGTTGCAATTTGTTGAGGCAAGCAAGTATGAAACAGAGTGTTTCACGTTGATCAGCACGCGATATCAAGTCAATGTAAACGCGATAACGACGTAAGTACACGTTTTGTACAGCTGTTAATACCCCCGCTGTGCCATCGGTTTTAATTAAACGGCCGATTTATCTTGCCACGGATTACTACGTGCCGATTGCAAAACGAAGCACATATATCGCCGGAGTCGCGTGCAACGGGCGGGCATCGATTGACGATCGCCACCGGTGATATCGGCTCGTTTTAAATTTTAATGGACGTCATCCACTCGTTAATAATAAATACAGCGAAAAGAAAAACAGTTAAGAAACGTTCGCTACACATTGCCAACACTGAAAATATCCCGTACTTTTACGCTTCGTTTCTTCATCCGTGAAAGGACAGATCGGAAGGATGAAATTTCCCATTTTCGTCCCGTGTGGTATCGCGCGATTAATCGTATAAAAAAACAGACACAGATGAAAGCACGTGAAACCAACGCAGCGACAAACGTAAGACAAAGAAAAAAGAAAAAAAACTTGATAATAAATTTTTGACAGGCTTTTTCGGGGCTGTAGCACGGGCCCCGGCGAAGAAAAGCCGGATAAGATAATAAATTATTCATATGTGTGTTTCGCGTGCTGTCTTACGGGGTCGACCACCGGGGTGTGGTTGCTCCTCGAAATCGCAGCGGCCGCGCAGGACCACCCTGGAAATCGTATTAGGTTAATACACCACGCAAAATCGCGCTTATAATGAGCGGGGATAGCGACGGTTATTACGAGCGCCGATGGTTTTGCCGTGTTTCGCCTGGCCAATTGCATCCAGAAGGATCGCTGTCGATCGCTTTCGTTCTCGCTAATGTCGGGAACGTGTGGAACGGCCGTGCATCCGTGACTCCGAATCGTTCGCCGAAACGCTTGGCTCCGATCGGTCGATCGGAGAGAGATTTAGCGAAGAATACGGGTCTCCCCCGTGACGTAAAATCACGAAACGAGAGTTGGATATATGACAGTTCCATATAATTTCACCAGAGTTCCAACTCGAAATAGTTTCTACTCGCGCAAGCCGCCGCCGCCACCGCGACAAAGTTAAATTGAGTTTGGAAAGCCGCGCGGTCGAAAAGCCAGATCTGTTCCAATAATTCAGAAAATCTCGCAGTCGGTTACCCAGCCGGTAACTTTTATCTCGCGTTACGCGACGCGTTGTCCGATCGAGATATACGATCCCCCGGCCAAATACATTTGCCCGTAACTTTTTCAATGACAGTTCCCGGAAGATAGTCAGCGACTGCTCTCCGCTCTTACGTTTCTCTTTCTATCGCAATCATTTGTCCAATAGATAGAGTTTCGTACCCGCGGGAAATATATTGCTCTCTCTCTCTCCCTCCCTCTACGAAACTTTCTTTCCAAATTTCAACGAGCAGACATTGTTGTTCAGTTTTCAAGATTTTGCAGTCTCTCTTCTACCAAAGTGTTGAACCCCGTCAATTAAGTTATCTTGGAATTGAGCATTTCAGGACGATTCGAATCGTACGCGTTGCAAACGGGACACACACTTCAATCCCGCGGCGAAGATTTTCGCAATCGAGGCGATACAAGCATCTCGACAGGTTGCTGCGTTGCTACGTTATTTCGTACATTGTTCTCGCGGGCGTGTTTCGACGGCCACAGAAAATTTCCCTTGCATGTCAATGAAGCGGGCAGGTGTTCCTGTCGGCTGCTTCACGGCCGTCGCGTGGCAGAAGCGGGATCGAGGCGAGACCGAGGCTCGAACTTTCCGTGAGCATGACCGGCTCCTCACCGTCTCCACACTCTTTTCTCTCATTTTCTGTCTCTGTCCCGCGGATCCAACGAAGAAGACTCGCTCTCTGCCCCCTGTCTCACTCTCTCTCTCTCTCTCTCTCTCGTTCTCTGTTCCCTCTTCTTTCATCTCAAATCACGTAACTCTGATCTTCCTTGTTTCAGGGCTGCGCGCGCGTTCTAGCGTCTCCTCGTCTTTCGCGCGCTTCTCGTTCTCTCTGTCGCGGCGAGTGCTCCTCTTCTGGTCTCCCTCGCCGGTTCTCCAGAAGAACGAGAACTGCCATTAGAAGCACTCCGTTCCATGTAATTTGACGACGGACAATGTGGACCACACGAAGCGCGATGCTTACTCTACGGTGCGCAGAGGTTCTCACAATTGCCAATTCGATCCGTGAATTTATTTGAAATCCACGGAATCGAGTTGAATCGAGTTTGATCGCAAATCGTTTCTAATTCCCTTCTCTGTTCTCGATTCTTCCTTTTAATTTACCCCTCTGCAATCCATTTCCTCGCCTCGTTGCAAACTTAGAAGTCAAAGGATTTAAAACATCACGTTAACTTATTTCTCTTTCTTTTTTTTTCAATAAAACATCAAGATGTAAGAAAACACAGATTTCATTAACTTTAAATTGAATTTAAGTGTGTCATTTGAGTGTTTCAAGCATAATTTTTTTTTCATTATTTCTTTGAAACATTGACCGCCAGAGTATTTTGTTATTCCAGTAGGAAGTGACTTTTGCTGCCCAGCCTACATGTATACTTGGTATTCCACCAAATCTCTTTAATCCCGCAAACAAACAAACAAGTTCAAACAAGGTCTGAAGTTCGAAGGAATCACGGAAATCGACGAGGCACGATCGAGGCAAGTCCTCGAATCCATAAATCGTCGAAATATACGCAGCGAGAAGACAGATTCTTTTCACGTCCACCCGTGATTTGCACGCAGGCAGGTGCACAATCATAAAGCGTGTTTCGATGGAACGTCGCCTCGCGACTAAGCTTTATGCCTTACATTATTACTGCATTACTGCTGATGCATCGCTGGCCGGCGAGCGCGCGTTATTACCGTATGCACTGGTTCCCGTTCGATACTTGAAAAAAATCTCGATTCTCGTACGATCGCGAAATTACAGTAATGCGATCGTAAGGGTACACGTACCGTACCCTTTGCAACGTGCAATTGCCCGGAATGACGAGATCTCGTCGACGCGACGTTATCATTATCAATTAATCACAGATCCATTACGAAACCGGGGGGCTCTCGATAATTTCCAAACGTGCAATTGAAATTTACTTGATCCACGGCTATTAAAATCGAGTTGCAAACATCGTCGAGGAAAGAGGGGGGGGGAGGGAAAAAAATTAATTGACGCATACATCCTCCGGGCAAAGTTGTCGAATAAGTATCTCATCTCCGTTTGTTGAACAAATATTACGTTTCTCTCGCCTGCCTACCTGATTGCCGAATCGCGTTTGAACGCAGATCGAACGATAATATTAAAACTAATTAAGCGCTAAATAGTTAGTGTTAACGTGTGATAGAATGAGCGTCACTGAAGACAGATGCTACTTCTCTATGCAGAGCAAAATCCCCGGTGTTGCTCCGCTGGTTTCACCGGCCGCTTCCTCGCCTTTGAAACCAGGATCTACGCGCACGCATATAATTATAAGACGATCATCATCGTTCTCCTCGTCACCAGAAGGACGAACCCTGGCGTTTCGCTCGGTTCGTCGACGTCAACGAAACGTTCCCCGAACCATCTGCAGAATTGCCTATTCATTATATTCGAGCGCGACCGGGACATTACACGAATCAAGCCCCCATCGCTAATGAATCATAATTTAATAGCAATCAAGCGTGCGCGAAAATGTCTTATTTTCTAAAGGCCGAGCAGGCATAACAAATGTCTTCCGTCTTCCCACTGGAGATGACCAGCGTGCCAGGATTTAGCGTTATGCAAATACGGAATTTCACTCGCATTTTTCAATCACTTTCCGTCAAAAACTTTCCAAAACAACGTCGTCGACGCCATTATTGTTCAATTCGCCGGATATTCTCAAGCAGAGATTACGCGTCAGAGATGTCGCGTATTATAAAAATTATCCACCGTCGTCGACGACTCGGATCACTTTTTTCATTTTCTTGTGGCACCTTTTTTCTCTCTACGTGCAAGATATTCAATAGATACGTGAATTCAAAGATGTCTTCTTGTTTCTTTTTTTGGATTGGACAATTATTTATGGACACAAATATATAATGGTTTATAGTCGTTTATTAGCCATGTTTGATAATTCTGAAGTAATCAGGCGATTCGCGATCACCAAGCTCCACCATCATCTGCTATCGCGTACAATCGTGTTTTCATTAAGGAAATCATTTTTGCACGGGGTGGTCACACAACGTCGTCAAATGCGCCGCTCTCTGGCGGAGGTCCATGTTGCGATTAATGAAGGTACTGCCGAATCACTGGCCGAAGATAGAAGCTGTTGCACATGCGAGCGGACATGGCGGCCACTTTTGGACTGACTTTCAATTAGGCTTCTTTGAACCGCGTCAGAGGTTCTCAGATGACAGCACGTCGTCGCAGCAATTCGCAAAACGAAACGCAACAGCAAAAAAAAAAAAAAAAGAAAAACGAAGAAATTTTAAACGGATAACACGATCTGACGATAAATAAAATGGTAAATTGTCACTGTATTTCGAGATAAGTGAAACGTTTTCGACATCGAGTCGCGGAGATATGCTAATGGTGTGAGCGAATTTCACGGGCACGATCATTCGTACAACCGATTTCGAAGAAAATTCAAAGATTACGAAGAGCCGAGAAGAGCAAGCGCCGTACGAGAATAACGTCATTTGCATCCCTTTGACTCTTTCCTTCTCAGCCGCCGTAATAAAACATACGAAAGGAAACGGCCCCACCACCAGGACACACGTTCCTACAGGTCGCGCCTTAATTGGCGGAATCAGCCTTGCGTAATCAATTCGAACGCTAATTGGAATTATAGGAATATCAGATTTGGGTAATTAAGAAGGGACACTTGATTACATTACGATTCGGTAATTAAGGAACGAAGATTCGTCTCGTTCTAGCGGGAAATTTAACAACTGTTCGAATTATCGCTCGAAATTACTACGAATTGTTCTTCAGACGGCTGTTCTCGCACCATCGATCAACTCGAATCAGCATTTACGATAAAGCTTTCCAAAAGTGTACGCGGTCTCTAGAATTCCAGCAGAATCATTAGATCTTCGAAAAAGGAAAAAGAGTGGCACGTAAGGTAGAAAGCGATCGTGATTTGGGATATCGGCCGATGAGCGAAAACGCCAAGCTAATGCACCGCAATAGATACGCTTATTACGCAGTTGTCGATTGGAAGAAACAGGCCTTTCTTCCATCCGCTGTTCTTTATCAACGTACGAAGTTGTTGCCTGATCAAATTTATCACTTAATCAATTGAACAGACGCTGCAGAAGGAAACATCGCGACGCAACTTATCGCAAATGTGTACTCGATATAAACATTCGTTGTAAATTATTATATTCCTGTCGCGGAACAACGTTGCTTCTTCCGTTTGCCACTGATTGCGATACACTTAACGCGAAAGGGGAGAGAGAAATGGGGGAGAAACTTTGAGTGGTCGTGCAGATAAGAGAAAACTTGGTGCAGACTTGGCCTGGCTTCCGAGATGGTGGCACGACTCGTAGCCGTCAGTGTGAGGATCGGTCGGTAGGGTTGGTTTTAAAATTGGCCCGACCTTTTTGGCTCGATGGAATCATAAAGATCGGCGATCGCGAGTGTAATGGCATTCCCTGCTGAGCATACCTCGCCGTAATCTGTGGGAAACCGAGGTCCTGACCCCACCACGGCCGAACGTGATTCTGCGAGTGCGAGGGTCCTCGCGATTTCACCGTCTCTTTTCGCGAGAACTACCTTTTTGCCTTGCGGGGAATTATTTCGCAGAAAATTTCGCTTGCGGCCAATGAAAAATGCGCTGCCTCTTTTTTCTTTTACGAAGCCGGGGCCTTTCTTTCTCACCGCAATTAAAGACGTAGAAGCTGTCGAAACAATCTGGTAAATTAACGATCGACCTTAGAAGATCAAGACGAATAAGATAAACGATTTACTCTGATATGTCTTCTTGCAAGAGGAAAGTCACTATCTAGAAAAATCGCACGTTGAGGCATTATCATCTACAGAATAATCACTCAACAATTGGCCCGTTACCAGTGAACAATGTGTTAATTCGAAATTAATTGAATATCTTCGAAAATCTTCTTCGTCGAAGATGCGAATTTTTCATTCACGAATATTTGATCGGTAGAAAGCCAGAAGAAATTGGTTCTCCCGTGACACAGTTCGTTTCGTTCTCTACCTAGAAGCCGATTCAGGGTCACAGGGCACGCGTTATACGACTGACTGTTAATTGGGTTCGCGGACGGGAGAAAGTTAACCTGGGACGCGTTTACGATCGCAAAAAACTATCGACGGAAATTGGAGACGCGCCTCTATTGGCTCTAGGCAGCGACAGTCGGCTGGATATATTGGCGGCCTTCGATCAAAAGCGAACGGGTTTAGGATTCGCCTGCTCTTTCACTCGTTTACCAAGCTCGCTACCAGCTACCACCCTCGTCGACTTGGAATGAGTTTTTTTTAACGCAAGATTCGTCTCGGTGATAATCCCTTAACAGCTACTGGTTATTACTCGACATATGGAGAAGTACGGTGGGTCAAGGTAATCCGATGCCTTCCAAGCCACGTTCCATCCGTAGATTATGCCATTACCTTACCTTCCAGGGTATTCTCGATCACGTTTCATCGTACGGAGCTAAGCACGGTGACATTTTATTCGCTCTTGACAAGATGTCCATCAAGTATGTATCATCAGGTCGGGGTACGAGAAAACCAAAAACAAGCGTTAAACGGAATGGATACTTTTTTTTTCTTTCAAAGATGCTGACATATATGGAAAGGGTTACGCAGAATACCAGAAGTGATATTTCTCTCGATCTCTGACTGATCTGTTATTCTAGAGAAATATTTTATAAAGTTGGTGGACAAAGTGAAGAGACGGTCGTGTAAAAGACAATTTGCACGAGTTGAAACACGACCGACAAAAGCCAATGATTTTACCAGATGGTCGAGAAATACTGGCATCCAAATTTTCAACGCAACCAAGAATCACAGATGTTGGGTGAAAATCACGGAGGATGGAAACGCTCACGGGGTATTTTCAACTCGTCATTTCGATGGTGTGGCTTGTTTGAGTTACGAGGAGGATTCATCCTCGAGTGAACTGCTTCGGGCCATTGTGCGGTTGGAAACGCCTCGCCACGCTTTAACGCGGATAACTGGACGACGCCAGTTTCGGGTGCCCGCCACTTTCCCGCGCATAAACTTCTATTCCTCGGCATCGGTTACGCCTATGCCAACTGGCTTACGCCGAAAAACTTATGATCCGAGCCGGAGAGTCAGGTATGCCATTTCACCTCGCTCGCTGGAACGCAGCCACGATTGCTTGTCACCATAAAGCACGAGAGCGCTTTGTTTGGCCGCCGTTCTAATTTCCCGACGGTGCCTCGTGCCCGTGAAAACACGTCGTTTACGTCACATAACTCAGACCAGCCGGCAACGAAACGCTCGTAACAATTGTTAAGATTATTGGAAAATAATCCGCGGCAGATGGATTACGCCTGGCTCGCCGCTCCGGTGAAAGTTGCTTCTTTTGTGAAGAAAGTCCAGTCCTCTCTTGTTTCTCTTTTCTTTCTTTCTTTTTCTTTTTTTTTTTTTTTTGTATTGGATACTTTACGAGACAATGTAGGAGGGAGGATACGAAACAGAGAATTCCGCGTGAAGAAGAGAAATAAATAAATTTCAGAGTCTGTGCGAGAAAAATGAAATTGGATTTTAATGTTACAGATAACGCATAAGAGGGCAACGAGTGGTAATTTATGAAAAACGATAAACTCGAGAATTCGTGTAAATAACAGGAAAATCGTGAGACTATTTTAGAAGAAACCGGGAGACGAGACGATGGGGAGATTATTTTTGCCAAAAAGGACTCTGTTATGACAGAAACCACAGAATCATTAGAGTGATTAGTCCGCGGGGATCAAAGGGAACGGCCAAAGATCGATCGAAGATTAAAACTCGCCGATGTAAAAAGGGGCCGCTTAAAGCGTGTCTAACGCGAAACTATTAAACCCGACAATTTCCGAAATTAAAAATTCCTTATTCGATGGCATTTGAAAGAGTAAAATGTTATCGATCGCGCAAAAATCGAGCGCGACGAGTACGCGAGAGAGATCGATCTTTCGGACGAGCGAGATATACCGGTCCCGAAGATCGATCGACTTAAATTAAAGATTCGCGATAAAATCTAATCTAGGCACGAATCTCGGACGCGACGAATCCTTGATTAAAGTGTCATCCTTTACACCGTGGAAACGCGATAAGATTCTTTCGAAAATTAACACGCTTCTGCAACGTCCGCTTTTCAATAAAGCAGAAACGAAACAATTACACGCGCACAAGTTGATTCGTGAAAATTTATCGAATCTTAATATCGAACAGAATCACAAGACTCGATAATTTTTTTTTTCCATTTACAATTTTCCATCGTTCTTTCTATCCACAAGCTTCACGTCTAACCCTAACAGGAAAAAAGAAAAAAAAAAGAGAGAAAAAACTAGATCGGTCTAGATCGTCTACTCTCTATCGCGAATCTCTAATTTCGAATCGATCGACGCCAGCCAGCCCTCGTGCTTTCGTCTAGGATCGATCGATGGTGGACGAGATTCCACGGGGTCCTTCCTCGCTTTGTGCGAAGGGCGCGCGCTTGTTCGACCGCGGACATCAAAGGGCTCTCCCTCGAAGCGACCTGTCTGTAATTACAGACACGAGGCGTGGCCCCGTGGAAGAACAATAGGGCCGCTCTTTATCTTCCTCCCCCTCTCAACCCTTCAGACACGATGGGATCTCCGATCTGCGCGCTTTACGGCCCTTCTGCGATCCCATCTACCCGCCGCGGAATATCGATCGGCTATCGATCGTCGATAAGACGATTTTAGGCGCTAAGGAGTTTCCATTCGAACAGCATATATATATATATATATATATATATATTAAGTCGGATGGCTTTGCCACCCCCAAAGGGAGGATTTGTCGGACTCGGACTCGCGCTCGCTGCAACGAGATTCGACGAAAATGTTACCTCACGAGGAATATCCAGGAATATCACGAATTTAAGAAGGAATTGTGCCATTTTCGGGTTCGGAATTCAACTTTAGGAGACTGAGTAATTTGACTCTGAACTGATTATCGATTGTCGCGAGAGTGTTCTGCGATTGAAGCATAAAATTTCCATCAGAGACATTGAGAAGCATTATAACAGGGGTGACCAACCGTTACGCAATAGAGCAAGTTTCGATAACAAATAAAAAGAACAACGTAAGATATGAAAATATTGAAATTAACTCGACTATTTTTCAGAACTTAGTCAATATCAAGTTCCCTCAGTTTTTTAAAAGCATTCTCTCTCCTGCCTCAAGTGATGTTGACTTGATAAATTTTTGAAAGGTCTTACCCCCAGAAACTTTTGAAACCTCGGAGAGTTTGCACAAAAATGTATATGACTATTTGAAAGTAGACTGCAGATGCGAACAAGCTTTCTCCTCCGTGAAGTTAATTAAGTATAATTATTATTAATTAACACATATCCGTCCGCATGACGAAAATCCGTCATTTGTATATTGCAGTAAATAAATTAAATTGATTGTTAAATAAATTAAATTGAAACAAATAAATTGACTGTTGTTTTATTAAATCCGAATAAATTAAAACGTAATTTTTAACCAAACAGAGATAATTCTACGAAAAAACTAATTTCAGCTTCAGTTGCACCGTATAAGGGTGCAAACGCAAAAGAAAAATTAATTTAAAAACGTATTAGTCGGTACTGCGTATAGAAGAAGTTTATTCAAAGTTTAAGCACTTGGGTGTTAATCGCTATTAATTATTGATAAAATTAAAGTTTCGAAAATAATTTACTTTGTCTAATAAAATAACGAGTATGTTTTCAGTAATTCATTTCAACTTTTTTGTGGATTTAATTTTTATTTAACTTCAGAAAGAAAAAAAATCAAAAATAAAGGTGTATGTATAAATACAAATTCATTTCATTTCATTTCCCAAAATTTCACTAAAAAATATATGACTTTTTAAAAGTTAGGTTGTTTTTATATAGAGCATATCGTTTCTACAAATAGTGTCAAAAAATGCCGGCATTTGGTCAATGATGGTGCAAATAATGCCGGACGGATATGTGTTAAGTATAATTATTATAACAAATATCAACCGATGAGAATTTAAAGAATTCGATTATTCTCGCTACGACAGAATCAACCTCCGGACATGAATAATTATTGTTTCGTTGTTAAAATAATTCAGTGGCGCATCGAGGCTCACTAGAGAAAAAATTGGCAAGTGGAGTACAAAAGTTTGATCAGCCCTGCTTTATGATACAAGCTCTGTTTCATTTTACGAAAAATTGCTTAAAAAATACGCTGTTTTACGTAACTCACAAATTGGTCATTCCGACCATTCTGCTAGTGTCTAGCTGTTAAAAATATTCAGGAAATCTTCGTCTCACGCAAGCAGTAGAAACTCTCCATTGCCATTCTTCGCTTCAGCTGACAAAAATCTCGTGTATGCCCTTTCCAAGTGCGCCCATTGCAATTTGACAATTTAGCACGCAAAGTGTATCACTTTGAACGAACCACGCACCGTACCAATCGAAATAACCATATAATAAAAGAAATCAACAAAACTCTCTTCGTTTAGATCGCACGGCAAGATAGACGTAATGGGCATAATGCAATGCGTAAGTAACCCACGCAGCTGACACTTGGCGAACGCCTAAATATATGCCTGGCTGACTAATTAACGACGCCGCTCGAGAAGAAGAAAAAAAAAAAAAGGGAAAAAGAGAAGAAAAAAGAAAAAAAACGAGCAGCGTGAAACCGTTCGATCCACGGTGCACCGTGTTTCATATCGCGGTCAATTTAGATAGCCATCGGGTGGATCAAAAATTTGAACGAGGATGGGGGCGAGCGTAATACTCCCCGTCAGCTTTGTAATTAATGAACCTGATGCGATCCCTTTTTCTCTTCCTTTTTCGTCACATCTCTTTTTTACTCGATCTCGTCTCGTTGCGTTGTGCCGTAGCAACATTTCCGACAAAATCCTCTCGACGCGAAAGACGAAAGAAATACCGTCTCTGTATTCGGGATTGTCGCAATGACCAGAATGTCGCTGGATCGATGGATTCAATCAAAGGCAAGAATTAAGGAGTGTGGGAAGCAGGGCATTTAATATCGGCGAATCTTTATCGAGCGCGAGATGGAGACAGGAAGTATCGATCGATCGATCGAGGTGAAAATGAGATGCTCGGCCATTGATCGATCGAGAAATTTGTCTTTTGTTTTTGATACACTTCAGATACGTAAGCGATATCTTCTTCAGTGAGTGAGTTGCTCGCACTCGTTAATCATCCCCTGTCAGGGTGTTTAATGCGTAAATTGCAAGGCAGAGCAACGAAAGCTCTGTTTTCCGAATAAGTTAATTCAACGTGGGGTCCGATCGAACTCTGTTCAACGCGGTTCTTCGATCGAAAATTATTCCACAAGAACGTATTAGATATTAATGAAAGAATTCTTTCATTCGTCAAAAACTGCTTGTGACGAGCAAATAAACGATATTAAGTAAGGTTTTCTATATTTATAATTATCTCGATTAACAGTGCATCCTTCCTAACAATTAATGAATTTCCCTCGTCTTATCGCAACAATAGACTTACGCTTCTTATCTCATCGAATTGGCCAGCTGGCTAACAAAAACGTTGATATTAAACACCGTCCAAACTCGTGATCTCGGCGTTGGTGAAGAAAATCAAGATCCCCGGGGAACAATGGTCCAACTTTTAGTCCGGCCGTCGTCGTCCCGGATCGTCGTCGAGTGGGGCGAATTAAAGCGGGCATCGTGCCGTGCGGCTCGTGCCTAATTAAAATTAGCAGAACAATGCCTTTGAAATAAGAAGAACGCCCTTTTATACTCGGCGTTGGGGAGTAGGCGAGTCGCGTAGCCGCGAGTGGTTCCGAGCGAAAGAGGCGAAAACCGCGAGTCACGGTTAGAAATTGGCGAGAGGCAACATCGGCGAAGGAGAGGAAGCACCGACAATACCTAACAACCGCGCCGCGGTGAGAGGAGAGAGGAGGCCTGCTGCACCGTTATCCTGGAAGACGTGCACGAAGAAGACGTCCCGGGGCACGATCACGCGTGAAAAATATTAATCCACGGTGACGTGGACGCTCGCTAACGGGCGTCGTGTCTGTCAGTCACGATCTGGCGGGGGGAAAGACGCATTGCCGTGCTCTGTGCGTTCGCTAATAAGTGGTTGTGTCAACCACACACAGGCCACCGGTAGATCGGCGAATGATAGTATTTTCGGCGGTTCGTGACTCTGTCAATTATGCTAAACCGGACGCGCAAGGACACGCAACGGGGGAGAGATCGTCAATGGCGATGCTCGCTACCGTGCCGAACGCGATCGCGGACGAGATTCAAGAGGAATCGGGCTCTCTCTCTCTCTCTCTCGACGATCGATGCGAGATATCGCGCGCGCCAAGGGAAAGATTTTGATCGATTATCGGGACGTATATGACGAATGGCAACGTGGCTCGCTTCCTGCGTTTGATCGATGTCGATCGAGAAGGATTAACGGCAAAAGCACCGGCCGATCGATCCTGCATCTTCAACCTTCAGCCTCGCGAATGCGATTAATGTTCATTGCGCAGCCTGGCAAGCAGCGCATCAAGGTCGCCAAGATCGATGGATTGACTTTTTTTCTTTCGGGGGAGGTACTTTGGGCAACGAGCCTTTCATCTTTTTGACGGTTTGATTTCCTTTCTCTTTTTTAACTGCTGTGTATTATAGTCGCGAAGCATGTACCCTGATAAAAAAGAAATCATCCGTTTCACTTCAAAGATAAGGGTACGCGCTTACAATCTTCTTGAATGGTAAAAATTCAAGAATCAATCATTTTGACGCATCAACAGGTATTAAGGATGCGAGGACGTGACAAGGAAAACCCGCAAGCTCTCCTCTGGCAGTATCTCTGGCAGTATCTCTGACAGCGAGCATATTCAATTATACTGTTAGGCTCGATGATTCCGCGTAAGCATGCACGTTCCAACCACCAGCCTGTTGCTTTACGTACTTGTCTCGTTCAACGTTCGACATCACGCAACAGCCTCGTTTTCCAGTCGTAAAATGTATACGGGAATCAAGCCGACTGCCAATAAGCTTACACCTGCCTTCAGATTTTTCAGACGGTCTGCCATTAAGCCAGTCATCCAAGCTGCTTCCAATTCGGATTTCGTGCTCCGACGCGTGAAAGAAGATTTTAAAACACGAAAAAGAAAAAGTTCATTCTCCGAGTGAGACTCTTGTCTATTAAATGCTCATCGTGTTCGCAGTTGCTCGGAAAGCGCTTCATCTCGAGAAGAAATATCAACTATTCGCGAGAGGAATATTTCATCCGGGTAGGAATGAAATATTTATTCAGAGCGAGGAAAGCTAAACTCACTTCGTACTTGTTCACCGTACGAGATTTCATACTCTATCCCTCTACATTAGCCACTAACTAAAAAGCATCTCAAAGCTTCTGCTTCCTAAGCGCCTTTCCGGCTACCGCGAAGCTTCTCCTCGCTAGCCACGGCGCGGATCAGCGAGGTCGCAAAGAGACGAAAGACGCACGAAATGGTCTGCCCACGTAGAGATGGCGGTTCCGTAATAACGGCTAAGTAGGATCTTTATATTCCTAGCCGTGAGGCAAAGAGCGAGGCCTCGGATGGAGGAGAGACTCGGAAATGGCAGAGAGACGCGAACGAGCACGAGGCTCTCCTGGCTGAGGCCAGACGAAGGTTGAACAGAGGCGAGCCGAGAGACAGCGAAAGGAGCAACGAGGGGAGCGAACGAACGAACGAACGAACGAACGAAACAGGCGAAAAGAAAGAACCGAGAGAACGAGCAGCCAAAGTGAGTCTCATTTTAATTAGCATCAGCTGGTGCGACGTGTACTTAACAACTCGACTACGACTCGCCGTAGTAGCGGAGGAAGAAGCCGCGAGCGTCTCTCCGCGTCGTCTTTCTTTCTCTTCACCCTCGCGGCGCACACAGGCTGGAATTCCTCGCGAGAGATGTTTTATTCAGGGACACCGCGGGCCTCTGCCCGGCCAGAAACGAGCTGCTGCTGCTGTTGCTGCTGTTGCTGCTGCTGTTGCTGCCCTTCCACCGGTCGTTTAAATGCGCCGGCCTCAAGTAGCCGCTACCGCAATTTGCATACAATCCACGCTGATTCGGCTCTCCAGTGCCGAAGAAAGAGGAAAGGGGCACCCACGAGCGCCTCCTCTCCACCTTTCGAACGAAGGCGAACGCCTTCGCTTCTCTGAACCCGAAGTGCCGATCCCGTTCATTTCGGTGGACGCGTGCTTGATCGCCAATTACCGCCGCGAACGCTGAAAATCCTCAAATGTGTTTTGAGGCACGAGAGCGAAACGAACAAGTTGCGTTTGCATTCGATCCCCTTGACGAGAGAGGCGATTCTTCCCCCTCCCCCTTTTTCGGAGAAACGACGTACGAAAGTCGAAACTCGAAAGCGAACTCTGCGAATTTAATTCCGGGAGGACGAGGATAGTCAGTAAAGTCCGAGAAGTCATTAAAAAGAAATAAAGTTAACGAAATCTTAACAAGCTAATTGCAAACGACTGCTCCACGCAACTGTGCATCACCGAATGTACACGTAAAAATTCGACCGCGCGCACGCACGCAGATTGACGGTTTGCGAGAGGATTTTCGCAGAAGGCCAAGAAAGGAACAGCGCGCGCAAAAAAAAAAAGAAGAAAAAGAAAGAGTCAAGCGCCATGGTGGCAGGATCGCTTAATTTCTTTTTAATAAGACGAGCGAGCATGGTAAACACTCGTAATGGTTCGCGATCAGCCACGTGCAGGCTGCAGAGAACGTGCAAGCGATCAGCGTGCACAACTTCCGAATTGCACGGCATCCGCCTGCAGGAGGAATAACCCTCGTAGAAGAGGATCGGCTCGTTCGAGCCGCGAGCGACTCGATTCGCAGTCTCGCTACCGTTTCATAATTACAATCACTCACTTCGAATCTTCTACCTTCGAAGTGTGGTGGATCTCCCGGATTCGATTCGATTCGTTTCTCCTTTATCGTCTCTCCTCTTGTTTTCAAATTATGATGCACACCCCCTCCCCTTCCCCCCGCTGACAAGACGGTGGCTGCCAAAAGCGTCCAGCTAAGTCTAATCAGTCGACGTCGGGTTGACCTCCGGTGAATGATGAGGAGGAGAGTAGGACAAGACGTTGCACGCTACTTATGCATTATTCATTCGCGCAATGCAGCCTGAAGGGGACTCGCTCAGAATTGGATTTTGATGAATTTAATCTCGAATTTTCTCTGGGGCTCTCTCTCTCTCTCTCTCTCTCTCTCTCTGTCTCTCTGTCTTAGTGCGTTCTCGCAAGAGAACAAGATTAACAAGTTCTTTCGGGGTTTCGTTCGCGATCCACGTGTTACACCTTTTGCTGGTGTACTTTCGCTGTTCAACGGACTCCAGTTGCCACCTTGAGCGCCGAGGCAATTACACGTAAATATCCTTGCCCGTGTGCGTATTTTCCCGTTAACTTTGTTCGGCTGATTTACAAATTCTCTCCGCGGGATAATTGCGGCAAACTCTCGTGGGAACAATCGAGCTTGCAACATCACATATACGCAGGTATATTCGACATACGGGGAACTAACTCGTAACGAAGAGATCCACCACGAGCGCAGGTGGTTTCTTTCAATTTCCAAAAGAATATACCGTCTCTATAAATTTCGAGTATTCTGGCCGTTATAGGCTGTTTGCGCGTTCCCTTTTCAAGTCGAATTCCCCGCCGAGAACGTTCTCCTTCCACCTCCGCCTCTGGTGTCCGCGAGCAACACACGCGACACAAAGAATAAGCGACGATTACAAAACAAGCTCCTCCGCCAGAAGCGCCATTCCACCTGATAATTGTCTTCCACGTGTATCGCGAGTTTAAAGGAATTTTTTAATTAATCCGAGGGCCGAGGGTCTTGCAGCATCACGGGCCGATCGGCAGCAACCCGTGTAAAGGGCCAGCTCGAACGTATTGGTGAACAGTGGGCTCGGTGTAGGCGGAGAGCAGTCTGCACGTTCCCTGTGTGTCGGTAAAACGAAGAAGAAGAAGAAGAAGAAGAAGAAGAAGAAAGAAGCAGAAAAGAACGAGGAGAGATGGGATGGTGGAACGGAGAGGCTTAATTAATGAGACGTACGCGGCAGCTGCAGATACCAAGATGCATTGTAAATACACCGAGGCCAGAAAAACTATTGTCCCTGAACGAGATTTATACCTGTCCCAATTACACTCGCGTCGAACCGTTTTCGAATTTTTTTCGTTTCGCCGGACAATTCGTTCAGCCTCGGACATCCTTTTTTGCATGAGCTCGGGCGGTTCGAGGGCTCGATAACGTTTCTTCGTTTCTTTCGCGTCTTCGATCGCGATCGTCGCAGAAGCTAAGGCAACGAAATGTCCGCTTTTTCTCGCCGAGAGAACTTTTCGAGGGTAAATCTCGCCCAAAGCGAGTTGACGCCGCCATATTCTGCAACATTGGCTAACGATGGGAGAAGATGTTTCAAGACGTGGGTTCGCGGGATTTAAATATCGCTGGGAATTGGATGGACGTTGCGTGCGTGAAATAATCAGCTCGTACGGATTGATTGAACTTCTGTTGATGGCACGCGCGTAATAGAGAACGCATTTTCACCGCATTTTCAGATCGGTCCACTGGCACAATTTCTTAACGGCAGAACTACCGACGACCAAAGTGTTCAAATATTCGTAGCAAAGATATTGAAGTGCAAGGTACAAGAAAATGTTAACGATAGAAGAAAGAGCGCAACATTCTATTAATATTGTTGCGCCTTGCGAAGGATCGTTTCGACGTCGCCCGAGAATTAACGTAATCTCTTTTGTATAGATAAAACTTTATTATATCTGGAATACACTATCCGAACGTCCGCACATTTTCGATGGTCGAATAGCGACTTTTTGTTTAAACATTGCCGGTCGCTAACGAAACGATATTTGATTAAAAATCACACGAGTAGCTAAAAATACGCTTGTTGACAAATACGTGAAATTTCAACAGGAGATTGTACGTCAGTCATTTCGATTACTTTGGTATTTCTGGCGTTGAAACTGAGTTGACACCGGCGCTAGAAAATTTTACGTGAATCGAGACGATTATGTATAAAAACACACGCGTGGAAAGGAAATGTTACGCTATCACCAGGCAACGACCAAGTAGACGGAGCTGCTAAATCACTCGACTGAATCATTCAGACGGTGGCAAACAATATCGCGTTGTCGGGCCAAGTAACCGAGGAAGCAATTCCAGCGTTCGCCAAACAGCGCTTCCTTCCAACGCGACGAGCGCGACGTGTACCTCGCGTGTTAGCGCAAACAACGGGTAAATTACATTCTAGTTAATTGTACAAGCCCCGCGCGCGCGACGTCCGACAACGTTGAAATACCATTATTACGGAGGGCGAGGGAGGAATTGTTGGTCGCAGCGTATACGCATAATTACGCTAATTACGCAGCTAAATACGTTTCGTGTTACTCGACTCGAGCTGTCGCCTCGGCATGTCCGCGGATTCCTGCACCGCCGCGCGTGGTACCATGATAATTCCCCACGTCATTTTGCGCGGGCCAGTTTGAATCGTACGCGTGACAGCTGCGGTTACGGCTGCGAACACGGGATTTTCGTGAAACGGCAATAATCTCGCCGGCTGGTACTCTCGCTTCGGTGGCTGTCAAAGAGTAATCACGGCTATAAACACACAGTAAGCGATAGCCCACCGTTTCGACACCGTAATACCATGGCATTAGCATCTTTATGCGACACCCTTGTGCGTACGCCGAGTGCTTACCGATCTTATCGCGAGTTTACGGCGCGACACCGCGTGTAACACACCGCGTCGCGTCGTTCACCCGTGTCAATAAGCCCGCTTTGACCGTGAAAAAAAAGTCCGCTTTCAAGTCGAATCGTGTGCTTCCTCATCGCGGCGATCGCCGCTTCCTAGCTTTTCGACGCCGTCTTTCTTTCCTTCCACCCGTCGTCGGTGTCGTCGGGAATTTTAATGCAACCGATTCGTGGCTGTAAAAACGCGTTGCACTTTACACGACGAGCGTCGCTTTCAATCTTCTTCTCCTTCTTCTTCTTCTTCTTCTTCTTCTTCTTCTTCTTCTTCTTCTTCTTCTTCCGTGTAAAGTCGTAAAACTGATCGGGCGCGAGTAACAATAGCGATTCGTCGTGAGATTGGTATTCGTCAGCGAAGGGACGCGGCGCGCGTACGAATGGAATTTAAAATGATTTCTTTTTTTTCTTTTTCTTCTTCCGAATTAACTCATCGCTGTGTTAACAACGAGAAACGAGATTTTAATTGCCACGCCGATATTCACACGTCGGAATGTTCATCGTATTCGATCGTAATGTCGATCACGGTGAAAGAAGCAAGCTCGAGAACAAGCAAGCTTCGGTCAGACAGCTTCTAAATTTCGGCTCGCAGAAATGTGTAACGAGTCCCCATAGGCCCCACGTCCCCTCGACTATTACCACTTGGACCGATTTTACGACTACGCTATATTTCTTTCGCGCTGCGGAACACCGCGAATAATAGTTGCGAATGCGAACAATACGACGGATGCAAAAAGACGATTAAAGACAAACCTTTCCTCTCCGAGAGGAAGGAAGAAGCAGCAGGCTACGCAGGCTGCTCGCATAGGCAGGAACGAACGCTCGGCGTGGTTGAACGATGTCAAACCGGCGTAGCATAAAAAGTCTCGTATTTTATCGCGAGTTATGATTGCCAGGGCCAAAGAAAATCGAGCTACAATTTATCGGGCACCGCGCACCGGTTGTCGTAGCTAAATCATTTTTGCCCGATCTCGTTTGCTGCTGTTCTTTGCACAGCTGGACGTGAGAACCAGCATGCGAAATCACTGAATATATTCGCGCGGATGCGAAAGATAAATTACGCCCGGCGTCACACGCGTACGTCCCCCCGGCTCATGCTTTATGGTTATCGATTAACGTAATTTCAATATCAGTTTTCAATGCTTCTTTTCGCCTTCCTTCGCTCTCCTCGGACCCTTCTTACATTCGCGTTCTTGTTTCTCCTCTCCTCGATGTTTTGCAACGCGCAGGGAAAAAGAACGCTCGCGTGCTCCACCCCGAATCGAAACGACCATCCCGATCCGGTTCGGAGTTTGCTCGCGTTTGCTCACCGTTGACGTCTCAGCTGGCGTGATTCCGGCCTTAATGAAGTATCACGCGGCGCTCTTCCCTGTTTATCGAACAGGTGTTGCGCGCTTATTTCGAGCAACGAAAACAGCGCGATTAACGAGAGCGGGTTGACTCAAAGCCGAGTCAAAGATACCAAAACACGCATAGATGATAACGGATCCTCTCGCTGTTTCTTAGTTCTCGCGGCTGAACTCAGCCCTCAGTTTCCATGATATCATTCCTTACTATAATAATTAACATGTTTAAGCGACTAAAACCCCCTAAAAAAATCTCGCAGAATTATATTCCAGCCGAGTATATATTACGACGTAATAGCCGACTCGATATCCCGTCTCGTTAACTATTTCCAGAAATGTGCAAACTTTCCAGCAGTCGGAGTGGCTCTGCCCCGAGTCGCATGCATAATGCAACAATGGTCCACGCGTCCACGCTCGATAAAATTTCGTGGGGCTCGTAACGTGGAGTACCTCCAACGAATCTCCACGACCGCTCTCACCATTGGTCGGTCCATTGTCGAGGAGCAGGTACTGCCCTACTGTAGCATAACTTCCTCTCGAGCAAAGGGATTACCGTGTCCCGCAAAACCGTGTCGGTTAATTGGTGAAAGTATAAGGAGGCGAGTCGAAGGCCTGTGGTTACATGGAGGGATTATTATTTACAGCGTTGTCGTCTCTCTCTCTCTCTCTCTCTCTCTCTCTCTCGATGCGATTCCTTGTACAAAGTATAGAAGCCTCGAAAAAGCAATAGCCAATGGAATGCCAGGCGGTGAACAGAACAGCAGCTGGCCGATGCGCCGCCAAAGTGCTCCCGTTATTGATTTACGTTGATAGCTTCTTGGATCGTCGGTACGCGACGTCCGCTTGCATCGCGCACGCTTGCGCACCGAGGCCACTGCGCAAACAGTGCGTAAAATTACTTTTCGAGTCCGGTCGGTGTCTCGAGAACGTGTCCAGTCGTTGCGAAGCAAATTATCCGAGCGTTCACCGCAGCCGTGCGTTTAGAACGGCGCTTGGCGATTATCGTGATATTTTTATTCGGCCAGGTTCGCTCGGTCGTCGGAGTCGTCCAGATGCAGATCTCCGAAACACTGCAACGTTAATTGTCCGCTTCGGTAATTGCGCCGGGCGACTGGCACTTCGCAACTCGTACGTTACGCGCGTTTTCAGATTCAAATCAGCGCAGCGATCGTCCCCCGATCTCGTTACATTTTTACTGCGTTCGCTTCGCCTCGCCTCTGGCCTTCTCCAGTTCCATTCACGTTACGCGCTACACCTTATATATACAACGAAATATATGCAAATGCAACGTCCACAGTTCGTAAAACAAACGTCTCGAGCCATAAAAATCGCCGCGATACAACCTTCGTCGTATCTTGTTAAAAAGTCGCTGTTGAAACGAAAAGAGAGAGAGAGAGAGAGAAAAAGAAAGAAAAAAGGAGAAAGCACGTTGCTCTGCCAACAAAGAATCTCAAAGGCAGCAAGTGTTCGCGCCGAAGGTGTTCCGCAGCTTCCGCGGGCCATCGGTATCAATTTGTACGCGAGCACGTGTAATCAAGCGCACGGAAGATGGAAAAAAAAAATCCAACAAACCGGAATCCACCCTGCGTGTGTCCCCGCGGTGTGTACCCCGATTCCTAACCGTCGAATGTGTTTCGTCGCTCTCCGACAGATAACATTCGCATTTCGCGGGGCGGTTGCCGGATTTTTTGAGTTCCAGCTAATTACGCGTTGTAAACACTGGACCGGAGGAGAATTTATGTAGCTCGTTTTGCTCGCCGAGGTGGACCTGAGCGAGCTGACTGCCTCCTTTCGACCAGCTCAGGTGCCCCCGGGCAATTACGCAATGTTTCCGGCCGCGTCGCCAGCAGGAATGCACCGTGGCTCCTCTTCCACCCAGCGAACACGAATTTCGCGGGGCCGATCCAAGCAAATTTTCAGAATTGCCCGGCCTTTCGCGAATATATGCCAATGAAATGATACCGAATATTCGGGTTTCGTCGCTCGCCTCGGGCGACTCAGCGACTTGTACGCTCGCGAGATGGAAGGTTATCGAGTTCCTGTACACACGTAGAAAGAAGAAGAAGAAAAGAAAAAAAGAAAAAGGCATCGTCGCCGGAATCGTCGCCGGTGAAATTACACGTTTCTTCGCTGGATTTTATATGACGGGCGAAGAATTACGAAGGATCGACTTCTTGCGGGGAATCATCGGTTCTACAAAGATTTATTTATACGATTGTACGTCATCGAACATACACATCGTCTCGTAATTCGTCGTCTCCATGGAAATTAAAGAAGATTAAAACGCGAAGGTATTCGAGAGGTATGGAAAACGAAGTGGCTGGCCGAAAGCCTCGCGGGCCGAGTCGAGGAATCGTCGAAGCTCGATCGTGGTGTCGAAGCGAACGTGGAAAGGGCGAAGCCAACGTTCATACATCACGCGGCTTTAAATTAGATCACATAATAAATTCTTCCCTCCCGGCTGCTTGGTAGCAGCATTCTGTATGCATAGGGTAGCCAACATCTTGCCAGGTTACTCGTTGCCGGTTGCAGGTTCTCGCTTCGGGCACCGTCTCGCATACCACCGTTTGATTCCGTGAACGAACCAGCCCTGGTTTCCGCTATCGGGAACCTTTTGTGGAATCAACGTTCGATGTGATGATTATAGACCCCGCTGTGATCCACGGTGATTTATTTGGCCCAACGTTACGGTGGTAGTAGTAGCAGTAGTAGTAGTAGTAGTAGTAGTAGTGGGGTACTCTCATTTTCGAAATGTTGTGTTGCCGTTATTTATCGTCGCATTATCGAATTATCGACGTTCCCAATTATCGGACTATCGTTCGCCGTGCGAACCGAACGATCAAATTTCTTTCACACGCCGATCCGTAATGCGACTCGCAATGTCTCGGAATTTCACGTACTCACGCAAGTGCGTGGAGGAAGAAGCAAACGAACTTCTGCTGGTGCAAAGAGACCGAGTTCAGAGACTTAATTCAAAGTACACGAAAGTAACACCTTGTTCCTTCGTTAACACTATTCCTACCGACACTTCGCGTATACCTATTCCTACCGCGACCGGTCAAATGACCGGTCTTTAGCACAACTTATATTTTTTAATATAGAACGAAGATGAGAGCCAATTTGACAGTATAAAAATATAGTTTCTTTTATTCAGATGTATATAATGTACATTTTCTTCGTTTTCACCGCATTTTTTATTTATTTTACAGTCATAGTAGATAAGACGGTGTAAGAAAATCCGAGGTTCTGAATCAGGCAAATAAACACCGTGAGGCCGATAGGCCAGCGAGAATTGTAAACACTTGCAAGTGCCTAATCAGTAAGTCAGTCCCTGGAAGGCACTTTTCGGCTAAAATCATGCCACAACTGCATTGCCTTTCGTTTCTAACGACTTTATACTTTTCGGAATTGAGTCCTCGAGAGAATACTACTACAAAAAGATATGAATCGTTTTACCGGTCAAATGACCGGTCGTGGTACGTAAGACAGACTGCAAATTTTTCTCAACGAATAAACAATGAAAAAAAGAAGTGAATATTGAAAAATGTATTATACGTATATTTGAGGAAAAGTCGTGAATTTTAAAGTCGATTCAATTACGTTGTACATAGGAAATTCTAATCGAAATTTTAAAAACGGTCATTTGACCGGCCGTGGTAGAAATAGTGTTAACGCAGGTTGTTGTTTGCCGATTTCCATTTCAAAGGAAGAAACCGTGCGAAGGTTTTCGTGACCACTCTTCAGTCTTCCGATGAATCTCTTCTCGTCGTTCGAACGATCGTTTTGACGCTGAAGAAACAAGGAGGCAAGGCTGCCATTGTTCGGGCGAACAATCGGAACGCTGCCTCGGGTAAATTGGCAAAGTGATAATTTGCGGGTCACGATTAAGATGTGGCATTGTAAATCGTCGTCGTGGCACGTCCGTGGTGCGTGACCAATCGGCCATTAACGTAACGTCCGAATCACGCGAGAGGCGCTTGGTTAATTTCCCCGAGTCCGTCCGTGTTTCCGAGACTCGAAAATTATTCTTCAAGCTGCTCGAGATTCGCACGCATGCCACCGATTTCGCATGTTCGATTTCACCCTCGCGGCGCGTCAACGATTTCCGGAACTCGAGTTTCTTCAGCGCGCAACCCACTAAACGAGAATTCAATTTTCGCAAGAATCGCGATATCGTATACCGCGATATTTTAAAGATCGTTTATGCCGGAGTCTTGAGAATATCCTCGGGATATTTGCTATAAAGCGGTCGTAAAATTTCAATTACGACCGAGAGTCAATGTGTATTCGCACGAAGCGAAACTGGCTAATTTACGACGAGTCTTATTGCCGGTGAATCAAAATTTTCACTTTTGAAAATTCCACTTGTAAAAATTCCGCTCAAAATTGCGAGCAATTTTTTTCTCCAATGGTTAGACGTATTTTTCAACAGTTTTTTAGTTATTTTTTAATCTTTCAACCGAGGATGACGAATTGATTCGACATATAAATTTAAACTCGATAGATCGTTTGTTCTCTTTTTTTTTTTTTTGTTTGGTATCATCTGGTACGACATGTTCCAACGATTCATTTCGCGTAGTATCTTTTTGTATTTCTTTAACCTCTTGATCGCCGCAGCTAGCCGCGTATGTTCAATTTTAAAAAAATGTACTTTTACTAATAAATAAATAATTTAAATATTTTTTACTTACATAGTTAGTGAGCCACAATCAATTTTAAAAAAATGTACTTTTACTAATAAATAAATAATTTAAATATTTTTTACTTACATAGTTAGTGAGCCACAATCAATTAGGATATAATTTGGACAAAAATAAAAGACACTTGATTTTCACTAGGGTTGCCACAAGATAGATCAAATACTAAATATTAAAAAGATTAAAAAAGTTATATGCACGTTTGTTAAATTTGAAATGTTATAATATTATAGTCTAAAAAATACAAATATATTCTATACACGATAAAACTAATATTTATCTTGGGTGTGGAATGCTTTGAAGCAAGTAGTTGGGCAGAGTGGAATTTTACAGTTTTCGCACGCGAATTTTGTTTCTTGCCTTTTTCTCGAAGCAGCTTTCGAATATATCCAAAATCAAGAAAGAATATATATATTTTTCGATTTTTTTAGTGTTAGAAAATGATTCTAGATGTCACCGTTAAGAAATCGAAATTAATTTCGCTTTTATTTAGGATACAGGGACTGGCGCGCACGACGATCAAGTGGTTAAGTCAACTTGTCATAATTACGCACATAGAGAACGCGCTTTTGGCTAAAAGTTACTGTTCCCAGTTTGGTAAAATTTCAAGGTTGGGCGAGATTTCAAATTTACACGGCTTCGTTCGTGTAAGGAAAAAAAAGAAAGAAACCGACGAGAGCACGTGCGTGACACGGAAAACACTCGGAGGCAAGTTCGCATCAAAGTATCGCCGCCTCCTCACAGACCGATCGCCACGTTGAGCCGTGACATCTGGCACACGGCAGCCTCGTTTGTCTCGTTATAAACCGGCGAAATTGGATAATGCGCGCAACTTTCGCGCCGCGCCTTCATCATCCGCGTTAAGAATTTTACATTCTGCAATTCGCCGGGCAAAAAAAAAAAAAAAGAAAAAATAAACCGGGACAAAACCGTGAAATAATTAGCGAGTCTACACGATGAAATTACAGCCCTCGCGACTTTCACTCGCACGCTGTTTCGAAATCCCTCCAAATTTGGCAAAGGAAAAAAGAAAAAAGAAAAAAAAAACAAAGAAAAAGCAATTTCACGTAAAAACCTGTCTCGAATCGTTCTCAAATTTCCAGAAACGTTCCAATAAATTGCCACGGTCTCAAAAACAGAGGTTAAGCTTCGCTAAGAAATACTCGCCAATTTTGACTTCTTTTTTTTTGTCGAGCTTCGTTACGAAAAGGTTCGTCGCAAGAACATCAAACTATACTCGGACTTTCGTTGAAAGTTACGCCACTGGCCGTAAGGAGGATACACCGTGGTCGCGAGGATTCACCATGGCAATTTACGCCTCGTTATACGGGGGTTATACGCTAACAAGGCGCGGCCCTAACACGAGAAAGGAGAGGAAGCTGGAGCGTTTACGTGAAATTGCGGACAACAGGAACGGCGATGACACCGTAAAGTTGCACGCGAGAAAGGGCGTCGCACCATGCGCCAAGATACCGTCGCGTACGACCGCGATTAATTCGTCAGGTTATGGGGGTTCCACGCCTCTTTTATTTGAGCGTTCGCAAGCGTGTAGACGAGTTCACGCTGCGACGCCCGATAAACGACATCCCGAGGATCCCGAAAATTGGCATCGCGACACGACCGAGCGAGAGCGAGCTTCGCGAGACATTATGGGCACGCAACGCGGATTCTGCGAAAAAGAAATCCGATTCGATGATTTTTATCCAGGGAGAGATTTTCGAGACTCTCGAACCGAAAACTCAACTTCTCGGTCCGCTCGTAAAAATCTTGATAGAGGATTCATCTCTACGGCGAATCGCATCAGAGTTGATGATTATTTATAATAATTTCAATAGCAGCTTTCTTGTTTCTTGCGTCGGTATTGCATGGCCGCAAACTCGAAGACATCGATCATATACGATTCCCAAAGGAATCTAAACTTATCAAGAAACCTCGGCAAATGTAAATTACTCTTGTCCTTAATAGATGTCGACGTAATAATTGCTAAACCATATACTGCTACTGCATCTACACTTTCTTTAACCACTTGATCGCCGTGCGCGCCATGCCTGTACGCTAACTAGAAGCGAATTTAATTTCTATTCCTTAACAGTGACATTTAGAATCATTTTCTAACACTAAAAAAATCGAAAAATATGTATATATTCCTTGATTTTGGATATACTCGAAAATTGCTTCGGAAAAAAAGGCAAGAAACAAAATTCGCGTGCGGTCTCTAAAAAACTGCGACGATCAACAGGTTAAAGACTTTAATAAAGTTTATATTGTTATTTTGTCCTCCTCAGTGGTTTCCGAAGCTTAAATAAAATAACCTTCCTCTACTTGCTATTGTTTTATTTTTTTAGCCGATCCGCACGTCGGTATATTGAAATTTCAGGGATGAATATATTAAGTTGGTCGGAAAATAATCGCGCTCTTTTTGCAGATTCCTGCGTTTATCTTGCTCGTCTCACACGTGATTTTGAAGAGTATATTCTGATCTGTATTTTGGAATTAATCACTCCTGTTTCAAAGATAATTTAGCTTCTATTTCTGGCCTGGTTGAAATGGCATTGGGCAAAAAGCAAATTAGAGCAATTTTTCTTTACGAATTCAAAAGGGGTGGGAGAGCAGCGCATAAGGTCAACAATGCATTTTGCTTGGATATTGTTAAGACACGTACGGTGCAATTTGTTTCAATATTGGAAGGAAATGTTGCAGCAAAAGTTGAATAAGTTACAAAATTTTGCCTAATCCATCAGATACTTGCTAGATCTTTCTCCAAAGAATTTTCACTTTCTCAAGCAATTTAGACAATCCTTCTCGAAGGAAAAACTCTTTGCAAAACCAAGCTTTCCGAAGTTTCATCGACTTCGGGGATTCTATCATCTGTCACTGAGATGAACAAACTTGTAAAACTTGTTGCGCGTTGAAGCAAACGATTGTTAATGTGATTAATAAAAAGCTTCGAAAGCTGAGATGTACTGAAATCGAGCGATGGCGGAACGCCAATTTGCCAGGGGAATAAGTGATTTCCTGACGATGCACTTTCATCTTTGCACGACGATGACAATTTTCAATCTTCCGACTTTTCTTTCAAACTCT
The DNA here is from genome assembly GCA_032399595.1 of Tetragonula carbonaria. Lineage (NCBI taxonomy): Eukaryota > Metazoa > Arthropoda > Insecta > Hymenoptera > Apidae > Tetragonula > Tetragonula carbonaria. The sequence goes on from JAUCRC010000014.1 coordinate 10,703,373, forward strand.
CGGTCTCTCGCAAGATTTCAATAATTTCAAGCAACAATCTCTCAACAATCAATCGCCGAGTTCCATTGGCCGACGCTATTTTATCACTCTCGAAAACGTTTCGCTGTTCGTTGAACCAGCGTGGACACAAACAGCGAGTTCTACGGGCAAACAGCGTTTCACGCGGAACGCAATCGGCCGCGTGAACGGGGTCGATTCGTTGACCGGCTTGAACTTCTCGCGAGAAAAGTTCAAGTCACGACTCGGTCCGGTGAACGCGAGTGGGCAGCAGTTGGCCCGGCATCGCGAACGTGACTTTATGCGATGTAGAACTCTCGCTCGGATCCTGCGAGCACCGGCGATGTAACGCGCGCAAAAGCGACTGGATTCACAATAGAGTGCCATCCTCGAGGAATAACAAAAGAGAACCAACGTTTGCAATTGATGAGCGTGATTTATTTCCAAGAAAGTCGCGGCAAGATGGCTTCAGATATTCTTTGATCTAAATTTGTCCTATTACGAACATTTGTTTGTTTTCTATTCGGTAATTTGTTTCTATTCTACGTTCCAGAATCCTAAGAAAATCGCGGAAAGATACGTGGGATCTCTGTCAAATGTGATTGGTAGTCGCAGACACGCGATATCGTTTCCATTGCAGGTTTTCAACCACGATGGCTCCAGATATTCTTTGATCTAAACTTGTCGTATTAGGAACATTTGTTTGTTTTCTATTCGGTAATTTGTTTCTATTCTACGTTCCAGAATCCTAAGAAAATCGCGGAAAGATACGTGGGATCTCTGTCAAATGTGATTGGTAGTCGCAGACACGCGATATCGTTTCCATTGCAGGTTTTCAACCACGATGGCTCCAGATATTCTTTGATCTAAACTTGTCGTATTAGGAACATTTGTTTGTTTTCTATTCGGTAAGTTGTTTCTATTCTACGTTCCAGAATCCTAAGAAAGATGCGTGGGATGTCTAGAACGACTAAAGTCTAAAATAAAAGACTGTGAATCTTTTATTTGTACATTTTTACAGTAAGAATCATTTAAATCTCTAAGAATAAACTGTTTCACAATGTACAAAATTTCTAACAGAAATTATGAATTTCGGTCATTTCGATCACTTTGCAGACAAGCGACGACTGGAGATATTCTTCGATTCTTCGAGAAGAATTTTGTCGTCTTGAAAGGATTTTCTACTCTGCAAGTGGTTGTTTCTCCACATTTTAAATTGCCCAGAGATAACACTCTTGTATCCAACGTTTACGCAGATTCGAACAAATTATCGATCGAAGGAGATATAATCCGGTTTCATTAACTGAATTCGCCCAACTTCGAATCGACTCGCACCTTCCGAGCTTGTTCTTGGAACTCGGGTCTCCCAATTAAAGGGGCGCAAGAAACGATCGAGTTCGAGTCTCAAGGCACGAGTCTGGGAATCGCGATTGTCACGGTTCGTACAAGCGCATTACGTGCCGATAGAGATTTGCCGGACGATCGAACGAATCACGGAATCACGGCCGAGGGTATCGAATCGTTGGACAATACTCGGAATATTTCTCCCACGGTGTCAGCACGAGGTCCGTGAAAATCGGTCGACCAATCGGCTACCAATCGATTTCGATCGAAAAACGAACCAAACCTCGTTGGTGGTCCCAAGTCATGGATCAGTGGCGACGAACGAGCCTGATCGCAACACAACGTTCATTTGGAATTTCAACTGGAAATTCTTGATCTTCAGATAAAGCCGAATCAATCGTTTAGCGCTCTTTAGGGTCGCGCGCAAGAGAAAGGTCGATTCTCCTGGACACCTGGTTCGACAATTAATTGCACGTGTCAGAACTATTTTCTGATCCTGAGTTATTTAGGATACTTTAAGGAAGAAATTCTTTAACCTCCCACTAAAATCTTCTCTTTCTCGAATTCAATCGCTCTACGAAAAAATATTCTTTGTCATTGGATTGACGCTAAAATGTATTACAAAAATTAAAAAAAAAACCGAGCTGTCCTCTAAATCTCTCCCGAGGATACTTTAAGCAAGAAACTTTTTAATTACATTAAAAATCTTCTCCTTCTCGAATTCAATTCACTTTGCAAACATATTCTTCGCCTTATTATCAAAATATAAAAACCGAGTTGTTCTTCGAATGGAGGATACTTTAAGGAAGAAACTTTTCAATATTATATTAAAATCTTCGTTTCCTCGAATTCAATCACTCTACGAAAAAATATTCTTTGTCACTGAGTTGACACTAAAATGTATCACAGGAATAAAAAAAAAACCGAGCTGTTCTCCAAATCTCTCCCGAGAATACTTTAAGCAAGAAACTTTTTAATTACACTAAAAATCTTCTCCTTCTCGAATTCAATTCACTTTGCAAACATATTCTTCGCCTTATTATCAAAATATAAAAACCGAGTTGTTCTTTGAACGAAGGATATACTTTAAGGAAGAAACTTTTCAATTATATTAAAATCTTCTTCTCCTCGAATTCAATCACACTAGAAAAATATTCGTTGCCACTCGATCGACGTATATTACGAAAAATACAAAAACCGAGCTGTTCTCTAAATGTCTCGCCAGGATAAGGAAGAAACATTTTAATTAGACTAAAAATCTTCTGCTTCTCGAATTCAACCACTCGAGGAAAATATTCATTGCCACTGAAATATAAAAACCGAGCTGTCCTCTGAATGGAACGTCGCCTTATCGGCTGATAAATCTCCAACCTGAAAAATACCTGTAGAAAAAAAAAAAAACGAAGTGGACTTGCAATCGGCTGAAACCAGAAACCTCGCGGTGAAAGAAAGAGGCCGCTCATTGTGTTCGATTTGAATGCAAGAAACAGCCACCGAAATGTGCTTTATCGCCGGTTAAGCGATAACTCAACGTTTAGAGCGGAGAAGCCGCCCGTAGTTGATCCATTTAATGCCGCGACGACGACAACGCGTTGTCCCCGCGGGGATGATTTGTGGCGGCGTGGATTCCTCGTTTTCTAATGCCGCGGCCGTAGAAACCGAGGCGATAAATTAACGGCGATACAGGCCGCGATAAACCGAGAGAACTCGATCGCCGCGCGAGAATGAATTGCGGGCGCGTGTACCTTCGGTGGAAAACGAAGAAGGATGAGGCGCAGGTGTAAACTACGCCGATAGGCGTAGGAAACCGGAGAATGCGAAATTCCGTCTGTAAATCTCGTCGCTGCGGGGTTCCGCAACGCCAATATCGATCTGCAATTATAATCTCTCTTTCTCTCTCTCTCTCTCTTTCTCCCCCGTAGACAGAGGCGTCCAATCGTTGACATTCGACGAGAGAGAGAGTGAGTTCTTGGAGAGATCGAGTATGATCTTAATAACGATCGAGAGCCAACTTCAACGAGTTAATTTGGGCAAATGTGATACTTTCAACGACGACTAGCAGCTTCTGCTCTCTCTTTTCTACAAATCGTTTTGCAGTAGGAAAAAGGCTATTACATAGTGATCGAGCGAGAAAGAAAGGGTAATCTGTTAGCAAAAGCTGTAATAATAATCTCTAGGGGGGGGGGGGAATACAGGGACGAGACAAAATGAAATGAAACGATAACCTGTGCGAAAGGTCGTTGCGCTCTCTGGCGACAAGTTTCAGAAATAAAAAGTTGCTGCACACTATAATATTACGCACCCTAATCACTTCATCGTTTCCAATTTATAGTAACAACGTCGGTGAAAAATAATTTTCGGCGAAACTTATTACAGCCTCGCGTAAAATGATTACACGATGATCGCAAGCGAACGCGCTGATTCACGCGTTATACTAATTTAATCGATAGGATTCACGTAGAAGGGAGGGTGGGTTTTTCTTCATTCACGGGCCTCGAAGTAAGACGGGCAAGAGGGCACAAGATTTGCCGAAATAAAAAAGAAAAAAGAGAGTGGGCACCTGTGAAATCTGAAATTATGCAGATCGCTGTCCGTAACCCGGCATTTTGATAGCTATGTGCTCCAGATTAATATTAATTTAATTCCTCACTCGCGGCTATAAACGCAGCCACGGACGTCCACTGTTGCGCGGATCCTTCAAAAGGATTCCTTTCTTTTTGCAGACAAGCAGACTGATGATTAAGAGCGTAGAACTCGGGCATGCCCTCGCTTCTGTTATTACGGTTCGCCTCGCGTACGATTGTCTTGCCATCGAAAAAAATCCTCTTTTGATCGCCGGCCAACCGGGTTATTAAAATTTACCCCAGCCTTGCTGTATTCGATCGCGCGGTTGTAATTAAAACGTACGTCTCGGACTCGGACTCGGGCGAAAATCTTTCTGGAAGACTTGCAGATATGAGCGTTTCAAGAGCAGTGCGTTCTCGAGAAACAGATGTAAAGCGAGCGTTCTCTTAGACGTCTTGCGAATCTTCCAGGCTATCTTCCTTCCTCTGAATATTCATCTTCTGAGCATCCATTCCATTCGAAATTAACTCGAGCACGAATACGTGGGAATTTCAATTTCCCTCGAATAAACGAGTATGAATCGATTTTTAGACTCGCTGCTTCGAAGAAGCATTTTCTGTCAACGATGCAGAATCTCACAAACCGTGTCGCGATTGACTTAACTAAACTTGATAATTTTTTCTGTACGGTCGATATTTTTATATTGTGTTTCGTATGAAAGAGAGAGAGAGAGAGTAAATCGCGTTTGAAAGACTGGAGTGCGCCTGAATAAAGCTGACCCGGCCATCGCCGTTGCAATTTCAACAACCTTGGAACCTTTCCTCTCGCGCGAACGCTTGCACAATCTTCAAATTGCTTTGTAAATTGCAATCATTTTTAACCCTTTCGCTTTGGCAGTCCAGTGCCGTCACTAAACGGAAGCACGCGTCAGAAATGTGCACAGTGCGCGTGGTTTTTGTATATAAATGTTTTCCTAAGTCTTAAATATCAACTGTTCTTAATAAAACAATCGTGGTTGGTCAATGTAACACGTATCGTTCACATTTTTAATATTAAAAGACTTATACAAAATTATATTAGCTATTCTAAAAACATTAGACCAATTATAGTTGACATATTTTTAGATATTTACACACACACACACACACACACATATATATATATATATATATATATATATATATTACAATTTTTAATTTTTAAAAGATTAAGAATTATACCTTAAGCCGATCTATTCCTAATTCTTAAAAAACGTATATGAACTATCGTTTCATTGTCGAATGGATTCGATCGATTTTTTGGAATGAAACAGTAAACGATCGTTTTGATGTCGTAACAACAAAGAGTAGTCTTAATATGTGATTAATCCAATATGTCAATAAAATCAACAAAAAAAAAGAAAACAGTCATGGGGACGTCATTGCATGTCGGTGACGCGAACCCATAAGATTTTCCCCTACCAAAAATCGCTCGACGCGCCTAAAGAAGTTTTCACTTCAAAAATGTTTTGCTGATTACGAAGAATTTATGATTGACTACAGGTGGTACTTGTAAACACATCATATGAATGCCGAAAAAGGGGTTAACGCCGGTGCTTTCGTAAATCGCGGTTACAAAGCTTTCGTCGTTGGCTTTCGTCGAGAATTTTTCAACTTTTGTCAATTTCTTCAATCAATCTCGAACGTTTCAAACGTCTAAAAAGTCTAAAAGGTGATCAAGTTCCGAATTCTCCAAATCTAGAAAAGATACCGATGCAAAATAATCATGCCCCAACAAGCAAACACCAACTGGTTTCCCACATTGACAATTCGAGAGTTTTCGAACCCTTCAGCTGCTCATCAGCCAAAGGAACAATCCACATTCTTCGTTTAATTAAAAAGCAAATCGGTACCCCTTTCGTTACCGGCTTGATAGCCAAGGCGGTTCGGTGGTAATTAATTTAACAATTTTAATGAAACAAAGCCGGTGCTCTTTTCGCTCGGTATATTCATTCGCGGTTTAATAGTCGGTATCTCTCGTTAGGGTAACGCGTGAAAGTGCGTGTACGCGTCGGCGAGCAGCGTGACAGTGAACGTTTCCTTCGAACGTGACCCCGCGGCGTGCACCTGCCTGACCCCCGGCCGACCGACCACGTGCACGCGGCCCACGCGCCTCCACGCAACGCTTACGCAATTCCTGGAATCTTTCCAGATACCGTGCAGCAAGCAACACCGCGTCCGTGCTTGTCCACAGAGGATCTGAATCGATGTATTGACATTAAAACTAGAACTACCGACAGTTAAGACGAAGTTATTTCTACCAAAATTAAATTTGATCTCTAATAAATAAAAATAAAATAAAATTCAGTATATTATTTCTTTAATTATCACTGTGAAAGTCATTGCATCATTGCGGGGAAAAAATTGTAACATGAAATAGGAATTTTAAAATAAAATTGTAAAACCAGTCATTTTGACTGGTGTGGTAGTTCTAGTGTAAAGTCACTGTTTTTTGACGGTTTGTCTTGCATACATTGTATTTGTGAATAACTTTTACTTCAAACGACTACATAAAGTTCGTAATAAAAATGGTTAAACTATTAAAGGAAACTAAAGATCTAACTTCTAAAAACGTTTTAAACACACTAATAACATGGATTTCTACGGAAGAAAAAAAAAATCAAAAATTCAAACGAACACCAACTGGAAAAGTTGTATTGATTAATGAATCGAAACTGATTCAGTCAGATGATAACAGCATGGAAAATAATACACCTCGGGAAATGGACAAAAGAGTAAGAAAGAAAAATATTAAGAAAACAAGAAAAATCTACAAAGAAACAATTAAAGAAAAAGAATTCAATAGAAGCCAAAGAGAATGAATCTGATTTAGATGACATCAATGAAGGAATTGTATTACAAGATAGCATAATGGAAAATAGTGATGAGACCTTGCCAAATATTCTTGGAACCAGTCTAGCTGATGAATCTGATGAAGATGACGAAGATTATAAAGATGACAAGGATGTACAAATAAAGAAAAGAGTAAAAATGTTCGGTGGAGTAAAATCAAATAAGAGCACTGATTTCATTGATAATGTAGAAGATTTTACAACTGATGACAGCGATGATAAAGATGAAGCAGATAGTGATGATGAAGAAGATGAGGAATTGGGGGGAGGGAGAAGAGAATGAAGAAGCAGAGAGTGAAGAAGAGGATGAGGAATCAGAAAATGCGCGCGAATCGGAAATATGCGCCTGAAATTCGCGTGTGAGTGAAATTCGGCTCTGCGTGAAGTTTCGCCTCAGACTCGAGGAGATTCGAAAGTATGCAAAGACGCTACGAACCGTCTTTGACTAATCAAAGTTAGTGGAATTTCATTGTCTGTTTGTTGGAAGTAAATGCGAAGAACTGAAATTACTGTTACAATGATTGTTAGAAAACCAACTTGTGCCAGCAAAGCAGTACGTCCACAAAAGTATAAAGCGATAAAAGTACTCGAGTACTCGAGGAACAGCTACAAAACGAAACGAGGGGGAGAAGTAATTTTGCACGAGATGTGCACTCCACACACACACACACACACACACACACACACACACACCTCTTCGGGAACACTTCGCGTTATTTCCAAGGAACAATTTCCACCGCGTGATTGCTCGCATGATTGCTCGATCGAAAGTTCGTTTCTTCTTTTCCTACCGAGCGTGCCTCTTTCCCTTTCGGGTTCGATCGGGCACCGATGAAAATTAGGGCGTAGCGTAGAGTGGTCAGCGTGGGGTCAGGATTCGGAAACAGTCGATTTCGTGAGATTATAGGTTCGATTAAAGCGGTGGTAGGCCAGAGCGACGCTGGAATTACCTGGGTGGCTCGTAAAAATTATGAAAACCGAGGGGATTCCTCCTCCCCTTGCCTCGAGCAGCGGACTTTACGATGATTGAAATTTTACAAAACACACACACACACACACACACACACACACACACACACACAGACGCACACACAACCTGACCACGAAGTGTAAATCTCGGCGCGAAACCGATTTATTATTAAACGTTTCATTGTAATTAGTAGGGCGGAGCGAAACGGGTCAGATTAGAAAATCTTAATTAAAATTTCGTGCACGTTAATTTCCTTACGCGTTGGTCGCGCGTGACGTCGATGCAAGAACCACCATCGTCGAATCATCTTTCTTTTTCAGAGCCTCGGCGCTCCGTAACTGGCGTTTACTTCGAGCAAAAGAGAAAAAAGAAAAAAAGACGAATGAAACTAAAGGCCTAGAAATTTATGTCGTGTTCGTCGCGCTTCATAAGATCGCCGGACGTGTCTTACGCCTTGAGAAAAAAGCATCACAATTTAATTCGTAATTCATTTCCTCGTCCGAAGGAAGAAAAAAGAAGTTTACAACGTTTTCAAAAGAAACGTTTACAAAAGTTTTCTCAATTTTACAACGTCGAAGGCCACTTCTCGTTACACGCTGCGCGAGAGCCATTACCAACCCAATGCAACGTTCAAAAATCCAATACACAATTTCCTCTGAATCGTGGCTTCGCCGTTAAAAAGTGAAACTGCACGTATGCGCCGCGTGTGTGCGTGTGTGTGCATGTGTGCGTGTAAGTGAGTACTTATCGAAGACAAGTCTCGTAAATTTCACCGGATAACATCGATTAAAAGCTTACAACCAGCTTGGGTCTTATCTGGCCGTGTGGACACGTGGATTTACAAGGAAGCCGTCTTTAATAGATACCCATCGATCGGAAATGTTCGCTATGCAAATTCACAATTGGAATCTATCTGCCCTACGATCTTTGTGTTTTGCTAAGGACCACCCTTCGTGGCTGCAACCGGGCGCACGCACGAGCAGCAGTGCTATCTCTAGTTCAGGAACTCTTGAAAACCAAATCGATTCGTTTTTGCCGATTCGGAAACTTTTTTTTTTTTTTTTTTTGTTATCATCTATCTACTAGCAATTTATTTGCGAATTTATTTAGTATCACGTCAGATAAAATGGCACAGCATTGGCAATGATCATCCTGTCGAAATGGTACTTGGCACGAAATTTCGTTGATTATACATCTTTCTAACGTGCAAGGTTAGCTTTCTATCGTTTAGGTTTAACACTTTCGCTTCGGCAGCCCAGTCCGCCGAAGTGTCCTCACTGTAGAACAGAAACGCGCCAGAAATGTACACAGTGCGCGTGGTTTTTGTATATAAACAATCGTTGCTCTAATATAACACATATAGTTCGCATTATTTTTAACACGAAAAGACTTATACAAAATTGTATTTGTTATTCTAGAAACATTAGACCAATTACAGTTGACATATTCTTAGGTATTTACATATTTACAAGACTTTACGATTAAACGTTTAATATAATTAATAATGTAACGCAATTAGTTAATATGTAGAGACTGGTAATATAATTCTGTATGATACAGATGGTACTTGTGTACACATCATATGGATGCCGGATATACCCGGCGCTCGAAGCGAAAGGGTTAAAATGGTCGGTCGATAGGTGCATTTCCGGTTTTCTAGAATAATTATAGTATATATAAGATTTTCAGTCTTCGGAAGAAAAAAAGAAATTCTTCTCTGTTTTTTCGTAAACTCACGTACGAAACAATGAGAAATCTAGTTTATTTGAATTATTATTAATGAGTGATGCACTCGGGAATTTCTCCTTCCGAAATTGTTTTATTTCTCCCAACGTCGTTATGATAGTTTTCATCCTAGGCGTCTGTTCAGATATTATTGTTATTCGTACAAACGCAAATCTATATTTACATTATAAAAAAAAAAAAGAAAGCTCAGATATAAATACGACATTCCCTTAGAAGGGAAATCAATCCAGTGCAAATGGATCAAAGTTCTCAGTTCGTCACTTGAAAAAAAAAAAATAATATTTTTAAAAGCTGCATCTCTCCGACACAAAAGAATTATCAAACGTAAATTGTCGCGATAAATAATGGCAAGTTTCGTGCTCGCCGTCGATAGCCCGAGGGGGGGCCAACTCAAAATCAATACACTGTGTTTCTCAGTCGCAAATTTGGCACATAACCATTTTCCAGGATCGATCCGGCAGGTGTCCAGCGGCCCGTTAAAATATTCAAGCGCGCGATAACGCTTCCCACAGTGCATTTATTCCCACCGATATCGAACGCTGCCAATGTTTATTACCGGTCGCGCACGGTCAATTTTTGCGGTCCGGCAGTGCGAAACCGGCCAGTAAATCCAGCCGACCCACTTCGACATTGCAATTTCACGTGGCAGCGTTTCGTTGTTTGTTGCATCGTCGTATAACGTCGTCGGGGCATAACGTTCGCCGCGACGACCATCAGACGAGTTCGATTTACAACGCGAGCCTCGAGAGAATCGGTATCGGTTTGGTATATGTATATATATATTGGGTTTGGTGCCGATCCACGTGCATCGGGGAGCCACAGTGCCGTTGCACTTGCGATTCCCGAACGTTTCACCTGGCCCGGCGACCCGGCTGACCCTTCACGTCAAGTACGTCGAGCCGGGGCCCGGACGCGGGCCACGAAAATGAGAGGAGGCATGATTTATAACGGTGTAATGGGAGCGCGAGATGATACCGAGCTGTTATTGTCGAGCCCGCGAAGCGTTGCTTCGATGCCTCGCAGAGAACATGATCCTTTGAGAAAAGTCGATCGCGAGAAAAACGAAATTGCAACAAGTACGAAGAAAGAGACAGCCGCGAAGATTTCGACAACTGCTGGTGAAAACGGATTCTTTCGCGGCTGATAAAGTTGTACGCAACCTGCGAACAAACGTACAGATAATAATACTCCGAATAAGTATCTCGTTCGATAAAGTGTGGTCATTTGGTAAAAAGATAAAAAAGTGATATATTGCAGGGAACAATGTAATTACACGATCACGATCCAGCCGATCACTACTCCAATCTTGTCGGAAAATCATTCATGCTCGTCATCGACCTGTTCGACATTCCTATTCCTCGGCGAATGATCGCGACGACGCCTATGAAGACCACGAGGCGACCTCGGTTATTACCATAATTACGCACTATGTACAATTAAGCGTACTCATCGTCGTAATCGTGATCACTATCATCGTCGGAAGCAGCAGCACGGCAGTATCGGCATCATCACCATCATCATCATCATCATTATCGTACGTGGTACGTACAGGGGGCCGCGCGTTTCTGTTTCGAGAGGGTTTGCATTTAAAAAAAAAAAAAAAAGAAAAAAGAAAAAAAACGCGATATCAGGACTCTGTAATTTCCCAAATAATTCATAAAATAATGCCCGGTGTAATTGAAATACTTCCGTATGTACTTGAGCGTTTAATAAATTAACCGTCGACTGTAATTTCGACGATAATTTCGCCGGCAAACTGGCCTGGCGATCCTGAATCGATAAGCAGACTCTCACTCGACCGGCGAACCGCTGCCCACCGCTATTTAGCCGAATAAATCAAGTTTTCACAGCGATCTCGATCCGAGCGTCATTGACAGAAAGATCGTCGCTTCTTGATTGAGAGATGTCGTTCGCTGACTGATCGTTTAAAACGTACAATTTTCAATCAAGCTTCTTCTCGTAATTACAGTGCTTCAGCGTGACGATATAATCCAGATGAAGCTGCAGATATTTCGACACTGACTATTGAATCCACTGTTGCGTGGAATGTCGAAACGATCAGGTACCTGATCGATCGCTACGAGATATAAAATTGAACGATCGAAACGAACAGCGAAAGTACAATACAAACGAAGCTCATTGCGAACAATTCTTTCAAGAATTTATAATGCCATCATAAAGTCACATATTTCTCGGATCGTCTTAATTCACGTATTTCGTGTCGCGAATAATCGAGCGATTAATCACACTCGGCGATGAAGAATGAGTTTCCACGACGCAGCGTACGACAGAGAGCAAACAAAATGTATATAGAAAGAGAAGAATTTATTACATATCTTTGAGCGGCACAAAGGAGGAGAGGTTAAAACCGAATTTAATCGCGCGACACACACGTTTTCTGCTGTATCGTTTTCATTCGCGAAAGTCGATCCGTATCGATCGCAACGATCGCTTTCGAAAGAGAGAAAGAGAGAGAAAGAGAGAGAGAGAGAGAGAAAGAAGTATCGGCAGGATCGATCTCACAGTAACCAGCGTGCCTTGTAATTCATTGTCTGCCACCGGTGAACGATCTCCCGGGAGAAGCCAACTCTCTGTGCTTTCGTCTCTTTCGTTCATCGACAAAGTACCACGTCGTTGCACGTACGGGTTTTTTTTTCTCCCTTCTCCGAGAGAGGTGACTCTCTCGTTCTGTCACGTTCGATCCACTTTTATCTTCTTCGCTGAAATGTTCAACTATCGAAGTCACCGTGAAACATCTGCGACTGCGACTCTGCGTTTTTTTTCCGTCACGGTGAAAATATGAAAACCAGTGGAGAGATCAAAAGCTCTCTGCTGTCAGCCAAAGGCAGCTCGTAAGTTTGCAATTCTCGTTTTCGAATTTCTCGTCGTTCCTCTGGGATGATCCAGAGGAGCCAGAGTTTTCTTTCGAGATCAGCTTCGTCGTTTTCCGCTATACTGAGCAACGTTTCCAGAACGTTGAAGACACCGGCCGCGGCCCGATCGCCATTCAACGATTTCATAAATAACCATTATTGTCCCGTTTGGAAGGACGACCCGTTAAATTCCTTTCGAGGGAAAAAGGAAACGGGGATCATAATTTCGGGGGGCTGGGTTTTGGGTTTCGAAAATATATGTCATTTCCTCGGGAGAAAATTGAAACGACAGACAGACAGACGATCGAGCGTGATGAATCAGAGTATATTATCCTCGTCGTATATTATCCTTTGGTATACATATACCAAAACATTGGACAAACTCTGAGAATCGCCGTCTCTCGTTTGGGCGTTTCAACGAAACGGAGAGAACCAATATCATAAATCAATTTCAATTCCAGGCATAACTCGCAACTCGTTGACGTAGAAAATACTTAGAGAACGTGCGCTTCTTTTTCTTCGACATTTCTCTCAACGAATAATTCCTCTTCTCGGTGTTCCTCGATTATCCAGCTTCGACATCCACCGAAAACGCGTATGGCTGAAAGCTCGTCGTTTCAACGATATTTATTACGGACGTTGCCCGTCAACGCGCGAACGATGGCCTCGACTGATAACGCGTGGCGGCGGTTTTAAAACACGAAGCGGCTGTCAATAATGAATTTCCGTTACTGCGGCGGTGTGGCACCGCCAAGTGGCAATGAGGAAGTCGCCTGACCTGGCGAGACCACTCGCCTAAGTTCACACGCGCGTAAATTTACGCCTGACCCGAATGGGAGAGGCGAGAATCGCGGACGACAGAGGCGCGAAACCGCATATAGCTACTTTTTTCTCTTTCTTTTTCGTTTTCTTTCGTCTTTCTGGCTGGACCGCGTCATAAACGTCGATGGTCAATCCCGGTTCACTCTCTCTCTCTCTCTCTCTCTCTCTCTCTCTCTCACGCGCGCGCTCTCTGGACTTTGTCAATTTACGTTGCACGCGGGTTGCGTGCAGGAAACGTAAATCGTCGCCGTTGTTGAAGGTGTCTGGGAAAAGGAGGACCGCTTCGCGTGAAGTAACCGATGACAACGCGCGAGGAAACGACATTTAATTTTGTAGGAATTTTTGCAACGTGAGCGTGCAGCAGAACTTCTTCAATCACGGAGAGGAATTTTGCAACGGAGGATATCGACTCTCCACTCTCGCGGAATTGTACGAAATATTTGTGAACGCGACGACGCTCGGTGATTGATTTATTTGACGTCTGTGCTCTTCAGACAGAGATTGCTATCTAAATTGAGTCTCCATATTATATAAGACGCGTTCAAATGAAAAGACACCGTACGAGAGCAATTGCTGGTGAAATTACTATGCAGGTAATGTGCCTTCGAGTAAAGGATGCTAATTAAAATTGTTGCGTGCCATCGAAAGGGCACTGGTTAAATGAATGAAAAGAAAATCAATTAAGTTGATCCAAAGGATGAAAAGACTTGCTGGCTTGCAATTAAAGTAGAAAATATATAACTACGTCGGCTGACCGCGTAATATTTTATACAGAACGTTAAAAATTTTTATACATCGAGTTAAAACAGGTTTCCCTCGAAAAGCGTTTGAACGTGAACTGCGAACGGTTAATTTTTTTTCCACTGACGTCATCACGGTTAACTTTCCATTTCCGTGAACTTTCCATTTCACGGAACTTCACATCCAGCACACTTGCTCTCGTTCTCAACTTAATTTTTACGATCTACCTATGGATCGCAGTATCAATTCCAGCGGCGATTATTTTCGAGAGCTTTCGAGAGAGAATTGCACGTTCCCCTTTGCACACCGTACGCACAAACTGCTCCTCCTTCTCTTAGCCGGTGCGCTCTCTCTATCAATTTCTTTCTTCATCTTCCTTCAATTATGTTCCCCGGCTTCGGAATCTCCTCTTTCTTTCACTTGCCTGTTGCAAGTTTCTTGTCGTCCATCTGTCTTTGTCACAATTCTCTCTCACGCGCGAATTAATGAGAACAATTCAACGAAAAATTTCGTTGTTCAGCAATACAAGTTGAAATCAGATATTTCAATCTGTGCGCGAGCATAGATCTTACGATACAATATCCTTCTATTACCTTTACCCTTCATCCTTTAAACTTGTGCTATCAATTCCTCCAACCTGATCTCTCCACCCCTTTTCACTCCTCTTGCCATATCCTCCCTTTGTCTTACATTCCCCTCAACAATTTCATTTCCTTCCCCTCTCTCAATTTCCCCTGCCTCTTCAGCGTCTTTCCTCGTACGTTCTTCATCTTCCACCATGTCCCTTGCCTCCTTTCGAACAGCGTGCACGAAGGGTACGGTAGGGTACGTGATTACCAGCAGCCTCCGTGGCAGCAGACATTGCCCAGGGGTTAGAGGTCGTCCCGCCTCGGCTTACCGGCCAGGCTACGAGTAATTGCAGCCGACTGCAATCCCGGGAAACCGCATCCCTGGGCCGCATCGTCTTATTCGACGAAAAATTGCACGACTCGCGTGAACGAGCGTTCCACGCTGGATTTTTCGGCGAGAAAGTCCGCGCGGACGAGCATCGGAGTTCGTCTCGAATTATCACACAGATATTATTGCGGCAATTACGCGGCACGGCGCGCGAACGCGATATCGAATCGTTTCGTCTTACTCGTCGACGAATAAAATGGTTAATGGTCCTCCGTTATAGTTTTCTTTTTATTGGTCGCGAAAGTATAAAGGATCTTCTTTTATAATTGGTTTATATCAGAAGAACGTAACTTCGCGAAATGGCGATTACACGTGACGTTGATAATTTTTCCGTACACCTTTTTTTTTTCTCATCCGCCTGCGTGTCGTTTCAGCTTTATTGGCGTTAATTTTCATGCACCGCGGCGAGATATAAATCCGTCGGCGAGGATGCCGTGGCGTTGAAAGTGCTCAAGAAATTCTCAGGATTTGCACTTCATTTTTCTCTGTCGCTCTGTTTCGGAGCGTGTAATTTTCTGCGTCGCGATTACGACACGGGGACACGCGACATTTTAACGCGACTGTGATACACTGCGCGTAGCAACAACGGTTCGAGAAATTGTTAGTTATTATTGAAATTCCCGGCCAGGAGGTACAATTTCGCGCGCGTACCTCTCGTTTGTTCAATGGAATATCAGTTAATAAAGTCACACGATCACGCACGAAAAATTCTCATCGTACGAGCGAGACACCTGCATCAATCGTGCCCCCCCCTATTTACCACGTATCAGGTGATGGTAAACTCGGCATCCTTTTACCCAAACCGGTCATTTCCCCCTCGGCTAAAGTACGATGCGAATCTATTAAAATTTCTGAACTGAATACACATAAACATCGAACGCAACGTCGTGAATAATATAACCTGCCGAGAGTGCAAGAACATATTTCGTTATAAGCTGATACCATGTTACTCGAAATTTTACGAATCACAATCGGATTGCATAATTTATGACAATTCTTACACAAACGGGAACAGCGTCTAGCGAATCAAGCAAATAAAATTTGACGAATACATTTCACGTGTTATATTATCGTTCCATTTGATGAGAAATTATTAAATCATAAAGAGTACAGGTGTATAATCTTGTACCACGGTATTATTGATCGATGAATTCCTAGCGCGAGAGTACACTGATCATACTCAAAATCTGAACACCAAAAAAGGTAATTACTTACTCAAAGTTATTCTCCTTTCGTCACTCTGTTCTTGTCTTCGTTCCAATAACTTTCTAACAACAGAACAACTCGAGATCGAAAGCGATACCATTTCGTTTTCATCGAGTCGCTAGCCTAGTTACGTTGTTCCAAGAGGAACAAGTACTGGGTGATTATTGAAAAGTAGATAAATGTATACAAACGGGTATGGAAACTAAACTAGATGGTCAACGATGATCGAGTGAAATAATGAAAGATCGAGCCAGCTCCAACTAGGCACAAATATCCCATGACAACACTCGCATTACGCTCCTCCGAGCCATAAATACTTATCTCTAAGCACGCACCTGTCAGCGATTCATCGCCGCCCGGAAATTGATCCGTTCGTAAACTCACGTTAACTATGATCAGCGGCAAATCAGCGGTAATAACGAGCATTAAATAACGATCGACATTATAGACCAATCGATATATTGTAATCAAGTAATTCGCGTGCTCTGTATCGCCCGTGGCCACGTCGCGCCAGTTTTCATGCTGGCAAAGTTGCCGAAGATTCACCGAGAATATCGGGAATATCTCTCGTGCGCAAGCCACGATGTATCGATCCACGTATCGATGATTATCTTGCCCACGTATACCCGATATCCGGCAAAAATGTACACTCGCCGGCCATACTCGTAACGATTATCGATCATTTCCGCGCCGCTGGCCCCCACCGGGTCAAGAGTCAATGCAAAATCAACGCCGACTCGTGCTGCTGCATTCGTTCGCTATGATTTTCCTCGATCTACTGGCGGCGTGTACTCGTACGCTTAGAAAGTGTGTCAGACGAAAGCAGAGACTCGCAGATTTACTTTGTCAAGATGATGAATTCGTACGAATTACTCGAACTCGAGTTCTTTTCAAGAAATTACATCCACATACACGACGATACCGTTGATAATTCTAGAGTCCCGTGATTTCTCGAAAACATACTTCATCGGCTAGCAGCAGTTCGCAATTTCTGTCGCGACTCGAGACGAGAAAGAAATGTTAAAGTTGGAAGATGGTGAGTCTAGATCTCTCGTAGATAGATCCTCTTTGATTCGACTGTCCTTGGTGTATTAGAACCGACAACGAAGACGACAATGGCCTTGCCGGCATATTTGCGAACGACGTGATATTTCCATTGTCGGCGCGGGTGGCTCGTGGAACCAACGGGAATACACACGGTTTTGAAACGTGTGACGACACCCGTATAATGGCACGCTAACGACTCGACATCTGTCGCGTAGTTATTCGAGGAGCAAATGACGGCCTCCCTACGGGTCGACCCGTTCATCCGTCTAACTTTTGAATATTTTCCCGTCGCTTATTCGAGGCAGTTCGACGCTATTCCGCAACTCGATACCGATATACGTCAATAAATAATTCATAAACTCCGCACGTACGTACGAATTTCTAATTTCCCCACCCAATTTATTACCCGATCGTCGAGCAAAAGTTATGAAAAAAACACAATTACCTACCATCCAGAAAAGAAAAGAAAAAGTTGCACGCAAGTTTCGTACACAAGCTGTGCCGTATATCAAAGGCACGGTGAAAGCGAGAGCTCGAGCAGCGCTGGCAAACGAAGCGATACGGAACAACCATTACCGGGCCGCCCGTAACGCGAGAAGGTTGGTAAATCGCGATTGATATGCAAATCCGTCGCATCATTAGTGGGACGTACGAACGTCGGCAAAGAAGCGACGAGGAGGTGTGACTATTGCAGGAAAGAAGGCTGAAAGGGTTGCAACGCTGCCCGGCCGCGTGCATTCACTCTCGAAAGGAGGAGACACGGATGGTCATCGGTCGTTAAAGAAGAAAAATTATTTCTTCTTTCCTTCGATCCTCTCTTCTTCCTTTCCTTTCCTTTCCCTTCCTTTCCACGGATTCAAATTCAAACGGTTGCATCTGCACGACGGTCAGCTGCCACCCGGGGGTCAAGCCAATTAGAGGCGAGGTCTCGTGGTGGGAAAGTGACGACATGGCGAAAGATGAGTGAAATAGAATTTATCGACTCGATATGCTGGCACGGTACAAACAGGCTGTTGTAACTGAAGCAAGCGTTGCTTGCACGGAACCACGTGAATTTCATCGAAGAGAACGCGACCGGAAAGACAGACTATGAGCTCTATGTCCAACTTCCACCGCGAGCGAGAAATTTGCTTCGACACCGAAAGGGACACGCGAGTTATTGTCTCGAAATAATTATCGCTAAGATTCAAGCTCGATTACCGTAAGTACCTACAGCTTCATCGCGGATCCAAAGCGAGCTGGCGACGACGAGAAAAGAACAAACGCACTTCTGGTATTCACCGTGAAGAATGGCGCACGTCAGCATGATGGATAAACTCGGTTTCCCGGCGTGTTTTATCGTAAATGGCGGACGGAATATTGCGGAGGCGAAAACAGAGGTGGCCACGGCTGTGCATTACACGGGGTGGGGGAGGGGGGAGGGAGAATACCAGTAAGAGCTTCTAAGTAAGAGATTCCGTGGGAATAATTAAGAACATTTATTTGCCGAGAGAGAGCAAGGAGCATCGTTAGCAGTTGCCACCGCTGCGAAAAGTTCAACGTTCCTCGTTACGAACATTCAAAGAAGAAGCTAATCACCGTTAAGAGAAAGCATAATAACAGAGGAAGTTCTTAAATTTAATGGAAATTAGCGCGGAATACGGTGAAAGGGAAATCGGTCAATTTTTTAATAGAATTTCTCATCTAGAATACAGAGTCCAATCAAAAATTTGAAGAGAGCACGCGCCGGAAATACTTGCCGTGGGTTTTTCAATTTTTCTTTTATCCATACTTAACCATCGTCCCTATTAACACATATCCGTTCGGCATTATTTGCACCGCCATTGACCAAATGCCGGCATTTTTTCACACTATTTGTAGAAACGATATGCTCTATATAAAAACAACCTAACTTTTAAAAAGTCATATATTTTTTAATTAAATTTTGGGAAATGAAATAAAATGAATTTGTATTTATATATACACCTTTATTTAAGTTAAATAAAAATTAAATCCACAAAAAAGTTGAAATGAATTACTGAAAACATACTCGTTATTTTATTAGACAAAGTAAATTATTTTCGAAACTTTAATTTCATCAATAATTAATAGCGATTAACACCCAAGTGCTTAAACTTTGAATAAACTTCTTCTATACGCAGTACCAACTAATAATAAGTTTTTAAATTAATTTTTTTTTTTGCGTTTGCACCCTTATACGACGCAACTGAAGCTGAAATCAGTTTTTTCGTAGAATTATCTGTGTTTGGTTAAAAATTACGTTTTAATTTATTCGGATTTAATAAAACAACAATCAATTATCTACTGCAATATACAAATGACGAATTTTCGTCATGCGGACGGATATGTGTTAATACGTTTTTGAACGATACGATCGCCGTTCTAACAAAGAGAAGATCAAAGTCAAACAGACAGTTTAGCATTTCGATTCAACTCGTTCTACTGTTGAAAAAATTTCTCGTAATCACTATGCAAATCCTGTGTAAAATGGAAAGATTGAGAATCAACGATTATCTGTCACCACATTACACAGTGGAAAGCTGTTAACATCAACGTTAGCTAACTGTAAGTCTATCGAAGCCAGCTGGATTTTATACGTCAAGCATCGAGGAAGGGAATGAAGTCAGCCGTATCTTTTCGACGAGTCAAAATGTTTCTTCTCCGCTTCCCGTCGTTATGCTAATCCTGCCGTATTTTAAATTTCATCCCAGCTACGCGCGACCTACTTCGTGGAGACCTGTCATTTTCCCCACGGGTACTCTGACAGGATAATGAGCCCCTCCTGCAGGCATCGCTTTACGTTCGACGAAACAAGGGAAAACGAGTTGACGTGTTACTGTGTTGGATTCTGCTGATCGATCAGGGGAAAGCTGATACCAAGATTAAAAAAGACGAAATAATATTTTCAATTACCTCGCAGTAATTACGTCAAACAGACGAGGATGATATCGAATTTTACTGCAAATAATAATTTCTGGGAATTTACTTTTTCCTTTCTGTGAGAAATAACTTCCGAGAAGAAGGAACGATATCATTAGTAGAATATCTTCGAAACACGTTAGATGCTAATTTCAAGATAATTAATAAAGTTCCAAGGATCGAGAAACTTCGTTCCAACGTCCATTATAAATTGAAAACTTTCGTTTCCTCAAACAAAAAGTTTCCTCAAATATACGCCAAGCATCTCTCGGCGAGCTCCGTTCGCAGAAATGCGCATCGTATCGGGAACAGGCAGCCGGTAGAAAAAAAAAAAAAATTTCAAGCACGTACAAACGAAAATAAAAGAACGAAGAATCCTGGAATCGGATCGTTCTTACGTCGAGATTCCCTCGCGAGATTCCCCCGAGGGAACAATGCGAAAAGCCATTGAAGAGACGTAGTCTAGCTCGCTCCTTATGAATGAACGGCCGTTCCAGCAATGGATCTTTAAACCGCTCTCGATATCCCTTCGACGTCGAAGTAGACGTTCGACAGTCGTTCGAAGAGGGATAGTGAGAGGGAAGAAGAAAAAGAAAAAAAAATTAGACAAAAATGACCGGATGTGGATAATCCCTGCAAGACGTTACCCACGGCTACGAGTCGGTGGCGAGAGAAGTAGAAAAAAAAATAAGAGGAGGAGGAGGAGGAGAAGAAGAGGAAGGAAGAAAGGAACAACGAGAGAGAGAACAAGAGAGAAGAGAGGATGTCGCTGAAAAATGGACGATGCACGTTTTGCAGACCGAAGAGATACGGCGCTGAGATCCGGCCGACGCCTAATCCTGTTTTGAAAACTCGGTTCTCGCATGACCGTGACAAACTCGACACCTACAGATAGTTTATGGCGATGGCCCGATCCTCCAAGCCAAGAATCCCGGCGTTGCCTCCGCCATTATCTCACGCTGCTTGTCTCGAAAGTTTTGCGCACCTTCTCCGAACAGGCTGCTGCTCCTTCTTGGCCAGCCTTTGTGTATCCGAGGCGAATCTCGCGCGTTCCTCTTTCTCGCGTTCATTAATTGGCCTGGTTATCTGCGAACGCCGATCGAATCTCAAGGGTGAGCGTTCAATAAAGCGCCACGATATCGGTCGTCCATTTTTTACGCGTCTTTTATCCAACCCGTTATTAATCTTCCTTTGTGCGAGCGGTCGGATTTGATAAATA
Organism: Tetragonula carbonaria; assembly: GCA_032399595.1. Lineage (NCBI taxonomy): Eukaryota > Metazoa > Arthropoda > Insecta > Hymenoptera > Apidae > Tetragonula > Tetragonula carbonaria. Next base: position 10,724,669 of record JAUCRC010000014.1, read on the forward strand.
CTTGGAGGAAAATATCCGTGGCTATCTTGATGGGACGGCCTTGATGGTGCAGCAAAGAACCAACGTTCCGTTCATTTGCACCGGATAATTAATTAGGAACGTGTCGTTACGGAGATGATGGAGTTTCGGAGAGATTCGTGGAAACTCTTCAGAAGGATTTTTTTCATCTCCCTGGTGAGGTGAGTGAAGTGATGCAATTTCATACAGTTGAGCCAAATCTCAAACATACACTCGTTCGATAAGGTGCGTACTTTCAGTACGCGTTCCCTCAAGTCCCGTTATCTTTTCGCAGCTCGAGTCGCGTTCAATATTTCATCCAAATTAGTTCATTTGTCACAAAGCTCTTTCAAACGACAATTTGTTACCCAATGCTATCGTCCAAGCAGTCGCATATACGTACTTATCGCGACAATCAAAAGAATGAAATTACTCGGCTGAGAATTTAACCTGATTGTACAAGAATTGCAAAAAGAATTCGTGCGTATTGATGTTAATCGAAAACAATGATCTTCAAACCTCGCTCTGCTGTTTGACACGCCAATTTAAACGAATCTCACTATATTAAAAAAAAAAAAAAAAACGTACAGTTCGTGACAAACGATATCGCGACGAGTCTAACAACTCGAGCGAAGACTGTCCAACGATGCGGAAATGCGAGCAGTGGCGCGCGATCGCGTTTTGGCGATCGGCTCGATTTTGTGAGGTGGCCGGAAGAAAATTGAATCTGGCCAACGCAGAAACAAACAGTTGGAGTGACGCGGGATGATACGACGTCACATCGTCCGTCACGGCGCGTGTTTCGTACGACGAGACGAGGCAGCTTCTCCTTTTTCTCTCGGAAATCTGTCTAGTCGCGTGGCAAGTCGCAGGCGTTACCCGGAGCACGCCTTTCAAAGATCCCTAACGTCCTCTTCATCTCGTTTCGCCAAGCTAATTAACTCCGTGCCACGCGAAATGAGAAACTCCCTCTCCTTATAGTCGTCCCCTTATAGCACGTTACAATTTTCGAACGGGAACGTTTACGAGGGACTTTCACGTTCCTGTTTTTTGCTCGAAACTTATTAAAGGGTTGGGACAACAGTGCTTAACCCAATGAGATCGTATTTAAATACTACTGGTTGCTGTGAAATCAGATTTAAATACCCTACCAGTGGAGGCGAGAGCATGATTTAAAAAAAAAAATCATATAAAAATCAACGAGCAAAGATAAATGTCCAAAATTTTATGCATGCATAATACTAAAAGATTGAACTCGGCAATATACATACAATATACATAGCAGCTAGTATGATTGTTAAATGCCATAGCAACTCCATGCGACTACAGCTCGTAATTTGATGTGATTGGGTTAAAGACACGCGTTCTTGGGAATGTAAAGTATTGCGACGATTGGGATGAAGATGCCAATGGTATGTTTCGGTTCGTTAACGATAGACAGCGTGTTACAGAATATTTTACACGTGTATAGAATTGAACGAATTATTACGCTGTTGAATCTCGACGAATATCTTTCAGATATCAGAGATCACTATTTTAGTGCCAGATAGTACTCAGAAACCACTCTATGAACGCGTCGAAAATTGCTAATACTGAATATCGTTCGCGAAATCGATACACACAGAAAGCAGGCATTTAAAAAAATCTAAATATACCGAAAAAAAAAATATATGAGAGTAGCCAAGCAAAAATATCGGGCAAATGAATCTACGAAACGGTCTGTAATCCATTTTATCCAACGTAACAGTAGCAACGAACCACTCCTTCATTCCGTCTCTCTATCAGCAAACACTCATCACCGCCTAATCCCGCAACAATCCTCAACATTGTTCCCAATCCGTATTTACCATTCGTCCCACCAGAAACAAATCGCTCTCGTATTTCCGTGGGCCGTAATTCTTGCTCGCCGATCTCTCTGCACATGGAAACTGACGGTCTACCAAGGAAACGGGGCCCACCGCGATAAATCAGCGGATTCGTTAGCGGAATCTTCCTGAATCCATTTGTCCGGCAGCCGTGTCAGCCGAGCAGATCCCGCTGTTTCGACAACGCGGCTTTCGTGTTCGAGCGGGTGACCTCGTCGTTTTTCGAGTCCCTTCTCTCGAGCAGCGCCGACTCCCTCGTTCGACAGTCTCGTTCCTCCCTTGGGAACGTTGGTACGCGCATCTGCACGCTTCATTGAACATTCCGCGCGCGTAACATTGTGCAAGCCACCGCGGCTCAGTTAACGGCTGGCATCGATATATTTATGGATCTCGCGTACACGCGGCGACCGAAGCTGACTGAGATTTTTCCGACTAGACGTATCGAACGATCTGGTCAACCACGGTTCATGCCCTCTCCTCCCCCTCCCCCACCGCTCTTGCCTATCCGTTAATTAAATTTATTAGTCGCTCGATCACCGAGCCTTTCGTCTGGTTCCACCGGATGCATATCCCCGGCGTTTATACACATACGTGGCCAATCGTAAATTTCCGGATGTTTGATTTATCAGTTTATTCGATCGCGCCCCTTTGATCCCGCGTAGGTGATCACTATGCCACGAAGCGTATGATTAACGCGATTAAAGCGGTCGCCATTCCCGCGGAACTCGCGGCAGGAGAGATTTTTAAGTCGCGAAAAGTTCTGCGAACTGCAACTGAACGATGAAGAAATAGAAATCTGGACTCGATAAATAAGTCATCTTAAAAAAAAAAAAAAAAACGTTTTAAACGCCTAAATAATAAATTTCCCGCTTGACTGGATTCGAAGGCCAGGGGGTCACGTGTCGCGCAAACAAGAAGCAGGACATTTTTATTCCCTCTCCACCTTTCACCTTTTATAAACCCTCTCTCCCTCCCTCGCGTCGCATATGCACGCGTGAATACAGTCTACGCATTGAATTTCACGTGGATCGTGCCCCCTCACGAATTCACCAGGCTGGATTTATCGCCAAGGGAAAAAGCTCGCAGGATATTCTCGTAATCCTTTGCCGTGGACCACGATGCCGGCATCCCTTTGATACGTGGGCGTGGATCACGCAAATCGAATCGGTGGTCGTTTCATCACGTCTCGTTCGAATCACACCCATCCCGTGCAACAGAGTCTGATTATAATTTATGCCCTTCCTCGATCAATCTTCCCGGCTTCCGTCCTCTAATCAATACAGAGACTCCGTATAATTACACGCCGATTTTTCTTATTTGAAACAGCAGTAAGTAGGAAAGATTCTCTTGCTTACGTGATTGAAAGTATCTATTTAAGGTATTTTGCCGAAGATTACAAAATACCGTGCTCTGTATAATTATGCGATTGCGCGATTGAGAGTAAATTACGATCGGCTTGACTTCATTTAAAGTTTACAAGTTAACGCTAACCGGATGTATTTGCTTCGTGCCATCCTCGCAGTTCTTAATTATGATAAAACGCGATATTAAAAATCGAACGGAGCAACTAACTACGTTCTAGTTCAACACGCTCTGAAACTTTCCTAATATGTACACGGTTAATTCCTGTAGCGTAGACGGTATCTTATGAATAGCGCGAACATGTGCAATGAATCGTGCAGCGCGTGTACCTCGTGGAAAGGATATTCCATAGAAATCTGGGTTATTCCGCGCATCCGACGTTGATTGTAATTTATTCCGGTCGCAGGCAGAAACGCTTCCGTCGTTGGCGAAATAGTCTCTATCTTTGAGATCGTGTTGCAATATATCATAAGTCGTGATTTCACCGTGTCTGGGATGTGAGTTTCTGCTATGGTTTACTTAGATATCGTGCATTTTCCACAAAGAGGGATAAATATCTTGTGGAAACATTCTGAATATTACTTATTACCCTTTAATTAGATAAAAGCTGTTACTGTTTGTTCGGCAGAATATCTAACTTATCCCTCAAAATTTCGAAACATTTCCAACACCGGAGTTTAGAACAAAACATTCACGCTCTAATTTGCGTATCGTTTTCCTGAATGCTACTGATAATGGTCAACAACCATTATGCGAGATGTGATTAAAATATATTTGTATTTACATTAATTATATGTGAAACATTAATAATTAATGAAAAAACGTTATTATAATTTACAGTAAAATTAACGATATAATTTATTAGTATTTAATAGATATTTTCATAAATTGATGTTTTGAATTAATGCATTACATATTTCAATTTATAGAGAATAGAATAATAGAAAGTAATCCTAATCACATAAATATGTGCAGAAAATGTTACACAATACACTAGCACATTATCAGTGAGCTGAGAAATTTTTTATAAAATTACTAAAAAACTATGATCATCATGTCCAATATCTTTCATCCAAGTAGCACCTGGGAACATGAGTGGAGTTCTGATAATGGACATGAAAGGTATTAAACTTAATCTAACAGACTATCTAACAGACTATTGTATCATTTTATTTCAATCTCATAACTAAATTCTTTCAGAAATTTTTAAAAGAAAATGTAATAACTAAATTAAAGAAGATACTAAGACCCTATGAAATCAAACAATTGAATTAAATACTAATAGAATTCAGGCGACTTCATCAAAGTACATTTTTCAAAATGCAAAAGCAGTGTTCAAACTTATTACTTTCATTAAAAAATTTGACTACTGTGAAGTTCCTATCTTCTTGCACATAAAATTTCATATGTATTTCTAGAAAAAATTCAATTCTAATCTTTCAATTTTATGCATCAAACTCTATTAAAGTTAATAATTATAAAACTCAATTAATTAAATCAATCAATAAAAGAGAGAACTATGACTGGAAATTATGAATTATTATAACAATTGTAAAATAGATATATCACTAATATTATTAAATAATGATTGTATTTTTCATAAAAATATCCAACTTTCCTACTAAAATGCTCAAACAAAATCATTTTCATATTTATAATTTATAATTTAAATATTTAAATTTGTTGAATATTTTCTGACTTTACAAATAATTATTATGAACATATTTGCATACGTACATATATTCAAATTATTAAAACTGTTAAAATCATGTGCAAAATGCTCAATTCTGATCTAATGCATATAAAAAGCCATGCAAGGAAAATGCCACTACTCATCAAAAATTCTACATTATACAACCAGTCACCCACGCCAATTCGGACCTTTCATCCTATGACATGACTGAATGACTGGAGGAATAAAAATGCATGTGACTCACAATGTTGCAGGGAACCAGAAAAAATCATCATGCGTCACCATCATCAAGCAGGAATTCTAAAATCCCATTGTAAAAATGAAGACTATGGAAAATCTGTAACAAAACATAAAATATTATTAATTTGTTTCTGAAAGCACAATAATTGAAAAATGTGACAATACAAAATTTAATAGAGAATAAAAACTTTTCAAAATAAAATGTAAAAAATTAATATGTAATATACTTACATTTTTGACTCCAGAAGCACAGATAGATCATAAGGAGAGGTAAAAGTGAAACAACCTTTAATAAAATGTATAATATAAAAATTTATTCTTAACATAGAAGTAACTGAGATTCACTGACAAAATACTTACATTTTTACTTTTAGAATATCCTTGGTTCCTCTCCAGAATATAGAATGAAGTGGAAGTTGTGAGTAATCTTCAACAAAATGTAAAATGTTTTTATAATTCATTCTTAAAACAGAATTAATTAAAATACAATATATACATAAAGATACTTACATATTCTTCGATCCTGGAGAGGTTATACACTCTTGCACGAAACACTGACTCTAATACCGAAAACGAATTTAGACAAAAATACAAAAAGAAAAAATAAAAGACTATTAAAGCGTTCGTTTAAATTATCATAATCGGCGAACAAACACTGATTCTAATTTCGCGTACTGTTATAATAATTGATGATTATGTAGTTTAATCTAAACTACTGTATTCTAAAAAAATATTTAAAAATTTTGCGTTGCGCGCGATCACAAAATATTTCTGAAAACAAAACTAAATTAGACAGTGGTAAAAGAAAAGAAGAAAAATATTGTTCGAAAGTGTTTCCAAGAAGTGTAAATTTGAAAACTAAATATACTTGAAAACGCAAAACACAACAAAGAAATTGCATAAATCTTACTTATCTGCTTTCCCACTCCTCAACGCAATAAAAATGAAGATACTACTATAGACAATTTGTGATCAAAATATAGTCAAATCTTTTTCAAATCTTTACTACGTAAGTCATGATTTAACTATGTAACATAGTAATGTAATTCTTATAATAATTGTAAAGTATAAAAATTAAAAATATACCAAATATTACGAATAGTTTTATCAAACAAAAAGTTACATCTACCGTTTGAATTTGTTACAATAAATTTTACCTTGAATCTGCGTGAAAAATCATTAAATTATTCGTCAATCGTCATGATGTCATCCATATGTCAAACTTCCATACGTTAAACTTCCGGTTTTATTTTACAAGCTACGAATAGAAATTTGCTAGTAACCGCAATCAAACAGTGATCTGTACGTGAGAAAATCAAGATTTCAAAACAAAAACAAGTAAAATTAATACTAATTATATTAATATAAAATAACAATTGTACGTACTTTGGCCGCAAGTAAAAACTACGTAGTAAATTCTGATACGGAAAGAATCGACGAAAGAACGGAACAATTCGAATGATGGTTTGATTTTATTACAATAGTGTTTAATAAAGTGTTAACTAATCACGTATTAATGAAACGAAGCTAACAATATATACGTAGTAACAAAATAGTAGTGAAATAGTAGTGAAAGTGACGTCCGGCTAATAGGTTATCTCAGCATTATATTATGCAGCACGAGAGATGCACGTCTTATTGGTATGAGTTTTGACACCTGAATGGCGCCACACATCAAGCCTCGAGAATTTCCAATTGGTGGGGGTTCCGCCGCGCGCGAAATTTCATACAATTAGAAATTTTCTAACATTAAATCTCTATCAGTCAAGATTAAGAAATAATAAAGGTAAGTGCAAGAAATTAATTTTATATCAAGTCTTATGTGATTTAAGTTTAGAATTCATTATAAATAATAAATTTATATAAATCATATTTACGTAAATTATATTAATTATTATATTTATATATTCTTTATAAATATTAATTATGGATTTATAACATTGTTAATGTTATCTATTATTTATACGACTACTATAATAAGTTATTTAATTGTTTCGACAAAGTTGAATGAAAAAGTCGGTCTAGAAAATTATGCTTTAATTTAGTAATTAAAATACATTATAAATATTTATATCAAGTGAAAATATCACAATTTAAAGATTACTCCAAGTGGAATTATTCGTACAACGTGAGCAAAAGGGTGTGATTCTGGCATGAGCGTAAAACGTGATAACGACAGTGGCAAGGAAAATATATTCAAAGCAACTTTTAGCCATTTCTCTCACAATTGACTATATTCTATAGAACTGCAGACACTACTACATACAGAAAAGGGGAGAGCAATGCACGTGGCCACTTTCCGCGTTGGCGACCTACGAATTTACGAACATCCTGGACTACCACTATCTTCCCTCTACTTGGACACGTAGCGCATCCAGGCCGACACAAATACGAACGTTTCGCTGTCGACACGCTACGGGCATGTTTTCTCAGCTGGTGCCCTAACTCTCGATCTCGAACGATCTTCCCTTCACCGTGTTCCGTGCCACGGTGCAGATCCTGGTGGATCCTTTCAAGACACGGTCGGCTACCCACAAAGGATCTGCCCTTTCATACGCACGTTATTATACTCTTTACAGAATATCGTTCTACCTTCTCCCTTTGTGGAAGAAAGAAGAAGAAGGGAGAAGACGAGAGAAGAAAAGAAAGAAAAGGAGAACTCTTGGCCTGGTGACGTGCTGGCGTGTTGGTGTTTTACACGTGTATACATACATGCGCCTACGCTTTGTCGATCGAGCCTAAAGGCAGGGTGGACGACGTTTCGACGAAAGCCTCGAGATTTTCTCGTTTAATTTGTTGTTATAGCTGCTTGAGACGCGCGGATCGTTCCATTCCCTCGGCCTACGATCTTCAAACATTCATTATGTTTTTTTGTAACACATCCACCAACGCGGCTAGAATTGCGGCTTTTGCGCGGCACCTTGTTTGCTCTCTCCAATCGTGCAGAGATCTGTATTTCGTCGCGTTTCCCATCCAGCTAACCGTCTGTATTAGTGTAGAGAGGATATGAGGGTGAATTAGGGAGTGTTGCTATTGTGCGTGCGGGTAGAAGCTGCGAAATGTGGGCGCTGCTCGGAAAAAGGGATTGAAAATAATAAGCGATTAATGTTGTAATACCTTTTTATAGGTATCTTTGGAGACTCGAAAAATGTTCTCGTTCGCAAAATATTTTTATTTGCCAAATGAAAACATGCATTTGCATTGTACTTTCCTAATTGTAAGCTGAATGAAAATAAGACGATGCGCAATGGATAGAAATTGCGGAACTCACGGAACTCAATTGAGCAATTGATCGCATCCTATCGACGATTGCGCCACGTCTTTGCATCTGATGCGATTAGGAAGCGGTATTATCGCGGTCCATTAGCGATTGTTTGTAAGAAAGAGCAAGTCAATCTTCCGCGTTCGATGAATCGTGAGAAATGCGGTTCAGACAACCTCGAAAACCCAGTGAACCGTTCACGAGGCCTAGGCGGATCTCTTCTATCTGATTTGGCACGTTTTCCCCTCCTGTTTTCCGTTTTCGGAGCATGCTGTTAGCATTCCTCGGCAAACAGTGTGCTTGGCAAAATCATGCGACGAATCTCTCGGATTCGATGATAATGAAAATAGCCCTGTAGATTGTTAGTATCTTCCTACACGATCTGTAAAAGTGCTGAGAAACACGTGACGAGCATCTCTCGAAGGAAATATTGGGCCCATGCATTCTAAAAGGAGCTGGTTCCTTTCTTTCACGGCAGTTTTGAAATCCTCCTCTGATATCACGCCATCGCGATCCACGTCCAACTTCTTTATTAACAAATCTATCAAGTCCTGGAAAAATACGCGAGACCTCAATGAAACTCGATAAGCTGCGATCTGTTGGAACACTCTCGTGCACTTTCGTAATTTCAATTATCAAAGTGTACCTTCACGGCTTCGTCTGGGTTTTCATCGTTCTGCAGTTTAATTAAACATCCGCGCATCATGGGGAATATATGCTCCTTTTTTAGTTTGTGAGTTCTCATGCTATCGTACACCTAAATATTAAATTGCGAAAGAATGGTAGGGAAATTAATTAAAGAGGTAACAAATATCGAGGGAAGCTGAACGAAGATAGCTGCATACTTGATAAGCAAAATGAATTTTCTCGTCTAAAGTACCACGAAGAAGCACCGATAGACTCTCGATCCATTGATCACGGTTTATCTATGTTATAATTTATAATAATTAATCTTCATTTATGTTATATCAATTTTTTAGAGAAAAAGAGTATCGATGAGTGGTTCATAAATTAAGTGTGCCAATAGATGGGTGGAATTTAGTTTCGGTATGAATAAAAAAGTGTTTTTAGGATAAAATGGATAGCTCGAAGTGCCTAGATTGACTGTGGAAGAAATAGACAGAAGAGAGAAAAAAGAATGAGTGTGGAAAAAACAAATGTTTCAAGCAGGGCAGTTTTTGAGTGTGAATTGCAAAGAGCGCATCAAACAGTATGGAAACTGTAACTTTGTAATTATTCATTAACACTAAACGTACCGGCATTTTACGTATGCCTATCTTACCATAAGGGGTCATTTGACTCTTTATGAATAAACGTTGATATTTAGAAAGAAATTCTTAATTTATTAAAGGAAATAATTCGCAAAATAACTCCTGATTTCTAATAAAATAATCAAACTTATATTTTTATTTAAATAAAAAAAATAATCAATTAATTGCACTGTTTTATAAAAACAGAAAGCGAGAGATTGAATAATCAGATAATATAAGAATTTACAGAAAGTCAGATTAGCGAAAGAAATAACAATGAATGTACGATTTTAAAGTAAATTTTGAAAACGGGGTCATTTGACCCCGCTTGGTGCGTTTAAGTGTTAAATTAGTGTAAGTACATTAGGTTTTATTTAAAAATGATCTTAATTAATATTTAACGTTGTCTGAAAATGATTTACCTGTAGAGCATTTCGTTTGTCAATAACGGAAAACATTTTGTCGACCAGTAAGTGGCGAATATTTTTCGTGAAGTCTAAACCAGCATGGAATATGTCACGAAATATTGATCTGCTTATAGGGCCTAGTGTTTTGACGCATTTACGGTGAATAATTGACAAAGCTGTCGATTGACAGATTAATGAAGTTAATAAGAAGTTATGAAAAATCGTGTAATTTTCGTTTCTAACCCTCAACTTCTCTCAGATTGAAATGCGTAGTGCGTGCCAATCTTTTGAACCTTGGCATATTCTTTGTTCTAAAAACGATCTCTGCCAAGGTATCATTTAACATATCTACTGCCTGTTCCGCTGGCATTTTGAATATTCGCACTTGGTAATTTTGATCGCGAAACTTGAATAACGAATTTACTCCTTGACAAATGTCACGTGTCTTTGATATCGCTTTCAATCTACAATCGATCTGTTGCTTTATTTGTTAATTTCATGATGTTCTATGTATTTCGATGCTATTGCTGCTAGCGTTAGAATAAGTTTAATTTAATCAATTTAATTTATCAATTAATTTATTTACATTAGTGACTTTTTTTAATACAAACGAAATAAATAGTGTAATATTTCACGAAATAACAACGGCCCATTAGCTCAGTTGGTTAGAGCGTCGTGCTAATAACGCGAAGGTCGCGGGTTCGATCCCCTCATGGGCCAAGTTTCTTTTTTCTTTCCCAATTTTATTTATATTTAGTACTATATTCTTTGGACCAACAATTTCAGCAATTATTTTTGTACAAGTAATATTTTTACAGCTGAATCTATTTTTCTTTTATCAAAAGTATATCTGCAATATATAAACGAGTATCTGAACAATTCTGATTTATTCCATGAAAGTGATAAGAAACATCGCTCGACTTATCACGATATTTGGCTTATAAATGCAATAGGCGTATTTTATGTCTATTTATTTATTTATTCCTTCTTCACAAGATTATTAAAAAATATTGTTATTGAAGCCAGTTAATTAGAGCGTCATGCTAATAACGCGAAGCTCGGGGGTTCGATCCCTTCATGGGCCAAATTTCTTTTCCTTTCCCAATTTTATTTATATTTAGTACTGTATTTTTTAAACTAACAATTTCAGCAATTATTTTTGTATAAGTAATATTTTTACAGCTGAATCTATTTTTCTCTTATTAAAAGTATATCTGCATTATATAAACGAGTATCTGAACGATTCTGATTTATTCCATGAAAGTGATAAGAAACATCGATCGCTCGACTTACCACGATATCTGGCTTAGAAATGCAATCGGCGTATTTTATGTCTATTTATTTATTTATTCCTTCTTCACAAGATTATGAAAAAATATTGTTATCGAAGCATATACAATTCCACGGGGAAAGTTGTCGCGAAATAAAAAAAATTCATTTATATGGACCACGTCACGTGAAAAGGTTGCATATACAATGACTGGAATATCGTATAGGATTCGCGGTCCAGTAGGAATAAAAATGAGTGGAATAAATATAGTTTCGACTCTCTTTCTCCTGTCACATGCGAATTGTCACGTGGTTTTAGGAACCGGCCACGACCGTTGCTTTGAACGTAAACGAAATATTAAGATTCTGGGAAGAACGGGGTTAGGAATTTATGCAAGTTGGCATGAAAGGTTGAAGTTTTATGTGAATGAAGCTGAACTTCTGAATGAATATAAATCGAGTAGACTTAACTACGCGATGTCCATTCTGATCCCGTAAAGGACGGGCCAATTCAGGGAGAAATGAATGAACGAGCAAGGACTGCATGCAACTGGTAGTTTCACGATATTAATCGCGAATTCATGCAGCATAGAACAAATGAAAAGAGCAATTTTTCCATCGCCGAGAAGAAATCTGCAAATCCCGGTTCAACTGCGCGCGATCGTAGTTAGCTACCAAGAATCGTGAAAGCAAAGTGAAAGATTCTGGGCGACCCGTGGCGACGCAAACGCAACATCATCGAGGCGTTTACTGGCGAGGCGATTTCAATGATCTGAGCTGAGCCCGGGTCGACCCCTGTCACCGTTAAGCACTCAATCAAGCCCAACAGGCTTCGAGCGAAACAATACACGCGCTCGCGTGTACCCGCGAATGAAATCTCGAGTCGCGCGTGGGCGTCGCGCTTGATAATATGCACCCGCGGCGAACAGCGAGCCTGATCCGCGACGACAGACCGGAGCGGGGACGCACGAACGGGCGCAAGAAGTTCCTTTCTTCTTGCACGATCTCTATAATCACGGGCTCATTAGTCGTCCGCCGGCGGATAAATTACGACGAGGGCATTGTTTCGCGTAAGTGGGTACTCGACGAGCACCGAGCAAGGTTGCATCGGTTTCAACGAAACGCGCCATAAGCAGTTGCCAGTGCTGCAGACTGGACTGCTTGTGGTAGGCAACGACGTAGGGAACGAAAAGAGGGAGGGAAGACACGACGAGGAGAATTCCTGGTGTCTTCTCGGGCTTGAAACCGAACGACCGTAATCTTGGGCTATCTAACGTTGTAAACGTAGCGAGGTGATGATTTGCGACCTCCCCGCAGCGAACGTGGCTCGAAGGAAGGAACGCCGGAACCAGCCTTCTCTCCTTCTCTCCTTCACTCCTCCCCCTGGACCCCCTTTAGATTCAATTTCGCGGGGCGTCAGCCCGCTGACACGACGTCCGCCCACCTTCTTGCAGGACGTTGATGTACGATACGGTGCACCGGGCCCCGGACGCGTGAAACTTCGGAAGATTCGCACGAGACCGGATTGTTTTTCGAACCGTAAACGCTTTGCAAAGTAACGCGTTCGTTTTCTTTCTTTGGGCGCCGCTGACGGTTCTCAGCTGGCTGAAGGAGAGATTGAAGCCGCGAGGAAATAGGGTGGAGATGAAGTGTTGCCTTTGCGGTTTAATGGTTTGGAATTTTTACAAGTTTTGCCGATCGCGTCTCGGTCTCGGCCCATGAAACGGCGATTCCAATTCCAAGCGCTGAGTAATACGAATTTGATAAAAAATCCAAGCACCACGAAATGCACCACGTACACGGGATGTAACATTTTAAGCATATTCCTGCGTACTATTACACGTCTTTTTTTACTTCCATTAGAATTAACTTTGTTCGCAGGAAATGAACAGATTTATACAACGTTTCATTCCGACATGATATAGCGTGCAACTCATTATCTAAATGGAATGCTCGGTACATTTTACCGCAAAACCATAAACGTGTTCTACCAACGAAATGAATAATAAAGTAAAGTAATTTCAACAGAAGGATTCATTTTCAACATGATCGCCCAAAATAATGCCATTACGTTGCCTGATATATAATAGCAATATTTAAATAGCAAGTCAATGATATTTTTATCGCTTGAATCTTTCTCTTGCAAGAAATTTTATTCCCACAGTTAATCGAAGGATCAACAGAGCGTGTCGAGAACTCCAGAAAGCTCACTCTCCGTTTCTCGAATGTTCGACAAAAATGACGTTGTGCCAGTCCAATGGGAAAACCTGGACCAGTAAATGTACATACACTTCGACGCGTTAATTGAGACACAGACAGGCCAGCAAGAGTTGCAATAACTTACGAACGATCTAGCTACTAGGATCTAGCCGTGAGAAAGACGCATCCTCGCACGTGTTTCGCAATTTTACATTTCACGAGGTAAATGGCAATGGATCGCATCGTTATGCGTTTTAAAGGTTGATTTCCACCAGTGCACGCGTTCCATGGAACCGCATTCTGCAGGAAGATCGTGTACGAAGAGGTCGTCTGTGAGGAAAAAGGCACGATCCATCGGAGAGGGTGTTCGATCGAGGCTAAGCTGTCGTTACGCAAGCATCGGCATGCAACGCTTCCATCATCTATTCGCACAGATTTTATTCACTGCGGATTTTACATACAGGAGCAAGATGAAGACTGTGTAATTAGAATTGGTCGAGATTATGGTTTGAATCAAGATGAAATTTGTCGTTCGGGAAAGTGACGAAGTGATCCAGACAATGATGTTTAGACAAGCGCGGAATTGAGGGAAATATAGTTCGATAGATTTGATGAATTGATCGAATTAAATGTCGCTAGAGCGGTTGATTGCAGTGAAAGCAATAACAAAAGATCAGACTCAAGTTGGATTATTATATTTTAAATATCTTCTTAAACGATCTACATCCAAACTTGAGGTAGACAATTATGAAATGACTACTCATCTAGCAAGAAGTACATAAAATTACCTCCCCCCCTCCCGGAAAAAAGAGAAATAATATCGACCTAACACTGTTTTTGGGCCACTCCCTCGCGGCCACATATCTTACAGCTTCTAACCGGCGAACCGAGCTCGCCAAGAAGGATCATTAACAAGACTGGGAATTAATTAGAAATTCAAATGGCGTCGAGCCGTGGTCTCATAAACAACAACAAGCGGGCGCTGATCGTGGTCTGCATGCGAGGCTCTCCGATATATAAACACCACCGTCGAAAAAATCTCGTGCCTGTCCCCTCGCGCTTAAAACTCGCGCGGAACGTTTTATAGGCGAGGATCGCGCAGATTCGGCGCGCGAGCTGGTCCCACCGCGTCATTTACAAGCGATGCAAGCGCGGTCCATCATAAATTTGGCTTCCTATCGGCGGCTGGGATCGTATTTATCTAACAAATAATTATTCCCGATTATCTCGCGGCCTGATGCATGCGTTGGCAAACAGAGATCAAAGATACGGCGGCCGACATCACCGTGGGCCTTTGTTTAACGCTTAAACCAAGCCGAAAGGCAGGCGGTCAACAATTTTCGCCTTTATTTACGACGTGGCGCTGCCCCGCGACGCCGTGGTGTGCGTGCACGTGGGTGTTGATGCAAGGGTTGAGCGCCTATTACCACGCGGTGCCTTGGGGGTAAGACTACCCCGAGATGCCCGGTGCAATCAAATTCTAGAGTTATTGCCGTGTGACTGCACGTGTTCCACGGCCACGAACGCCGAGCCGGCGTTTTCACGATGATTGTTTTTGCTCGTGTCGTGCGTGATGTTATAGACCTCCCTTCGTTCTCCTCCTCGATCGTTTCGGCCGAATGCAACAGCAGGCCAAATAAAGTGAAAAATGAATTTATTTAAGTGTTTCGACTTCGCAGCGTGAACTCTCGAGTCGAATTCAGAGGAGGCGTCAATGAATTTTGATCGTGCGAAGCATCGAGGCAGGATAAGAGAGCAGACAGAGAGACCCTACTTGCCAAGGGCAAGTCCGTCGTGATGAAAAAAAAACAAAAATCAAACAAGGATTTCCTCGATGTGGGGGAAGATTGATTAATTGCTCGAGGAAATAGCAGCGGTGAAATGTTTCCTTAGGCACTCGCTGTAAAAACAGACCTGTAGCGGCTGTCAAATTCATCAGCGAGAGAATTCATCCTTCTTAATGGAGTCTACACTTTGCTCGCACGAAAAACGGGAAATGATTGACGGTCATAGGAGGATTTAATTGCTGGCAGCTCGACGTTGCTACAGCTGGCCGACTGTTTTCACAATTGTCAAACATCTTCTCACGTGCATTTTCCATCGTTGCATTTCTATCGAAGCCGAAATTCTTCACGTCGAAATTCAGTTGTTCTCTCTTGCTTCTTTTTTTCTTCCGACTTATCCTCTCGCGTCGCGTAGAAATAAATGCAAGAAACGGAACGTTCAAGTGATCGTTTGGCATTGAGAAAAAGAAAGTCCGGACTGCATATCGATCCTCAACCAGGAAAATTCCCACAAAACGAACGTCGACGGGTGGCTCGCGTGTCACGCGGAATTGTTATGTAACAACATCGTAGTAAGTTGTACGACAAATGTCGAACGAAGGCTCGAACTAAGTGAACCGTGAATCGATGGGATCGCTGAGCTCGCAAGCCGCCCCCGTCAGGAATTCTTCTCTTCGTTTGCTGCGTTTTCCCCCCATTGTGAATGGAACACCTTTGGACCTCATACCGAGACATTGTGCAACTTTTACGAACAGAGAATCGGCAGTCCTCCGGGGGGGACGGAGGCCGATGCGTTCTGCCCGATGAATGCGTGGGTGGCGGAGTCACACACCGCCAGAAAACTCGAAATCCGGTCTAATAGGGCGTTCGAACGTTACAGCACGGCTCGTTAAATTTCTCGAACGCCCGTTTTACCCTGTCGCGGAAAATGTATTTGGCAATACATTTGGTATCTCCATTGCAGAAGACATTTCGAAGTCCGTGAAGTCTCCTTTGTTGGAGTAATCAATTTTGGCGTTGATAATCCTCTGGTAATTCCACTGTCCAAGTTCCAAGAATCTACGTAATAATTGAGAAAAAGAAAGCTCCCCGTCGACCGAAATTCAGTTGTATCCCATCAGAAAATCTCATCGCCGTCAATTACAGAAACGTGCAACAGACCGCCCCCAATTATCGCAAGCTTGTACGAAAGATATGTCGAGAGCGTGTGATAAACTGCTGGCAATTTCCGGCGTATTTATAACCGACGAACACGTACCTACCCCTTTTTATAAATGGACCGAGGGGCATCAGACAAATGGGGTGGTTTACGTCTGTGGTGTTTCGAATAAACAGTCGACATGTTCGCTCGACGAAAACCTATCATCCCCTATCAACGCGTCCGGTGAGGCTGAAAAATCGCGTCAGTTTCATCACGGTGTCTTTTCTGACACGACCGAATCATCGAGGTTCTTTAAGAGGTGGTGGGCGTTGAAACGTAGCCTGTCTCGCCGTAATGGCACAAGTTCGGCTATGGTCGCGGCCAGGAAAGCTTCCAATGCTGGATTGAAAGAATAAATTACCTAACTCAAGTAAAAAAATGAGGAAATTATTCTGGAAGCCTTTCAAAGCGCCTTACGTGTGCTACGGTTACGTTCTTTAATAGACTTATAGTGAACGTGGGGGAATATGCTCTAGCTCGAGGAATATTTTAATCGGGAAAGCGACTTTTCCTCGTCTTATTTCAAAATTCTTAGCTCTCTTTAATGAAATAAAACTGACGTTCTTAACGCCTTGGCGCGTGCGTTAAACGTTCCGTCGTTTAAATCCTTATCTGATATAAAGTATTTTTAACGGAGTATATAGTTTTCACGGACAATGGAACCGCCTTCGAAAAAATATTCTTTGCACGATTATGTACAATCTACATCTCGGCTCACGGTTCACAGGGAGCAGATGTCCGCTGACAAAACGGTGGCATAAGAAATATTTAACATACAGGAGTGAAAGGGCCAGCATTCCTAATTTTCAGTCTGGCCAGCATCCAATCTCAGCCGTCTGAGATCCACAATGCCGCTCTATTTCCTTGACGCGTATACAATCGCGTCATAGTAATCCTGTTAGGAGACGCTTCGCTGGCCAGAATACACCCTGCTGCGAGAAGAAAAAGGGGGGTGCCATCTCTCGGTCGGGACCAACCAATCTCAGCCCACGTTAAAGCCAACTCGATTTATCGCAAAATAGGTTCTGCCTACTGCCGAACGTAACTAGCATCCAGTAGACCTGCTCCGGACAACCTATCACCAGGTTTTGCAAGGGGAATTTTATTCCCGGTCGAACGGATCCAATGAACTTCAGCAAAGCGATTGAAGTTTATGATGACTAAGTATTCAATATTCTCGAAATATATTGAATTTTCAAATTCTCCCAAGTCTCGGACATGTTTGCTCAATTCCTCCTTTTCCAAATAGAGGTCGAAAGACAATTATTTACCACCGCCGTGTACGAATATTGTCCAACATTCATCGTTTCTCGATAGAAGTTTCCTCCTCCAAAAGAAAAAAGTATGACCCAGAGGCAGCTCGAAATGCTTTTTTGTCGAGCAAACGGAAAGCACACGTACGCAGCCGTAGAGTAAGTCGAATTTCTCCGTTCGTCCTCGTGCACGCGGAGAGAATCTCGACAAGGCTAAATAACAAACACGGTCGATACATCGATGTATAATTCACGCTTTTGTGAGCGGGTAAAGAACGAGTTTGGCAGACGGTTTCTCGGCGACAAAAGACGTTCCTGCTGTCCGGTTCCTCAGATCCGGCGACTAATCCTTTCGTACTAAATTACACTTTAAAGGAAGCCCTCGCGACGATCGGCCACGAGTCGCATTAAATCCCTTATACCCCCCGATATTGTGGAATTTGCTTGTAAACAAGATTTAAGGATTTGTCCCGTAGCACGAAAATATGATAAGCCGTTCCGTTTCTCATCGTCTTTCTTTCTCTCTTTCAACTCCCTCCCACGTAACCCTTCTCCCCCCCCCCTCACCCCTTGTACTCGATCTTCCCGACGGGCACACCGTCGTGTTTATGAAACGTAAAACCGTGAAAAAGCTCGCAAAGAGGATTTTAAACTTAACCATCGCGGACGGAACCAGCCAAAGTCGGACGAAAGATTGCCCACCGCGAAACTTGTCGGAGGACAAGTTTCGGTTTCGGTGCCCGCGCACTATACCCGCCGTATATACTGTATAATATCGCACGGAACACGATATTTTTAATCCATCTTTTTTACCGAATATCAAGTACACATTCGGCTCGATCCAGGAAACTTAATATTCAATCGAGGCTCTCGTGTTCCGCCGATTCCTGTATTATTTCTCCAAGCAAGAACGGATTACCCCTAGTGGACGGCTATATATTTTTTAATCCCCGCCGCCCCGTAACCGGATCGCGCCGATAGATCGAGGTTTATCGATCTTATATTACCGATACACCGGGCTGGAACTGGGTCGCGTACCACCCCACGTTTCACTCCCACGTGCGTGTAGGCCTTTCTCTCTCTCTCTCTCTCTCTCTCTCTCTCCGTCCCTCTCATCGACTGAGCCTGACAGCCGACGCATTAAGGATTAACCCTGCCGATGGGGAATCTCGATTAATCACCGGGAATGCGTTCCACCGCGAAAACAAAACAAACAAAAAAAAAAAAAAAAGAAGAAGAAAAGAAACGAGAGACCTCTGACAGTTTGCAGATGCGCGCTATCTATCTTCGAACGTTCTTTCCCTCGGGTTCGACGATAGATATTCCACGCGGAATTTGTGGAATGTCGAGGAAAGTTTTACTAGATTTAAATTCATCGGAAGTCAAACGCTGCAATAATCGATCCATCTGTCCGTCGTTTCGTAAAAGTCAATTCAAAACTTCATGTTACAACATCACGACATCTTACAACACGGTTTCGCTCTAACATGATAAAAAAATTGCGAAAATCTTTGTACAACACTGTACTTCTACAGCACTAGACAACATGATTTTTCTTTAACACATTTAAAAATTAAATTATCTTATAATAATGACAGGAATGAATAATGAACTATAGTGGCTTTACGTGAAAATGTAAAACAAATTATAATTTACTCATTTATAATTATTATCATTCCGATGTCATAGCGGAAAGCGTCATGCACAGTTTACACGCCATCCGAGACGAGGCTTACTGTCTATATTATATCAGAGATACAATGTTACGGAAAGTGCCGCCTTGTATCTAAAAGGATAAAATGCAAAAAACGGTCTCGTTTGATTGTACTGAGCAGTGGTGAGGAAGAAATTTATTAAATCAAGGTCGCATTAAATGAAAATAATATTTTTTGTTTCTTTTCTTTTTGCGTTATACATACATTTATATTTTTAATAAAAATTAAGTTTCTCATATGGAATTTAAAAAAAATGTTTGTTTTTAATAAGTTTTCGGAACGTAACCCCCCTTTTTGTACTGGCTCTGGGTCTCACGCGACACGGAATTTTCTAGGAACCTAACTACCGTGTTATAGGAGAGTTACCTGTACTGTCATCAGTCAGTACGATTTCGAACATCGAGACGATGTCTGACGCAGTAGAAATATACGTGACGCGGGAACGATACGACTAAGTAACGATCGGCTCGTTACGATCATCTGCAACGAGTGATTCTCGTGGGGTGAAGCTCGTAATCGAAGGTGACGACCTCCTCCGTCAAAATCCGACCTTCGAGATTCGATAATTCGTGTAATTGCGACTTTCGCGGCGGATCGGAAGTTTGAGAATTAATGGTTGTTCGAGGCGACTCGAGGCTCGGTTGGCGGGAACGAAATCGATGCAAGGGTCCACGGACCTTTGCCACCGCGACTATTCATCAAACGTGGATCCACGTGACCGAGTCCTTAATCAAAGCGCTATGTATACAGCGCAATTAGAAACAGAGAGTCTGGAGAACACATAGAACGAAAGATATTCACGTTCTTTGGCGAATACATCCGTTCCTCAATTTACGCGAATATCCGTTCCACGTGGATTTGATTTACGCGAATGACACGTTGACTGCCACGGTACTTTTCAGAATCCCGGTCTAAGAAGCCAATTTAATTTAATCATATTGTATTATTCAAAACTCCTATTATAGTACATGGTAATCATCAAAAAGCATATAGAATGTGTTTTTTTATTTTTTTAAAAGATCTTGCGAATTATCTCATAGTCGGCTTATGTAAAGAAAGACTATTAGATGGCCCAAAAAGGTTGCATTACATATTATAGAGATATATATATACACAATACGCACAAACTTTTTCATAAAGCAACTTCTTTTAAAATAAAACTTATAAAGTTTAGAGAAGCATTCGTCGACGCGTTGATTGGAGAAGAGATTCAGCTAGTTAAAAAAAAAATTAGATTGCAAGAGTTTCATTATTTACAGAGTATCCGAATCTGTCAAGAGAAGCCAGCCCTTTGCGTGGAAGATTGTTTTAAAAATTATCACAAATAAAAATATTCTTTTGCTGATTGTTGATTTTGAATAAACTTTTTATTGTTATATTTTCTGCTCATTTATTAATCAATTTTCTGTTCATGTAAGCCAATGATGATTTTTTGTTCTCTTCCCTGAGGCTATCTATTCATATTTACACTGATACGACTACGAATTTCATCGTAACTGCAAAAATATGGCAAGTAAATAAACTACGAGATATCTCGTAGTTGGCAATGATAAACGTGATAAACATCGTGTAAATTAAATCTGTCAGTATAAAAGGAAAAATATTGGAAATGAAAGCTAGTAAAAGTTTCAGAAATGCATGTGTATATATTTATTTCACATAACTTGACAAAAAAATAAGTAAGACATCATCAGAAAACAGAAGTATGTAAGTTTTATTCCATGTCACTATCGCTAATGTAATTCAAAACAATAAGCCTTTTCTTTTTAATTGGGATAAACTCATCTTCATCGATTGAAATATTTGCAAGTTCGTCTTCATTTTCATTGTGAATGTAAATTTTTTTCTCAATATTTTCTATTACCAAGTTTTCATAAATTTGCCGACATTCGCTGCAACGAATTTCATGAAATTTTGACGAAATTTTAAGGCTCGTTGAATGTTTGGATCAATGTCTATAATGACATGTTTCCAATTTTTTGGCTAACTCGAGAGCTTTACAAAGATTTTCCGCAATGAATGAATCTGTTTCTTCGTTGTCACTGCTGCATACATCATGAGGTTCGGTTTCACATATGATATTTATTAATTCAGTAAATTAGTAAATCATTAATGTCGCACTCGTTTAAATTGACAAAGCATCCTGCTTCAACCTCTTGTGATAAAGTAACAACTTGTAGGAAAATATGTATGTATATACATACCTGATCGCGTAAAATAAGATCGCGTGAATTCAATTTCGCGTATAAAAAGTTCCGCGTGAATTGAGGTAAATTTGCCGTGTAACAAATACTCGCGTGAAAAAGTGTCGCGTAAATTGAGGGACGGGTGTAATTTGTACCTGGATGAAATGTTTTCGACTATTCGTGCTAACTAGAATCGATTTCCGGTGTGCTTCGCGGTGTCGACCGCGTTTTTACATTTCTAATATATCACAGGTGAACACATCGCGTATTGTGCGTTCAGCTGTATCGCGAGCACGTTCTGTTTAGTGTCAGCTTCAAACTTTGAAAGAAAATTACTCGAGGAGCGCGCGCGCGCTGTTGGTGTTGGCTTCGTGATAAATAGTTTGCCGAGGCATATTGCGGAGAAATTAACTTCGGGGGAGCGAAGATGACAGCGTGGAAAATTAGCCGGCTGCTGAACAAATAATTTCAAGGAAATAACTTTCTCGTTCGCAGCTTCCTAATAGTCGTGGAAAGTGGAATGAAATTTCACGATGCCGATCGATTAACCAGGCCGGAATCTCAGCGTTTGAAGGAAAAATTGCAAATTTTCTTTACGAACAAAAGGCGAGAAAGAGTGAAATACAGTCGACGATAAACTGACGTGTTAAGAGTATCAAAACGGGCTTCGTGACTGACAACGATACACAGCACAACTTACGCTAAGCGTATGTATTATTTATATATTGAATACACTGTCTTCCTCGTCAGTGTTCACGCTGAACGCGTCACGTAGCTTGTCGCTAATCGTCGAAGCAGCCTCGACGGCCGTCACGTACGCTTCTGAATTTGCCAGCCCGACTTTTATCGATCCTCGATCGTTTAATTGACGTTGCGGAGAAAGTGTTAATCCGTCGCTGTTTAACAGATGTCCGAACGATATGCATCTTTAATTTCGTTTCGACTCGGCCCGTAATTGGCTCGACGAGATACGCTTGTGCTCTCGTTATACTTGAACGAGTTTGCTTTGTTAATATCGAGTCCCGTGGCATTGTTTCACCGTAATAATATCGTATCTGATAAGAGGCATGTTCCTCGCCTGTTCCTCGAGATCAGGTAACAACATCTCTCCCCTTCATCATTTTCTCCTTTAACGCTAATCAAATCGCTTTATCGGTAGAAAGTGTCAAGTAAGAGGAGAACGAGAAAGTTCGGTTTCTCTCTCTCTCTCTCTCTCTCTCTCTCTCTCATTGTCCCTCTGTACGACCACGTTGTCGATTTTATCTGCGTGTAAATGCATTTTGAAGAATAGATATCGACGAATTGCAGTCACTTGTATCAGTATTTGTTTGATGATTTCACGTTCTATTTAAATTCATTACACTTTAATTATTTTCCACGTTACGGGCGAACGAGAAGGTATCTCGCAAAGAGAGAGAGAGAGAGAGAGAGAGAGAGAAAGAATGTTTCTCTCGACGCAGGAAGCATAAATTCGCCAGGGCACTTAAGCGAGGAATGGAGATTCGTATAATTCTGATTGCAGCGGCGAAATTACGTACGATTATTATTTCGACCGATCGAGAGCCTCTGATGCAACGTGAAAGTACGCCCAATGAGCAGCCAGTGCAACCATAAACGAGCCATTATTGCCCATATCGAACAGTACTAAACAATAATAATCGCAATATCGAGATGTACGAATGTTTTGTAATGAATGTTGTATAACAAAATGCCTGGATCAATCGCTTGCGTGTCGAAGTGTGTACGGTAGACCGTAACAAAGGAAACGGAGGTTGTTTTTAAGGGGAATTGGTGGCGATCGAGGGGCACGGCAATCAGAAAATCCATCAAAAATCAATCAAGGAAATCGGCGATCACTATCATTACTTTTCTTCGGCGGACGTTGATAGGTTTCGAGGGCCCATTCTATAATTCCGTTACTTAAATTAGAACCGATCATAGAATAAAGAATAAAAGATCGCGCGATGCACATACGCGTGTAATATGCGTAACAAACGCATAATGATGCGAACTCGAATCGAATCTTCTGCTGTTGGCGTGCACGATGCCTCTTGGTCGAAACTATATTTATTTATTTATTTTTTTCTTTTTTTTTTCTTTACAATGGTTTCTTATTAAGAAAGATCGCAACGGCGCGATGGCAGGAAACTGAAAAGCGGCGCGTGTCGTGAAGATGGGAAAAAATGGAAAACCAGAGAAATGGTGCGTGGTTCCGGCAAAAAGAAGGGAAAGCCGATTATGCACGACGGTACTTTCCAAAAAGATGATGGTCGATAAATGCGAGCAGCAGTTTTGCAGCTTTCAAAATAAGAACCCAGCGAATCTCTTTCATCTGAGCATCGAGAGTTCGAGACAGTAATGACCAAGAGCAGGATTTCTTTGTAGAGTTTAAGGCTATCTTCCATTGAGAAGCCCTCGAGGCCATTGTATTTTCCATAGGCAAAGAGAACAATGAGCGGCATTCTTATGAAAATCTTCGGTGGCCACTTGGCGACCACACAGTGGCTCGCTTCGAAACTAGTTTCGAACGAACTATTTAGAGAAAAATTTAGCGATTTAGTGCCGATTCGCTCGTGTCTCGAACGTAGTCTTACGATTTCATTTCTTCCCAAATATTTGCCCTCTTCCTAAACATTTTTCGTGTCATCTGCCAGCAATTTATTTACGAAGCATCACTTCAAATAAAATGATGTAGCATTGGAAAATCATCCTGTTTAAATAGTATTTAGCACGAAATTTTGCTGACTGTGTTTCTCTAATATGTGAAATTCGTTTAAACCAATCATCAAGTATAGCATGTAGAAGTTAATAATTTTCTTCACCGTTTTATAAACTTTCGTTAAAAGCAACGAGAAGTTTACAGTGAATTATCCCAAATTGTTTGAATAATAATTCGACGATAGTGAGTGTCAACTGCCTCTATACCCAAGAACTTCTTCTTTTGAAATTTTGAATTATTCCTCTTGTATTATATCATGTTATACAATACCACATCTACGTCCATTATAATTATCACCTACTATAAAGAAAAATTTTATAACTTCAGCTGTTGACTAAATTTAAGTATAACGTCCACAGTCGAGTGCAAAAAACAACAACGAGATTTTGCCTTCTGCCAAAATCTCGCCGCCGTTCTATCAATACGCAAACCTGAACGTGATCTCGATCGCGTGAACAGCCGCGCTTTTATTCCGTTCCTTACTTCACTCTGCAATCCCGATAGCGATTAATAGGAAATTCGTTCAATTAACCCATTGATTGCCAACTACGAGATATCTCGTAGTAAGCGTATGTGCCAAAATTGCCAACTACGGGATATCTCGTAGTTTGCGCTACAAGTTTGGATTGATTACAATTGGTCAGGGAATATTTTTATTGCCGGTTGAGTTAGGAATTATTAGAAAGGATGAATAAAAATTTAATATAGCGTATAAAACATATTTAATGTCACTTTTTATTATAAAAATAATAACTTAGACTATTAGGTCGTAACATATTAAATATCTTTATATATATTAATTATATATTTATTTTTCAATAAAAACTACTGTAAATGCTATTTCAACCCTAAATCTGTAACTTAGTATTATTATATATTGGAAAATTTTATGTTTTCTTTAAAATAAAATTTTGGCTCCCAGGGCACGCTCTAAATTTGCCTGGCAGTCAATGGGTTAAACCGAACGCTCGTGCTTCCAAGATTAAAAGTAACTATGAAACTAGGGGAAAGTCCCTAGACATGGAGACCTCGCGTTGACGCGACGAATCAACATGTCCGATGACTTGTTTTTTCCAAAAGGCGATCTAAAGAAAAAAAACTCGAAAATCTAAACTAAGCTGGTTAGTAATTGTTTTTTTAACGCGTAAAGAGGCCTACAAGATTAACGCATTGATTGCCAACTACGAGATATCTCGTAGTAAGCGTATGTACCAAAACTGCCGACTATGGAATATCTCGTAGTTTGCGCTACAAGTTTAGATTGATTACAATTGGTCAGGGAATATTTTTATTGCCGGTTGAGTTAGGAATTATTCGAAAGGATGAATAAAAATTTAATATAGCGTATAAAACATATTTAATATCACTTTTTATTATAAAAATAATAGCTTAGACTATTCGGTCATAACATGTTAATTATACATATGAATGTATTACTGAAATTAAAATATTTTTATTGTCGTGGCTGTGTGTGATAAGCTTTGAAGCAAAGATCAACAGAGAGCTGGCTTGTTGCGGCACACTAGACGAAAATACCTACTTTCTTTTATTACGTTACAACTCTTTATAGATACCGTTGCCTTATAGATTTTTCCCAATGAGGATCATTACATACCTGTATTATTGGCTGTCGCCAGATGAAATTAGGGGACAAGCTTGTAAAATCAAACGAAACGAAAAGGAAATGTCTTTGTTTATTACAATTTTTATTGAAAAAAAGAAAAACACTACGTGATATCTCGTCAGCGGCGGGCAGCACAGGAATCTTATTCAGTGGCGCCTGTAAATGCCATTTCAATACTAAATCTGTAACTTAATATTATTATATTTTGGAAAATTTTCATGTTTTCTTTAAAAATTTTGGCTCCCAGAGCAAGACGCTCTAAATTTGCCTGGCAGTCAATGGGTTAAACTACCTAGAATTCCGTTTCGATCAAGTCGGCGCGGGGTCATCGCGGTTGCAGAGACAAGAGAGAGAGAGGAAGAGAGAGAGAGAAAGGGAGAAGAGGTGAGAAAAGTGCAGCGTGAAGGAAGAAGAGAAGCGGAGAAACGTTATTTCTATTCCACGGAGAACTGGTTCTACCATTGGAAGAGGCGAGCGCGCGCCGCGCGTGCCACTCGCGTGTGTCACGTGTCCCTATGGAGAGGTAACAGGTAAGCGGCGAGGCTCGAACCGCAGGTAAATACACACTCGGCGTCTTCTTCGTTTGCGGGGACACTCGTAAATCCGCCCGTGCAACGCGAATTATTGCAAAATTAACGGCGGCGCGGCGCGGCGCAACAGCTCGTTCCCGCGGCGCACGTGTTGCGCGATTAACGCGGAGAAAGGAAAAAAAAAAAAGAAAAAAGAACCGAACGCGTCCGATTACGCGGCCGACCGTGGCTACGCCAGATAAGCACTGTGTTTTATCGTCCGCTCGCTTTGCTTCTGATTATTCGCTGGCTGGCGATTTATCATCCAGTTCCCTCCGATTCGATGCTTCCCGAAGTTTGGCGAGCGCAAAATATGTTTTGAAAAATAGAAATTTTGCCAAACGGGTAATCTTTTTTTTTGGATAACGTAGACAAAGATTAGACAAAGACGCAAGTCGCGGATATTTCTGAAAAAGATTGGCAGAGATTTTTTTTCCTTCTCTTTCTTTCGTACGTTGAAATTTTCCGTGGCATACGTTGTCGCTACATTTTCATTGCAGTCACGCAATCGTACGTGTGTGCATGTGGAAGGATTTTTAATGCTTCTAGATATTATGCAGGCACTTTGGGAATGTCGCATTTAGAATCGAGCGTTTAATGCTGGAACGTATTCGGTATCGTTACGTCGTTGAAATATTCGTTATTTATGTTTCGTTGGTATTAAGAGATTATCATTTCGTTGGGTGACGGGGCGTGCGTTTCAAATGTACGAAATTGTCTCAGCTTCTTTGAACTGCGTAATATATCGTCGCTCCCGCAAATGACTTCGAAGTTACGGCAGATTAAGAAACGAGTTCCCCTCCCCCCCCCCCTCCTGCCTTCACCCCTCTACCTCGTGGAAATCGATGCGCGAAATTTGCATTCTTCTGTAGATTAAACCAGCACGATTCTCTTCTTCTCTCTTTCTTTTTCCTCGAAACCTCAATGAAAGGAATTTCAGAAAACAGATTTACATCTCTCTACCTTTTTCTCCTTTTTTTTCTTTTTTTTTCTTTTTACGGTCATTCCGAATGATTTCTGCGGAGAAGGCCGACGACTTTCGCAGCGCGCTGAACACACTGAGGGAAATTCTAAATTATTTAACAAAACGAGCGGAGAGGCAGCAGAGGATCGCGGCAGAGCCACGCGAGATCCTGCGGCCTTTAATCTGCCGGCGGAGCTAAGCCCATTAGGGATGCGTGCGTGTAACCGCGAAGCGGGCTGACGCGGACACGGCAAGAGGATTCGCCAGCTCGTCTCTGCCAGCGCCTCCTCCGAGAGTTTCGACCCTTCGGCCGATTCGAGGAACGCGGCGAGGAACGCGCGATCGTGGATGCTCCTTGTTGTTATTCCACGTTGGTTAAATCCCCCGATACACACGTAAGCGCGCGTACCGCACCGTGGGAAGCGGCGTACGCCGATGGAAATGCTAATTTTATGCGATTTCTTCGAGAGAGTTGCCGCTCCTACGCCTCGGCGCTCGCGCGCAACACGGTTACGCAATAAAAGCCGGCGATAATTGTGAGAACGTTCTCTCCGTTCTCGAGCGGAGCTGTGCTGGCCCGAGCGGTGTAACGCGCCTGGCTACGCACTGGCTGCGTGACAACTCGCCATCACCATGGACAGAGTCTTAATTCCCGGCGAACCCGTGTTTCTTTCACTCTCCTCGCGATTTACGTCGGGTCTCGCGGCGGATATCGTGCCGAGAAACCTGAATACTTCGTGATTTACGCGAAGGGATGCTGGTGGGTTCCGACCGACAGTTTCGTCGTGATCGAGCGACGAGATTTTTCGCCGGAATCCTTTCTCGAGGATTCGAGATTCAAGTTCCATTTTTTTAACATAGAATATGTTTTACCGGTGGCTTTCGGGCAAAAAATGTAACGAAATGTGCAACGAAAACGAGCGTCACGTTCTCGATCAGGAACTTGGACGAGGGGGGGTGTCACGTGATATTAAGGAGAGATGAGTTTACGAGCGACGTATCATCGGTTGTACATGTTGTAATATTGTCTGAAGATTTAAACATCTCAAAATCAGACTCAAAATCAGACGACGGTAAAGATAATTTCGCTCAGTTCATGTATGACACGTTACAGCTGAAATTGATGACAAGAGGTTGTACCACAATTGATGCCGTATTTGCGAGAAACATCGAAGACTTACCGTGTTTGAATTACACATCGTATTATAGTTATCATTAACCAATTGCGTCCATAGAAAATTAACAGGAATAAAAATAAAGCAAACATACATGAAAGGGTGTCAAGTTTTATTTCCTTACAGAAATGAAGTCGGACATATATTCTATGTGACAGGCTTTAAGGGAGTTAAAAGCCGCTCATTTTTTTGTTTTTTTTGTTTTTGTTTTGTTTGACCTGTAAAGCGTAAATTCTAATGGCTTCTTAGAGGCTGCTTGTCGTTTAGCTCGTCGTCTCTCGGTCGAGTTTCTCCGAGTAGTCTCTGGGACGAACGTCGTCTCAAGTCCTCGAAGTTGAAGTTGGGAGTGCTGTTTCGGAATTCGATGCAACTCGATGTATCTCGCCAACTCTCCAGAGTTTAAGCGAAACAGCTTTGTCCCGAGCGACAGTGCTCGTAAATGAAATTCTCGTGCAAATTGGCGACCATGATGTGATCGTTCATCTCGCGATTGTAATTCCACAGTATCACGCGCTTGTGTTTTTCTTGGCAGAAAATTGATTCTACCGCGTCGGCGACCGTCTAAAAAAAAAAAAAATCTCAATGTACTCCTAAGCTTAGGCGAAGCTTAATTTCGAGAATTTGCCACACGACACGGAATAGCAATTTATCAAAACGCGTTCGGAGTCCACCACGCGTGGTGGTGTGTCCAGCCCTAAACTCGTTCGAGCCTCCGAGTGGAACATAAATCAACGTCCGCAGTTGGAGAGGAACATCGCGAAAATTTCGTCTGATTAACGCTGCGACGTCTGCCCTCGGTTTTAATATCCGCCCGAAGGATTCCGGCCGGCCACACTGGCCTCCGTTTATTAAAAACGAGCGGAGCTTCCCTCCTGGAACCGAAATGTAAGTCGCCTTTTTACCATACGCAGGCGCGGGTAGATCGAGATATCGCGGGCCGGAGGAGGTGGAGGCGCCTGGCTCGAGTTTCGTAAAATAAACAGCGAATCGAAGCGCGCACGGTCCTAAGAATGTTTCGCTCGATTATGAATATTCATGAGGTCGGCGGCGCGCGAGGTGGTGGCTGCGGGTATATATACGTGTCTCTCGCGGCCTCCGCTCCCTCCGTGTACTTTTATTTTTCTATAATAATAGCGTCCTGTAGCCGCGCGGTGTTCATCGCGCTGCTTAAGCATTTTATCGGATCGTTTATATCTCGTGAACAGCCATAAACAGACACGCATGCACCGCGGCGCGGCCGATGGTAGTCTGCGAAAATAGGCTCAGGGATTAATTAGGCTGTTCTTTCTTGGTCTTTCCTCTTCTTTCCGTTTTGCTTCGCTCTCGCAGAGAGGGAGAAGGGGGTGAGAGACACTTTGGACGTTCGATGTTTGCGAGGGTGGACTTTTGACACTTGGCCGAGCCACGTAACGCGCGTTTAAAAATATACATATTTCAACGTCGTAACGAACCAATGAATACATTAACCTTCCCATCTTGTCGATTGCTCTTCGCGTGCCGATCCTTCCGTCGGTTTCTTGCTCGATTTGTAACACCCACGAGCCGCCGGATAGAGAGAAGGGATTAACTCGAGGAATTTGCATTTCTCTGCACCGCCTTTGTGCCAACAAAGAGCACCGATTTTACGGTCCTTAAATCATCGTATCTTGCTCTTGGTTCTCCACGATCTTCGTTTACTCGAGTAATTACATCTTTACGGACAGAATCGGCTTCCCTCGAATACCTAATCGCAAATCACATCGCGTGGAAAACTCGAGCATTCGATTTTTATAGTCAACACAGCCGACTTGAAAGCCAAGGCAAAAGTTGTCCGTCTTTCACGCTCGATTCTCGGCGAGAAATTTTTGACGTTAATGGAAAATGCCATTATAACGGATCGGCGATGTGTCATTTCGTTCGAGCCGTTCGTCACCAGCCTCGATAAATATGCAAAGCAGGCAACTCGCTCTCTCAGGGAAAGCCCGTTCTTTTTTTTCCTAAGAGCGTACTTTCCTCGGATCTCGTGAGCGATCTCTGTCATTCCGCGTCGACGTTTTAATAACGTGGTTGCGAACGACGTGCAAAAACGCGACCGGCACTTGATCGATACGTTAGACAGTTTCGCAATCTTCGTCGCGTCTTTTCAACAGACTGTCGTCTCCTCGCACTTATCCGAAACCAACTTTTCCGCCTCTAATCTCAATCAAGTCTCTGTGACTCTGTTCGGGTGAAAATATTTCGAAAAAGTGAAACGAATGTTTGCGCAAGTCAGACCGACGACGCTGACAATGGCCAATAATTAACGAAGGTAGGCAGATTTCGTCGAACCGGTGGCTACTTTCCCAGAAAAATGGCTTCGTCACGATGAGGACGCCCCCTCGCCGATCGATCGACCAAAGTCGAAACAAAGATTCCTCTATCCTCGTCTGGCGTTGACGTTGCCTGGCGAAATAGAATGGGAAAAGGCCTGATACGTCACGGGTGTCAAGTTTGATTTGGGTCGGGGGGGGGGGGGGAGAACGAGAGCCGATTCGAACGATCGATAAAGGAAAGTGCTCGAACGGTAGCCTGTAATTAACGACGTTAAAGAGAAGGATTTTCGTTTCTGTGTGGCTGCCTGCAGCTGTGTTCGCGAGGTGCCGTGATAAGCTGCAATTAAATTGATTGGCTCGCGGAATTCAGCCGCACGCCACGCGGGAATATGCATTTATGCCGGGGTCAGAGGTGGCCACGAAGGGAGCAGCGTTGCGCGAGCGCGAGAAAACTGCCGAGACCTTGAACGAGAGCGTGCCTCCGCTCTCGAGTTCGACGCAACAAGAAGCAGCTCTTTAAGAGATACGGAGCTTGGAAACTCGGTTCGTTTTTACTCGAGTTTTTGCACGCCAGTGGCACGTAGAGACTCGATACCATCCAGTAGTCGGTTGATAAGAAGACGTTGATAAGTAACACGTTGTCGATCGAGACGAAGATTAAAAGAGCTAGCGATGGACGTGGAATTTCCTTGGTCGTTCACAGCTTATTGATCGAGCAATTTTCCGAGAAAGAATCGACTAGAAAGGGAAGAAGAGCCGATGGCAACGGGAGTTTTCGAATTTCTATCTTTTGCCAATCGATCTTTTATCTCGTGAATGTTAATCGCCGATGCATAAATTGGCAAGTGAGTATTAACTCTGTTATCGACTACCGATTTATTTGCACGCGTACTTCGACACGCGGTTCCGTCGAAACATAACGATAACGATCGAAACAAACGTAACAAACTGGAGCAACAATTTCATTCCAAGCATTAACCAAACACATTCCGTTAAACATTTACCGAATCCGTGAAACGCGGTTTTAACGCGCTCCTCCCCGAACGGCTCCTTCTCGAAACTGCAGATCTCATGCAACCATCTTCAGCACACTCCTCCTCGTTAGTCACCCAATTTTCAGTCCACGTTGCAGCCTCACCCGGTACTTTGCTTAGAAAACGATGCAAAAACGCCTCACTGTTGCGGCCTCTAAACACACAGTAGAGGCAGCGTTGCGAAGTGGAGTTTCTCACGGAGAAGGTGAAAGAAGAAAGAGCAAGGTGTCCGACTAAACCGGTGGTTGTCGGTGGCGAATCTATGCCCGGCTGCCGACGAGCAAACGAACGCGGTCGCTCGCTCGGTCTACTTTTTCAACGGCGCGCCTACGGCGATCGCGAAACGTGTCATTAGAGCAGCGTAAAAGGGAGCATCGATAAGAAAGGTGTTGAGAGCGCGAGATACCGAGAGAGCGAGAATCGAGAATCGAGACGAGACGAGATACGAGCAGGCGTCTAGTTCGCGAGGTGTTAAGCGGTCGCTGCGCTTATGAATAGGCTGTTCCGCGCGAGCAAACGAAACGGTAGGCGTTCGTAACGCGTGGTTTTCTTTTATCCGGCTGGCAAATCATCGCCAGAGAGCGCCGCACCATCTGCCATCGTCCTCGTCGATTCGATGATGCATCGCGCTCAGCGCCACAGCATTCCTTCTCCGAGGTGTGATTATATCAGTATCGGCAGTCACGTAATGCGCGTAGTTACAAGAAGGGTGGAGCACCCGGCGCGTGTGCAGTACGCCGCGATAGCAAATCGTTCCTGACCGTGAAATAATTGGCGGAGGTTTTTGAAGATCGGCAATTGGAAGGCCGATCGTTAGTTGAATTAAATTGCCGGTACAAGCGCAAGTAACTTGCAAGTTTAGAAATTTATCACTTTCGACATTTCCTCGTTTCGTTCCCTCGAACCGATCCACCCCTCCGCGCAAATTACATTCACATTCCCCTCCGAGGAATCTCCGCGTACCTCTGATTTTAAATAATTCCATCCCATCCGAGCATCTAAATTCAACGAGCACGAGGAAAAATATATCCTCCAGTTCGAAATTGCTCCACCACGCTGCACCTTCTCATCGACAAGAAGAGAGAGAGAGACTGCACCGACTCTCGAAGGTCGGTCCCGAAGCATAGATATTCGCACAGGGGCGAAAATGACGAGCAAAGGATCGGCCTTGGGGGCCAGCGGGTTTCGCGGCGTTAGGTCACGCGCAGAGCAAGCATTAACCGGTGCTTGGCCCTTTTCTAAAACCAACACGTAATTATCTCGCCGACGGTTGTCCGGTAATTTTCATCCCGGCGGCCCTTTTTCCACCACGGACAGGTACCCGGGGGTCGTGCCGATAACCGATATTTACATGGCAGGTGATATCAATTATCGTTCCAGAGGCGCCGCGCTTCGACCCCGGGGGCCGAAATTGCAGCCGGGCTTTTTCGGCCCACTTCCACCGCCAATTTGCTCGATTCGCGCCTTCGACGACTTTTTTTACCTCTCCCTCCCCTCTTCCCCTCCTCACCCCATTCGCCGTGAACTTCTCTAGGCCTGCACGCCGTTCAATCACGGCTTCGGGCGCTGTTCGATTCAATCGAACGGCCCGGGCAAAAAATCATCCATCCGTCCCCTAATACTCCCTTCTAGCCGGCGCAGCGATTAATCTACCGTCGCCTGATACAGCGTGATCCTCTCGAACCCTCTTGGCACGGTTGTGTGTTATTTTCGAATCTTCTCGCATGATTCGCTGGAATATTCTCCGAGACTCTCCGATTGATATATTTCTCACCTTTTCTTTCTTTCTTTCTTTCTTTTTTTCTTTTTTTTTTTTTTTGATCGTAAGTACCAAGGATCGTAAAGTACACGCGTGACATGAAAAAAATATTCGAAATAAAGCAGTTCTGTTCTCAAGTTTAGATATTAACCTTCGATACCGTGTAGTCTAGCTTAGCCATTTCATCGAGAGACTTGGCGTAATAAATTTCGCCAAAAGGCCGATGTCGATCTCGAGAGGAGCAGACCGGGCTGCCAGCACCCACGCTTTTTCGGAGAACGAGTCCCTCTGCTCTTGTTTCGCCTGGAAATGAGAGGAGGACTGGGCGTGACGCACCGTTGCAGCTGAGGCAAACGGTGACTCGATAAGTACCGTGATGGTCGCCCAGGGCAAAAACAAATAATAACTCAGCCAAGAGGAGAAGAAGAAGAAGAAGAAGAAGAAGAAGAAGAAGAAGAAGAAGGCCCGTTGTTGGTTAGCGGCGTTCGCCTCTACCTCGGCCAACCAAGATCGAACCAATCTCACCTTATTTTCGGGGCGACTATCGCAATTTTCAGAACGGTTGTCTCATCACGAAAGCTCAGCGCTCTGGACCTGGTGAATTACAGGGCGCCCGCTATCCCGTCGTATTACGGTGTTGGTTTTCGAGCCTTTTGTGTTAAAAAAGACACGTGCAATCATCTTTCCCCCCCGTCGATGCCTTTCCGGTCGTCAAGCTACCACGCCGGATGCTACAAACTGTCGTTTACAAACCGAATCCTCGACGCTCCCTATTCTTCGTCTTTACTCCACTTTTCTCTTCTCGTTTTCTCTTGTTTCGAACGAATTCTCTTCATTCCTCTTTCTTAGCTCTTCGTTGCTGCTCTGTCGCTACGATCAACACACGAGGATCATAGAGAAAGCGGTGTTCTTTACGCCGATAACAGGTGTCAGTGCGAGCTGATGCTACAGGCAGCCAAATTGCAGGCTCGATCGCGTGATCGCGAGTCCTTGCGCGCGAGTTTCCGAATTCGGTTTAAGTAGCCTGATGAAGGCGAACGAGTGTACACAGTTTCACGGGGTCAGTTTCGTGAGCAATGAGTTTGCTTTAAGGCAACGAGAAGCATCGAGCTCGGACGATTTACTCGGGCGTAATGAGGGGCATTGATTTGCCAGAATCGAGAGGATTGAGCTCTCTTTTGCGTGCGAGCCGCCGGCATGCAGCGCGCGAGAGGATACCGCGTGTGCCTTGCAAATTTAAACGCTTTGCGTAATTTACATTTCAACGTCAAATGTGTTTCACGCTCGAAGAGTGTAAGCTAACAGAGTAGCTAACCCGAACTTCTTCTTTGCTTCGTTTCTCATCTTCGGATTAATCATCGCGATCATTCCTCTCCCGGAGAGACAAATGGGGAGTAATCCAACCCTCCCCCGAACGTCTCGGGAAGGGGGAGGGGGGAGGGGCTCTGTAAAAAGTCGGCGAAACGGACAAATTCCTTTCCCAGCTGCAGGTGCCTGGAGTGGAAAGTCAACGAACCGAGTGCCTCGTCTCGTTTCGTGCCCTTAAACGTGCGGTTTACTTTATGATTTATAAGATCCATCTTCCCACGACGAGCGGGCCGAGGGGACAAAGGGCGGGGGGGGGAGAGAAGAAAGAGAGTGCTAAGTGTCCCGCGGAACGCGCGTCCGAACGTTCCGCCCTCCCAAAATTGGCCACGCTTCTTCCCTTCCTCAAGTATGTTTCTGAAAGATGCGATTTGTTTTTGCGCCAGCGAAATTGCTTGTCCCCGGCGACGTCTTCCGCAGTGAGCCGCGTGTGCGTACCTTTGATGCGTGCGTGCGTGCGTGCTTGCGTGAAAAAAGAAAGGGCAAACAGAGAAGAAACGACCGTGAGAGGAGAGGACCGTGCTGTTCGCGAGCACGAACGGAAGGGAAAGAAAAGGTGGCCAAGTGGTCCAAGGAGTGGCAAAAAGACACGCGCCGCGAAATTCGTTTCTCGACGAAAGTGGCAGCTGGATCGCGCTGATCGCAGGCCAGTATTAACGATGCCCGATGCAACGGTATCATTATTGCCCGGCACTCGGTAGGGAAAAACCGAGTTTGTTTCATTAATTTCAATGAAATTACTCGAAATCACACGACGCGTCTGGCGATTTAATGATTTAATTCATTTGTCACGATACTACAACTTCGCGCGACGTTCTTTTTTCTTCTTTACCGCCTGACTGGCCGAAAATTCGATTTAATTGGGAACTTGGAGTTGGGTGAAAGTCGGATCGTTTGACGAATCGTTTAACCTTGCTTACTACAGTGTTCTGAATGTTTAATCGTTAGTTCGTCGATCTAATCGCTCGTTATCGCCGTCGCAACGGTTTCGACGAAGCGCTGTGTTTCACAGCCGTTAAACCTCGCGCGTTATTCAAGTTACCATCGACAAATTAACTATTAGCAACCCGACCTGTGATTATAAAAATTGCGTAGGCGGTGCTTTGGCGCCGCAGGCCTTCATCAATCATCCGTCAATCCACGTCCAGAGACTCTCTCTCTCTCTCTCTCTCTCTCTCTCTCTCTCTAGAAAAAGACAGACTACGTAGTTTATACCAGGAAGATTGATCCCACAACTTGCAATTAACTGTCTTAAATCGTTGTTCCGTGTCACTGTACAGGTGAACTCACTGAAATTTCTCTCGTGGAAAAAAATAAAAAAAAAAGAAGAAAAAGAAATAAAAGAATCATCGAATCAGGGGAATCGAGCTTTTGCGAGTTCGTGCGAGGTTTTTGACGCGGTTCGCGGCAAACTACGGGGATTTTTCGCCGGCGGTGATGAACGAGAGTGATGAATCGTTGCAGAAGCGGTGCCAGTGTCCGGCCGATTAAAATCTTTGGGACGCGGTGGTGCACGAAATCGCGGCAGTAAATCATGAAACAGAGAAAAATCGATCCTCACGCCCATTCTCCGGACGGGGAATCTGCTCTCGGATCGCCGACGGTTACCTCGCGGCCACGCTTCCGGTCGGAATTCAGTCGAAACGCGATCAAACAACGAGAACGAAGCTCAACAATTTTCGCCTGCCTCGTGCACTTGGGTCGCGCGTGTGCAAGCTGCTCCTCGTCCGAGAGAGGACGAGAGAGAAGTTGAGAAGAAAAAGGAGCAAGAAAAAAAGATCAACTGAAGGAGGAGGGAGAACGACGAAAACGCATCGTCAAACGCCCGCGGTCGATTCACCCACGTCGATCGAGTTTCGAAAGCGTGTGTGTATCGTACGATCGAGTACACGTGTAACGGTGATGCAATTTCATCGACGCGGACAATAAAGGTGGTTCATTGAAAATTGGGCCTGAAATTATCCAGGTGCGCGGAGTTGAATCCACGTGGAGAGATATTGAATTCGTTTATCCAAAATGAAGAGATAGCTCTAAGCGGTGAAAACCACCCGGGTACGTGGGTTATCGAATTTAATGGAATTCCTGCGAGCTGCGCACGATCTTCTCCTCCGTACGAAATTTTTCTACAGTCGAGCTACTCCGAATTCCTACAGCGTTCGCTGCTTTTTTCGTGCCTATGAATTTCTCAGGAATTTTAAAGGCAAGCTTCTTCCTCCGACTTGTGCAGAACTCTTTAGGCAAAAAGAAGGAAAGGCACGATAAGAGGCAGGAAATTTTAACGTTGTATATTCAACTGTATTTGAACGATTCTACCCAGGGTTTATCCAGAGTACTTTAGCAACCGGGCCACCGTTCTGGCTAATTCCCTGCTATTTGACCAACGGATGGTGCTGCTCCGAGTTAACACAGATTGCTGTTTATTTTGAGGTTGCACGTTAGTTCGTAGTATACCCGGGCGAAGAATATAATTTCACCCGAAACCGTCAAATCCCGGTGTTTGTTGAACATTGTTTCAAGGTTTAACAAGGGAAATTATGCATTCGAAACTGAAGCAAGTTGTAACGTTTCCAACAATTTCATCGCGCTGAAAACCTAATTGATTGCAAGATTTCACGGTGTGATCACGAAACAGCGAGAAACAACGTCGACGATCAAATAAGGACAAGTTAAACGCAGAATGTGAAATCGTTTCGACGTTGATTCACCTTAATGGTAATTTAACGGCCGTTTAAGAGTGTCTCGCGTTGCGCGCGCTACTACATAAATCGCATCGGAAGCTGCTCGGAGCAGCGATGTAATTTATCGCGGGCCATTCTCACTGTCAAGAAAATTTGTTCCCAGATCGTGCGCGATGCCGAAGACGGGGTGTGCAGTCCGTCTCGAAGTTCGCCGATCGGGCGTTTGCTCCAAAGATGGAATAATCGCGGCCATTCTCCGATACGTGCTCGGTCGGGCGCCAATTGCCGAGAAAATTGCAGAAATACCGCATGGAAGTGGGTCGATTCAACGTTCGTTCGCGTTTCTGTAGCGTTGGGACTCGAAGAGTCTCTCGAAGAGACCCGCCAGCCAACCCTCCAGCGACTTAATTAACTGTATCGTTTTCTGGCATTTAACGAAGCCAACGAACAACCTGTCGATTACCATCTGTCGCGACGACGCGCAAGATCTTCACTCGAATGCAATCGCAGGAAACGAAAGAAACGAAAGCCCTGGTTCGTCGCT
Organism: Tetragonula carbonaria; assembly: GCA_032399595.1. NCBI lineage: Eukaryota > Metazoa > Arthropoda > Insecta > Hymenoptera > Apidae > Tetragonula > Tetragonula carbonaria. The sequence continues at coordinate 10,763,074 of JAUCRC010000014.1, forward strand.
GAAAAGAAGTTCTGCAACAATGAACGAAGAACAATTGCAAGGAATGATTGAATGTATAGTCACGCTGAAAGGAAGAAAGATGCATTGGAAAATGATTCGGATTGCGAGAATCAGAGTTTCGTACCTGCGAATGAAGTATATATCGAATCGTCCTATGTGTATGTTTCTTTAGTCGTATTGTTTCTGTTTCAAAGTAAAGCTTGCAGATTCTACGGGCAAACGACTTCTGAACAGAGTCATCGCGAACCCCCTTGCCCAACCCCCCTTGTTAAATTCCCATCGACCATCAGTCTTCCGCCATAATCATTCAGAATCTACACTTTCGTTTTTTGATTTATCTACGATGATTAGAAAGGAAGGAACGGATTTTGGTATCCGCTTTGCAATTCGCGACGGTTTTACCGTTCTCCGAACAATCCTCCGCGAGAGAGAGAGAGAGTGCGGTGTTCCTGGGCCTAAACACGACCACTCCTCGAGAGCCTGCCAATTATTCCCTGCCACACGTCGTTCCACACTGATGGAACAGGCCGCGAAAGAGGCGTAAGGACGTGATAAATCTCCCTTGGGGGAAAAAACTAGCTGCCCAAAAATATATGCAAGCTGTAGATGGATGGGTGGAGTGGAAGGGCGGTGCCCGGTGCCGAACAGTTTCTCGTCTCAGTTTGTTTCTCTTTCGACGCTGTTAACCCCCTCCCGAAGGGGGGTTAAGGGGGAAGGAGAAGGGGGTTGCTGCCACCCTCGTTCCCCATCGGCGTCCTTCTTGTGAATTTTTTACCGATCGAACGATTAAGAGAGGGCGGCGCTCGTCAGTCAAAAAACCCTGAACTCGTTTTGCATCGCGGTGCATGCAGATGGGCATAACGCATCGTCTTCGAGACGTGTTCGAAGGCGTCTCGCCACCTTCGATTTCCACCGCCAGATATCGACGATTTTTCTTTTATTTCAAACGTCGGGCAGTTTGTTATTTTTCGCCGCCGAGCACCGTCCAGATCCAATTAAAACCAAGTTGTTTAACCCTCAATTCCATCTAAACGTTCCTGGATCGATCGATCTTCTCGTGCTACCTACCGATTTTCAACGACGAACGCGCAGAGAGTTTCTATTTTCCCACGCAATACAGTTGCACACACACGGGGCTCGAAGAATAATTCCGCAAGTATCTTTCGCCGCTGAGTCAAGCCGAGAAGACGCGAGTTTCTGGATATTTCGCAGGTATTTAACGTTATTTGCTTTTCGTAAGAGTGGAAAAAGTTTTGCAAGCGTCGCCAAGCCGGCGCTGTTTCACCGCTCGAAAAAGCCCGAGGGACGGAATCGCTTGCCGTCGCTTGAACCAGTTATTACTCGACTGGTTGCACCTGTATTTGCACTCGGCCGTTCCAAGGTCATCAATCACGGAGCCTGTCTGTCCTACTCTCCGGTCCTAGTAAAACACTCCTAGATACTTCGGACTCGCTAATTTTCGACTTGTTTCCACTTGTGTCGTTACAAATGAAAGGGTTCGCTGAGTCTGCGACGTTCCATGGCACAAATATTTGCCATTTCAGTGGCCGGATGTCCTTAGAGGCTATGCCGAGGGATAAGAAGCGCTCCGTTCCTTATGGAGCGACCGTTCGCATCGCAATGGCGTCGACACACTCCTCTCTTCCAGCACGAAAACGCGGCGCGCCCGTTTGAAGTCCAACGCTGTTTGAACAGCGGTCATTGTCTTGCCTTCCCTTTCTCTTCCAACGTCGTTTTCTTCCTTTTTCCGTTTTTGCTTCCATCCTCTCTCTCTCTCTCTCTCTCCCGAGGTGAACGCCGCCGCTACCGAAAGGCGGCGAGAAGGTAGCTCGTTTCAGATAAGGACCGAGTTAAAAGCTTCCCCCCCTCCACCCCTCGATGCTCTCGCGGAAAGCATTTTTTCACGACACTCTATGATTGAGGTGCGGGATCGGCTGATTTAAGGCGGACGATTTCCCTTCTCCTGTTCCTCGTTCTCCTTAGCTGTGAGCATTCAGTCACGAAGGAGCAACCAAGGAATTTAAAAATCCTGAAAATCCTGAAATTTCTGTTTGTTTTTCTCTCGGAGTCCTTTTCATTTCCAAGTCGATTCCCATCCGAGGAGGATCAACGGTCGGGGATCGACGATAAAACGGCATTTGGCAGAGCGGCGTGGCTCCATTAAATCGCGATGACTTAAATGGCCCGCAAAACCACACGTTCTATTTAGTGACCTAATATTTGACTTTCGCCAGATTGGACCGCGGTACCCTCACGTCGCCGCTACCGACGTTTGTTTGCCGTCTGCCGTCGGTTTCGGTGCCTGGCTGCTCCACGTTGATTTAGGATTTAAGGATTTCCACGTTTGTTGTTCGAAGATCACGTGGACAAATATACTCGAGATGATTCCTCTATTTAGGGAAACCCGCGCGGCTGGGTGGCCCAGCGAAGTGGCGCTGCATAAGCATCGAGCTGCAATCGAAACTCTGCCGTTTAACCTCTTAATCGCCGCATTTTTTTTAAGGAACGCGCATCACATCGCCGCGTATTTTTCAATTTTAGGAAAAAATAATTTAAATATTTTTGAAGTGAAAACTTCTTTAGGTGCGTTGAGCGATTCTTGGAAAATTTCTTATGGGTTTGCGTCACCGACATGCAATGACATAATGCGACTTTGTTTCTTGCCTTTTTTTCGAATAAATCCAAAATCAAGGAAAGATATGTATATTTTTCGATTTTTTTACTGATAGAAAATGATTCTACATGTCACTGTTAAAAAATCGAAATTAATTTCGCTTTTATTTAAGATATTTAGCGATTGGCGCGTACTGGTGCGCGCACGGCGATCAGGAGGTTAAATTCCACAATTCTGCTAAAATTTCTAAGTTCCACTAAGTTTCCAATTTTCCCATGTCCTTTGATTTCTCGCTCGTCGCTTTTCTGCAACAACAACCGGCGCGGTTGTCTGTTTTCGTTTCATCGCGCGTTTCGTTTCATCGTCTGTTTTCGTCACGCCGCGCGTCGAAGATTGAATTAAATTCTCTCCACTATCACCGGGAGAGAGGGGGAGGAAGAAGAATTATTCGATATAAAACCGAGTTCATGGAAAAACAAAGCAGATCCATCGTCCAATTGCAATTGTTGGAAGCAAAATTTTTGTAAAGTTTCTAGTGAATGTTTCCTCCTCGCGGTGTGAGAGATCCCGCTTGAAAGAAACTTGGCCGCGAACCACCGATGGCTCGACTCTGTTCTTTCTCCAACAAAAGTTTGCCATGAGAAAGTGCACGGGGGACTCGTCGAAGCGAACCGGTGCACCGCGGTGGGATCTTATGTTTGGATAGTCTTTAACTGACTATTACACCTGAATGGAAGCTCGTGAAATGGAAAAGGCCAGCCTGGCCCTTGATCCGACCGGCCCACTTCCTGTCGAACTCGAATGGCTAGATCCGGAGGACCAACGGTCAATCGTAATAATGACGAATGTTTCTTTCAACGAGACAAAGCGAGAGAGAGACAGAGAGAGAAAGACACGCGTCGATTCACCATTTGCGACTGGTCTCTCGCTTGATACACGAATCTCCTTTTTCTTTCCTTTGATCTCCTCTCTCGAGGATCACTCTCGTGAAATCAACGAGATTCGAACAAAGAGTCCTCGTGGATTCGCTGATCCTCAAACAAAGATCGTGTGTTGGCGATCAGTAACGGTGGAATAGCAAACGGTATCTGGATCGGGAAACGTGTTTCCAATCTCCTCTTCTTCTCTTCCTTTTAGCAAGGATTTGTTCGTCTTTTCGTGGATTCCTTGTCATGGAAACAACGGAGGCGACTGTACTTCGTGCAGGAAGCCATAGCATTCTTTGGCAAATTTTTATCGTGCAGATTATTAGTAGCAATTAGTAGAGAATCCTGGATGCGTTCGACGAAGATCATGTACCACGCCTAGGAATCTTTTGCTACGAATATTCGAGTTTCACTGCTGTTTCAAGAATTTGACATTTCCGACTATATTTGAGTCTCGACTACCATTGTAGATTTCATTGCAAATTTCGCAATTCCTACAATGATTTGCGATTTCCAATCTGTGCGACGTTAAACTTCGCTTGGTTAAACTTCAAAGCAAAAGTCAACCGACGTGGCAGACAGCGTGTTACATCTCTGTCGTGGCAAATTCACGAAATCTCCATTTGGAAAAAAATTGCAAATCGCGCGGTGAATTCTGCGACTTTGCAGGTGCCGGTAACTACCAACTACCAAGAAAGAAGATCAAAGCAAACGTTTTAACGTCAGCCGTTGAAATTCATCTGGATGTTCAACTAGATCGGCTCGAGCACCAGAACGCGAAGCGAGTGATTTTGATGAAACGTGCGAATCGTTATCGTTCCGCACAGTTATTATCGATCGTTATTTCGCCTCAAGGTACGATCCGTGACAGCGAAAAGTACACTTGATTCAGCCGGTTAGCTGAAATCCGCGTACGATAGTCCCTGCCGCGGCCATAATCAGCCAGTTTTACGCTGGCAGCGCGTTAAAACGATTCCCCTGTCGGAAGTATAATTCAGCGTAATGAAAGCTGCGGAGTGGGTCATCGTCGTGGGGAATCGTCGTTTTTATTGGCACGCTAATGGAGTCCCCGGGGATGATCGAAGAGTCACATGGAAGAGCCGGCTGAAACACATGTGCCAGCGTTTCGCGGAACGTCTCTTTCCACGTGGTTTCCTGCTATCAGGTGTGCGTCAACGACAGGTAAGATATATCGAGAGCACGAGAGCCTCGGTACACGTACACGTTACTCTCTCTTTCTCTCTCACTCCCTCTCTATGACCACAGACCACATTGGAATCTTCGGCAGATTGAAGTTCTCTGTAGCAGCTGCGAGGATGTTGTTAGACCGCTAACAACATGAAGCTATCGAAACTGCCGTGGTAAACGGCGCTTCGAGTATCGCTGTTTAGGCTTTTTTTCCACCGTGGGACGTGGGGCTCGCGGCCGACGCGCAATCACAAAGTTCCATTTCATGCCGCGAAGTGGTGTGGAGGCTTGGCGAGGAGGTGTTGCATCATTGCAACCGATCGTAATTTTGTGGATGATTGGTTCTTAATATAAACGCCCGCCCTGGGTGAAAGTTTACGACGATTGGATAAAGGCGTTTTCAGAGTGTGTTATTTGGCGGGAAGGAACACACACAGTGATTTGCATCGTATCAGAATCGTTGTCAGAGATCGTTTTAAGTCGAACGAGGCATGTTTAGGTGTGTTGGACGAAATTAAATCAGTTGGATGAGACTCCTCGAGAGCTTGATTCCTCGCAGTTCGAGATAATCTACATTTCCCTGGAAAGGGAAGATCTTCTCGCGCGCGCAAACGGCTCCGCCACGGCCACGGTATTTCTGAGAAAGACCCGCTTCTCGGAAAGGGGACAGGTCTGCGAAAGCTTTCGCGAAAATACAGCGCAGATTTCGAAAACGTGTCGACGGTAGAGACAGGCTGCTTGCCAATCGATTTGTCCCAGATTCCCATCCATCATGGCGCGCAGCCAGCAAAAGCTGCCCCCCTTCCCGGTATTTCGCCCCGGTTCCATCGTCCGCGCACTCCCACGGGAGTTGAAAGTAGACAGGTCGTGACATAACACACTGCGCGCACTGTGAAAGGGGGGCACATCCACGTGCATCGGGAATGGAAAGAACGGCTAAAGGTGTGTGTGGGTAGCACACCTTTTTTTCCTTTTTTCCTTTTTTCCTTTTTTTCTCTCTCCTTTTCCACCTTCGACGAGCGATTCCTCCTTTTCTCCCTGGAACAGCCGGACCTGCCGCCCTTCCGGCGACAATGCGCGCCATTGTAGCCGGCTGTTTGCTCTGGAGGACTGCCGCGGAACGGAATCCCCCGAGAGAGGAGAAGGGATGCCGGTCGTGTGGCTGTGCGCGTGTTTACTTAGGATCATCCCCGGCAGCCAGCCAGCCAGCCAGGATAATTCCACAGGCCTCGTACAAATCCTGGAAAATGCCCTTATACGGAGATTAGAGAGGTTGCCGACGATAGACGCCTCAGATTCGGACGTAGTTCCGGTCACGGAAGTCGCCATCTCTACGCAAACTCCCGATTGTTCCGTGGCCTGGTTTCCTCCTGGTTAACTGTAACTGTAACTCTCCCGGGAACCGGGCCACTCTCGTTTCGCTTTTCGGGTTCGCCAGGGAAGACAACGAAGAGTTCATTTCGTCTGGTATATTTTGTCGGACTAGTGCTTCTCTCGAACACTAGTCAGTGTTTACAAATGAATATGAATATCACGTCGATCGTTTCTTACACGTGCCATTATGATTTCTCATACATTTCGACAAATCTCGAATACGCGATGAGGATTTCAAGCTACTGGAAGAGATTGTCATTGGCGATTTAATAAGTAGTAAACGTCTTTATTTATCTTGATTGTCGCGTAATTTTTCGAGGTCATACGACACAATGGAAAAAAATATATAGTTAAATGAAAAGAAATGTCTTTGGAAAAGTATTTAAAAGAAATATTCTTATCGTTTATTGGCCTTTCGATATACCATGGTAGGCAAAAAATATTTTTCGCATCACAATTCGAAAAGATGTTTATGTAGTTTCACTTAAATGGACCAGCCATGTGAGAATCGATAACTGTTTCCATATTCTTGCAAGTATCTATATTTTATAGGGATAAAGGGCGAGAGATACGAGTGGCGAGTCCTCGTGAAACTTATCGCGACTTCTCTACCCTAATTAACCTCTTGATCGCCGCAGTTTTTTAAAGACCGCTCACTTCGCGCGCGAATTTTGTTTCTTGCCTTTCTTTTCGAAGCAGCTTTCGAATATATCCAAAATCAAGGAAGAATATATACATATTTTTCGATTTTTTTAGCGTTAGAAAATGATTCTAAACGTCACTGTTAAGAAATAGAAATTAAATTCGCTTCTATTTAGCGTACAGTAATGCGATCAGATCAAGTGGTTAAACAATCTAATTTATTGTTTGCCTAGGGCTCAGGGCGATTCACGACACGAATCTCAGTGTGCTTCTCGCGCTTTGCTCGATTTCGCTCAAGCAGGGGCCGAGAATGGATGAACAAAATTTTTCCTCAAACAATATTGCTTCGCAACATAGTTCGTGAGAATTCCAAACGTCGTTGGAGAAATTAGTTCCACGCACTCGTCGGACAGGAGAGCAGACGGCTGAAGCCGCAAGTGCTGGTCGAACACTTCTAATGAACCACCGTCGACAGTTCGATTCCTGGACAGTGTCTCCGGCACGACAGTTGGCGATTTCTTTCTGGGTTTGGAAAAGTCGGGAGAAACTGAGAAAGACAGACAGAGAGAGAGAGAGAGAGAGAGAGAAAGAGAAGGTTTCCAGGACCTATCTGACGAACTTCTGGCCAGCAAGTGGCCTCGGGTAACGAAACACCGAGCCGTGTGGGGTTCGACAACAAACAGGAACTGAAAAGGGCGGCGCAGTTATCCGGTTACTCGGCGCAGCTTGGCTCAATATCATTGATTTATCGACGGAAGTCGATTAGGGGCAATCTTACAGTTAATTAGCGAACACCATCGCCGCGTGACGACGTATCGAAGATTGCCGCGGATTCAAGGGCGTAACCCTCTTTCGTGGCAATGATTTAGTAGTGCGATCGTATGCAAACGTCACTGCGCCGAACAGGAAGCCACCTCACTTTCGACCCTCTCTCCTGCTTCTGTGAGAAATTCATTTCTCTTAATGGGAATCGGAGTTAATTTTTTTTTCTTGTGGACATAAGCAGCTCGTGAATGAGCTGTTCCTTTTTTGCGTGGGTCTTTTACGTTTACGGGTTGTTGACTAATTTTAACATAGAATATGTTTTACCGGGGATGTTCGGGAAAAAAATGTAACGAAATGTGCAACGAAAACGAGCGTCACGCTCTCGATCAGGAACTTGGAGGAGGAGGGTATCACGTGATATTAAGGAGAGATAAGTTTACGAGCGATGTATCATCCGTTGTACATGTTGCAAAGGAGTGAGGTGTTAAGGTTGTCGAGACACAGATGACGGGCAAGCGGGATTCTGAGGAAAATAAAAGTTGTTCGAAGAAGAAGAAAAAGGGTGTCAAGTTTTATTTCCTTACAGAAACGAAGTCAGACATGTTCTATGTGACAGGCTTTAAGAGCGTTAAAGCCGTTCATTTTTTTTTTTCTTAAATTCGTGAAAAGAAGACTTAAGGAAAAACGAGAAAAAGAGAACGTTCTTTCTCGCGAGGCTTGTAAGCGTATAAAATTCGACGCTGGAGATGGATATCAATGTTAACGATTTGTATGTGAAAACGCTGGTAAATTGAACGATTCGATGGCTTCAGGTTGCATCTTTGAACTTTTAATCTGGAAATATTTTATAGTCATTGATTTAACGAATGACAATATATTTACAAGAGCCTTGCACACAATTGAAGTATATTGTAATGAGAATTTTCATTGAACCGTGAATTATTTGCATTTGAAAAATTGAATAATCCTCGCTTCATAAATAAACGAGTTTCTCACTGGTTTTCATCTGAACGGCACGTTTCGTTCACGTTCGTTCGCGGTAAAATCACGAAAAAACGGCTGGCTACCAGAGTTAAACGTCGAGCCAATGAGATTAGTACGTGCTCGTTGCAATTTCTCTTGACGTTCGCTGCTGAATTACGTTACTGCTCGTAAATATAATTGAAATTCTTCCGCTTAATTTAGAGTGTCCAGATTCAACGAGAAAAGAGTAATTCGATTAAAACGTAAGGGAGAATATTTTACCCTTCGTGATTTCGAGACTCACGACGTGCAAACAGTGAATATAAATTTATCAACGCAGTTACTTGAGAGATATAGGAATAAATATTTTATAGGAATCTCATATTTCCACTGCACAAATATAAAACCAAGTTTTAGCCCATCGAGAGATCGGTAGACATTACCAATTTGTAAACTTCAAAATCGACAATCTCTTCGTTCGATGAGGAAAAGAAATATTGTGCGATAATATTTTCTCTCGCGCGAAACATTGAAAAAGTTCTGAATATAGACGTTCGTTTGTACAAAGTTCCTCGAGATCAGTGCGGCAGTAGTGAACAGTATGTTGGCACTCCGTTATCGCGAACATAATTTTCGAGCTCTAACCAGCACGCGCCTTGTCTTTCCTTTTTTCTTCGACACTTTTACCCGTCGCACGTGTTCGCCATGGTCGCGAGTGTCGAGTGTCCTTTCCAGAAAATAATATATCCATTTAACTTCTTGCGGCTCCGGCGGTATCCTGTATCCGAGTCGAAAGGGAAGTGGGTGTTGCGGGGTGTGCCCGTTTCTACGACCGACTGTCGAATAGTTGCAATGAAAACCCAGCACACCCCCGTGGCACGATTATTAAAGAGTAAAGTGGTCTGCCCTGCTCGTTCCTTCCAACGTCCAACGTTCGCACCTTTCGGACGAGCAATTTTGAAATTACGAGCGAAAAGAAAAAGATTAACCGGATCAACCTCAAAGAAGAAAGAATTGTTTCAGGATCAGTTTCGTTAGAATAACTCATGAACATCCAATCAAGAAGACTGACCCTGTTTTCTGCGACGAGTGGTTAAGAAGATTCCAGATTCTTGACTCTCCAAAAATCATACTATACTATAAAATATAAGTACCCAGTCGCTAATGTTCTCAACGTCGCAATGAAACTTTAAACCTGTACCCCGCCAAAAAAAAAAAAAAAAAAAAAAAAGAATCCGGAAACCTCTCGCCCCAATCTCATTTCCTCGATTGTTATTACACCCAGATTTACGTATCATCGTAAAATCTCTCTTGACCGATTTAATTCGGACGCTCGTTTATTCGACACAGAGAGCGTGTGACGCAACTCGACGATTCTCGGAAACTCGAGAGTACCTGGTGGAACAATCTCATTCTCAGTGCAGCACCGTGTATACGATGCGAGCCGTCTCTGAAAGCGATCGATGAAGAGAAAGCAAAAAAAAAAGGAAAAAAGAAAAAAGAAAAAAAATGAAGAAAGACGAAAGAAAGGAATGAAAGGAAGAAGAAAGAGAGAGGAGGAAAACTGTACCGGCGAAAGGACGCGTCCTACAACGCTTCGCATGGCTTAACTGCTAAGGGTAGTTAGACGAGTCGAGAATGCATTCAGTGTCCGGAAGTGGGCGGAACTGCAGCCTGCGCTTCAGCATTGTATACAAGGACTCGGTTTTTCCCTGTGCTCGTGCAGGGCCAGCCATTATAGAAAACGATATAGAAAAAGAGGCAGATAGAGAGGAAGAACGTGTAGAAGCGCCAGAAGCACCAAAAGGACATTCGATATCTGTAATGCCGTAATGGCAAACGCTGCGTTTTATGGGGCCAGGTTGTTGGTTCGTGAGTACGGAGAGAAAAAGAGAGAGAGTGAAATTGGTGGAGCAATGGTGATTGAAACGGTGACGTAAGAAGGCTGTCGTAAGAAGGAAATCGGATGTTCGCGATTTTAGGAAAAGGTAAGTGGCTGGATCGACGTTTCCAGGCTATTGTCGAGCTTCGTGGAATTAGCGTGCTTAACCGGAAGTTGAAACGGGACGCGCTACACGTTGCGAAAAGTCTAGGTAATAACGGAGGAGAGACGACTGTGCCTCGAAGAAATGCCTCTTACGTGATTTTTCGTGTAGTCATTTCTCAAGATGATTAATTCGTTATTAATCGATCGATTATTTTCTTCGATGCGAACGTAAAAGGAATCTCACACACAGTTTGGATCATCGTCGTGGCGAATAATTTAAATTTAAGTCGCGATAAATCACCTTGCACGAAAGCACGGCACGTAACAGTTTCACGTTACTGGCATTTTTTTACTTTACGATCTCCTCTGCTTAATTGGCGATTTCTCGAATGAAGAATCCCGGTATGCAAAACTTTCCATAAAGGAACCAGTTCCGCTTCCCCATCGACGAGTAACGCGTCCGGCTGAGTCTGTGTCGAAAAAAAAAATTGTAAACGTCTTCGACGTTGCGTTAATTTTCACCGCAAAGGGCGCCAATTTAGCGCACAATCGTTTGTCTCAGTATGGAGGATCATCAGCTGTACGATATGCCTCGCGTCTACGAGGATCTGTCTGCGCCGAAATCGTCTGCGATTAGAGCTTCATTAAAATTTTGAGATTGCCGCCACGCGATCCCAAAAGACGATTAGATGGAAGATTAGGCAGCCACGCCTGCTATTTCATTTGCAAATCGATACATTTTACGTCCTGATCACCTACACCTCGACGATTTTACAGTTTTATCGCTATTCACTTCGAAGCGCCCGAGTAATATATTATCCGGGAGAGAGAGAGAAAGAGAGAGAACACTAACGAGCTTATGAGTTTCTTCATTTGTTTGATAATAAAATTTCTTCGAATATTCTGCCTCTGTAAAATAAACGCAGTTCGAAAAGGGAATAAATGTCTCGAGGAGAGACGTTACGAGAAATATCGCTGCGTTTATTCGTTTCAGTTTTTCAGAGCGATGCTCGAGTTTTACGGAAAGCTGTAAAACGTGTAACGAAAAACCGAAACTAAAAAAAAAAAGAAAAAAAAAAAAGAAAAAACGTTCTCTATACTGAATTGATAAATTCAATTCGCGGTTTCTCCTTTAAATATTAAAAAATCGAAATTGATGATACGTACTACGTAATTCCGACGGATATCAATGAACGAAATAACAGACACGTGACCTAAACCAAGCCGGAATTAGCCGAACAAATGAAAATTACGCAAATAAAAAGCATGGGATATGTCAATCAACGTTCGGTTCAGAGGCGTCCTCAACCCCGAAACAGCCGGATAAAAAGGCAGGAGGACTCGATTTTTGTACCTTTATTGTTTCTTTTGTCCACGGCAGTGCACGACATCTCGAGCAGGATTAATTTCGCCGGTTGAATCGCGGCACGCCATTGAAAAATGCTTTTCTCTGCTCCTCGGTCCTCGGCGCGGACACTGGAACAATCAGGTTTCGTCGAATCTGCAAACCGGATGGCGAACGATAGCACGTGGACGTGGACCAAAAAGGATTCCTGGCGATGGTTTTTAAAACGATAGACGATGTATCTCGACCGCTCTTCCCCCGACACCGGCTATTGTCAGCCAGATCGAACAATAACGCGCCCCGAAAGGATTCCGTCCGCGAATTAGAGCAAATCCTTTCCTCCTCGATGTCCGTTCTAATTCGACAGGGGTTGGGGGGGGGACAGGTTTACTGAAGAGAAACGCAGCGGGGAACCATTCACGAATTCGTCCGTGAACAAACGAGTCTTCAGAGTGAATTTTCGAGATTATCTGGATGCTAGTCGTCAGCGGAACATTGACAACTGGGAACAACTCGCCGTATTTTGCCAGCAGAACAATTGTCCTGTCACAACAAGCGTGCCGCTCGATGAACCTTCTGATAGGTTTCACTCTTGTTTCGTGACGATATTATTTATTCGATCGTTCCATTATTCTGTCACTCCATGTTCGTCAAATTTTTTCATACCTTTTCTTGTAATTCTGATCTTCTACTATCAATCTTTCAATTTATTTCTTTGCACTGAGACCTGAAAACAACTAGGCTGCCATATTTTGTCAGCAGAACAATTTTCTCTTCGCAACAAACTGTTCGATGAATTTTGTAATAAATTTTGCTCTTGTTTCGTGACGATCGTTCCATTATTCTGTTACTCCATGTTCGTCAAATTTTTTCATACCTTTTCTTATAATTCTGATCTTCTCCTATCAATCTTTCAATTTATTTCCTTGTATTGAGAGCTGAGAACAACTAGGCCGCCATATTTTGTCAGTAGAACAATTTTCTCGTCGCAACAAACTGTTCGGTGAATTTTGTATTAAATTTTGCTCTTGTTTCGTGACGATCGTTCCATTATTCTGTTACTCCATGTTCGTCAAATTTTTTCATACCTTTTCTTGTAATTCTGATCTTCTATCAATCTTTCAATTTATTTCTTTGCACTGAGAGCTGAGAACATCTCGGTCGCCATATTTTGCTAGCAATTGCCCTGTCATAATAAACGTACTACTCGAGGAACCTTTTGATAGGTTTTACTCTTGTTTTAGGACGATAACATTTATTCGTTTTATTATTCAATCACTCCATGTACATACGTTTCCCTGTAATTGTAATTCTTCCGAAGCTTTAAATTTATTTCTTTGCATGAGAGAGAACGAGAGAATGAGATTCATATTTCGACGAGAAAACTGCTCGACGAGATTGTGTAATAGATTTTGCTCTTGTTTCGCCGACGATGTTATTTATTCGATCGTTCCATTATTCCATTATTCAGTTCACTCCACGTTCTTCACATTTCCCTGTGCTCTTCCTTCTAATTCCCCATCAATCTTTCAATTATATTTCTCCCGAACGAGCTCGCCACAAAGAAACAGTGTAATTTCCAGTTTACATACGCGACGTACGCGACGTAACACTGCCCGGCACTGTCGAAAATCACAAGAATCCAACGATTGTTTCTGACAAGGCTGTAATTACAGCAGCACCTTCGAAGGCTAATTACCTATGAACGTAAACGGGCGGCACAGCTCGTCGTCCCGGATGACCGATCACCTTTGGGCGCGAGGTTACAAGCCGATGATTAGAAGGCGCCTCTTTCCCAATTAGTCGATCCTCAGTTGCCGAGCTGCCCTCTTATTACAACCGTCGCCAAAGAGCGGAGAAACCGCGCGAAAAACTGTCAGAAAACTGTCGGCTGCCGGTAATTACGCGACAGGCGCGTCGAATTTTCGTTTCGCCCTCTACGCAGAAAGGGGTGGAGACCGCGGCATGGTTTCCTTGATGATTCCGGAAATGACTCGGCCGCAAAATCTCGTACGCCACATGTCCCCGCGAAATTCAACGAAGAAACTCTTCCCATCCTTTCATTTCTCTCGAAGAGAAACAATTAGTCGAGTCGAGCGTGAAGCAAGCCGACGGAGCCGGCAAGGATAGCGACGAGTAGTATAGAGGGGTGTGGTAGCAATTTACGAAATGATCCTTCGATCCTCACGAACGAGAAACTGATTCCCGTTTCCCAGATGTTTTTTTTCACTGGCGCGCAAAGGATGGAGAGCAAAGCGACATTTCAGCATTTCACTTTCGATCAGCTTCTTTCGTCCTCTCTTTCTCCATCGGCGAGACCCAACCTATCGTCCTTGACCACTTTATTATACTTTACGCGAATAAATCCTGTGAAAAAGATACAAGTATACAAGATCTGATGTTGGAAATTCATGCGCGATTCAGACTACCGGATAGCACGGATTGGCCATAAAGAAGCAGCGAGAAACAACGTGTATATATATATATATATATATATATATATATATATATATCATGCGAGATAAAGTTGTTTTGCAATTTTAATCTTTTCGAGGAAGATCCTCGAGGAGGAAGATTCCACGGGAGCATTAGGAGAGCACGAGGCTTGCGGATCACGTAGGAAGAAGGCAACCGTTACGTTCGGGCTGGCTTTCTCGAAAATGGCCCTTCAGGCCATAGGGCAGAGGAGGAACCCCCGCGGCGGCCAGCAAATAAATTCCGCAAGCCCATAAATAATTAATAGATTCGTTACGTGGGCGTGTGTAAATCATCGGCGGACACGCGAATCCCTGGTTTTCGGTTCGCTCTCGTTGCGGGCGCCCCGCTGCGCGCCTCTTCTCAGCTCAGAGAGCAAATCGACGGAAATTCGGCCGTAAAAATTCGCCGTTTCGAAGAAATGTTCAATAAACCGCGGCAATAAAGTTCTAATCCCCCTTGAAAGCCTCGAGAGCCTTTGAGCCACGTACTTTTAACCCGTGAAATATTCTCCACTTTATCTCTTTCTTCGTTCTTTCACTGTTCTTTCCACGCGCAGAGAATCGAATATTTTTTTTGAATACATATCGAGACATATGTATATGACATATCGAGTGGCATTCCTTCCTTCGCCAGAATTTTTTTCCGAGTGCCAACTGTCTATCTGTCGAAAATAGAACAAACTGCTAATTCCAATTAAACGCAGACGGACCAGTTCATCGTCTCACGTTCCAAGAACTTTGTGAACACCGTCTGCAATTATACTCGGAATACAGACATCATCTCGATCGGGGGAAAAAACGAAAGAAAAGAAAAGAAAAGAAAAGAAAAGAAGAAGAAACAACGGGGTGCAGAGAGAGAGAACATTTGCGAGGTTATTGAAAAAAAAAAGTCTGAGAGATTCGTTGCCATGAACGGGGCAATTTCCTCATTAAACTGAACTGAAAGACCACACGCACGCACCACACACCCCCGGCTGAAACGTCCCAGCGTCCTTCTGCCGCGTTTCTACGACTTTTCGATCCGCCCAGAACTCTTGGAAGTCACCGCGACGATCCTCGATCCCCGTGGTGCATCCCCCTCCGGGGAAGCACCGAGCTTCCGGTTCGCGCCGGTTAATGATAGCCCTCGAATCCGAAAACCAAGAAGCAGCCTCCCCCTGCCACCGTGAACTTCTCTATTATACGGCTTGGAAACGCGAAAAAATTTGACCTGCGAACGTGCAGCAGATCGAAACGTCGAAATTACCGTGGCACTGGCACGGAGGATATGCACCTGCCGGCTTCGGAAGGAGCACAGGATGCTCCTCTGGCCATCTCTATCCGGTGTCCTTTATTTCGCGGTGAAAGCGAGAACTCGTGCCCCCCGAGGGCTCACCTCTTCTCCAACCCGGCGAATGTGGATTCTTCCTTTTATTACTTCGGCGAGATAATCTTATGGATACGACGTTGGAAACTACATGTACATATTGGATGGATTGTTGAAATTTGTAATTAGAAATTTAGATAGTTCATCGACACGAGGAGAAGAGAGAGAGAGAGGGACTCTGAACAGGTCTCATTCGCAGATAGAGTATTCGCAGGTATTTCTCGATATCGTTGGAAACGAGAATAAAGTAATTAACTACGTGGCGTTCGAAAGTAGAGAACGCGATAAAGTGAAATTTAAGGATCAATTCGTAGGGAAAATGGGGGAATTCCTCGGTGAGAGACGGCGGCAAACGATCGCACGCTCGTTCGACGAAAAACGCTCGTTCGGTCGTAAGAAATCCGCTTGTTCTTGTCGCTGGGTGCGGCATTTCTGCCGTGCGGCAATTGCCGATGCCAGATGTCCGACGACAACGACGACGACGACGACGACGTCCTGAGCACGAACGCGCTGCATTCCGTTTCAGGGCGACGACGATTTGACGGCGTCCGGCATTTAAAAGTTACGGCGACACTCTCGCCGACACACACCGCGACGATCGGACGATGTAATTGCCCGGTTTATGGTTCTTAATTCGCCGGCGGTTCACCGATCGCGAACGACGTCAACTGGGCCGCATCGAAATTGCGTTAATTTTTATGACGTCCGCCCGGTCTGGTTCTTAAATGGAAAATGGCCGTTTCGCCTTTTTCGCGCAGGCGGTGGAGAGAGTTTCGAGAGAACGAGTGCCAGCAAAAATCGGATCGTCGTTACTTGGATGAAGCCGTACCACGAACTGGCCACTCGTGGCCATTCTTTCGGTTAATCAGGTGACGATTAAGTTGCTCCCGGCCCGAAACGACCATCATCTTTAAATTCCTCTCGCGTCCATCGGAGGAACAAGCCGAATGCGGAAGAATTTTACGCTCGCGCAAACGAAACGTGTCTTCTTCTTCTTTTTTCTAACAATTTTCGTACAACATCCAATTGAGGTGCATCGCGCTCTACGTTGGTGGAATATTTGAAATTCTTCGCGATTCTAGATCCATTCTTTTATTTATCGAGACAAACTATGTCTATTAAAAAGGAAAACAAGAACAGACCTCTATTTAGGTAATCATCGAGACAATCGCAAATTCAATTCAAATTGGTCTTCCACCCCTCGCCGATTGAATCGACGAAATTCCCATTCGAAAATCACGGAGAATTAATTCCAATAACGTGCTAAACGCGCGAAATTACGAGAAAGTCCCGCGCGGCAAATTATAACCGCGCGGCGCAGGCAACGATTCTGGGATTCCGCTCGGCCAGCTCGTTTCACCGAAACGAAATAAACGGACGATAACTCGCGGAGAATCGCGTCGATAAATCGCCCCGTAGAGAATCGCGCGTGCTCGTCACCGTTGTTATTAAACGCGACGCGGCGGGGAGGAGGGGGGGGGGAGAACTCAACCCGGGAATCAGGCCGCCGGGTTTTTCTGACCCGAATTACCATCGGGCATCGACGATGCCGAGGGACTGGAGAGAGATAGGAACGCCTGGACAAAAAGCGAAATTGCCGTACTTACGAACGATGACTCGAAACAAGTGACAGGACACGTTCACCGGTGAAAAACGCGCGGGCCCTGTGATCAAAGGATCGCTTTCGATTATAACCTGGCCGGGCGCAAGAACAAAAAGAGAAAAAAAGAAGAGAAAAAAAAAAGAATCCACGATATTGCCGACTTTTTTTTTTTAGTTCCAGCCGGACACTCGGACCAGCGGTCGCCACCTCGTTTTACTTCGCAATTAGCCGCTGCCGGCAATTTCCTCGGCCTCTTGTCTCCTGTCTTATCCACCCCACGCTAGATAATCTCGAATTTTTCTACCGCAAAGTCTCTTCACGTTTTTTTTTTAACGCGGAATCGCTCGAATCGCAGGTGGCTCGATTATCCGATTTTTCCAAACTTAAATCGTATTCTCAAATCTATGTCTCGCGAATTGACGAAATCTATCAGTCGAGATTTCGAACGAAAATTTCATTTTTTTTTTTTTCTTTTTTCAAGCGCATCGACTTTCTGGAACTTCTGGTCCAGAGAAAAAGGGGGAAAGAAGAGTCTCCGACTCGCCGATTGCTCGCAATTTTCGCGTTACGCAACCGAGCGTAGAGGGTTAAACGATTAACAATGCGCCATCGTCGTGAAAAAAAGTGAAGCGGCACACCGAATTAAGCACCGACGCGACATAAGGTTTGGTCGAAATATCTCAGCATAATTATACGTGTGGCCCTCCGATCGGCGAGCAGCGCGTTAGTCCGCGGTGGCGAACGAAACCGAACCGGTTTCAATAAGGCGAAGTTAATTAGTTGGTTGTTAATACGCGGCGGCCCGCTCGGTTGCGGCGACGTAACGCGTACACGCGTTTAAAAGCATCGACGTACGAAAACGAGCAGCAAAATTTCAATTTAACGTAACCGTAATTGTCCACGGCCATATACGTTACATCGTGGCGCGTATACGCGCCACGGTCCGGTTGATGCATCGCGCGAGGCGATCATTAACACGAGGGACGTTTAATAAGGCCCATCATTAATTACCGTGCCGAGCCGCAAATTACTCTCAGCAGGCAACCCGGACTGGCGGGCAAACAGATTTTTCTACGCTCTCGGTTCTCGGCGCCGAGACATCGTGACCGAGATTACCATTTATGTTTCCGCGTAATCTTCACGCCTGCCTGCCGAGAATTTTCGGCATTCGTCCCTCTCCCCCCCCCCCTCCGATCTTATCCCCGTCGTGCGGTGATTTATTTCTGCCGCGATGGCGCAACTGCTTACCTCGGATTCCCGATAAGTCGGAAAGTATTAATTTACCAATTAATAAAAGAGACTATGCCCCTATGCCGAGTATCGTGCATCGACGAAAAATTTTATTTTCTAAATAATAATAAGTAATAACGTGACTTCGCGTTACTCTCATAGCTGCGACCAACGTGTACACTCGTCACGAAGGAATGGCAATTCTTCGTATAATCGTGCGAGAAGAGTAATTAGAATTTGTTACTTGTGAAATCGAATCTTTCGCGGAGGATAAAATAGATGTTTCAGAAATATTTCGAGATGACTAGACCTGGCTGGTTCTTTTTACGTCATTTCTAAATATTTCCTTGCCACTGACATTAACGAAGTTGAACGATAAAAATTATTGATTTTTCAAAAAAAAAAGAGCAAACTAGCGTCGTTTCCTTGGAATTTAATTCACTTTTACAGCAGCAGCTGTACATACTCTGTGTTTGACGAGTGCACAATCGTGATCGCGTTGTTCCAGTGATACACACATTGAGAAGCTAAAAAAAAGAAACGGTTTTTTTTTTTTAATAATATTTATTTTACGGAGCACTTGAAAATATATACGACAATGACTACACTTACGAGCCTGGATCTAATCCAAAGAAAGCAACTGTAACTCTTCTCTAAAAAAAAAAAAGAAAAAAAAAAAGAAAAGAAAATGAAGAGGGAGGGAAAAAAGGGGGACGGAGAAAGAGAGAGAGCACAATGTACCAGATGACTCTGATATCATTCTCGCCGATCGGCCACGGCTAAAAGCACCTCTTTCAAACTATTTGCTCGCGTCGTTGGTCCACCACTCGTTTGACAAGGCGTTTTCGTAGGAACGAAAGGGCGATACCGAGGGATGACGGGCAGCCGCATTAATTCTAATTAATCGGCGTTCGCGCTTCGCGATCGGCAGTTGAGACAAGGGTGGGAGGAGGGGGGCAAGAAGAAGAAGAAGAAGAAGAAGAAGAAAAAGCCGTTGGTGAAGACCCGGCCGGGAGAAAGGGACGACCGGTGGCGACTTTCACGCGCACGCGCTATGGATCGTGGCTGCGCGTGCCCCACTCTGTTTCTCGGATCGAGCGCGCACCTGCGGCTCCGATTGCGTGACTACTCTCCGTGGCTTGCCTTCGTTTCCCTTCTGTCCCACGCCGATTCAGCCGAATCACGGCTGCTCGTTTCGTTCCAGCGATTTAATGCGAAGCTTTACGATTGTCACCGCGCAATACGATAATGCACGTTAACGGCTTCGTTGTTAACGTTTCGCGCATTTGCAGTTTTCGCCTTCTCGTGACTTTTCTCTTCTCTTCAGACAGATAATTCGAGACGATGATTTTTTTCTGTTTCTTCTTTTCTTTATTCCTTCGGCGAGCAGCGTTTCTGTGGCCGGTGCCGGCGATGGTTTTTTTACGTCTCCGCTCTTGGTATAAATCTGTCCAGGTTAAAGACAGAGGAATTTATCGAAGGATTTGCCGAAAGGCGAGGCAATCGAGTGAAAGTTAATGAACTGGGTTAATTGAAACTCCTCCGGTCTGATGAGACTTCAATATCTTTTCAATGAGTAAAAAGATACACGACTGCGGATCAACTGCAGTCTTAACGACTGTTTTGCACTCCTCTAGCTCTAGCGTACGCTATAAATTAAAGAAAAAGCACGTTTGTGGGATTTTTTATTCGTTCCTTCTGAACGAAGGAGTTAATTTTCCTTTTTTGACGCAAAGTCGTAGACGCCCGCGATAGAAGCACCGAGGCCTCTGACGAGCCACCACGAAGAGGACAGGCAGGTGTTTGCTGCACCAAAGATCCTTCTCTCGCGTATATTTATGCGCGCACGTGCTTTATTGCCTCGACTCTCGGCGACTCTGGCGCTCGTCAATCAACCAGAGACACCTCGTCCGTTCTTTTCTTTCATCTTCCTTTCTTTTCTTTCTTTCTCGAGCCACCTCCGCTTCTTCTTTCGGCTGGTTTCCCTTTCTTCGCTCGAATCAGAAGAGGTCACGGCCCGACGAGCAGGTGGCCAAGTGCACCGAGCGCGCCCCGGATGCGGAGCTGACACGCGCTCGTTCGCTTGCTCGAACGCTTGCGCTCCGCTTACGTAAAGATCCGCCGCGTATAATGTACTCGCTGACTCGTGTGATCCATTACTCGGTGAAGTATTTTCACGTTGCGCTACGATGCCAAGACCCGATGTTAAAATATTCGCGTAAACTTTTTCGAGCAACTGTATACGCTGAGACGTTTCTTTACTTTTTATCTGTCGGCAGCGTCGGTGTGTGTAACTTTTTGGGAAATCGATCGGGGGGGGGGGGGCGATTGACGTGGACCGTGACGAATCGGACGTGACGGACTTCCTTCGTGCTTGTAAGAACCACTTCTTGCACAGGTAGTCTGTAATTACGGTTCGTCTTGGTCATCGAGCTTGATCCTCGAGCAACGAGTAAAAGAATATCATACGTTATTTCTCTTTTCTTTTTTTAACTTTTTCTTTCAAGGTTTTATCGTTTCGACGGTATTATGGTAAATTTTCGAGAAATCGTCTAATTTAATTCCTCGACGACCCTCTCTTTTCTCTAAACAGTTTGTAAACTTGTTATCTCTAACATTGTCGACTTCCGAGTTCCTGAATTTCTCTCTCTCTCTATCAGGCTTGTCCCTGAACACTGGTCGTACGTCGACTCGCCAATAATCAAAATCCAACAATCTACTCGACACAGAATCCCCATTGCCGCCACTTTCTCCACCATGTCAATTCACCAGCCCGGCACGTCATATCCTCTGCATCGGCGATCGGATGATCGATCGGCGTTCTATGTCCATTAACCTTCGTACACGACGCGCGTTGTCGTCCTAGTCCCAACCACCTATGTAACCGAAAGACGTACGACCAGTCTACGCGGACTAAACGAACATTCTCGGACGATTCTCTCTCTCTTTCTCTCTCGACGTCGGCCCTTCGCCTTTGTCCACGCGATGGACACGTCCATCAGGCTCTCGAGGATCCCGAGGAGCCGCGACAAAAAGCGACGTCCAGCGGGAGTTGCCGGTGTAGCGTTTCAACTGGTCAGGATGCGCGCGCCCGGTGCTCGTCATTAATCAACGGAAGGGAAGTAAATGATCACGCCGATGGCACTCGCCGTTGTGCATTACGCTAGACCGTATAGCCGATTGGACGTCCGATGACGGATGAACCGGAGAGAAGGTACCCGACGAACCCTCCCACTCGTCGAAGACGCGTGCACGTCGTGGACGAACGATCGCGCATCGCGCGTTCCTTCCCCGAGTTGTGCGCGTTATTAGGTTAACCTGTCACGAATACCTGCTACTTCTTTAACGAAGGAGATCAACGGATATCGAGGTTGGCCCGTGTATAACGGTGATCGATGACCGAAGGGTAAACCCTGATGACTATGGGGAAGATACTTGTCGCTGATAAGACCCCTGAGAATCGAAGTCGACGCTGCTCGTGTTCAATAACCAGGGTGATGCCGTGGTTTGCCTAGATAAGACGATTTTACGTCCATGTCGAGAGAAATTGAGAGCGATTGTAATCTCTGGATACTATTGTTCAAAGTATTAATATATCGTAGTGATATATAATTTATAAATGATGTTTATTATATTAAATAACAAAGAAAACGGAAGCAAAAGAACAAATAATAAATACATGATAGACGATACGCGACAATAATTCGAATAAACTCAAACGACACGATTAATTCTTTTATACAACACGAATGATCACTCTTTTTCACCACACTCGTTTCAACGCTCTTTTACGACTCTGCCCTGACACTGTTTTTTTCACTCGCACGACTTTCTTCTTTTCAAAAAAAAAAGCGCTCGATGCCAACGCTGTGCTTCTCACATCACATTCGTACTTTCTCGTTCACGCATCTGTAGGTACGATGATCGGTAAATAATAAAAGTCACCGTACTGCAAAGGAAATTTTTATAATTTATTTTAATGTTTACATGATACAGAATTCAATGGATTAATTACTACTGACGACTAATGACTATTTATTAATTTCTTATTTACTGTTTTATATATATATATATATATATATATATATATATTCTCGGCAATTTGTTTGTAACTTAGTAACTAATAATTTGTTAGTATTTCTATGGTAACTTTTTATAAGACTGAATATATGTCGCTACACATCTCCAGCAAACAGGCCATCTATTACAAGTAAAAGTAACTAAAAATATAACTACACATTATAATTATAATAATATAATAATATAATAATATAATCATAATATATAATATATATAATAAATAATAATATATATAATAAATATAATAATAATAATAATAAAATATAACTACACATTATAATAATTTCGATACTACAGTATCGTTAGGGTAGAAAGTATATAACGGAATAAACGGGGCGTCTGTCCATAACTGTCTTGTTCTACTTAGAAACGAGTGTTTCTTTCGTGTACAATTCAATTGGGTGTTTTGAACTTTTATTTTTATTAGAAACATTAACCCTCGAAAACTTTTTTCGTACCATCTAGCAATTTATTTACGAAGCATCACTTCGAATAAAATGATACAGCATTCAAGCGGTACTTTAACACGAAATTTTGTTGAGCATATCTTTTCAACGTGTGATATCGTTTAAGCGATCGATTTGTGGATTTGCCAGTATGATATACAAGAGTTAATATTTCTGGAAAAATAATATCCTCCACTGTTCTTTAAACTTTTGCAAGAAGCAATAAGAAGTCTAGTTTATATTCCAATGAGTGTTAATTGAGTCAGAAATTCCTTCTTCTGAAATTCTTTTGTTCTTCTCACGTCGTTATAGCTTTTTCACTCGGGGCATCTGTTCAGATAATATACTATTATACATCGTATCATCACGTGTTCGTTACAATTATCAGCAAATGATAAAAAGAGCATTTTAGGTTACAATATCCCGTGTGCATAAGATTGAATAATATAATCTGAACAGAATGACACCTTTTCAAAAACACATGGATGGTACACTCTCAGACTCTCGTTCGAGCATTTCCACGTTAGTCAAAGCTTGTCAAACCTTGAAATCGTCCGATATGAGATGAGATTCGTAGAATTCCAAGAATGCTAATTTCCTAACTCGGACACTTTGACACTTGTGCTGATCTTCGAGTTTCGAGACTCCGAAATTTCAAACTTCGAACTCCCTCGACCGCGATTCTCCCATTCTATCGGTCTAAAGTCTACCCTCGAACGTTCGATAAATCTTGCGAATCGTTCCTCCATAACTCACTTTACGCGCCTCTCCCTCGATACATAGCGGATACTCAGCGCCGCGTAAAGTCGTCGGAGACTCTCGCCGAGACTTTACGCTGGCAAACGAGAGAATAATCTCGCTTTCAGCCGCGACTTTGCGAGTCAATGCCGGGCGTAAGTTATAATTTTATGCGTTACCCGCAAACGAGTTTGCCGCGGCGCGTGACGCGCGACTTGCACACCTGCAATAACGTCGCTGGGTTTATAGCGGCGACCTGTGACCCCGCTCTGGGTCTGCACGACGCGTCTCGAAGGGAGCACGCGTGTTAGCGTGCAAATGATTGTCCAGTCATTTTCCCGGACGTTGGCTCGAAGCAACGTCTCCCCGCCGTCTGAACTGGATATATTCGACATCCGTTATCGATTACATTCCGTTCTTCTTCATACCTTGCTTCTTCTTCTTCGCTCGACTCGACGAGGAAATGAAGAACGAGGCAAAAAGAGAGGGAGAGAGAGAGAGAGGGGTGGTGTCGTTTTTAAACGATAGAAATGAGAAAGGCGAGCAACGCGAAGGATAAATGGCTCTCGCGAGTCGATGATTCGAGCTGTTTCAAGGACTAAGCTTTGGAAGGATGCGTGATAAATTAGAGAATTCTGAATGAATATTTTGACTCGTTGGGTGTTTAGAAATGAAAATTCAAGCCAGTCGCAGCGAACTGTGTACTAATCTTGTCTGATCTTGGTTGACAAGACTATGTTTGTTCAACGACGGAGATTCTACTTCGCTCGCTCGTTTGGAACTAAAGATTCTGAGATTCTACCTCGATGGTGAACGCTTCCAGATTCCGCTTCAACGCTTGACCGCCCGCGAGTGTGTTTTAGTTCGTCCTAGCTAGTTGCACATTTGCAACGCTAACTGTTCCAAACGTAGAGAAGTTTAGAGCTAGTTTTCTAGACTTGACACACGTCCTTGATCTAGTAAACATAGATAAAGAAAATTTAAAGATCAAAAGATCACGATTTTCACTACTTACTACGGGATTGTTGGGGATTCTTGCGCTAGCGCAACTCGAAAGATTAAAATTCAAAGGAGGCGAAAAATCGAAGGAAGGATCGAGCGGACAAGGTCTACGCCAATGTCCGAGGGGGCCTCATCTCTCTCGGCATGCGCATTAAGAGGTCACGCTCCGGCAGGTGGCGTACGCGCGTGATTCACTCGGTCGCTCGCTTCGAGCTAGCCGCACCACCCCTATTCACTCACACGAGCGAGTTAATTGTCGCAGGGACGTTGATTTAAGGCCTCGCTCGGACGATCCCCCTCGCTGGGATAATGAGAGAAGCAGCAAAGCGACGAAGAAGTCCTCGCGTGGCTTGCGTTACGCGGCTCGACGAGAGACTCGTCCGACCGCGACCGATCTGTTTCACAAAGGCAGTCACCAGCTACCTTTGATCCGTCTTCATCCGCTTCCTCCTTCCTTCGCAATGCGCCTTACGCAATTCGACTGAAATGTTGACTGTAACACGCTTTGCTCTGTGTTCTCGAACTTGCTTAACCAGCCACGTCCACGGAGACGAACGCGAGTTAGACGACTGAATTACTGAATTTGCCACGCGCTTCGCCTGTAGTAGTAGTTCGTCGTAGTAGTTTGTCTCTGTGAACGAAGCTTTTATACGACGAAACATCAAGTCTCGCGTCCACGCGAGTCGACAAAAAATTCCTTCGAATCGAGAAGGCGGAGCGCGCGATTGGACGATGGAGCCGTACGAAGAACTGAAAGAACTCGATGAAATTCGTCTCGGTCCAGCTCGACGAGACGACACCTCGGGCTCTTGCTTCGGGAGCTCGTAAATCTTCTGAAATATTTCCTCTGTCTGTACAACTACTCGCGGCTTGAAAACACGAATTCAAACAGCTGTTGCTGCAACAGTGTTGTTGCAATGGTCACCCGGTACATCACGGACGTGCAGGCGCTGCAACGCGAGGCAGCTCACGGAGCTCCGTTCGTTCTCGCTCTATTTCTTTCGCTTTCTCAAGGACGCGTCGATTTTTCCTCCCTGTTCTCTCGTCTCCTCCTTTCTCTCCTTTTCCCTTTGCTCTCGCTCTTCGTTAATCTGCCCCGCTCGTTGCCCTAATGAGTGCTCCTTTGAAAGGGCAAAGCTTCTCCCGTCAGAGACCCGAGAGATCGCTCGCGATCGGCGTTAACTCGAAGAATTAACGAGCCAGAGAGAGAGAGAGAGAGAGAGAGAGAATTTGAAAAGGCCGACTTGCAGTTGACTTTGCGATAATCACAGCGCAGCATCTTGCGAACAAATTGCTAGAAAATGACAACGCGGTTCTCCCCGCATACGGCGTGAAACTGCCTGGTCCAAAGTGTTAGCTGCGCCAATTTCAAACAAACGAAGTTACTCAAACTTCGCCTCGTCGGGGATGCGAGTCTTCGTGACGTCGCCTCGGTAAAGCTGCAAACTGCAAGAAATTGTTCGCAATTTCAGAGAATGGCGTTGATTTTACCATAAGTTGTCAACTGGTGTGCACGACCACCGGTGTGATTCGGTCGTTTGCGGCGGCGTTACCACGTTAAGAAGTCCAGGCTCTCTTATAGTTTCAGGGCAATAATTTGCCTGAAGGCAAAACATCGTGACAATCGTCGTTGCACAATAGTTGCAACTTGGTTAAACAACAATAATTCCCAATTCCGCTTTGATTTTCCGTTTTTGTTTCTCCAGCTTCTTCCACCGAGCAGCGTGCCGAGAATTTTCCCGCAGCACTGAGAATTTTTCGCTGCGGAAATTCTTATTAAATTTTGTACTCTGCGCCACTCACCCTCACCTTCGAACGGAACGTTCAACCTGGGACTCTGTGAGGGAAACTCGAGTGGAAAAGCTAGGTACGGTCTGAGAAGATAAGAAAGGGTCGGTGAAGGAAGCACGTCCTCTGCTACGAAAGGATAGCAGGATGGATCCTGATCGATCGTAATCGAGCGGCAAGGCGCGCCATACCGGCGTGCCAAAGGTTAAGGAATCCTCTTTGCGCGGCATTCTCTGCACGTTCCTCGTAAACTTCTTCGAGATCTCCCTCCCTCCTTCTCTCTCTCTCTCTCTCTCTTTCTCTATTCTCACTCGACATACTCTTCCCCTTGAAGCACACACTTCCAAGGCTACACGAGTTGGCCGTTTGCTACAGGCTCACCGGCTCAATCGAGCGCACGACGAGACACAGTTGCAATTGCTCTTGCTCGCGGATCTTCCCTTCCCCTTTCGTTTCCCCGTCCGCTTCAGCGCTCCTTTTACTATGTGGCTGGCCGTTTATCGCGGCCCGTTCCAACGCCAACGATCGTGCACGACCACTCTGGACACCGCAGCTGCTGCGTCCAGCCAGGCCTTTTCCCCGTGAAAACGAGCCACAGGATTGCGGCTTCTGCTCCGATCGGATCCGTCGAATTTCTCTCTCGCTTGCGTCGGTTCCTGATCTCTACGTGGCAATCGCGTGACCGTTGAAATGGTTTAGAGGGTGGAGATGCGAGGGCGGAAGGTGTTTGCCGATGTCGATATCTGTTACGAATCACTGAAACTCTCATTCGAGACTCCTTTTTCCGCGGCAGACATTTTGATCGTTCTTTTTTTTTTTTTTTTTTTTTTTTGAATATCTGTGTCGATTCTAGCGAACGACCCGTTCCAAACCTGTCAATTTTTCAGTCGCAAACAATAGCGTACCGGCCGATTCAAGCATCTTTTCACCTGTTCGCTGCGCCAGATTTCCAGAACATCGCCGCGATTAATTTCCATTGCAACCGAAAGTTCACCGCGGCAAGTGTAAAAGGTCAACGCACGTCGACTCGGGCCACGAATACGCGTAATATCGCGAATCATCGAACGTGCTGCATTCCCATTGTTGGATCAGTTGGATGGAAAGACTAAGGAAAAGAGAGAAAAAAGACTTTCGCAATGAGACCACGCGGGACCACATGCTCTGCTCTTTCTTCCTCTTCGTGAGTTCCATTCTCCTGTTCTCGGAACAATCACGCCGGGGCGTGTGCATACGATTGCGCCTCGCTCGTGGCACGAGCACCGCGTCAGAGCATCGCAGCTGTGCCTCGACTCCTTCTTTTGCTCCTGGAACCGTGTACACGGTCTCTTCCTTTTCTTGCGGCTACCGTCTTCTTCTTCTTCTCCTTCTCCTTCTTCTTCTTCTCCGCTTGTCTCCCTGCCAACAACCAAGCCTTTCTCTCGATCAAGCGCGATCTCTCATTGTCCCGGCTGCTTCGATAATTGCATCACGCTCTCCATGAAAATGCTCGACGTGCTCGATGAAAATGGAACAAGACGTCAAGTCTCAGTATTTTTCGTACGTACGAAATCTGCCGTGTCTCATCGACTTTGGAAATTATCATTTCTCCCTTGTCTCTAACGTCGGTTCAAAACACTGATTGCGAGTACGTAATATATATGCAGAGACGTGTAAGTATCCCTAATGATATGCACGGTGGGATCCTTAACGTGCAATCTACACGTGTAGTCGTCGACTGTGAACGTCTCGTTCGACAGACAGATCACGTCTGCTGGAATGTAAATAGCGCGTTTCGCAACTCTAGTGGCAGAGGTGGACGTATATAATGCCTGTGTACCTATGAGATGCATACCGGCGATAAAACACACGTCCATAATAAATCCGTGCAAATTGCGTCGAGGCGTCGGCACACTGTGGGTAATTATTGCCAACCTACGATCTCTAGGGAGTAATAGTCGTCGGCGATCAATTTCACCGTTCAAGAATACGCGATTATTATAACGATGGCACGCGATGGTGGGCGTGTGTAAACGATCGTTCACGAAGATTAATTACGCGTTTTGTTGCATTTGTAACGCAAAGCAACGCCCCTCCCCGTTCGCCCCTCGACGATCCATTCGTCCTTATTCGCTGACAAATTGGAAGCTTTCGTTTCCATTCCGTATAGCACCACGCGACATTTGAACACAATTTAACCCATTGACTGCCAACTACGAGATATTTCGTAGTAAGCGTATGTACCAAAACTGCCGACTGTGGGATATCTCGTAGTTTGCGCTACAAGTTTAGATTGATTACAATTGGTCAGGGAATATTTTTATTGCCGGTTGAGTCAGGAATTGTTAGAAAGGATGAATAAAAATTTAATATAGCGTATAAAACATATTTAATATCACTTTTTATTATAAAAATAATAGCTTAGACTATTCGGTCATAACATATTAATTATATATATGAATGTATTACTAAAATTAAAATATTTTTATTGTCGTGGCTGTGTATGATAAGCTTTGAAGCAAGGATCAATGCAGAGAGCTGGCTTGTTGGGGCACACTGGACAAAAATACCCACTTTCTTTTACTACTTTACAACTCTTTGTAGGTACCGTTGCCTTATAGGTTTTTCCCAATGAGGATCATTACATACCTGTATTATTGGCTGTCGCCAGATGAAATTAGGAGGCAAGCTTGTAAAATCAAACGAAACGAAAAGAAAATGTCTTTGTTTATTACAATTTTTATTGAAAAAAAAAAAAACACTACGTGATATCTCTTAAGCGGCGGGCAGCACAGGAATCTTATTCAGTGGCGCCTGTAAATGCCATTTCAAAACTAAATCTGTAACTTAGTATTATTATATTTTGGAAAATCTCATGTTTTTTTTAGAAATTTTGGCTCCCAAGGAGACGCTATAAATTTGCTTGGCAGTCAATAGGTTAAACCCGGCTTGTCCCGATCTGCGAGAGAAGCACTGTACGCGCATATCGGACTTCGATTCGAGTTGAAATGAATTGATTCGGAGGGTGCAATTCCCCAAATGTTCGATCGAATCTTGGCGGAACTTTCAACGACGCGAAGACGATCATCGCGTAGCGTAGTCGCGGACCACCAAGCCTGTCGTGCCATTGTTGTCACCGCCACTTGTCACGATCTTTCGCTTCTCATCTTCCTCCATCCAGCTTCCTTCGTGGCATCGGGCCACCCCATCACGAAATGGCTAATGCGCCAGGGAAACGGTGACGCCTATCGTGCAGTGCCATCTCTAAGCTCGACTAACACCTTGGGTGGCACTTCGTTTAGTGAAGATATCAACGGCAGATCTCGGAACCAACGCCGGGTACCCGAGTGTTTTGTCTCCTGTCACGAGGCCCACCACTCACGAGCCTGTTATTTATACGCAAACTCTCTCGCCGTGTATCGCGAGAACCTCTCAATGGGCTGCGTAATGGCCCTCCGCCAACAGCCGCTCGCAATGACAGAAATGTCCAGCAATGGCAGAAACTTTGGCACAACAGAAAAATTGCCATTCTCCGAGAGAGAACTGCGACTTGACTCTGTTTGGATTCTGATTTGAAATGTTTGGTCAAACGTTTGAAACGACCCTTTCACTGCGATCGGAAACGGCACCCTGCCAAAAGTGTACACATTGATCGAATCATTCTCTGGTTGATCCATCTTGAAATAGAATCCTTTTTGAATTTTGTCTGACAACATTTTGACAGGCATGTCTCTTTTTTCGAACAGACTTTAATTTTTCAAACGAAAGTCTCGAACCTTTTTAACAGATTAACAATTTTAAACCAAACGAAGATTCCTTGCTACGATAATTTCTCATCGTATAAATATTCCACTGTCGAGGGAAAAAAATAGGAGAAACTCGTCACGACGATTAAAGTGTATTTTTCAAGATTACTTCGACACGTCAGTAGATGTATATATCCGGCGCTCGTGCAAGCAGAATCCCGTACAATAATACATATTCGTAACGAAAGGGTTAATTCCCAAATTAATAATAATTACAAGAGCAACAAGGAGCAAGAAGCAGGAAAACAAATCTCAATTTCGGAGAAAAGGAAAAATTGTCCCACATAGGGAGGATAATTTAACGACGGGGAGAAGAAACATCGGGAATTTGCAAATTTTACGAGCCATAACTTGAACGAGTCGCTAATCTCTCAGAGAGCGGCGTCTACGTTTTTACGGTCTCTCGTCCTCCCTGCCCAGGGGACGACGTTTCTCGACGTCGCTGGCGCGAACTCGAGCGTGCATTCAGCGCGAGAGACGGAGAGAGCTCTATATATTCGGCAGGAGACCGGTATTTAAGTCTTTGTAATCCGTTGAAGTTCTGCGGGGGAGCGGACGGTGAGTCATGGCAGGTGCTGGCCGAAGAACCGACCAGAAAAGACGAGCACACACGCCGTTCTTTTGCAACCGCTGCGTCGTTTCTCTCTCTCTCTCTCTCTCTCTTTCTCTCCTTCTCCCTTTCGTCGTTTTGCTCCTCCGCTTCGTGGCTCCGAGGCCGTTGATCGTCGCGGAATTGCATAATGGTTGCATAATTTTTGCGTTCGATTTAAAGCATCGAGCCCGGGATTTATCGATTCCTCCTCTCGTGCTTCAGGTATCGTTTCTTCCATTCGCTCCTCTTTGAGTCGAAATTGAAAATAACTGTTTAATCGTTTTATCTGTCTTTCCATTTATTGATTCATTCATCGTTATTATTTAAAGGCCCCGACGTACGTACATTGAACAGTTTGCCTCCACATTCTACCGATTCTGGCGCCAACGTATTTCAAATGTTCCAGTATTACCATCAATAACAGGAGATAAGTTAATTATAAGAAACAAGGAATTAAGTGCTGAAAATAAGTGAAGAAAAAAATATGGTAGTTGATCCAGAGAAAGACAGATATTCCAATCGCGCATTACTAAAGGAAACCGAAGACGAACGAACCTAATGATTACAGAAATTATCTGCTCGCGGATGACTCTGCTTTCTTTATTATCCGTTGAATAAAATTCAACGCCCAAGGATCGAAAAACGAAATGGTTGGCGTAAAGTTACGAAAACTTAAAATTTAGTACAAGTTATTCAGCAAAATAATTCCTGAATTGTGCACCGCTATGAACAATCAAAACATAAATATACTTGAAGATAAACTTGAACTTTCCATTGCCAGCCGAATACTTTTCTTTGCACTTTCCGATAAGTTCTTCATATACAGCGTTACGTATATTTCTTATCTCCCGAAATTCTCTATCTGTCTCCATTTCGTTGAAACTGCCTGTTTGTTCTGCTCGAGTCTCATTCATCGGACTGTACCGTGATTCTGATTCTCGCGTCGGGTCGATAGAACAACGAATGAAAATACACTAGCTGTCCATCCTCAAAGAGCAGGTCCGCGTTAGCCAGGAGCTGGATAACAGCTCGCGGAATGCCAACTCGGCCCCATAATTAGTAGAAACAGCCGGCGAGTGCGCGGTGGTACGTAACTAGAGATAAGTACAAAGAGAAGAGAAGCGAGGTGCACGCTCAGTACCTGGCTCTGCCACCTGTCCCATCATAGTCTAAGAATAGAGCAACGTCGCAATACATACATACGACGCGAGAAGCAGCGGCGCTGGCAAGATGCTGCACGCTCTGCTGCAGGAGGGTCACGCGGCTCTTCCTCCTTGTCTTTTTCTCATCCTCGCGTTATCCCCCGGAGGGGAACGCTCGGTTTGCCTTTCTTGCGTTCTTGCTCCGTATCCGGCTAGCTTCTTGCGACTTGTAATGAGAGAAAAAGCTCAGAGAATAATCGCCACTGCCGCCAACTATCCAACGTTTTCGACGTTTTCCACTCGATCGACGTTCGTCAAGAACAAAGTACAAATAAAAAAGAAAAGAGGAATTGCAACATTTTTTACGTCGACAAGTTACCGAGCCGAAAGTCTTGTCTTGCTTTAATAAAAGTTCTTAATTTTACTCTTATAACGTGTTCGGATTAGACCATGAGTGTCCAATCTTTTAGATCTTTGGGTCTCGTTGGCCAACAAAAATTTTTTGAGTCTATCTACTACACATGGTATATGGTATATGTATTTTTTTATCAACGTAGCCCGAGGATATTAAAACAACTTTTATAGTGAAGCAATTGATTAGAAAAATATATTTATATCAATCAAAGAAATATGAAAATTTTTAATGAGAACACTGAGTTTGTCTTTTAGATACCAGTTTGATCGATATCTGGTTTGATACAGTTAGTGGCAATACAATTCAAGATGCTCGTCTAAAATTTTTCTCTTTATTTTATTTTTCGTCTGCTTCATATAGGAAAGAATCTGCTCGCAAATATAAGCATTCCCCGTCGAAAGGGTCATCATGAACATTCACGGTTAAAATTATTCAAATAATAAAATTCTTATTCAATAATTCCAATTTTAGTACGCCTATAAGATACCTAAACAAAAATTATCCAATGGCCATTTTGACCATTTTGATGATTCTAGCGTTTATTCTCAAAATTCGATAGATACGTGGATAAAAAGACTGTTCTAGAGTCCTCGCCAAAGACCCTCTGTAACGTTTGTTCGACGCGAGCAATCTTTTAACAAAACTTTTAATCGTCTAGCATCCCTGGAATTAAGGAAACACTTCTCGACGTAACACTTATTATAGCGTCGGCTCACCCTGTCTAATAAATCGATCGCGAGCGTGGCACAGTTCAACAAATCAACGAACCTCTTCCCTTTATCGCTCCCATTACGGCAAACATGCGCTCGTAAAGAGACGCGTTGCACTTTACAACGACGTTACGAGCGATGCCAGGCAGCTCGGCTTCTTATGCAAATCTCTCAGCGACGATCTTCATTCCTTCATGCTCGCCTCTCTAGAGTTTCCCCTAGTGTGTACCTACAACCGCTAGACAGCCGGCAGATGTTCTTTCCTCGACTTGCTAACCGCGCACGTTCGCGAAACGAATGATCGCGAGGAGAGATGGACTTCTTCGAAGTTGAACGCTTTCGCCGTGTTTTTCGGATGAAAGGAAAGAGAGAACAATGGAAACTGGAAGCTCCAGGATTATTATCGTACAAGAGCTGCAAAAGAAATTTAACAATGTACATTGCCAAGGAAATGCTATTAGCTATAATAATGTATATACTTATATGGGGGCAATGGAGCGTAAAGAACGGAATAACGTTCCTTCGTCCGGAGAACGAAAACCGTGGCGGCAAAACGATTATCCGGTTTATCAGCCTTAGTGCACCTCTACGCTTGCTCTGAGAGTTTCGCTCAGCGACGTGATCCAATTTGAACGTGCGCTCCCACTTTTAACCTGAATTTCACTCGCGGCACTTCTTAACCCTTTGCGCACTCCGTTGTCGCCGCGGCAGCGACATCAAAAAGAAACAATGTTTTTTTTTTTAATTTAAATATTTTATATATTGATTTTAAATATTCTTCAATTTTTATTGGAAGCCTATGCTGCTAGTTTGTATAAACAATTGTGTAAGTGGTAAATTTTGTAAATATAGGTAGGAGTAGCTGGTACCCGATTGTTCGGAGTGCAAAGGGTTAAAATACGAATCAGGATTGTCAGGTATATATATATATATATATATATATATCAGTGCGTATCCTCAACGTGTATTTTAAATAAATTTTGAACGTTTCAAATTTCACAGAGTCTTTTTTCCAAGCGTTTCGCTTGAAAAATTTTAATCGTGCCCCCCTCCTCTCTCTCTCTCTCTCTCTCTCTCTCTCTGTGCACCAAATACATACCACGCGAATTTCCCCGTCGTCGCTGGCAAACAACCTACTACTTTGTCCTAGTTTCTCGAATCAATCGATAAATCGAGCGCGCGAGTCTCTCTGCCTCAGCCATAGCCCATTACACGCCGATGATTTACCCCACACGATGGGGTAAATCTGGATTGCAAAAAAGAAAGACAGCAAACAAGAAAGAACGCTGACAGGCAATTAAGAATCACTTTGTGCCGGCTTCTTTTTCATCCGCGGCGTTATTTGCGCGCTCGCAAAGGAAGCCTCGATTCGAGCCTCGATTATTTATAATTTCCAGATCGTTTATTTATAACGCTGTAACGTTATCGAACGCCCGATGCTGGTCGCAAGAGGGAACGCCGATGAGAGGTGTCCAAGCGACATTGTTTACAAGACAGCTCGTTACGTAAATGGGACAACACCCTCTGAAAACCAACATCTGGTATTTCTCGTCCGTTAAGAAGAAACTGCTCTTGAATAGCGAGCGGATATAATAGTGGCAACATTGTTGCAGAATATGTTGCATGTTATTAACAATTGTTAACAAGTGTTTCAATTTTAACAATTCGAATACTTATTCGTAGAGCAAATTTCAGTAGTTGGTCATCCACGCTTATTTCTCCCCCTTTGATTTACCATAGACGAAATTATGAGAAAATTATGGTAAGAAGAGAAGGATACTCTTTTCCATCAGGAAGACCTTGTCAACATCATCCCCACATGGCCACAATTGCAACTTAACACTTTACCGACCGATAGCGGTAAGTAATTGACGATTAATAGGCTACCGGTCGGTAAAGTGTTAAGGCCCCCATAGACGTTGAAACATGCTGCGATGCATGCATCACTGATGCAAGCACCACTGAGAAGCAAGGTATCACCGATGCAGGAATAGACTTCTAGTATTAGTTGGACAAAGAAAGTCCGTGATAATAAACCTAACATTACTATCACTAATATTGGAGCTGGACACTTGTTTTAACTTTGGCGTCACACGAAGAACTGAAGGATCGGTAGAGTGGAGGCAAGCTGATTCTGAAACATCGTCTGATGTTTCATGAAACCTAGAAGTTGATGCATGCATCGCAGCATGTTTCAACGTCTATGGGGGCCTTTAGAGTAAAAATATTAAGGTGTCGTTTATTTACGCGGTATCTAACACCGTCGATGCTCGTCGAAAATAATCGAACAAACGACGATCAGATACATATATATACCTGTCTAATCGAACGTAGCACACAGAAGAGTATAACAGACTCCATAACCCTAACTTGGACCGTTTGGCCCGCAGCCAATCCGCAACAATCCCGTTCCAACGTTTCCAACGAGCGAGAAGAGAATAAGAAGAAGAATAAGAAGAAGAAAAAAGGAAATTCTACGTCTGGACCTTTAAATTCACAGGGGATTTCCACGTTTCTCGTGAGGGCCTGCTGTGTGGCCAGCAAAATCGACAAGCGTCTCACGCGAACGTGCAATGTTTGAGAAAGCGTTGGCACGCGTTTCCAATCCCCGGTTGCGACCGCCATTGAGATCGGCCCCATCGTTCGTCGGCCATTGTGAACGCGCTTGTCAAAGAAGACATCACGCGGTTAATACGAAGTCTGACCCGGAAAAGATGCCCTACGTCGGTGTCGCACACCGTGGACAATTAGATTCACGCAGTCGTCCGAAAGTTGGACCAACACCGGCCGGACACACCCATTGTCGTGGCGCGACCCACCTTTTGGCTTTTGCCTTCTCCTTATCCAAAGGAGATCCCGGCATTGTTCGACTCTGCTGGATCGCGGTCGTCCGATAACTCGGACGATTGTTTCGTTCCATAGAAGTACCGAGAAGAAACGAGAGTCTCATGTCCGTGTGTTCAATGTAAGCTAAATTGCAGAGTTTCGTTTCGCAGACTTTCGCCAGGTGAGGAATGCTGAGGTTGAATTGATGACGGTAGTGTCTGGTTATCGAGTTCCAGAAATAGACACAGCACGTCGACAATTTGACGAATCGTGGTGTTTCCAACCGGAAAGAATGGTTGCTAAGCTCGAACTAGGTCGAACAGAACGAAGACACAAGTTTGGAGTCGAAAAACTGGCTCTTTGTTTCTTTCGGGTCACGTTCGCGTAAGATTCGTTATCGCAATTTTCGGGGAATTTCGAAGAGTAGCGAGGCACTAGCTACTGGCAGATCGTGTGTTTCGTTTAAGCTCGAAGTTTAAAGAAAGAAAGTTGTCGATATTTTTCCTAAATTCAAGCACAATAAATGTACTAAAAAAAAAAAGAAAAGGAATAGAATCTCACTGGATGTTGGAAATCCTATTCGAACAAAGGATTCTGTCCAAGGATAGCTGAAAACTCTTTCGTTGGGAGGCAGTCACGTAGCGCGCCGATACAAAAAGTAGCTTCTCTTCTCTTGACTTCACATGGAAAAATAAACTTTCGAGCCTGCTGGCGGAGGCTCGCAGGATTTCCATGCAGGATGCACCCACGACGTTATATCCTGTGCGGGAGGGATATACTCGTAAATACTGGAAAGCACGATTATTTTCTCAGAGAACGTCGTGTCAACTGGACGTGCCCGGACGAGTCAATGGTTCACTCGGTTCACGTCATCCTCTTTGTCGTCGAAGGGTGGCAATGTTGTTTCTCCACGGTGCGGAGGGGACAGTCGTCCGTCAAAAAAATCGCGCAGAGATGCGTGGTCTTAGATCCCCGTCGGTAGCCGAATATAAAAACAAACTCCATCATCGGCCACTTTCCTTCTTGCCATCGGGGCTAACCTTCGTGTCTCGTGCATCCTAAAACAACTCCATCGTCCTTGCTTCATCGCGGCGAGAGTCGCGCGCTGTAGTCAATTTACCGTATTACGACGTACCTTAAAGGCCCCCATAGACGTTGAAACATGCTGCGATGCATGCATCACTGATGCAAGCACCACTGAGAAGCAAGGAATCACTGATGCAGGAATAGACTTCTAGCATTAGTTGGACAAAGAAAGTCCGTGATGATAAACCTAACATTACTATCACTAATATTGGAGCTGGAAGACGATCCGACATTTTAAAACACTTGTTTCAACTGAACAATCGGTAGAGTGGAGGCAAGCTGATTCTGAAACATCATCTGATGTTTCATGAAACCTAGGAGTTGATGCATGCATCGCAGCATGTTTCAACGTCTATGGGGGCCTTAACACTATTCCTACGAAACTTCACGTATATCTATCCCTACCGCGACCGGTCTTTAGACCAACTTATATTTTTTAATATAGAACAAAGATGAAAGCCAATTTGACAGTATAAAAATATAGTTTCTTTTATCCAGAAGTATATAATGTACATTTTCTTCGTTTTCACCGCATTTTTTATTTATTTTACAGTCATAGTAGATAAGACGGTGTAAGAAAATCCGAGGTTCTCAAAAATCAGGCAAATAAGCACCGCGAGGCCGATAGGCCAGCGAGAACTGTAAACACTTGCAAGTGCCTAATCAGTAAGTCAGTCCCTGGAAGACACTTTTCGGCTAAAATCATGCCACAACTGCATTGCCTTTCGTTTGTAACGACTTTATAGTTTTCGGAATTGAGTCTTTGAGAGAATACTATTACCAAAAGATATAAATCGTTTTACCGGTCAAATGACCGGTCGTGGTACGTAAGACAGACTACAAATTTTTCTCAACAAACAAACAACGAAAAAAAGAAGTGAATATTGAAGAATGTATTATACGTATATTTGAGGAAAAATCGTGAAGTTTAAAGCCGATTTAATTACGTTGTACATAGGAAATTCTGATCGAAATTTTGAAAACGATCATTTAACTGGTCGTGGTAGGAATACTGTTAATACCTTTGCCCTCGCGATTCCATCGGAACTGTTGGAAATTGTTTTTCCCTCGGAAGAATTCTTTGGAACTTATTTGCAGTAAGTATTCGTTCCAGCTGGATGGAAATCTGATTTCCTCCTCAAGTTGTTCTTTCTGTCTGTTTTTTTTTTTTTTTCTTTTTCCCCATTAGGAGACAAACGAGGCGTTTCATTTCGAGCGACCAGCGTGAACGTCAGTTGACGTCAGTCGTTACACACAGTTTGGTCAGGAAGACCCGGATCACGCTCCGTTCTTCGACAAGCTGGTTGACAAGCCTTCGATCACGGCGTGAGCTGCTGCTGCGGGTAGATTTCCTGCGGAGAGTTTCTGCCATAGGCCGGACAATGGGAACGGACGCCGACATGCAGCGTCACGCGCTCGTCTCTTCCGTCGCTCGTTACTCTTCCGCCACGAGGGATCTTCGTTCTTTACCACGCGAAGAAGGACTACGCTGTGCGTGGAATAATCCAAGTCGATCCGGGAGGGGATAATTGTAACGAACTACGTGCACCGAATGAATGTCCATTCCTGTGAGATTGCCGAAAAATAGAGCGGCTCTCCTCGGCAAGTACAGTAGTGCCCCTCGAACAACGAACGCTTTAAGAGGCGTGGTGTATTCTGCGAATTGGCACCGAAAGAAGAAAGAACGGGGATGAACGTCAGTATTATTTACTACGTTGCTTCGTTGTAAAGAAATCGAACGTTTTTAACATTTTGTTTAAACTGTATGAATACATTTAAGCTATTTTAAATTTAATACGTTTAATACATACTTTTTAAGCTAAATAAAAAAGCGATGAATTAGAATAAATTAAAATAATTGTCGAGTGATTGTAATTACCGTAAATTTCTCGAAAATTTAGTGAAATTCCTATAAAAAAAATAGTTGATCGATAATTGAATGGAAAAGTCTTATTACATTTTCATCAATATTAAAATTAACATTACTCACAGTATGATTCTATAATCGTATTAATGCGTATGTTGATTGAATATGTGTTTGTTATTTAATATAAAATTTGCCTAACTTTAATCGACGTGCGTTCGGAACAATCATACGCCGAAATATCGGCGTTATATATCACTCGTTATGTTTCATGTTTCACGCACAATAAAATAGTGTACAGTGAGGATAGCAACGGATGCTTAAGCGAGCACTCCTAGATGTCAGCAGTCAGCAGTTAAAAATTTTCTTCCCACCGGATAAGATGCAGAGTTTCGGCCATTCTCCGAACACTTGATCTCAGATCACCTAACTTATTCTGAAAATTAGTAGTCAGCAGATCTAGCGATCCAAGTCCGTGCATACTTAATATTATATTAAAAGATCTAAACGCCCAATAAAGGTCTCAGTCTTGGATTATAACTCGAACTTCTTTCGTTATTACCTCGAATAGTATTGAAATTGCGGTGGATTGTGTTATAAAGTTTTATGTCTTTTAAAGTTCAATCATTTTTTCCCTTCCTCTTTATAAAACATAACAGTTTCTAGCGAATTATATTGTGAAGTGATCACGCGTGAAATTCACCCACCTGTTCTCATTTTTTACTAAATCTACCTCCGTCAACGTGACATAGACAATATCTGGAAAGTGGAACGTTCGGGAAGATGTTCAAGTTTCGTGAAATGAAATGTTCATTTTCAACTAGTGTGTGTACGTGTGCGTGTGTGCGTGTGTGAGGCCGAAGAGAGAGAAGGGAGTAGCAACGATAAAATAGCGCAGAATGAATGACACTGCAGAATCGTTGAGGCAGAATCTATTGGCCGGTACACCAAAGCCGAGATTGTTTCCAGCAAATTATCTCTGTTATTAATGATTCCAGTTCACCCTGCACCTGTCTCGCGGTGCATCCCTCTTCAGCAATCCCTGCCCCAGGCGTGCTTTATTATTTTCCCGCTGGGAAATGATCGGAAATGGCCTTTCGAATCCTGCCATTGAGGCCATTGTTATCAAGAATCTGTAGGACGAACGAACCTCTATTGTGTAAGGGGTGAGCTGAGTATCTTTCGAAGATAAAAACGAAGGTTTCCACCGAGAAAGGTCTCTGTATTTCAGGCACAATGGTCGGCCACAGTATCATTTATTTTCTATTAAAATTCGATCTCTACGAAATGACCAATTTCTCACGATATTCACGCCGCAGGAAACATTCTCAAGATGTGCTTGAATTTGCTTGAAAAAATCTCGAGCCACATCCACGATCCACCCTCACATGTTACCCATAGAGTCAATGTTATCTGTCGGATCTGTGGCCAAACCCAACGATCGAAGGATTATGCGGAGGATCGTGCAATAGATCGATCCCCTAGGAGTGCGGTTAATACCAGTCAGTATCAGTCAGTAGGATTTTACGTTTGCCCCGTGTAGAAACGCAGCGGGCTGTCCTCGAGAACATACGAGATATCCGTTTTTTTTTTTTTTTTTTTGTATATTTAATAATGTCGTTAAAAAGATTAGAAGATCAACGATATTGAAACTAATTCGTTATCTTCGCAGATTCTTTCTTTTTCCCGCAGAGATCACGCAAATTGCGAGGAAGTTTTTCACGTCAATCTCCGAATTAAAGCAGACGCGAGCGTCGATACCAGCCTACCGAATCGCCTCGGACAAGCCATTTCCATTAGCTCATTACGCGAATGGGACAATTTATCAGCGGGCCGCGACGATGACGCGCCGTGTCGCGATTACTCGACCTCGCGGAGACCCCGCTCTCGGACTCCGTTTGAATCGAGAGCCGAGAAAGAAAAAAAAAAAGCATTAATTCGCGATAACGCGAGGCCGGACTCGAGGCTTTATTGTCGCGTCGGATTTAAACGGAACGTTGGACGCCCGGGGGTTGAGAGGTTAAGGACCACGGAATAGCGAAACGACGTACGTGTGGGTGGATATTATCTCGAGCGTGGCCGGTTCACCGAGGGACACGAGGCGCTCAGCGTGACTCCGTATTATTTGGCACGGCGCGCGCACACTTGGGGACCCCATGACGCGGCTCCAAGTCGTTAGCCACCATTCAAAATCACCTTAAGTCGCCATCAAGTAGCGACTATTTTGTCCTCCTCCGAGAGAGAGAGAGAGATTTCTCGAGTCGTGTGTGCCACCTTCTTTCGTCCGCCCATCTCCCATCGTCGTCGTCGTCGTTCCCAGTACGATGGAGGAATTGTAATTTGAACGATGCAACCTGACGTCGCCAGGCAGAAAAAGACGTGACAGATCAAAAGGAGCTGAGCCATTTTTGTCCCATTTCGCGCCCGATTTCGGCTGCCTCGCTTTCTGTTAATTGGGAGGCCGAGCGTCGCGCTCTTTTTTCCCTTTCTTTCTAGACGTCGAAGCCTGAAGCCTCTCTTTTCTTTTGGAAGGCTTGACGAGTATCGAGTTGGAAGTTTCTGCGTTGCGTTGTTGCATAAAAAAGAAACTGACGCGTCTTCCATCGAAGCGTTCTTCACTTGGAATTCCAAGGAGAGAAATCTAAATCCTAACAGCGGATGGGGGATTTCTTTTCCAATCCGTTTATCACATATTCGTCACACGTTTATCACCTATATTTCATCGCGCCTAAATTCATTCTAGAAGCAGTGTCCCTTTAAAACACTTTCGTCCCGTTCGCCGGAGACCATAAACGACCACCGCGGCTAGATTCGTCGAAAATTCGAGGCTCGAGGGACAGGAAGTGGACAACGAGACCGCGACGAGAACGCGAGAGGAACGTCTCGAGCCTGTAATAATAGATCATAATACGCTTCGAGCGTGTAAACGCAGCGAGACGCGAGTTTTAGTTTTTACGACGTGACGCGAGACCCTCGGGGCGGTGAGATTTTTTTACGAGCAGTCACGAGGGCTCATTTCGAGAAAGAGAGAGAAAGAGAGAGAAAAAAAGAAAAAAAGAAATTCCATGGCCGCCACCGTGAGATAAAGCCTTAAATTTCTCCCGGTGGTTCCGATCGTAAAACCAACGGCCCCTTCGCGACGATCGCGTTGTATCGCGAATCACACGAAACAAGACGGTCGTCGAAAGTGTTAATCAAGCACCAGTCGAGCATCGTCGACCTATCGCTGGAAAGACGAGAATGAGGAATCGTGTTACGTCCAATCGCCCAGAAACCGATTCCGTTTCGTCCAACGGAAGCGGTCGCTCGCGATCGTCGTATCTTCTCAAACGATACATTCCCGGCTACCGATCAAAAACTCCACTATTTCACGGGCCACGTTAAGCCCTCTTTTGGGGGAGGGGGGAGGGGGATCGTCGATGATGATTTCGGTGCTTCCTGTCGCTCGCGTTTCGTACAAAACCGTCCAATGTCCGCCGGCGAACGCAACGAGCCGAGATCTCGCGCGGTCTGTGAGAATCATCACAGACGACCCATTCATCGGACGGCTGTCTCAAGGTACAAGACTCGTCATTATCTGTTGATGAAGAGCATCGGGAACGGTGACGGGCGGCGTTCGGCGTAGGCTAAAACAACGCGGCCTTTCAGCCAAACGGAGAGTCATCCGGCTCGACGATAGAGACAGAGGATCGCGTTGTAGCTTAGCTTAGGTTAGGGTTCGCCGACAGATCACGACAGACGTTCACGAGACCGTCCCAACACAAGGACATCATTATGTCCTTCGATCGAACAGAAAAAAAAGAAAAAGAAGAAGAACGAGAGGCTCGTTCGAATTGAGCGTTCGTTCAAAGATTAGATCTCTCTCTCTCTCTTCTACGCGCTTTCTTCTTTTTATTTCTTATCTGTCGCAGTTTCCTTTCTTTTTTTTTTTTTTTTTTTTTGTTTCGCCTTGCTATCGTTCTCTATCCCCTCTAGATCGTAGTTGTTTCCTCGCTTCTCTTTTGCATTCGAGACGATAGAATCACAGAATCACACCTGCCCGGCGTCCAATTTCGAGGAGAAACGAGAATTGAGCCACTCCCGATTCGAAATGGTCCACGACTGGTCGGCCATGGGATACTTATCGAGAGAACAGGCTGGATCAAATCGAAATACCGTGGCTGTCGTGACCAATTCGCCGCGAATGGGATTCCTTCCCCCGGACGTGAAATAGATACTATACTCTCGGCCACGATCTCTCCGGCTACGTCTCTCTCCGTTAATTGGGAATAAATTGGATCCAATCTAATTCGAATTAAGCTGGCCGGAGAGATGTTTTTTTTCTCTCTCTCCCGAGAACTCTTCTCTCGGGCACCAAGGGAGTGGCTTTTCTTCGAAAAAACGAGGCCTACACGCCGTTCCTTTCTTTCTTTTTTCCTCTTTTTATGCTGATTGGAAACTCCAATAATGGAGTTATTTTTTCTAAATTGATACTCCACTTCTCCTTAGATCTCCCCTTTATCCCTTTTTTTTTCTTTTTCTTCTTCTGCTTCTTTCGTTTCCTTCGTCTAAATTCGGTAACGTGACTCGAGCCGAAGGCACGCCCGCATCTTTTTCTTTTTTTTTTTTTTTTTGGGAGTAAATCGAATCCCTCTCGCTCTCTCGGATTCGTCAGTAGAAACAGCTTTCTTTTTCTTAATTGCTCTCGGTCCAAGGTGGCACCAGAAATTTCCGCTCCGCGTTTCGACAGATCGACTCAGAAGAAACGCTCACGAACGGAAACACACATATTTGTCTCTCGAGGCTCTCCCTTCTCGGTATCGTTACCTTTCTCTCTCTCTTTTCATTTCACCGATAAACCTGAAATTTACGAGCAGCGAAGGACAGCAGCGGTAGAAAGTTCGCGAGGCACCGTCTAATTCGTAGGCAGTTCAGATTAATCTGTCCCACGGGGGCGAGTCGTTTTTCATCTCCATTGGCCGCGCGCAGCGTGTCCCTGCCACCTGTGCGTCCTTAAATCCGGCCACAAAAAAGAAAAAAAAGAAAGAAAAAAAAAGAAGGAAAAGAAGACGCAATGCGAGAGCTAGGAAGCAACGAACGGGCCAGAAAGGGGAAGAAAGAAAGGGGTGGCAACGGGGTGGCGAGGCAGACTGAACCAGCTCACAATGACCAGTGGTTTACTACTACTAGGACCACCACCGTGGCAGACCGTGTGCGCGCCACGAATTGAAAACGGGTCCAAACGGGCGATGGGATTTAATTCATCTACAAATCCCATGATTCATGAGGCCGCCCATGAGAGAAGTCCGAAGCCAGCCGAAGAGGAAAGATCGCCTCGGCCACTGGAAACACTCGGATCGAAGAATCGTCCGCCTTTGTCCTTTGTCGAGTCGTCTCCTCGGCAACGAATCAATCGAATTCTCCAGAGAGAGAGAGAGAGAGAGAGAATCGTGGGAATTTCGAAATATCTTCTCTGTCCAGATACTACTCCAACAATATTCGATTTCGATGTTTCGGTGTTGGACCAGATCGTCTGTCTGGAACACATTAATATTTTTTTTTTTTTATTATTATTACAGAGCGGTTCACTCTCTGGGCAGGGAAATTAAATCGGTGTCGTTCTCAATTAATTTCGAGCAATTTTTAGCTTCTTCCTAGTTTTTACACGCTTTAGGAGAGCGTTCTGAATTATTCTAGAATAATCTCTCTCTTTCTCTAGTATGCGTGAATCGATTAATTCTT
The DNA here is from genome assembly GCA_032399595.1 of Tetragonula carbonaria. Classification (NCBI taxonomy): domain Eukaryota; kingdom Metazoa; phylum Arthropoda; class Insecta; order Hymenoptera; family Apidae; genus Tetragonula; species Tetragonula carbonaria. The sequence continues at coordinate 10,807,746 of JAUCRC010000014.1, forward strand.
GAAGTAAAGTGCTTACAAGTTAACTCACAGACGTAACGGAACATAGCTGTTTCGTTTCGAATTCGATATTTTGCGTAATTTAAAGAAACACGTTTGAAACATTCGAGAGGGTAGAAAAAATCTCCCGATTACCTTTTCGTTCATCCCCGTGAATGAAAATTTACAGTTGATTTCAATAACTTTCTTCTCTTAATGTCCATTAGCCCGGGATCGACTGCGTATTCTGAACCAAATATAATTTTATCGTCACCAGAAATTGTCACCGAAGTGATCTTCATTAGCCATTAGGGGAGAGTATTAAACCACCGAAATGCCTGATAACCGACTATCGAAACCTGGGATTGCTGCGTATCGTTCCGTAAACCCGAGCCACTTAAACTTAGTCATTACAGGTTCGGTTCAACTCGCAGAGGAACTCGAATGTCCTACAACTTCATCGATTATACAAAACGGTCCTCTCCGCCGGTGAAATTGAACGCGAGGATCGAAACGAGAGTGTCAATTATTTCGGAATTAATTTAATGGCGCGGACGCTTTTACGACGCCCGCGTGGCTTTCTCTCGGATGACGCGCGCGAGCGCGCGCGCCACGAGGCTGGTCACACAGCTTGAAATTATTTATTTCGCCCCGGAGCGAAATTCAACGTCGACTCGATAATGCCAAGCCAAGTGTGGAATGCATTCACCTTCGGCAATCACTCTTGCTCCACGACGATTTATGTATAACGTCGTAGTTATTTGTCGTTAACAGAGATTCGTTCGTCGAATGCAGATACTCGAGATCTTGAAGAATTCCTTCGAAAAAAAAGAAGACTCCGATTTGATGAATGAACCGAAATTGTTTTTCTAAAATTCTACTGTGCACGTATATCATGCACACCTTCGATGGTATTTGCCACTTTCTCGAAGCTGAGCTCGAGTAATTGAATCTGGCCTTTGAATCTGGAAACTTGGAAACGAATCTCATTCGCAACCCTTGTCGAATCGACAACACGTTAAAGAAACTTCTTCTCGCGAATCTGCGTTCGCAGAAAAACAAAGGGTTGACCAAGAGAAATCGGTCAATTACTGTATGTAAGAGCGCGGTCGCAAGCGTCGATAATTCGTCTCCATTAACGGAAAGCCGGGAATGAAAGCGGTTCGCGTTCACGAAAAATCGGTGATGAACGGTGGTCCACTCGGAAACACAGAACGACCACGGTGACGGTGTGACTCTCCTCGTTATTGAAATTAACCGGCGTGTAATCGTTTGATGGCTGGTGGCTTTCTTAAAAAGGAAGAAAGCCGAGGGAAGCCGCGAAATCTGCCATTTGTAGGACGACGAAGCGGCCAACCTGCGACCGCCATATTTGGCGACGCCTCGATAAATCTGCGTCGTCCTGAAGGCGACGTTGAAACGTAAACCGGCCGCCGGTAATTTCCAGCCGCTTTCCACCGCTTTGCTCTTCTTCCTGTTGAACTCCATCCAACCGAGGCGTCGCTCTACATTTCTTGGCACATCGTGTGCCAAGTGTTTCGGGATTGTTCAACGTCTGAAAAGGAGGCTGAGTGAGTCAAAGAACGCTGACGCACGCGGCTGTTAATTATCGTCGATCAACTGTTACTTTTTCGCGCTCTGCAGTTAATAAGCTTCCCTCTCGTTCGTAAATTAATAAATTCACGTTCTGAATTCTTCGCGATCCGAGGCAGGTGTGTGACAAGTGCAAGCTGTGAATTTATTGAAGCAATCTCCCTCTCGAAGTCTGATATTTATAGTTGAACGAAAAAGAATTTTCGGTAATCGCGAGTCTCAAAAATTATTTGTTTCGTGGATTATGAATTATTTTCAATTCTGGGACAGGAAGTGCAAGGTATGAATTTATCTTCCTCTCATAGTTTGATATTTATAGTTGAACGAAAAAGAATTTTCAGTAATCGCGAGTCTCAAAAATTATTTGTTTCGTGGATTATGAATTATTTTCAATTCTGGGACAGGAAGTGCAAGGTGTGAATTTAGGACGACGAGAAGAAAGAGTGTTTAAAGCAATCTTCCTCTCAAAGTCTGATATTTATAGTTGAACGAAAAAGAGTTTTCAGTAATCGCGAGTCCCAAAAATTATTTGTTTCATGGATTATGAATTATTTTCAATTCTGGGACAGGAAGTGCAAGGTATGAATTTATCTTCCTCTCATAGTTTGATATTTATAGTTGAACGAAAAAGAATTTTCAGTAATCGCGAGTCTCAAAAATTATTTGTTTCGTGGATTATGAATTATTTTCAATTCTGGGACAGGAAGTGCAAGGTGTGAATTTAGGACGACGAGAAGAAAGAGTGTTTGAAGCAATCTTCCTCTCAAAGTCTGATATTTATAGTTGAACGAAAAAGAGTTTTCAGTAATCGCGAGTCCCAAAAATTATTTGTTTCATAGATTACGAATTATTTTCAATTCTGGGACAGGAAGTGCAAGGTGTGAATTTAGGACGATGAGAAGAAGAGGTGTTTGAAGCAATCTTGCTCTCGAAGTTTCAGATTCAATATCCTCATTAACTAAACGAAAACGTATTTTCTCGAAATAATGTTTGGAGCTCGAAGTCGCGAGCTCCGAAAATTATTTGTCTCTTGCATTATAAATTCTTTGGGATTCTGAGACAGGAAGTGCAAAGTGTGAATTTAAAACGATGATAGAAAGGACGTTTGAAACAATCTTGCTCTCGAAGTTCGAGATTTAAAGTCCCCGCCAACTGAACAAAAAAGAATTTCTAGTAATCCCAGGAATTATTTGTTTGTTGTTGAACTGACTTCTGCGCGGTTTTTCAACCGGGGCGGGGCCGAAGCTTAACATCGCGCATAATATCGTAGTGTTTATTGGGCTTGTATGCATATGAGAATCCTTTTGCATTCTCGCTTCATTATCGAGCTAAAAGTGTTTGTATCCAGCTCTCCGGCTAATTACCAACTCGTTCCTCGCAGGCTCGTAGCTCAGCACACGCGCGCGCGATTACGTTTGATCAAGCGGCGACTACTTAAGACCGTCGAAGAAACACGAACATAGAGAGCGGGAAAAAAGGAGAGAGAGAGAGAGAGAGAGAGGAACTCGAGAATGGGGCAAAAAGCATTGAAGCAGGCGGTCATTAGGCGCGAAATTCACGAGCAACCTTCCATTCTGCTTCCAACTTCGTAGAAATCCACCGAGAACGAGACAAAGGGCCTCGCTTAATAAGACACACTCGATTTTGCGATCGATCGAAGACGGAAAGTGCACCGACAACACCTACGGTTCGTTTCTACTCGTGCTCATCCTCTGTACCGTAAGTCTTTTATTTTTCCTTTTCCCAAACGAAGTATGTATTTGGGAAAAAATGGTTTCGTCTTTAGTTCATTCTTCAACTTTAGTAACTGCAGGAATTTACTTAATAATTTGACGTGGTGATGTATTGAATTTAAACTATAAAAATTATATTTTATTGGTTTCTAGAATAACAATATTTTTTTCAGGATTAATAGCGAATTTTGAAATAGATTTAAAAGAAATTATTGTATTTTCAACTTTAAGTCAATCAGGTTTTATATTAAGAATTTTATCATTGGGATTAAATGAATTATCATTTTTATATCTATTTATTCATACTGTAAGTTAATAATATTCATATGCGGAATGTGCACCGACAACATCTACGGTTCTTTTCTACTCGTGCTCATCCTCTGTACCGTAAGTCTTTTATTTTTTTTTTCTTTTCCCAAACGAGGTATGTATTTGGGGAAAAAAGTGGTGAAAGAAAATAGCCTCGTCGAATCCTCAGGGATCCTCTCGTCTTTGTCACGGTGCTCGACGGCTAGAAGTTCGCCAGATGTCTGGATGCTTAAGTTCTCCAGGCAATCGAGCTTCCGTGACGAGAGACGGTGTCATAATCTCGGGCTTTGCCGAACGGCAGCTGGCCAATTTGCCGGCACGTGCAACACATTCCGCTTGGTCGGCGGAACGATAAACGATAGAGAAAAGGTAGGAAAAGGCGTTAAAGGGGAATGGAGACTCTTTAATGGTGGTGGGGGGGGGAGGCTTCTCTTTGCGGGATAAAAATCGTTTTATTGTGGTCTCCATGGAGAGCGAGGAGTGGAATGGGAAGTTTGGAGAAACCATTGAAGGTGCGAAGAGAGTTCGTTAAATGGCTCGGCAGGTCGAGCCGAGGCTCGAGACGATGGCGCGGCCGTTTCTGAAAGGATCAACCGTGAGCGAGTCTGTCTCGAGTGTGCTTTCGAGGTGTGTACTTTGGAGGAATGCGAGGCAAATTGAGAACCTGGGACTCGCTCTTCGTTTAAAGGGTTTCGGCTCTCGCATGTCGCTTTGAAAGTCGCGAGGTCACGAGGTGAAGCCGCGAGACAAAAAATTCACGATCGTCGATTAGTTAACTAAGAAAATATTTTCCCAATCAAGTTTGCGTTGCATCGATGTCATTTGTAATATAGTACATGCCGTAAGTCATACATATTCAGTCGCGTCAAATCTAACAATCGAGATTTAAAAGTTACGAGAAATCTTCCACCATAGAGTCGAATCGTTGGCTCTAACCAAAGTTCCGGCACGTTCGTCGCGTCGTTTATCCCGCAGATCGTCCATTCGAAAAGTCGACAGCGAACGTCTCGGACGTCTCAACGTGAGAGAGAGAGAGAGAGAGAGAGAGAGAGAAAGAGGTTTTCACAGGAACAGCAAGTTTCCAGGAAACTTGCTCACGGAGCAATCCCAACACAGAGAGGATCGGCGATTCAAAGCTCTCTGACTCCAGACCCTTTTCCTCGCATTTCCGATTCTGCACTGTGTGGTGGCCACCGTCCATTCACGAACTCTCTCTCTCTCTCGCTGGAAAAGTACTACAATGGCCAGCTAGTAACTCCTGGCAACGTCTGTCCTCCGTGCTCGGTTATCTAGGCAAATCCTCCCGGTGGAATACACCGGCGTCGTTCGGGTTTCATTGAGCCCAAAGCCACCGGAGCAATTTCGTGGCGGCATTGACTGGCTACGAGGCGACACTTGGCCGATTCAATTGGCAGGAAGCCCGCGCTGTTTAACTCCTCCGTCTCTCTCAATGAGATTATCACCGAGCAGGCTAGCCTGGCCACTCGGTCGCATTGTCACATTTTAGAAACGTTCGGCCGCTCGGTTCACCGTGGTCTGCCCTTTATGTCGCTATCGATCCGCACGCCAACGTCTCAAGTGGATTCTCCCACAGTGTGGGAGCCAGGTGATACCAAGTGGATTCCGGTGGAATTCCGATAAAGAGTAAATTTTCGTATTACTTTTAACAAGCTTTCTGTCTTCACCCTGAGAGTGAGAGGTGAAGAATCTTTGAAAGAGATCGCCGAAGAAAGAAACGTGTTTTGTTAAAAATAAAATTCGTCTGTAGAAGAGAAGCTTCGAGCCGAGTTGTTCTTGAGAAACAAGAAGTCGAGTCGCTGTTTCTCAACGCTAAATCCACGATCGAGAAGGAAGTGCCGGCTGTAACTTTCCATCAATTAGAAACTCCTAACTGTCTTAACGAGGACTCGGCTCTCCCGGCCTCCGAGACGAGACGAACTTCAACCATCGAAATTCCAGGGAAGTTAACAACCTCGGATTCTAATATCAAGCTTCAACGAACGAATTCTGATTCGCCTCGTGTTCGCGAAGTGCATCGGAAAGCGAAGATAAAGGAAAGGTTACACCAACGAAGTGAGCGGAAAGATGAGACTGGGTTGGGCTGAATTTCGTTTGCTCGTCGTTAGCGCTACTTTTCGTGACTACCGCGTTCGGTTTACATAGGAGAGACGACGACGACGACGACGACGACGGAGGGCTCTAATGGAGCACAAAGTCCGAGGCAGCGGTAGCTATTTATCGCTGGCCTCTCTTGTTTTTAGCGTTCTTTAGCACCTTGATCGACTGACCGTATAATCACGGTCGTACGAACTGGAATAACGACCGTTCCACACACGTTCCTCTCTAAATGAGTTAGTGTTCCGTGTTTCTTCTTTGCCTCTTGTTTTTCGTCTTTTTTCTTTCTCTCTCTTTTTTTTTCTTTCTTCTTTTCCTTTCTCGTCGAGCGCAAGCGTACCAACCGGCACGGTTCTATTCAAGCACGTTGCCACACGTTTATCGATTTCGAGCTAGTTTTGAGACCCTCGTGTTTTGCGGAGTATTGTCGTGGCATATAACGTGTATGCCTATCGCCACCTTTGACCTTTTGAGTCCAGATGTTTCTATCTATATCGTCCTTGGCTGTGGATCGCGATGGAAAACTCACCGAGAGGAAAATAGAGGGAATGAGATTCTCGGTCGCTCGGTTGTTTTGGAAAATATAAAACTTTAGAAACGAACGAAATTGGAGGGAATTTAATCGCCTGAATCAAGAAATGAAACTTCTTAGAAATGTATCGATGAACATACTTTTAAAGGCTCCCATAGACGTTGAAGCATGCTGCGATGCATGCATCAACTCCCTAGGTTTCATGAAACATCAGATGATGTTTCAGAATCAGCTTGCCTCCACTCTACCGATTCTTCAATTCTTCGTGTTCTTCCAGCTCCAATATTAGTGATAGTAATGTTAAGGCCCCCGTAGACGTTGAAACAGCTACGATGCATGCATCACTGATACAAGCACCATTGAGAAGCAAGGAATCACCGATGCAAGAATAGACTTCTAGCATTAGTTGGACAAAGAAAGTCCGTGATAATAAACCTAACGTTACTATCACTAATATTGGAGCTGGAAGACGATCCGACATTTTAAAACACTTTGGCGTCACACGAAGAACTGAAGGATCGGTAGAGTGGAGGCAAGCTGATTCTGAAACATCGTCTGATGTTTCATGAAACCTAAGAGTTGATGCATGCATCGCAGCATGTTTCAACGTTCTATAGGGGCCTTTAAATGTCAGTATCGTACAAATATACGGCAGTATTGACAGCAGCGCAAGTCTATCGCAATTTTGTCGTTTCAGATAAGACACGAGATGTTTCGTTGACATAGGAAGAGAAACGATGACTGATTAATCAGCACGAAACTGGGCCGAAGCTTGTGACGCAATGCCTCGTCCTGTGATTCGTTTACTCAGGGCTGGCTCAATTTCACAGTGCTCGATCCACCAAGAAATCCTCCCAGATCCTCGAAATAAAGGAGAAGTGAAATTCTTCCTATAATCCTCAAGCCTATATTCACGAGAATATCATCCCCAACCCGCGCGATTAAAATCCTCTCATCTCTCTTGCAATAACTCCCGCGTAACAACCGCGAGTTATCTCGTTCGAATAACTCGTATTCGCGAAAGTGCAAAAGATCCCCGGATCTCATCCGGCCCAATTACGAATTATCGATCATCGAGCAGCTCAATCTGAGCCGAGTGCAGTTTGCTTGCAGTTTCGTTGCAACTCGGTGCGACGTTATCGCACCGCACGCATCTGTACTTGCAACACACACACACACACACACACACACACACACACACACACACACGCGCACGCACGCACGCATCGGGTACGAATCGCGTGGACGCGAGTTGACTCTTATCATAACGAATGTGCGTGTCGGCCGGGGATTAATCGATTTAACACGATTCCCCGAAGCGGCGACGGATGTGTTAACGAGTGCCGGTCGCGCCAGATAACATCGCGGACACGGTTCCCGGTTCGCTGTTCATCGAATTATAATTGGTACGTAATTAATGACACTGTTCGATTATTGACAGGTGGAGCAAGACGAGATCGTGGGCCCCGAGACGCGCGAGTTACGCGGCCGCGCCCCCCTTTTTTTTTTCAGGCTCCGCTTATTTTCAGACTTAATTACCTGCGATGTTACGGCATAATCGCCGATCGGCAACTCCTCCCCTGTTTTCGTACGCTATCGATCCACCGAGATATCGAGTACGCGACGTGTTTTATATATATATATATGCCACTGTGCACGTACCTTTCGCCGATGTATCAGGCTGCCTGATTTCTCGTCCGAATTATTATTATTCGCGAAAATTATTATTCGGCTGGACTGTGCTGATAAAAGTAATATCGCCGTGTCCGGCTGCGTTCACGGCTTCCGTTTACAAGGTCAATTTGACCGTTTAATCGGCCCGGATATTCCTTCTTCTTCTTTTTTCTTTTTTTTTTCTGAAAGAGAACATTTCATCGCAACACGCTTTTTCCCAAGAGATTTCGTTCTGTGAAAAGTGCTGAACCACTGTTTGATTGATGTGGAAGTTTTTGGTCCAATGTTAACGTGGTATAACAGAATAATGAAATAAAAACAATTTATTAAAGTCGCAGAATATTGAAACGAATGAATCCGAACCTGAAATGAAAATGAAAAAAAAAGTATGAGATAAAAAAGCGTGAAACTAATAAACTCGGGAGATCGAAGAATGACGTACACGTTACTGGTATTGTTCGTATCATAATACTTATTATTCACTAATGATACTTGTCCATGTCTTGTCATTCATAAAAATGCACGAGTGTCTGTATAACGTGTGGCGTGATGGTTTGATTCGCAGTGTTTTCGTGTTGAGAAGTGTGAGAAGGGTCGATCGATCGATCGATACAAATGGTTTTCGAACGCGTGCGCATAGCGCGCGCGCGCGCGTGTGTGTGTGTGTGTAGTGTGGATCCGAAACGTTCGCAAGTAAAAGTTAATTACGAAGAGACGAGGACGGGAGTATTGATACGACCGTATGTGTATATATATATATATATCTTATCGTCTTGGTATCAAACCGAGGAGAGAAAGACGTGAAATCAACGTGAATGTATTATATACAACGTCGCAACGTTACAATGCCTTTCGATAATAACAGTTAAAAAACCTATTCTTTTAATCGATATAATAGTTTAACAAACACAGCCTCGCGGTTCGTGAAAACTTAATCGATTATACAACGGAAGATCGTTTCGATCGAGAACGAGTTTCCGAACGTGTTTCATTTTCATTCTCGACTCGTCTTCTTTTTCGTTTCTTTTCTTTCTTTTAATTTTTTCCTCCTTCGTTTCTATCCTTTTCTCCTTTTCACCGGATGCGTTTTTTTTCCACCATACACTTAAAATACGTTTAACATATCCTTCTACTAGTACGATTTTTCGAAGAGTTTAAAATACTTTACTTTTTTTTTTTATTTTTCTCTTTTTTTTTCTTTTCTGCGATGCGAGCTGGCTACAGCTGGAAACGAAACGACACGCTAGCGATTATCCTATAACGTGCAGCTACAATGTCTAAGATACTCTTGCACCCCCTGCAGTCGAAGTGTAATCCACTCCGTTTTGATTTTCTCTTGTTCGTTCTTCGTGTTCGTTTGATTGACGCTATATATATATATGTATATATTGTTCGTCGCTTCGAACGAAGAACCGCTGCTTTCATATCACAGACAAACGAAAGTAAGAAAATTTGGCAAGAACTTTTTTTTTCTCGTCGATCTCTCATTGAAAATTCATCCGCTAGCAGACACGCGGAAGAAAGCGAAGAAAGCGAAGAAAATTCGAAGTCGTACGGTCTGAGACGTTTAGCCGATCGAAAGAAGCCCCGTGGCAAACTCCTTTTCTCGATCCTCTTATCTGGAATTGTCAGCGACGATTTCAACGGCGCAAGGGGCTCGCACGCTAATTCTCGCGTTTCACGGATCAAGGGTGACATCGATATACACCATCCACCGTCGATTATCACGACGAAGAGGAAACGAGGACGTAAACGAAACAAAGAGCAAACAAAGAGGACAAAGGAACAAAAACTCTCGCCTTGAACTCTCTATATCAGCTCACATCGCGGCGATTAAGCGTCGAATAATGACTGAACGACCGTGGTTGAGACCAGGTTACACCAGGAGACACTCGACGAAAAAAGTGGGAAAAAGATCGATTCGTTCGAAAAAAAGCGCGATACACGTCTTACAATGCGCATCGACACGTTAGGGACAACGATTACAATCCTATCGTATATGAAGTATACTCGCCTAAAATCGAATTGATATCGGTGATTAATGACCTCAGTAAATTCCGTCAATATAATATCACAACACAATCAATCCCCGAGCAGTTTCGTTCACTTGATCTCGTAGGCGTCCAGGTTACCCTTGCGCCTCCTGTAGACGGCCGGTTGCTGCTGCTGTTGCTGTTGCTGGTCGTTCGTTTGATTCCCTTGAATGATCGAACGTTTCACGTTCGCCCGGTACTCGTCCTCGTACGCGTGCAGATACAAGTTCTTTAAAAAGATTTGATTATCCAGCTCGGACAGTGGCAGGAATCGTTTGGAGCGGCTCTGCTGCTGAGCCTCGAGCTCCTTGAACGTGAACAGCCTGGTCTTCTCGTCGTCGTAGGCCGTGAACCTCTTGGAAACTCTCGGCTTCTCGCTCCTCCACGACGACGAGCCGACAACGTTATTGGCGCTTCTCTTGTGGTTGTTGTTGTCGGTGGCGCTGATCGGCAACGCGTTCAGGGACAGCAGCCTCCTCTTCTGACGCGGAGGACCACTGTCCTCGGACGCGTTTCGTATTCGCTTGCTGCGGTGCTTTGGCACTCCTTCTTTCGCCGGGATCTCGTTGTCCAGCATCGAGGACTCGTTACTGGCCATCGTCGAAGATCGATTATTGCGCGCCTCGATCTCCCGCGGCGTCGCCAGCGTCGTGGTCGTGCTGCTTGTGCTCGACGTCGTGCTCGACGACGTTGTCACTGTGTTGTTGCTGCTGCTGCTGTTGTTGTTGTTGTTGTTGTTGTTCCCACTACTACTACTGGTGATGGTCGCGGTTGTGCTCGTGAAGGAGGAAAACGCGGTCGTCGACGCTGCCTCTGCCTGCCTCTGCGTGTCTTCCGTGCTGTTCAATTTAGCCTCTATGATATGTTTGAAGAACGCGTACATCTCACCAATTGTGAACGTCGTGCCGTTTCGCACGGTGAACTTGTCGATCTTCATGTTCTTGATCAGCTCCTCGGTGGCGTTACGAGCCTCCAGCATCGACAACTTCTCGGTCACGTAGCTGTTGACGAACTCGTAGAACCCTTTGTAATAGTTCTTGCGATGCTTCTTCTTGTCCTTCGGCTTTTTCCCCTTCTCGCCGTGAGACTGGCCTTTCTTCTTCGAGTCCTTTCGATTCTGCTTCTCGTTCCAGCGCATCGATTTGTTGTAGAATCGCATGATCCTCTCGAACTCTCGCTTCAGCTTGATGAACTCCCGCTGGTTTCGAATCTCGAACTCTGAACGACTCCTGCCGGAATTGTTCCTCCGCGACTCGGACAGATCCACGTGGAAGAAGTTCTTGCTCATGGCGTTCAGAAGATCGTGCATGCTGCTGTTGGTGGAATTGTTTGACTGCCTGGCGTCGATCCGCTGCAGCTTGCGATAGACGATCTTCAGGAAATCGATCATCTTCTCCTCGCGAAGACGCGATCTGTTCCCGTGGCCGGAATGCTTCTTCCACGACAGAGCCTCCGTGCTATTGTCGTTACGGCTGGAATTCCCGTTCTTCCCATCGATCTTGTGCTTCGAGTGCTCCTTGCTCTTGTTCATCTCCAGGTGCAGCAGCTTCTTGCCGATCTTGCGGAAGAACTCGATGAACTTCCTGAAACCAGATTCGATTCGACTTCCACGGAACATTTCCTAGCAGAATTTTAACCTCGAATATCTTAAAGTTAAGAAGAAGCAAAAAGCTTTCTGGACGATTTTCGTACGTCGTCTACTGACCGAATAGTAATTTTCAGTAATTTAATTTTAACCGAGGTTTTCGCCATTGTGCCACGACGAGTTCATTCGCGTGCTTGAATTCGTTGCTGCGATTTACTCACCTGTAATTCATAGTAAGATCCTCCTCGCTGACAGATCGTCGACGCCGGCTCCATCTGAGCCTGGGATGCTGTCCAGGAATGCACTTGGGCAGCTCTTTCGGTTTCCAGTTTCCACTGATACAGGTGGCCCCGGTGGGCCCCTCGTCCAGAACGTATCCCTTCTCGCAGTCGTACATGATCTGCTTGTTGTTCACAACCTTCCTCACGTACGGCCTGTAATCGTAGACGCCCATGTTGCCCATGAGGAAGACCTTGCCGTTCTCGATGAAACCGGGGAAAGGGCAGAACACTTGGATGCAGTGAGGAATGTCACCGATCCAATCCCCGTACTGGCATTCCACCGACTTGGATGAGTTCTGCGGCCCACCGCCGACAATCTCGAAGCCGTCCTTGCATTTGAATATCGCCTTCATGCCGTGGTCGGTCTTCGGCGCGATCACCATCCCGTTTTTCGGCGGTTTCGGCATCAGCTTGCACCTGGCCGGCGAGCAACTCGGCACTATCGACCACGTGCCGTTGTTGCACATCACCGGCGTGCTGTTCGCCGCGAATTCGTAATTCTCCTCGCAGTAGACCAGCAGCCTCTCGCCGTGCTCCACCACCGTCACGTTGTTGATGTGATCACGGTCGTGGCTGGCCACCGTGATGTTACCGTTCTCGATCTGAGGCACGACGCACGGCGCGAGACACTGCGGCAACGGGTACCGCCATTTCTCGTCGATCTGACAAACCGACGATGTGTTCCCCTCGAGCTTCATGTGGTCGTTGCAGCGGAAAATTATGCTGGCACCCAGGCCCGTACCTGTTGGAAAACCACCGCGCGAACAGGTCAGTCGAACGCGATCAGCTTCCGCAGCGGTTTCCATATATTCCGGTGCATTCTCGGAATTTCGGAAGATTTTCGCGGAAATTCGGCAACAATGGTTGGTGAAACGGGGAAATTCATTTCATCCGCCGATGAGCGATTATCGTTAATACGATATTTCCAAACGATTCTACACGAGGAAAGCTTTTTCGAAAGCTTTACTACTTTAACCTCTTGATCGCCGCGTATTTTCCATTTTAAGGAAAATGTACTTTTACCGATAAATAAATAATTTAAATATTTTTTACTTACATAATTGGCGAGCCACAATCAATTAGGATATAATTTGCACCGAAAAAAAGAAAAAAAATACCACTTGATTTTCACTAGGGTTGCCACACAATGGATCAAATACTAAATATTAAAAAAATTAAAAAAGTTATATGCACGTTTGTTAAATTTGAAATGTTATAAATTCATAGTCTAAAAAATACACATATATATTATACACAATGAACTTACACTACTATTTATCTATGGTGTGGTACGCTTTGAAGTGAATAGTTGGGCAGAGTGGAATTTTACAGTTTTCGCACGCGAATTTTCTTTCCTGCCTTTCTTTCGAACAAATCCAAAATCAAAGAAGAATATATATATATATATATATATATATATATTTTTCGATATTTTTAGTGATAGGAAATGATTCTATATGTCACTGTAAAGAAATCGACATTAATTTCGTGTTTATTTCCGCGCACGGCGATCAAGAGGTTAAAGACGACACGCTTTGAAATCGATTTAAAAAGAAAAAGAAAAAGAGAAAAGATCTTTTCCACGATACTCTCAGCCGATAACCGTCCGACTTCAATCTCACGTTCTCGTAAACGTTCCGCCATCGTTTATTCTCGTAACCGCCGCGATTATTAATATACGCGTGGAGGAATGCAGATCGGTCTCGCATCGTGCGACTCACCCGCCTCGATATTCTCAATCCAGCCGTTGTACAAAACACCAGGTGAACCGCAATTAATCTCCTGGCAGGTAGGTGTCTTTCCGGTCCATTTTCTATCTGCACCGCAGCGTCTGGTCGTCGTGCCGACCACCGTGTACCCGTACTTGCATTCGTACGACACGATGGAATTGTACGCGTACGAAGTGTACACCGCGTTCCCGTTCACTGGATTCTCCGGTTTCGGACATTGCACCGTTGTAACCTGAAACAGCAAACGTTTCCTGCTTCGAAACGCATACATATCCGCACACCATCGCGTATAGTCGCTTTCTCGATTTCAGTTATCTGTTGCTAATCTCTTTTCTTTTCTTTTTTTTTTCTTTTCCTCTCTCTTGTCAGAAATGGTCAGAATTCTTTAATAAATTTCTCTACGATAAAAGAAATATATGAGACGCGATGCGAGCTCATATTTTACTTTGTCGTTGACAAACGCTTACTTGGACACACTGCGGTGACTCCTTGGGCGTCCATGTGCCGTCTGCCAAGCACAGCTTCTCCGCCTTGCCGACTAATTCGTAGCCATCGGCGCAGTGATACGACACGCGACAGTCGTACGTGTAACATTCACCTTGAACAGAAAGCAGACGCATCGAGCGATCACGCGTGAGAGATTCCCTAGAATCGACGCGACGACGACGACGACGACGAGTCTTCGCAGTGAAGTGAAATCGGTAGAAGACGATTCGATTAAATTAATGGAATATTGAAAGAAACTACACCGGACCATTCATAAAGTTCGTGGTTCTTATTTAATTATTAAAACAAGGACGAATTATTTATATCGTTAACTATGGACTTGTTAATTAGGATTAAGAAGAAGCGAGAAGGAAGCAGCGTTCATCGTCGAAAAAAGAAAGACGATCGAGGAAAAGAGTACGTACCGGCGTGCCAGCCGTTGGCGATGTCGGCGGGAGGTCCGCACATTTGCGGCTCGCAGACGATGTCGGGGCCGAACCAGCTAGCGATGCCTTCCATCAACAGGCACCTCGCCTTCCTGATACCGGCGGTCATGTAGCCGTGGTTGCAAAAGTATTGAACCTCGTGGTCCAAGTCGAAGGTGGTCTGTTGGGGGAGCGCGTTGTGCCGCGCGTTCTTCACCTTGGGCGGCTGTGAGCAGAAGGACCTCGAGTCCTTCTTGCAGGATGGCATCGTGCCGGTCCATTTGCCGTCGGCCCTGCACGTCCGCTCGGTTAGCCCGACGATGAAATAGTCCGGATCGCAGGTGTAATGGGCCCGATCGCCGAATAATCTGCCAGTGACGGTCATCACGCCGTACTGGATCTCGGTGAGAGCCGCGCATTCCCTCTCGGGCTTGATGCAAGACATGCCGCAAACACCGTCGCATCTGCACTTCTTCTTCTTGCTCTTGCAATCCTCGTCGGTGGAGCACTTACGCAGACACTTCTGACCGAGCAACTCTGCCTGTGCCTCGTCCCTCGGGCACATCGCCGACGGCGAATTCCTCGGGTTCTTGTATATACGGCCGTCGTCGTCCACCTCGGGCTTCGTCTGGTAACTCTGCTCGTCCGTGTCGTCGTCCTCGTCGTCCTCGTCGTCCCAGTCATCGTCGTCGTCGTCGTCGTCGTCGTCGGCCGCCTGCTGGCCGAGCCTCGCTTCCGACGTCAGGAAAAATATGCAGAGCAGCAGAAGGTGCAACAGAAGGAACCCACCGGGTCTCATCGTATCGGGCGTCTGTCCGCTACTGATCGACCGACACTCGTTCGCTCGCTCAGTCGCGAACGCGATTCCCGCACCGAGTTGTTTTCGACTCGAGAACCACCGAGAGACTCTCGCACACTCGAGACTCGACTCGACTCGACTCGATTCGACTCGACTCGCGTCGTTGTAACACTCGCGCAACACTCGCGACGACGCAACGACGCAGCGATCGCTCGTTGACGGGGACCGATGTATTATATAGATAGACGCGGGCGCAATGTTGTCGCGAAAATTCGGAAAAAACGACGAGTAATTCACCAGAAACGACGCGAAAGAAAACGGTACGCGACGCGTCGGTCCATTGAACGCGCAGAACTACGTTGCGGAAGCTCCGCTTAAAGTAGCAGCAGCAGCAGCAGCGGTCTCATCTCCCGCGAGGCTGACGCTACGCGCACGAGGACGACGACGAGTTTCTCTCGCCACCGTGACTATTAATCGAGTCTGCCTCTTCGGCGTCCAGGAGGATTAGGACGGCCTCTCCTGTCTCTGTCCCGCACGCCGCCTCACCGTTCCCCCTAACACCGTGGCAATTTTTTTCTTTATTGTGCGGACTGCGGCCCCGTGCTGCCGGGAATTCGCGGATACTCGCGCATCTCTGCACGCGCATTCAGCCTGTTCAATACATCTCCTCACTCGTGCAGCCTCCAGCAGATGGCGAGGGACAGGGGAAAAAGCTCCCCGAGTTGCGCAGAAACATGCCCCGTTCTCTCCCGTCACCCCTTCTCGCTGTCGCCGACCACCCCCTTCCGCACCCTCTTCGCCACTCCTTTCACCACGCCGTTATGCACGCTCGTAACGGCGGGGGTGGCTTCGCCGCCGTTTCATACACGGTAACAACCGGCAACATGATTCATTCGTCGCGCGTCTGCAACCGTATCCTCTGATCAAGACGAATTTTCCTTTCTTCCTTTCTTCTTTGCATTTATACATGCACTCTCTCTCTCTCTCTCTCTCTCCCTCTCTCTCTCTCTCTCTCTGGCTTGAATATTTCTGATTTTGTGGACGGTGCGTCGACGTTGGTTCAAGCTCGTAAAGACTGTTTTGCAAATCAGGGGTGGAAAGTAAGTGCAGGTATGTTTACACAGTTACAGGCACAAAGTGCTTCTGGCAGCCTTGTCGATCCTTAGCCTTCGATATATCGTTGCACCTTTCTCGTAGAGAAGAGATACCGTTACAACAGGTTTATGTAAATTCTCCCAGAACAAGGGGTAAAAATGATGAAGTTGCGAGGGGAAACGTCGTTTCGTTGATGCCGCGATACAAAACGTCGACTTTACGTGCACTTTATACGCAAACTTTCTTTGGTGCCCGAGGCGCGCAGTTGTCAGGATGTAACGCCACGCGTTTCTTTCGATCCTGCCACCGTTTGAACAGAAAGTTCTCACCTTGTGTGAAGCAGCAATCCAAAGAAACCATTACTATCTATATATCTGAGGCACACATAGAATTCTCACCAGAATCAGCTCTCGTCGATTATATATTAGGTGTACCGGAAAGGTTCTGTCCGTTCCGGTTACAACATGTTTCAACAAGTATGCGCATTTTCATTTCATTCGACGCATATTTGGCTCTCTCTTTTTATCACTGAATGTATACATACTGACCTAGCGAATGAACTGAAACGAAGATGATTCATGTTAGTACTAAGTGAGACGCGATTGTCACTTGTCTCTGTCCTTACAAAATTTTTTGAAGGGCAAACAATTTCAAAAACGAAGAAGATATCAGACAAGCACTGGGTTCAATTTTTCGCCTCTAGGGATAAGGCATTTTTTTAAAAATGGGATATACAGATTGCCATCACGCTGGCAAGAAGTCATAAATAATGATGGAAATTATATTATTCAATAAAGTTTACTCAAGGTATGAAAAATTTATTATTTTGTTTTATTCTAAAAACGGACAGAACTTTCCGGTAGCCCTACTAATATATATATATATATATATATATATATGTTTTCGGGTTGCTCCCGAGGAACAACGTTACTCTCTCGCAACGCGCGTGCCTCGACAAGCGAAAACGCCACGCTCCCGTTAACGCGTCGAGTCACGAAAGCTAACAACACCTGCAGCCACTTTCCAGCCCGTTAACACGTTACCTCGCCGTCCCAGACAAATTGTGCCGAGACAGCAACGAACGATCGTCCTCTTCCAGCGATCCCCGATCGGCCCCAACTGCTCAATCAAGTCGTTCCACGCGTCGAAGACGCCATCTTCTCGCGTGACCGGAGAACCTTAGGATTCCACTCGGTTCCGAGTTGCGATTTTCTAAGCTCGCCGAGGGGAAAAAACATCCAAATTCAGCAGTATTATTCCTAACGCGTTTACGAGCGTACGAAATAATGAAAATCCATAAATTTTCGCCCCTCGGCTTCTCTCTCGTGTCACTTCCGCGTATCGTAGGATCGAAAACCGAGCCGAGAGACACAGTAAAAGTTACAGAGACGTGGGCAGTAGCCGGGTGGATCGGTTTTCAGCGGACAAAACTCGATCCTCTGCTAACTGGCCGTCCAAGATAATCCCGCCGAGCTTTCGAAGTTAGTGCCGTCGTCGTTAAAGTAAGTCCGTGCCCGCCATTGTCTTCGTAACGATCGTAATCAATCGGTACGGTTCGATGCCTCGTACACGCCGTAGGTGATCCCCGGACCAATCTCAGCTATCAGCTTCATCGTTCGCGCCGTGTGTCTCGCCGGATGTCTTCATTTGTCTTGTTTAAACGAGACGAGACCAGGAACGAGACGCTTCTCTGCTTTCGAATCTTTAAAATCTCGGATTCTTCTGTCCGTTCCTATCCTGAAATGCGATTGCAGCGTATTTGAAAGGAGCGCGTAATTTCTGGTAGATCGAGAAAACAGTCAGAGAGCTGGCAAAATCGATTTCCAAGATTATTCTCTCGCGTTATCGTTATTCTTCCAAGAGAGAGAGTAATAATTCTCTGCGAAGAAGAGATTTTCGTCTGAAAAAATGTTTCCTGAAAAAATTTATTCGCAGAGAATTATTACTCTTATATATACTCTTGTATGTATATGTATATATGTATTTTCGCATGGATTGAGAATACGTAAATTGTAATTGCAAATTTGCAACTTCGTTGTGGAAAACGAAACTCACGGACGCGTATATCCGTGAACTACGTAACTTCTTTCATCCAGACAGGGCGAGTGGATCGGAATTCAGTATTCAACGAGTTCGTAGAACTAATTTCCAAGACTGATCGTGTTCGCAATATCGTGGGATACAAACGACGCAACTTTTCCCCACGGTGACAAGGTGAATGGCGACTCGGAAGGTTATTCATTGTCGGCGAGTATATCTTCGTTTGGAAGCGACTGTCAGGTGAGATTGACAGAGTGGCAGTAACTCGGTAGCTGAAAATGGGAGTGGCTGAAAGACGAGAGGACAGGCAGCCTCCGCTCGGCGACATCCCTGTGGCGCCTCTCTTCGCGGATATCCTCCGACCGAGAAGTAAGGATACATGAGGAAATCAGTGACTCTCAACGTGTGCCCTTCGCTTCTCAGGCTTCTCAGACTTCTCAGGCCAATCGTCTGATTCTTCTTCTTTCTCTCTCCGTTTCTTTAAAACGTGTCGTCGCGTTACGAACGATGATTTCTCGACACGTCGTCACAGACACTGAGTGGATTGCAGCCGCGGTGCTCGATTTTCATTTTTCGTTCACCAACGAGCCTACGAGCCATAGGAAGTTTTCTGAATTTGAGGAAATTTTTCAACCTACATAATTACCAGCTTGCTCAACCTCGACCTCCTTCTCGATTATTCTCGCTTGATTTCGACGCTCCTCCGAATCCATTCAGGCGTGTTCAATCCGTTCGTTGTCGACAATTTCAGAAATTCGCGAGCAATTCGGCGAATAATAACGAAACTTTCTACGAGAGCGTGATGGAATAACCGGTCACGGCCGAACGCCGAACGCTTCCTAATTGGAAATTCTTGGTCCGGAGGAATCTTTCTAAATTATTTAGCTCGCGCGAACGTACAGGCGAAGCTCTACTTTCTCCCGACAATTCGTAACGTAATTCCCGCCCGAGGGGTGAGAAACGATCGAATTCGCGGAATAGAATCGAGAATCGACGGCATGAGATTCTCTGCGAAAGACCAGTTTTGTTCTACTTGTTTCGTCAAATGAAGAACGTCCTTTTTGTCTCGCAGTGGGCGGTACGGCCGTCTCACCGGGTTGAAAGAACGATGAGCTCGCGGTGTCAGCTTACAGGCTACGTGCCTGCGTTATGTCACGTTATCTTTTTTAATTTATTTCCGCTCGATAGGAATGAAACGGGGATTGATAATAATAAGAGGCGCGAAGGAGCTCGCCAAACCGGTGAAAATTCACTGGATGCTAGGTATCTTTGCAGGCGAATAGAAATTGCGTAAGTATGACCGCATCATCGCGCGTGATGCAGTTTAACACGTTGAGCGGAAATCAACTAGGTTTCTTCCAGGGCCACGGCCTTAATTCTTTTTCTTTTCTCTTTGATTTGCCGCACCGTTAAAATGATTTACTTTTTTACGATTTTTTTTCAATCTATTACGATTTAATAATCTCTCTTTAATTTACCCTTACGATTCCATTGATTTGTTGCACTTTAAACATTAAGGTTAGATTTTTATCAAAAATATTCGATATTCAATAAATAGTTCTTTTAAATCGTAGACATAGATTTAGAATTAATGAACACTGCAGCGGTGTGAAAGTTTAGAAATTAAATTCGAGAAATTTCATGCAGTTTTTCGATTCTTCGATATAGTTTGAATTCTTATGTATTCGATGATAACAGTAATAATAATAATAATAAACATAGAAGTAAAATAAACAGTGGTGTGCATTTAAGAAACATTGTATAGTTCCTTAATATTTTAATTATAATTTGTAATGTGTAGGATTTTCAATAGTAATGAAGATAAAAATAAACCAAAGAACTAACACTTCCGGTTGCTCACGAGGAATAAAACAAAGGGACCGGAAGTGGAGGGAACGACACCAGTCCCGGAGATCGTAGTAATCGTCGTATCGTTTATTTCATTGTAACTACATTAATTTCTCTTACATATAGCATCATTTCTCTCCTTCTTCTTCTTTCAACTTATTTTATTTCTCTCTCTCTCTCTCTCTGTTTTATTTAATTTCGATTTAATTATCACGTACAACGGTGTGTAATATTTAGAATATTTTTATTTTTCTTCAATCCAGGCCTTACTTTCTTTTTCATCCTTCTGTTTCTACTTTACGACATGAACGTGCTGTTCAGCTTGTCAAGTCAGAAGCTTTTACACGTTTCTCCCATCTTTTCGCATCCCTCAAGTATAGATATAGACCGTTTAGAGAACTTTAGAGTACAACGAAGCTTGCTAAATCTCAGCTAATTTCGTTTAAAATATTTTCCAACGCATCGCAAACAACTGTTACAACTGCTATTAAATAAAGTATTAAATAAAGTAGTTGTAACTTCTTTAAAATTTAACAATTTATCATGTTCAACTTGAAATATACAGTTATATTATACTCCTTTAAATTTAACAATTTACTGTATTATTGTTACATCGTTGCTCGATTGATTTCATTCGTTCGACTTGAAAATAATTCACTATCGAAAACTCATTTTTCCACTGCAGCGCTGTTGGATTTTTCCCTTGCGTCAGAAATTCAAAATTAGGATCGTCATCCTAAGATACGTAAGTACGATTAAGACAGCGGATTTCCGACTTCAAGCAGACTTTCATTCCAATTGGAAAAAAGTTACGCTCCGTGATAATTCGTCGAGTTAAATTAACGAGAAATTTCGGGGTGAATTTCCAACGAGGAATCGCGATCGCGGGATTTCCATTACAAGCCCAATTTGAATATTCTTCGTCAGCGTCGAGGCGCTGACAGATTTTTTTAAAAGTTCCCGGCTCGTTTCGGGCCTCGTTACGCGTCCATTACGCTCAGTCTTTCTGAATCCATTATTCTCTCTTATAATCTCTTCGGGTTGCGACACGCGCATATGACGCGGCGAAATTATGGCGATTTTTGCGTGGCAGCGTGATTGATCGTGACCACGCATACCTACGTGTCCCCGCGTGCGTATAATTCGATCGCGGTCTTTCACGCTGCGTCACAAATGATCCCCACTCGACGCTGGTTGTTGAATTGATTCGATTCCAGACTAATGCCATCTCTTCAGGTGCCAATCGTCGAGCGTTCGTCAGCTGCAGATTTCTGAGAAAGTAGAAACGTGCGTTGCAACGTGCATCATGGCAAATTTCTATGATAGAAAAATACGGTTTAACCGTTTGCGGTCGTATTTAGTTGATACATAGGTGTCATGCTGGTCGGAATTAATTTTCGTCAATATCAATCAATATGCAAGATGATTATGAAGGGAAAACAAAATTTATTAATTCTTTTTAAACTTTAGATATATGTAACACAATAATATGTTTTAACTTTATGTGAAAATTATATTTTATATTTTCTCCATCGTGTGATATCTTTCAAAACAGTCTCCAATATGAAGCCCTGGTTTTCGAGAACATGTGTCGCAAAAATAATTAGTTTGGCATCTTTAATTATTCCGTCCTTAATTTTTCTGTTTGAACATACAGAACAATCTTTACTCTTTACATCTTCACAGTGCCGCAATACATGTAGTTTGCCATTAAGCCTTTCCTTTTTATCTGAAGACGATGGTCTTCCTGATTTTGAAGATGTTCCATCACGAATATCACCTACAAATTGTTCCACCAATTTCCGAACAAACATAAAATGTGACATAGGCGTCTTGTTTTCTCTTCTAGCTGGCACCTATTGATCGCGCGTATCTCTAATCCTCAGAGAAAAAAATTTTTCTCCACCACTTACATGACTTTCTCATAAAACAATGTGAACTTGCATATTTCTGGAATCACTGGTATAGATATTTTCAAAACAACCGTCATCACTTTTCTATATCAAAGTCAGTGTTCAAAGAGTCGAAATAAAATTTTGTCATCGCTACTTTCAATTTCACGGTACACTTGTTTCGGTAACTTTCTCCTTGCCATTTTAGAGTATTATTTTTAAAATATTTCAAGGAGCGAAAAATGCCTGATTACACTTAAACGCAATTTGTAAGATATTATTTCGAATTCTACGTATCACCGAAGCTTGTCGACTTAATATAATACAAGATCAGTATGATTCTTTGTTGTGGTGGCTGAGAGCAGACATACAGCCGCAAAGGGTTAAATTTCGGATGTATACGAAAAAGTAGATATTTTCTTTCATAACTTTCCAAAGGAATCGCTTCGTGTCTTTCATTTTGTTTCTAGAATTCTTCTCATTTGCGGAAGAACGACTGTTCGAAGAGGGAGATCGGTATTTCCGACGGGGTTAAATGGAAGGATTGCGTGACTGACCTTACAGACGCGAACTTAAGTGGGTGGCGAGGCTGTTGGATTCACTCTAATCACTTTATTCAGTATGAACGCCCCGTGAATGGGACTTCAAAGCGGTCAATTGGTAACCTACATCCAGTTGTTGCACCACCTACATCCTCCGTAACGGAAACCATCGTGCCAAGCGTGCGAGAGACGCGTTGCATCTTCGAGCATCCATCTGTCCATTTGCATTCGTTCGCGAAGCGTCGTCTCTCATCTCCAAAAAAAAAAAAGATCATCTCAATCCTCGCGTGAATCGACGACCAATATCAAACAATTTCACTGCAACTTTCTAGATTCTCTAAGAAAATTAACACTTTACCGACCGTGTATTAGCGGTGAATAATTCGATGATTAATAGGCTACCGGTCGGTAAAGTGTTAATTAAAAAATTACCATCGATCTAAACGTTTCAGAAAGCTTCGGCACATTGAACTGCAAAGATCTGCTGGCGAGCAAGCTCAAGTGGAAAGTCAGCAGAATCACCAGCGAATAATGTCTGGCCGTCAGCCCGGCTGGATCGACGCCATAATTAACTCGATAACAATGACATTATTGACCGGTATCGTGCTTATTACCGTGGTTACTACGAGGTCGTTAAGACGCTGCTGCGAGCATCTCTACGAGACTGTTTCTCGTGCCTTGAGAGTCCCGTTATTTGCTAGAGAGACGCGTTGACTCGCGACGCACCTCCACGCTCGCCGCGAGACAGCCGATAATGGCTGGAATCGTGAATTCAATTGCCTCTGAATTGGATGCAGTCCTCGCGAAAGAGCCAGGCCGTCGGCTCGAGGCACGTACGAGCAAGCCTCGTCGTGCGCATCCGTCGCCTAGCCAGCGCACAAAGCAGACGAGCGAGGATTTCTTGCCGATTGCAAACGCGTTGCCGCCGGAACGTGTTGTTGATTCGGTTAGGGACGTAATCTCGTCGAGTGACATGTAGTCCGATCGTCGAGCAAATTGTTTCCGTCTCCTCAATGTCCGAACTTTGGATAGATCGTGTTTCGTGCAAAATCGTGCCGATATTCCGATATATTCTGCGAGCGTTTGTTTCATTTCAGACTCGTTTCCCTGGCGAATGCAAATTAATTTCGACATGAAGCCCCTGCTACAACACAGGTACATTCGTTAATGATCGAAAGTTGTTAGAATGTTGTTTGTTCGAGCATTCGTAGACGCCTGGATGCAGGAAGTTGATTTACGCAAGCATTCGTCTGAGCGAAGAAATTTCGTAGCTTTGTCCCTCGTGATAACGTGTGTCTCTGAACTTGCCTACGCAAACGCACACAGTCCTGTCAACCATTCGACGACAAAATTTCCAGTTACTTTGCTAATACTAGGATAATAACACGTACCTCGAAACCTCGACAGTTCAATGGTCAAAGTTCTCCTCGCAGAATCAAAGAGTATGCCCATTGGGCTCCAAAGTTCCGACCGAAGACTCGCCGAAAAAAAAAAGAAAATAAAAGAAACGCATTCAATTGGGAAAGTCAGCGAAAGGGCGGGGGAGGGGGGGGGGAAGAAAAAAAGTCGAGTCGGCACTGTTCCAGATACGACGCGCTGTTTTGTGGAAGCCAGACCGGCGAAACAACGTCGGAACAACGAGGAGATCGGTAACGACGAGCAAGCCGGGTGAAAGTACTGCTTTTTGACGCGTTGATTGCAGGTTTTCTTTCGCGGCGGTGCTTTTTGAACCGTTCTACTGGCGGGGGTCACGTGAATCCGGCTGTCGCCTCTTCGCTCGCGCAGAGCGGAGAACTGGAGCACCCCGTGAAGCACTCGCGGGATCATAGTAATTATGCGGCACCATGTAAAACGGATTCCCGTGGGCCCACGCGAGCTCGCTCTCGGACACTTGGCGCGTACAATTATCAAGCTGTCACGTGTTTTTAACGCAGCTTTTACCCACGCTACCTCGCCAGCACGTTTTTTCGTCGATTTTCACCAATCCCCGACGACCACCATGGAAAACTGGCGGACTTTTTGTTTCTTTCAACGATCGTTTCTTTGTGCTCGTGAAGAATTCTCTTAGGGCCAAGAGTATAATAGTATATCAGCTATGGATACGCTCCAACCCAAGCAAATTATAAGGCCTAACATTTATTCATTTATTAGAATTCATACAGAAGCCTCTCATAAATCTCGGTCGAACTTTTTGATTTGTCCTGACGTATTCCTCGCTCCAAAAAAGTCCCTTGGAAAGAATAATCCAAGGCTTACTGGAAAATAAGACTGAGAAATTAGTAAAAACAGTCAGTCAAAGAAGTTACCAAGAAATTATAGTTAAAGTCAAATAACAAAGTTAACAACAAATCATAGGAGCAGCAAGATCTATCATAATTGTTCATTTCCCACATCGGTGGGTTCTTCGAATCCCAAAGGATATCGACACCAATCGCGACTGTCCTTAACAAATTCGAAAAAAATTCCGTAACTGAGAATCGCGAGAGTGACACGATCTCAATCAACTGTCGTCGCAACTGTGCAAAGTCAAGAATTGAAAATAGCTGACTATCCCAATTGAATGCGTTTCTTTTCTTTCTTTTTCTTTTTTCGCAGTCGGACACCTTGTCCGAAACTTTGGAGCTCAGTGGGTATACTTTTTGATTCTGCGAGGAGAACTTTGACCATTGAACTATCGAGGTTTCGAGGTTTTAAAATTCGAGGTACATGTTATTATCCATTGAAAGACAGAAAATTATCGTCTCGAGTGCACGCAGCGTGCTCTTTATTGGATTCCAGCGCGATATACATACATACAACCGCGCGCTCGATGTAAAACGTTTGAACAACACCATCGTCGAGCAATTACGTTTCCCAACGCAGCCCGAGTGGGTGAAACTTAACCTCCGAGCCCGACAACGTCCCCGTGATTGAAATTCGTTTCGCGTGCGGAGATCGGCGTCTAGACCGATCCGAGTTTGCACAATTTACGCCGATGATTTACGCGTGGGTTACGCGCGAGGGGGGTCCCGAACGATTGGTCGACGAGTAGTGAAAAACTGCACGCACACAGTGGCAAACAATGACCTATAAATCGATCGACGGAGCTCGACGCGGACGTTGGCGTCATTAAGAGCCATAACTCTTGCCCCTTTCCTCGATATTTGACATTCGATTAAGGCGCGCCGCGTTCCGCTCGCGACCAAATTTCACCGCGTCGAAATTTTCACGCGTCGATCGCCGCCGTCACGCGCGTCGTATTTCCATAATTCGCGCGACGGTTGTCTCACTCACCGCTTCGAAATCGGGCCGCTTTGTAACCCTTACGTTCCTTCATCTGAACTGTTCGCGCTGCTGTTTGTGCTCGGAATGTGCCGACGTTCGATCGTTCAAATTGCTCGATTGCACGGGACTATTACGCGCCTAGATCGGCTCGTGAAGGGATAATTTCACAATTTCAAGCCTACGTTCTCGAATTACAGTCGCAGAAATACGGTTGAAGCATTTGCCAATCTTCTTGTAACTCTTTCATTACGAGCGCCGGATATATATACTATTGATCTATCGATGTACTGGAGTAATCACATATTAAAAATACATGATACACTTTAGTCAAGGCGAGATTTCTATTCGAAAGTGGAATATTTATACGATAAGAAATTGTTCTAATGAAAAGTCTTTCTTAATCCATCGCAATTCGGAAAAGACTGGCTGTAAGTATGACTCTTGGGTTAATCTCTTAAAAATTTGAGGTTCGAGTTCTGTTCGTAAAGTTAAAGTTTGTTTGAAAAATAATATTCTAGGCTCTTGTCGAAATGAATTACCAGGAAGTTCGGGAAAAAATCGAACAGTAGAATATTTACGATAAGAAATTATTGTGATAAAAATCGCAATTTGGAAAAGACCGGCTATATAACTGTTAATCTCTTAAAAATTTTAAAAAAGTTAAACTTGAAAAATAGATTAGGTTATGTTAGGTTAGATTTGAAAAATTAAAGTTTTCATTTTTAAAAAAACAGTATTCTAGACTCTTGTATTCAAAATGTTATTAGGAAATTCAAACAACCAGGAGATTCAAAACGGATTAACGTAACTCGGAAAATGATTCGATCGATGCCTTTGGCGTGGGGTCACTTCAGTTTGATGGCGGCACTTCAGAGGAACGGACAAAAAATATGTTAAATACGTTCTTTAAAGAGATATTGTTTCGCGAAGAAGAGGAAACTGCTTGAGATTACTTTCCAGCCAAAGAAATACTCGAATTCGAGAGAAACTCTCTCTCTCCCTTCGTGGGACAAATTAACCGTTCCACCAAGAAGCAGAAACTCCTCGGGCTCGTTATTACTCCATTACCACGCGCATCCCCGAGGAAACTGGGCCAACGCGAGTTTTCACGAGCGTAATACGTCCTCGGCGTACTGCCCGACGTGCATCTTAATTAACATCCGGAACGTCCGCGGCCTCAGTGTAATTACGATGCGGAAGAGATAGTCGACGCCCGGCTACAGTTCCTCCTCTGTCTGTTTCCGGTCCGCGCGCCAGTTCCGCGTCATTGTCCCTCTAATTAGCCATTCAACGATTACTTATTTTCCCAACGGCGGCGCGTGTACACGCGCGGATGTGACGTCCTCGATCGTGGACGCGTGGACGACCGAGCGGACGACGACTGGCGAAAACTGGCGAATAAAACTCTTCCGCTCCCCCGGGGCGGCGGGGAGAGGGAGAAGGAGGACGTGTCAACTCGACGCACCAAACATGGGACGAACGCACGCGAGCGCACCAGGTGGTGGACATTGGAGAAAAGAGGGAAGAGAAGAAGAGAAGAAAAGATAAGAAAGAAGAAGGAGTGGAGGCACGTACGAGGTGACGTGAACGATGTTACGGAAGGAGACGAGCGTGTAATTAAAAAACGTAATTACCAGACGCAAAAGTGTCATTTAAAATGTTATTTGTCGGACTGATGGACGCTATCGTGCAGCAAATGAACTGTGATTCGTCTCGTGTTTGTTTCCACATTTTGGCTCTCGTTCACCTTCACCCTCTCTGTCACCCTTTGTCGGCTTGTGGCGAATTTTAAAGGCAAAGCGAGGGTAGCTCTCGATGTGTAGCAATGGAATTTTGAGATACTCGTCGAAATATTTCGTGTAACACGCTCCGAAGCTAATTCGAACGGCGGTTGTTATCATCGTACACCTACGAGGCTCGCGTGTTGCGCGGACTTCGTTTTAGAAACACCGTGCATATCCATCATAATTTCTTACCCCGGAAGTGAAAGTAGATCAAAGAGGTGTCCGAAGCGAATAATGGAACGCTCTTCTAGGTTGCCGCTGTTATTATTCCCGTTCTCGAGCGCTTCAAAAATAATGATCGTTACTCTAAGCATTGGGCTTCGTTCGACGAACGAAAATTCTTACGATTACCGCAAAGACATGATTCTTTAGATCAGATTCTTTCAATTAAAATTTCCTAAACTCTCGCAATCAAATTATGAAAATCCCATCGAAATGTTACAAATTCGAAAAATCTTCGTTTGCATGACACACAATTACGATCGCTCGTAATGTCTTTACCGTCTTTCGCCAGCCTCAAAAATTTACTATCGCCATCGATCTTCGCAGTTCTTTCAACAAAAGTCCACGCGTACACCTACCCGTTGTCATTATAGCTCATCAATATTCCTTCCTTTGCCACTCGTTGCCACTCGTTTGTGAATAAATTCGCGAATTTCTCGCTTCTAGAAGCGACTGCCGAGAGGTAGAATGATTATCTATTCAGTGGCGTACGTTTCGGTTCGTCTATTCAAGCAGGGTAGTTTATGTTTGAGCACGTGATACTAAGTGCGAGGCCAACCAAAGTTCAATGTGATCGATAAAGTAACGATTATTATTTGTTAATGGGAACCAAGTGTCGTTACAGCGACGCATAAACTTTCTCATTAACGGCAGATGAAAGAGAGAGAGAGAGAGAGAGAGAGAGAGAGAGAGAGAGAGGCTGTACGCACGACGACGAGTTTTATTGCCGGACGCGAAGTCGGCTCGTGAACGTTACGGCACAGCTGGTGCCGTAAACTCGAGAATTTCGACGAGCTCTTATCGATATCCGTCGGATTATGGCTGCGATTACGATTGAGGCACGCTCGCCGGTTCCGGCTGATCGTGCAATAACTAGGAAAGTCTGACGCTTCTCAGATGAAAACATAGAAGAATTGTAGATTTACATTTCGATTCGAGCTTCGATCGAAAGAAAGTAAAGAAAGTAAAGTAGTTGGCTGTTTGTCTGAAAGAAGAGAAGATTTCTTTCTTTTTTCAAAACTAAAATTCCATTCTCAGTGCATACTGATTTAATCGCACTATCTTTTGAGTGTAAATGTAACGTTTGATCGTGTCAGGTAAATAATTTTAATTACGTTTTACAGCCGTCTTTTGCATCATTAAAGGACTTAACTTGTCAAACAGAAGAGAAGCAGAAAATAAACGTACTGTTCGAAGCGCCGTGTACGACTGCTATCGGGAAACAGGTTTCGCGCGTTAATTGGAACTGCTCGGTTTTATAAATCGGCAAGTTTAAAATAATAAACGAGCAGGTTCTCCCAAAAATGTTCGTCTCGTCGGTGGCAACGGAAAGACTGTTCCACGGCGAATGAATTCGTCGTAATTGCGAGCTGAGATTAAATCTCAGCGGATGGCATTAACGAAGTGAAACGATTGGTCGTTCAAATTCGATATGATCGATTTTTCAGACTGTAGGTGCGAGGTGTGCTGGTAATCGAGAAGCGATATCGATTCGCATCGTTACGTTAGACAACGTTAAAATTCTCATTCGAACGACATGAGGATTACATTTTCCAATCTACAACCCGAGATTTCCGACAACAATTTAATCTGCATAAATACAACATCGTTTTTCTCACACTTTATTTAATTTTTCAATTTTCCCATAGAGTATAACTTTTCTCGACGACTTGTTCCCATTGCTACCGGTATCGTTAGTTAAATAACCGCGAATATTTTCCTCTCGTTGATTTTTCTTTTTTTTTTCTCTTCCCTTTTCGGAGAGACGACTCTGCAAGAATGTATTACTCAACATCTGAAGACGAGAAGTGCTGCATTGTCGGATAACTTCGTGGAATTGGCAAGTGCGAAAAGCAAGTGCGGATTTATTGCGGTTCCGCCGTTATGCCATTAAAGCCGCGCGGATGCGATTTTAAAATCCTCGGTCGCATTTCCAAACGAACCGCACTTGCGTATAATACAAGATACAATAAACGATGCCTTTTATTTTACTTGCAGGAGCTTCGTGCCATCCTTTGATGATATTCAACAAAACGAAAACATTCAATAAAAATTTCAAAGGAGCCAACCGATCTTGTTCCGTTCGTACTAACGTTCCACGTAGATAATTGATTATCGTTGACAATCCACGTGAACAAAACTCGTCTCTACACGAGGGACAAAAGCGCGGTGGTAAATTTCGAAGGATGACGGAGGCGATATCAAACGCCAGTCACATTACGATGTTATCTACATGTGTCATCTAGACTTCTCTCTTCGCGCATCCCGCATTTATATGCGCGTCATTAGGCCCTAGTCCTCGTGGCATTCACCGTTCCCACACCAAGCGTTTCCACTTCCGGCGGGCACGTGCGTTCAACCGATCGACCGTTCGAACAGTTGTATCTACTCTCATCCTCGCTGAACGAGATGTTAAACAACGATTCGCGATACGATAAATTAACGAGAAATTAATATCTTCGTTTCATTTCGGGGATAAAAAGCGCTAGGTATTCTTTGAAGTTCAATAATCTGCAGAAAGAAACAATCTAATTTCTGGTCGAAAAAACTGACACAGAAATTATTTATTTTACAAACTGGACGATAATCTCGTCAACTTACACGAAAACTGTATCTTCAGTAATTTCAGAAATATCTGACAAAATGTCTTCCTCAACTTTGAGGGTAGTCTTCATCCCTTCGGCATCGACGATTGCTGACAAAAAACAGAAAAAAAATGACGACGTGTGAAATATTTTTATCGATAACTACATTTGTTATCAAATTTCATCGAAATAATCGGTGATTGACACTTCGAGTTCTCTTGCAAGTTTTAAGAGTCTCTCGCGGAAGAAAAATCCACGAACGAAGCACAAATTCGCGGGAATTCATCGACTGACGAGGAGACAACCGAAAACAAACGATGATCCATCGAAATTCCAGCGAGAACGAAGACTACTTCTTTCAGGGGACAATAATCCACCGGAGCACCGCGCTAACGAAGGAAAATCTCCACGATCGTCCCCTTTACGCCGCAACATCGATCCCCCGGGAATATAGATGAGTAATGATCTGCCAGCGATACAAATCGTTGCGATTCACCTGCAGCCTGATCGGCGATTCGGCTCTGGGTCCAATTAAAAGAACACAGCTACGGGTCAGCGGGTGACGTCCAATGGCTTCCCATGGGAGTTCCACCGCGCGCATATTCCACGGCGTGCCGGTCGATACGATACGATACGATACGATTTCCGATACAATATTATTAGCCACGGTTCTACGCGAGAGCGGAACGGAAAACAAAAAAAAAAAAAAAAGAAAAAAAAGGAAAGAAAGAAAAGAAGAAAACGAGAGGAGTCGATCGATAATTCTGGCAATAATTATCGCGCACGTTCGCGGCTTGCGACGTAATTAGCGGTAAGTATCTGTTCAAGTGACGGAGACGTGTTCTAGGGCGATACGTGTATTTCTTTTTTATCTCGTTCACGGACGCGAGAGAACGGGAAATTACGGGTCGGCCACATTATCCGTGGCACGAACGCTCCTCGCCTAGGTTAATTGAGACGTTAATTAGCGTTTGTCGCCAAAGATACCGTTTCTCGGGGCGTCGGGTAAATCGAGTGGAAGTGTCGTTTGAAATTTCGTGGTTGTGTCGTGTTGTCAAAGGAACTTAACAAAAGACATTGTACATATAGTGCCATGGTCCCATCTATTTCTAAGTAAGCTAAGTGGCACTTTGAAAAATTGATAAAAGAATTAATAAAAAGAAATACAAAATACGGATTTTCCCGAAAATATTTGGCTGCAGACTCGGAGCAAATCGAGTGGAAGTATGGTTTAAAATGTACTGTCAAAGAAATTTGATACGTATATAGTACCATTTGTCCAATTTATTTCTAAGCTTAAGCTGCGCTTTGAAAAAAAATTGATAAAAATACGAAATGCACGTAAAAGATATTTGATCGCAGAGGGCGACAGACTGTACAGAGAGCGAGGCTACAGGCAAGAAGCTCTGTAAATTATACCCGAACGAAGTTACTCTAATTAAATTACCGAATTCAGAAATTATTTCCCAAGACGCGACTACGTTGGAGCTGCTTGCAGCTGCGAACAATAATCAAATTGCTCAAGCCAGCGCAGCAGCTTTATCACCCTAACCAATTCCATCGCCCCCTCTCCGAACCACCCACCCACACACACACACACACACACACACACACACACACACATACCGACCCCTACACGACTCGCTCACGCCTCCAGCTTCCACTTTCGGTGTACCATCGCCATGCACCAGTTCCACGTTCCACGTTCCCATTCCCTTTGGAACAAAAGCAGCCGCGCCAACGTCCGCCAATTAGTTCAGCCCACGAGTGGCTGCCACTGTGTCAAAGTCGCCGGCGACTGCGAGACAACGACGACGCCACGAAACGAAACGAAACGAAACGAAACGAAACGGAAGAGAAATCGTAGGCGCTCGAAGAAACCACCGCTGACCGTATACACTGTCTGCCAAAAGTTTCCAATCGCCCCGGCCTGTCCCACGGGATAATAACCCGATTAATCTCAACGATCAACTCGAAAGTCGAAACGTTTGTTAAAAGTTACACGATGGGGGGGGGGGACATTCCCTATCGTTTAACACCGGAACTACCAAAGTTTCATCGAAACGATCAATTTCGATTAATTTTTAAAGAAATATAATTCTGTAGTTACACTTTCAATGAATTGACACTGGTACAAATTTCGCAATACTTTTGTAATTTTTATAAAAAAAAAAAAAAACACGACTTGAAAAAAGAAAGTTTGTGCCTTCTGTTGCGTCTGTTCAACTTTCATTTTTCACTCTAATTTCTACGAGACAATCTGTACGCTTTGGTTATCTGGCGTTAATTTCGAATGACGCGGCGAATTCCCAGATTTTTAGCCGGCAATATACGTAAGCCAAGGTTTATATAGGAACGATCGTGTGGGAGATTTACAAGCTAACGGCTCGTCGCCGTGCCCACGTCCAATTTCCGGATATCCACGAAAAACAAACCCCTTTCTCGTCCTCGTGGCCGGAGGAGAACCCTCGTCTCCGGTTTCCTGCGGCGTGGCCCCGGAGGCGTAGGCGTTCGTAATAACTCCTCGCGTGGAAGTTGGGCGAGGCACGAGCGAATCGGCCCGCGTTTATCGTACTCCTGGAGTGAGAGTCGACTTCGTATGGCCTTTTAACCTTATATGGCTGATGCACCTGCCTGTGCACTCCGATAGGACATTTCCCATAAACGCGTTCTCTCGTCTTTCCCCTCTTTCATTTTTTTCCTCCTCCTCCTTCTCCTCTTGTTTCTTTTCTTTTCTTCTTTTTTTTTTTCTTTTGAATGCATATACTTGCATATCGATACGTATATATACATATATGTGTAAAAGCACTTTACGAAACCGTGAAAGAAGCATCGAAGGTGGAGAGACGATTTACGATCGGGCACGCTGTTGGCTGCGCCGCGGGTATTCGCCTCCACCGTATTTCCCGATCCTTTCTGTTACTTTTTTTTTGTTCTTCGGCGCTGTGTGTTTTTCGACGAAACATCCGCACACGGATGAAATTTTTCGTCGCCAAGACGCGCACCAGCCGGGAGAATTGAATTAATCGAACTGGCTTGTTTTCGTGAAATTTTCAACTCTCCCCCACATCCCGGAAATGGGATGTTATGACAAAGTTTCGGCGAGTTATGACAAAATTCCGCGGCGATTAAAGTGAAATTTACTTTACGCAAATGTCCCGTATTTTTCTATCTTCGTGAATCGTGTTTTTTTTTTTTTTTTTCGATGAATATTTCGCGTTCGACGGTGTTTCGGAAACCTTGCGAAAAAACAATCGAGCGTGCGAGAAAGACTCGGTATTTTTATAAACTGCGGCAATGTGTTTCAATTATCTCGTTCAAATATTATCATTGCGTTACGAAACTCGTGAAATTATCGATACTTTGGCGAATGAAAATCGCCTCGGCGATAAACCGCGGCGAAGCAGAAGAAAAAATAATTTTCCAGCGTGAGAGAAAACAGAGGTCGTGGTTTGAAAGACACGGTTCACATCTGATATTCACATTTAATTATCATTTCGATGTATCAAGTTACGACTCAAACTTCGAAACAAAAATCCACTCGTCCATCTCGATTTCAATGGAACTATGCTACTTCACTTAACGAGATCGATAACTCCGAAGAGAAAAGGAGAAAAAGAACACACACACACACACACACACACACACACACACACGTTGAACTTTCGCGTTAAACAATTCACACCGTACAGCCATTCACGATCGCCGCGTGAACCCTTTTAATTAAATCTCAATTAAAACGATCGTACAAAGAGCCGATGCAGCATCAGCGCGACGCAAACGAAGAAAGGATTTCCAATAACCATTCGCGGTTATCTTCGAATCTCGAAATTCTCATTAGTCAAGTCTCTTTCAGACAAGAAACTGTATTATCGTTCCTCCTTATCTCCCTGTCTGCGGTCAGAGGGCTGAGAGACCACGCGTGGAGAGGGGGAAATAGAGAAAGGGACTGAACCCTTCGCGCTGGCAAAGCGGAGGAAAAAAAGAGATAGACAGAAGAATAGAAGAAAAAAAGAAATGTTTGAATTAGGTTGGGTCGCACGCAGGTGCTGCCATAGTACAGGTCACGGTCAGATTAACCCCGATCATGTTACCCTCGGCGTGGGAGTGCTGGCAGGTCCGCGTAATAATAGGATAGCTAGGAGTGCGTACGAGAGAGCATTGCCACGTAGATAGATCTCGCTTCGTTATAAACGGTTTCATCGTAGCACCCCCTCCTCCCTTGATTTATCTCGCTGCTTCTAACTCCTTCCTTCCATTCGTCGAACAACAAACCCACGAAAATTTTCGTGCCAGTATCATCCAACCAACGAAATTGTAGGTTACGCGTGTCTCGATCGAGACAATGTCGAAAATCCAACGACGGATAAAGAAGGAGACGATCGATGTGACAGTTCGAGGATTCGGATCGATTTCGGATGTGATTCTTTTCGTCAGTTGCAGGCTGATGTTGGTACCTGGTTGTAGATAGAAAGAAAATCTCAATTCACTCGTTCAATTCGTTTGTATACTCGATTCATAGACTTCGTCGTCGCTAAAGGCTCCCATAGACGTTGAAACATGCTGCGATGCATGCATCACCGATGCAAGCACCACTGAGAAGCAAGGAATCACTGATGCAGGAATAGACTTCTAGCATTAGTTGGACAAAGAAAGTCCGTGATAATAAACCTAACGTTACTATCACTAATATTGGAGCTGGAAGAAGATCCGACATTTTAAAACACTTGTTTCAACTTTGGCGTCACACGAAGAACTGAAGAATCGATAGAGATAGGCAAACATCATCTGATGTTTCATGAAACCTAGGAGTTGATGCATGCATCGTAGCATGTTTCAACGTCTATGGGGACCTTTAGTGATAGTAATGTTAGGTTTATTATCACGGACTTTCTTTGTCCAACTAATGCTAGAAGTCTATTCCTGCATCAGTGATTTCTTGCTTCTCAGTGGTGCTTGTATCGGTGATGCACGCATCGTAGCTGTTTCAACGTCTATGGGGGCCTTAATATTACTATCACTAATATTGGAGCTGGAAGACGATCCGACATTTTAAAACACTTTGGCGTCACACGAAGAACTGAAGGATCGGTAGAGTGGAGGCAAGCTGATTCTGAAACATCATCCGATGCTTCATGAAACCTAGGAGTTGATGCATGCATCGCAGCATGTTTCAACGTCTAGGGGGCCTTAACACGCAACTCGTACCCGAGTCGACAACTGAAGCGAAGTATTTCGCCAGTGAATCGAGCATACGAGCAACCGGTGGCCGGAGAAGCCGCGGAGAGAACAAAGCGGTGTGCTCGTGCGGACACGGAGGATTCACGGAGGACACGTCGTGGCCCGCGGCTTAATTAAATTCGAGGCGTGGCCAGCAGCTCGAAGAGAGCGAGGAGAGGGTTTTCTCGGGACGGTGGCGGGTAATGAATCGAAACGCAGCGGCATCGTCGTCGGGGCCAGCGCCGATATCAGAGGACACGGCCGTTAGAATAAGACCGAATTAATTGGGACACCGCAGGGGCCGGTCTGGCGGATTTATTTATTATGAACTAGGACAGAGACGCCGCCGACTCCCGCTGGCTCTTTCAGATTAATTTCATTTTATTCGAAAGCAAGGTCGTGCGCGCACAGTCTACCGAAAGGACAATCCCGCGTTTGCCTCGCTGTTGATCGCTGTTCTCCCTTGATCTTCCTCCTTCTCCTCTGCTTCAGCCCTCTCTCTCTTCTGTGAGAACGAAACAGAAGAACCCCGTATCCGGTGGACATGAGGTCTTTATTCGGCGCACGCCAGCCTCGGATGGACTCGTTTCGCGCCGAGGAGCGTGAGGCGATCGTTGCGAAAATATTGGCAATGCATACGTCGCAAACGTCGAGGGAAAATTCTGAGACTCGCCTATATATGTATATATTAGTTCTTTCAAATTTAATAAACATTGCCATCTAGTGACGATAATTTAACTTGTGTATTCTAGTGCCGAACATATTGATATATATATATTTGCTTAAATGAAGAATTAAAAAAGATAAAATATTGTACATTTATAGATACCCGTAATACCGTGTGGAAATTCAGACGTTTCAATCGTCGAACATCGAAGAACAAGAAAAGTCTCAAAGGTTTCTCAAACTGAATGCAAAGGATTTGCCGACGAGATTCTTCGTGAACGCTGAGAAAAATCGAGGGGGAAGGGGAGAATAGATCACGTCGCGCGCTTCTTGCTGAGCCCGGCCCACAGGATGAAAAATATTCCAGTCGCGACCCACGCACAATGCGTCGAGAAATGCTCGCGTGGCGCGCGAGAAGAAAGCAAGTCCTCGAAATAAATCACTAGGATCTAGGCAACAGGTGTACGTATCGCCTCGCGATGCAAGTTCTTGCCCCGGCGAGTGAACTTGGCGAGAGTTCCATCCACGTATATCGCGCCGAGTATACTATTCCTGAATCGCCAAATATGCACGCCGAGGGGAGAAAAATATATACACGCCGAGCAGAACATCGATATCTGTCCCACGGCCGTGGGACCGCGAGTCGCAGAAATTTCCCCGGGAACGCGTACGAAGCGTCTTCTTTCCCGACTCGAATAAAATACTTGCCTGGAATTTGTGAAATTCATGAAGCGATACGAACAGACAAATTGGAAATAGATCGATCGTTCTCGAC
Organism: Tetragonula carbonaria; assembly: GCA_032399595.1. Taxonomy (NCBI): domain Eukaryota; kingdom Metazoa; phylum Arthropoda; class Insecta; order Hymenoptera; family Apidae; genus Tetragonula; species Tetragonula carbonaria. Next base: position 10,844,950 of record JAUCRC010000014.1, read on the forward strand.
CCGAGGTAACTGATTTTTCACGTACTCGAGATCACAATGTGTTTCTTCCATAATTCCGACTTGATTGCTAAATTGACGCATAAGTTGCGACATCCTCCATTCGAAATATTATATATTATACCGCCGAGCGTAAATTTCGTTCCGGGGTGTAGCGAAGAAGGCAGTCGCGACAGTTTCTTCTTTTACCTCGAAGAAGCTCGAAACGCGCTTGGGGAGCTTGATGATATATTTCCACCGAGGAAAGTAATTCAATTCCAGGTCCCCGGATTTCACGGCGTGTCCCCCGGGCGCAGGTACACGAAGAAGAGGAATGAAAACGCGTGATATACGCTAGGCGGACGGTCCTCAATCTTGCTGCTCTTCAATTCGACACGATCGGAAACGTACGACCCGTTCCTGGCGATGATATAATGGTACGACACGTAATGACAAACGACATCCTTGCCGGCCCGTAAACCTGGAACATTACTCGCTGGTTTTCGTCTGCATTCGTATTTTATTTTATTTCCTTTTTTTCTGTTTTCGTCAAATAAACGAAAAATATCCATTTAAAATACACAAGTCTCTGCGCAATCTATCAATTCTGTTTTCGATTACGTGCGTATGCATATATATATACAGACATTTTTTTCATTTGGAATGAAATGGAGAGCCTGACAGCACGTTTTAGGAATAAATCACGCAACGTGCACGTCTGACGAAAAAACGATAAACGCGCATAAATATTGATGCCCGTTAAAATATTCCGACAGGAGGTCGGCGCGCCAATCGAAGCCCCGGACTATGAAGCAGCATAAATTAACGGAGCATTCAAACGATAATACGACACGACGCGACTAGTCACTTCTGCAAAGTTCTGCGAGACGTGAAAGCGAGCCGCGTCCGTGTTTGTGTATTATCTTTGTCAGCAATTTTGATTCCCTTTCCCCTGGAGAAACAAGAATGGACAACGAGCTTTAATCTTGAATAATTTCTCGATGACGTTATACGCAGGAACCGGCACAAAAAAAAAGGATCGAAAAAAATCGGATATTAAACGACGAGTTTAAACCACCTGAAATGTTCAACGTTGAACATTCTTCATCGGCAACCTGGAATCGTCCGCTGGATTTCGCAAGTAGAGGGGAGCAGATAATCAGCTTAAAACTCGAGCAGAATCCATGCGAAAGCGAGCCCGGTTGGTCAATCAGCGGATCCGATCGGCGCGCGGCAGCTCGAAGCCGCTCGAAGCCGCGGCCTCCGCGCGCTCTTAATCGACCGTAAATAATTGCATTTATCACACCTATCATTGCACCTCCTCCTCGTCGAGGATCGACCGTCTCTTCTCTCTCTCTCTTTCTCTCGAAAGAGCAGCTTTCACTGCCGACGAAAATTGGCACGTTGCCAATCTCGGCTATCGATCCCCGGATGCGTGGACCCCGAACATTGATTTATCGCGTTTGCATCACGCTCTGTGGATGTTCGCGCTCTCCTCCACCTGTCCGAACGTTACCGAGACCACGTAACCATACCGTTCACGTACCATACCAGTCAGAGATAATTATGGCTGTGTGTGGAGGGAAATGGGAGCACGTCGGCGATCCGCGAAAGTGACGTTGATCGCGTTTTGACAAAGATTACGTAACAGTTGTATCGAGTTGCAGGGCGATCGTGGACTTGGCGTGTATAATACGTGATAAACACGTACAGTAAGTATATTCTTTGAAGAGGGAAGTTTTATCCGTGTAAAACTGTGCCTGCGAGTAGCGACTAAACTATATGCAACAAAGAGAAACGAAGTTGCGTGCAGGTGCACAAAGAAGATGTTGCACGAACGAGCAAGCTAAAATAGAAAAGGCAATCATGAGCTCAAAACTTGATTAAAGAATCACAGAGAAAGAGAGAGAGAGAGAGAGAGAGAGAGACAGTCGACTTTCGAAATAAACGTGATCCTATCCGTTTGCAAAGGAAAGGAAACATCAAGTAGAAGAGCACGTCATAGTCAGACGAATATTCCACGAAATGAATATAGACCAACGTAGAATCAACGTAGAACGAGAATCAATTTTGCGCGTTACATGCTCTTATCAATGGGCGGATTTCGAGGCAGGGACGGAGAGGTTGCAGCAGCGCGTGTTTAAAGAACTCGAACCCGGATTTAACACTAAACGTACCGGCATTTTACATATACCTATCTTACCATAAGGGGTCATTTGACCCCTATGAATAAACGTTTGATTTTTAGAGAGAAATTCTTAATTTATTAAAGGAAATAATTCGCAGCATAACTTCTGATTTCTAATAAAATAATTAAACATATATATTTTTATTTAAATAAAAAAAAATAATCAATTAATTGAACTTTTTACATATGACTGGTTTCTCTTTCATACATTTGTCCACAGACAAATTTTTTGCAAATTATGCAAGTTCGAGTGGTTTTATTACCCGTGCACAGTCTTATTTGACATTTTCTTCGTGACTGGGAAATATTGCTTTCCTTGTTATTGTAGGTTTTCCTTTCCTTCTTCAAGAAATTCGTGATACTCTGTGACTAGTTGTAACAGGAAACGCTGTTCTTGATATCTTTCATTCCAGTTGTTTCCCGATAGAGTGTCCATGCATTGATTCCAACTAAATCCAGGATATTGAAGAATACGTGCACAGGCCGTCTATTGCGTTTGGATTTGACGCTGTATTTTCGCGCCATTTGGTGCAACCACATCGACGCCAAATTCAGTCTTATTATAATAACTAATTGTTTCGGTTGTTCGTTTTCTATTGTTTTTGGTTTTCGACGCATTTATGTCTCGAACTTAGTATCGTAACTTTCTTCGTTGGTTTCGATCTATAAATTCAGTCAGAAAAATACGTAAATTTCGTAAGGGGTCAAATGACCCCTCGCGATACACAAGGTGTGCAAAGAATTTTTCTCTATTAAAAGATAAGCTAAGAGAAAAACAGAAAGCGAGACATTGAACAATCAGATAATATAAGAATTTAAACAGAAACGAAAGATTAGCGAAAGAAATAACGATGAATGTACGATTTTCAAGTAAATTTTGGAAACGGGGTCATTCGACCCCGCTTGGTACGTTTAGTGTTAAAGGATCGACGACTGGCTGGCCAAAAAGAGCTGGCAGACGTCGCGTCGCGTCGATCGTAAATCACTTGAAGCGGCGGCACGCGGCGATATTTCTAATGCCACGACAAATCGGCAACACGCAAACCTCCACGATTGCTTCTCGAGGTGTGCCAAGCAGACGAGTGAGGGGGGGAGGAGAGAAAGAGAGCCTCTCTATATTTTGACGAGGGCCGACGAGTTTTTGAGGTGTCCATGAACGCGTGTAGCATCGACCACGCACACGAAAACTGCGTGTGTCGCTGCGCCGTAGGCAGCGGCGCCGTCTCGTCGTAAACAACGTGAAAAAGGGAAGAGAAGCGGTAGAAATAAGAGCCCGATTCGACCGTGGCCCCGTGATTGTCCCACGGGACGCATAAAGTATAAACCACCCACGACATAAAGCCGAAAGAGTTACTGTAGAGCGTCACCTCCGCACCTGGATACATACTGCGTGTCGAGCAGCACCGGCCACGAACCGTGAATTTGCCGAGGATTTTTTCCTTTCCTCCTTTTCTTCTTCTTCTTCTTCTCATATTATTTCTTTTTCACTCGTTCTCTCGTGCTTTGCATACTTAGTTTTCTTCGCAGGCTGCTCCTTCAGGCAGACGGCCTCGCGTTACGCTTCGTCGTTGCAGATTTATGGCAACGGACTGTTCACTCACTATTCGAGACAGAATATCGACCGGACGCAAGAGAAATCATTGGCCGTTGGTTCATCAATTTCCGTGTGTGTGTGAAAAAAGAAAAAAAAGAGAAAGGAAAATTCTCTGGAACGTCAGTCAGTCTTCTTTTCTTTCCTTTCTGTCGACGTCTCTCGACGAGTCGTTCTCTCTCGTCTTCCTCGTCTGGATACGATCCGGCATCGGTGTTCCCCTTGCTGGTCCTTTTTGTTCTTTCCAAGCTGTTCTCAAGCCACCACCCGTAGATTATGGGAAACACCATGGCCCGGACGTTTATGGCCGTGGAACTCGCGATGCACGAGGCACTCAATCGCGGATTTGATACAACTTAATCGTGGCCTGTTGAACACCCTCGCATTCCTCCACGGAAAGGTTCGTTCGCCGACGTATCATAAACACACGCTCGTCGTCCTTTCTCCGTGGAATTTCGCGAGGACACTGGGCCAATATCTCCCTCTCCCTCTCTCTCTCTCTCTCTTTCTTGCGACCTCTGTCACGAGTTCTTCCGTCTTGTTCAACTCGTGCAACTTGGTATCAGTGCACGTGGTCGCAATTCGCATGAAGATCGAGTGCAATCACGCGCTCACGGGTATTATTGCTCGTCTCTCCGAAGCGAGAGGCGTTCTCGGCTCGGCTTGATGACGGCCAAACACGAAACTCAGCTGCTTTTATATACGATATTATGGAAATGATGGGATATTGAGCGGCGAGTTATCGTTGCCGTTGCCAAAACGTGTCAATTAACCGTTGATCCGCTGTTTGTTCGGTGGGCAGACAATGATTTCTTCGACGATCGGACGCTGCCTTACGACGCGCGGACGATGATTTGTACATTTGCACGTGCAACGGGATAGTTGTTGCAGAATTTCGGAGCGTTTCATTGTCGTTTCGTGACGCACAACTGAACTGATGTATATTCCAAATACGCTAACATCGCGTTTCCAATCACGCAGGCAGATATGCGTTTGTGCAATTTTGCGCTGCAAAGAGGTTCTTGATCGACTAATAAACTTCAGACAGATCAAACAGATCGTTGCACGTGAAATGGAATTACACGTATGTAGAACGACACGTTCTGGTACCGCATCTTAAAGTAGCGAGTGCTTCTCCAGCAGTATTTATCATGGATAATCACGACGATATCTCATGCCTGATTAAACTAAAGTATATATCGCCGGGTGTGCGCGGAGCATTACACGAATAATGATTGTGTACGCTTTCACGCAGGCAGAAATGAAGATGGGTTTAAAACTGTAGCAAGTAAGGTCTTGCAATAAAACTTAAATCTCATCATCAGGTTTCCAGTTCCATTACTCAACACGTTCTTCTCGTCGGAGGAAAACAAACCTTCTCTCCTATTCGCTTAGAGCATTCATTTTTCACGTGTAACGCTTACGATTTGGTGGAAGTAGTCAAACGTACGATATTTAGGAAACGAAACAAATTTCTTCTTTAAAAAAAAAGAACGCAATTCTTCTTTGCTTCTTATCCCTATTTATCTCGCATCTCATTCTCTCAAAAATTCTTCTTTTTCATTTTCAAGCTAGTTTGCTTTCTTCTACTTGCTAAAAAAATATTCATTTTTCATATGTAACGTTAGTTGGAGTAGTCAATTGTACGATATTTATCAAGAGAAGTTTTTCTTTCAAAAATACAATTCTTTCTTCTCTTTTTTCCCCGTATTTATCTCATATTTCTCTCAAAAATTCTCCTTTCTATTTCCCGCTGGTTTCTTTCTTTCTACTCGCTTAAAATATTCATTGTTCAAATATAACATTAGTTGGAGTAGTCAATTGTACGATATTTATCAACAGAAATTTTTCTTTAAAAAATACAATTCTTTCTTGTCTCTTTTTCCCGTATTTATCTCATATTTCTCTCAAAAATTCTCCTTTCCATTTTCCGCTAGTTTCTTTCTTTCTACTCGCTTAAAATATTCATTTTTCAAATATAACATTAGTTGGACTAGTTGAATGTACGAAATAAATCCTCTTCTTAAGCAGAAACGCAGTTCTTTTCTCTTGCCGTTTTCTCCCTGTTTATCAAAAATCCCTCTTTTCATAAAATACCGCCTTCTAAACTTTTCACCCTTCCCTCTCTTTCTCTCTCTCTCTCTCTCTCTTTCTCCCCCTTTTTTCGTTTTTCCAGCGTCTTGCTCGTTCCCGAGGATCCCGAGCGGAGATAACCCTTATAAACTGGAGCATTAGTAAGGCGCGGAGCAGCTCCGTGAGAGAGTATCTCTGGATCTACACGGCGCTAGAGGGGCGCAAAGGCGTTCCACAATGAGGAGAGGAGGTCCGGTATATAAAGCATATCTGCATCGCCGGCATCCTCCTCGTCGTGGCCTCTCGCCACGAACCGGAGACCACCGCAATGTTATATCGCGCTGCCATGTAGATGAGAGCAACGCCGCGGCCGCTCTCGAGTAATGAAAACGTACGGATATATATCTGCACGCGGCCATCTTGCTCGTATTGCTCGTCTGCCAACCGGACGGCTCTGCCAAATCTGTGCAATTATCAATCGGCCAATCGTTTTCGTAAAAGAGAAAGGAAAAAGAAAGAAAAAAAGAAACGGGAAACCATCCAACGTGTCCCTTACGTAGCTCTCGCGCTCGGAATTAATCGCACGATGCGTTTTTAAGGCGAGATACCTGAAATGAACTTGGAAATGAATTCGTGTCGATTTTATCGGAGATCAACAACTTCGAAGGTGCATCTTGGGAACAGATCCTTGTAGGACGGATTGTTTCAACACGACCGATGTGGTTTTACGAGATTTCGAGGTTGAAACAATTTTTACTGCTCTTCGTGTCAGCGCCACCAAGTTTTTGAATGATTGCATTCTCTCGTGTATACATGGCAAATTTTAGGAGAAAAAGGCAGCGCGAACTGTTGCGGTTCTTTTTCTGCGATTATCTGCCAAAATCTAACTTTACTCTACGGTCTGCGATCTAATCGAAAAAGAAAGATTCAATCACACGCTTTAGAGAATATCGAGTTGCCAAGTTTCTTTCGTTTTTTCTCTCTCTCTCTTTCGCGATGAATGAAACGCGTTGTTAAGCGATCGTGTACGTTTATATGGTCGTAATCCCTTGCTCAAACTACCTCTGACAAGTATTAGTCACACACTTCGAGACAATTCTTATCCCTCGTATCTGATTCATCGGCACTTTTCCATTCACTCGACGTTCACGTCCAAGTGAACCACCATTCACCAAAGAATTCAGGAGTCAGCTGCAACACGATTTTCATCTAGCAATTCAGAAAATTTCGCAAGTACAGCGTTGAAAGATTTCGACAACGTAAACCTGACAGAGAAAGGCATCGATCCATAATGATCGTTTGAATATTCACGAGGATGAAGAAACTCTCTCTCTCTCTCTCGCTTGCTCTCTCGAGAGTTAAAACGCATCTGATAAATAGCGAGAAAAGCGTGCGAGAGTATACAACCTCTCGGGAATAGAAAACAGAGAAAAAGAGGAGCGGCCGTGAGAGCTTGGCGGGCGAGCTTCTAGAAATTTCATGATATTTGTTTTGCGGTCACGGCTGCGTGGCTTCGAAGCGGATATAGCGGGAAGTTGGATCGAGCAATGGAAGAGAGAGAAAGAGAAAAGACGTGTTTCGAGGGAAGACACGATCTTATGGGAAACACCGTGGAACGCGAAACCGTAACTTCTTTCGCCGGTGAATTCCGACGAGCCGGCCCCGAGACGAGTTAATCCCTCTTGTCAGAATTCAATCTTCATACGTGAGAAATACGTTGATCCAACGATCTTACCTGCTCGCATGATGCTCGTTTTCTGTGTAAAAACGCGACGCGATTCTGAATTATGCGCGCGGAAACTTGACCGGTCCCTTGGGAATGTCAACGTGTACTGGGTCGTTTCTCACGTGTTCTCCTTCCTCGTCTCGTGACGTTTATCGAAAATAATGTCAACGAGAAATGTAATTCTGCTAGCCAGAGAGAGGTATAATGTTGATCGCCGCGAATGCGTCAGGTGTGCCTTGCTTGACACGAAAACGCGTCGCGTTCAATCATCCTCGTGGAGACACCGTGACGTGGCGCACGTTTCACTTCGGTCCACCGGCTGAAATTAAGGTTAAAGCGCGGCCCCGTCGACCATCAATAAAACTTAATGCAAAATTTCACGTGGCGGGTAATAACTCGGCCGTTGGCAGAGACTTGCGAAATTAATAACCAGCGAGTGAGACGAGGGTGGAGAGCTGGAAAGCGTACGGGTGAAAGTCGTCGTCGACGCCGCCGCCGCATCGACATTATCTCCCTTTCTCGGGGTCAACGGCGGTGAACCTCTTTTTTTCTCCGTGGTTATCCCGGCGATAATTCAGCTCGACCGAAGCAGTCCCGTGCGCAAACCGGCGCAACGTGTAATTTCAATTTGCCGAACGGACGAATTAGTCGCGAAAAACGCGCCTCGTTACCAAACTCGTTTCCCGCCGCGAGAACGGTCGGATTACGCTCGGCGCCGCTCCTGGCTCGCGTCCAATCCCGACCCGATTCCACTTCTTACGCGCGCGCGCCGAGCAGCGCTTTCCACTTTTATCCACCGATCACCGGCGAGTCCGTTTGAATCGATTCTCCCGACGCTTCCGACACTTGAAACTAGGAGGGAAATTTATCGGAATTGCGACCGGCGGATCGTGTAATCGTCTTCCTTCCAGCGGAGGAGCGCAGTTATAGACTGGGTTAATTATCGAGGAGGTTTTCTCTCGGATTGGCACTGATCGATGCACTTTTCCCGAGCCGATCTCGAGAAACGCTCGCGAATAATTTGAAGACGAAAAATTCTGGCTAAACGTAATTCGCCGGTGAACTTTCAAACGTGATTCGCGCGACGTACTGATGGCAGATTTTTCATTCGGACAAAGTGTGTCTCTTAATTTCGTCTGTCTATTTGCTTTATTTTATTGAAAAAAAAAAAAATGAAAAAAATGAAAATATTACCTTCGTAAGGGTAACATTCCAAAAGCAGCTAGTCGAGCGATAAAAGAAGAAAAATACTAAAGGGGATTACCGAAAATAACAAGAATCGGTTGTACCGCGGTTGTATCCCGCAATCTCAGGCCGGAGGAACAGAGGAAAGAAACGTTTATTTCCTAATTTAGCCGACGTTTCCAGCCGCGAAGCTAAACACGAAAGGTCCAACCGCAGGAGACATTAGCCGGTGCAATCTCGTCCGGCGATCCATTCCAGGGGCGAAGAAGAGCGTGTGTGTGTGTGTGTGTGTGTATGTGTGTGTGTGTGTGCCCACGCCGGTGTTCGTTTATTTCGAAAACGAAGGTCAGATCGCGGATTTCGTGGCCTCATAAAGACCAAAAAAGGGGAGAGGAGAGGATCGCCTGGTTCGGTAGTGGCTACACGACGGTCACGAGTCGACCGTGCAACCGGTGCCCTTTTAATTACACCTCGGCCTAATTTATTGCGAAATCCGCACCGGTGGCAATGCGATCAGATAAAACCCACGGCCATAAACCACGGCGTCATATAAAACTCCTTTTATTCCTAACCGGCTAGAGGGATCCAGCTCTCCAACTCGTTCCTTCTCTCTCTCTCTCTCTCTCTCTCTTCTCTCCTTTCCAACGAACCGTCTTTCCTTTCTCTTCGTCACGTCCTTTCCCATACGCGGATATAGAGGGAACCTTCTCCTGCCCTTCCCTTTTTCCACCGTCTTTGCCCCTCTCGCTTCGTCGTTTATCTTACCTTCTCTTCTCTTTCTTCTCTTCTTCATCTTCTCCTTCTCCTTCTCCTTCTTCTTCTTCTTCTTCTTCTTCTTCTTCTTCTTCTTCTTCTTCTTCTTCTTCTTCTGTCAAATCCCCCTTTTCACGATCGCTCTCTCAGTCTCGTGGCATACCACTAAGCCTTCTCCTCTCTCTCTCTCTCTCTTCTCGAGACGTGCGTCCTGCCTGCGGCCGCCCACGCGCCGACCCGACGCCCTCTCATACCATCTTGCATGCTTCTCCCACTGCAACCACGCATCGAACACGTATGCACGTATGCACGTACGTGTGCACGCTCTTTCTCAGGTATATTCAGGTTCTCGCTGGGGTGGTGATAGTCCACGACACTTTTTTTTTTTCTTCCCCCCCTCGTCGTCGTTTCTTCCTCTTTTCCTTCAACCTCCGACGAGGGTGGAAGCATCCTCCTGCCAGTTGGGAAAATATTGGTCGACGGATTCGTGCGTTCTTCTTTTCTTTTTCGCTCCTTCAACGAATTACTTCTCTACCGGAGCAGCTAGCTGGTTATCTAAGGGTGTCGTCCCTGCGACTCGAGGTCACGCACGGGTTTGACAAATTTTCCAGAGAACGCAGCTGCTCAAAGAATCTGGAATCTGATCCAGTTTGAAAAAAAAAATAACGCGTACCACTTGATACAGCGACTTCATTGATTTGATTGGTTTCTTCGATATACCTTCGATAACCGACTTTAACTGCACACCGGGACAATTTCACCGAGGACAGACAAACGGCTGAATGCGAATACTACCAGCTAGCGGGCGATCTTAATTGCCCGCTTACCGGTTGCATTAATTTTACCTTTTGCGATTAAATGCAAAACGTGGCCGAGCCCGCGAGTAGAACTGCGAACCGCGAAATCGTTTCTATCCGTCGGACTTTCGTAATTGAACGGCCGTTTGAACTTCGATTAGATGTCCGGCCGATTAAATTAATTCGGATAACCGAGTTTAATAGACCTCGGTGAACAGAGAACGTAAACTCGCTGCACAACTCGCGCTTGGAACTTAATTAAACGAGTACAAGTTCTACACAGGCCGGTACACTGATGACGATACAATACTAACAACGTTGAAACATGCTTACAACAGCTTTCAGTCGAAAACGTCTCGGTGCCGCTTTACAATTTCATTAGATATTTACATTGATGATGATACAATACCAACAACGTTGAAATATGAATTTCACAACAGATTTAATCGAGAATAATTAATCAAGAAAAACATCTCGACGTTCATTAGCAATTTCTACAATTGATGCCTTTTTTTGCATCCCTTTATTCCCCTCTGCCACGATCGAGGCATGAAATCCTTCACCCACGCGAAAGAAACCGTCGAATCTTCTAAAACCGACAGGTCGACGGTCAGCTAAAACGCGAAACGGCAGATTAGCCCGGAGCTGTTTCTCGTGTTCAAGGACCAAGTCCTTGCGAGCCGGTCCGCTTTGATTCGCCTGGTTCTTGCTTCTTTTTTCTCTCCTCCCCTCCCTCCCTCCCGCCTCGTTGCTCCATTCGGTTCGTATCCTTAAGAGACGCCGAAGAGCTTAATCGTGTCGAGGATCATGCGGGCAACGCTTTTAAATATGGCGGTCCCTGGCCAAAGGAACATCGTCGAAGAATTGACCAGGTGGCCAGGTGGGAGGACTTGATTGGACCCGGTAAGCGTGCTCGTATTAATAATTCAGGGCTCCTCCGTAGGTTGCGCCACTCTCTCTCTCTCTTTCTCTCTGTCTCTGTCTCTGTCCCTCTCTGTGTATGAGCTTTCGGTACTTACACGGTCTCGCGCGCGTGTCTTGATTTACAACGAGTTCGCTTATCGGGTAGGCGGCGGCAGATGTACTTTTAGGAGAATCGTTGCCTCTGCTCTCGTTCTCCTTCTTCTTTCCCTTCTGTCATTCTTTCTCTTGCGTCTTTTTTCTCTCTTTCTCTTGCTCGTTCGCGCGCTGTCGTTTCTCTCCTCCGTTTTCGGCCGGTCGTAATACTCGTACATCCCGTATTTTAAGGAAGCTTCGTTAGGCCATCCACCGTTTATGGAGATCCTAATGACTCGAAAATCGTTCGTCCAGAGACGAACGGCTTAAATTTAAATCCACCGGGTCTGTAGCGGGGAGAGTGCCGCCAGGCGGCGGTCTCTCTGCCTCGTGATGCTCAAAAAAGTCCATCTTCCAGAATCTATTATCGTCGTATACCAAAATCTAGCAATTTTCGATCGAACGAGGATAACGAACAGACGAACATCTCGTGTTCGTGAAATTAAAATTGTCTTCCTTCTTTTCCTTTCGAAATTCTTTGCCCTCGTCGAAGATCAAGCGGGGAAAAAAAAGAGAAAAGAAAGAAATGAAATTTCACCGCAGAATTCGTGGCACGAATCGCGAGACGAAGAGCGCGATTAGAAAGATTGCGCAAAGAGGGCTGAGGCACTGGACGACGATTTGATGTAACGCTGCCGGAAAAGATAATCACTGTGAAAGCTCTCCTGCAGTCCCGCAATCCCACGGGGGCGGAGGGGGTGTGTGGCGGAGTCCTTCATCAGGCTCGATTCACAAAAAAGTGTCGAGGTCTCTTTTGTTTCGATCTCTCGCCTCTCGCTCTAGAACGTCCCCGGGAATAATTGATGCAGTTCATCGAAGTAGGTCGTCGCGGATCGAGGCGTTCGAAACCCTCCCCTCTCCCCCCCCACCTCGTCCATAGTCGAGTCACACGACAAACGAGCAATCCGTATTTGTCGGAGTAAATTAACCAACGATATCGAGGATAAGTAGTCGAACGTATTTCGCCGTACTTGGCAATTGCGACCAGCGAAGAACGCGTTTGCCGTGGCATTTGGCAAAAAAACCTCCTTGGCTTTCCACAAAAATACCAGACCATTTTCTTTTTTTGGGAGGGGGAGGGGGGACGCGACTGCTCCTCATCATGGGAATCGTGTCTTTCGTCGAATTTTCGATCGACACACCACTCTTCAACCCATTGACTTAACTTTACGATCTTTTTTCTAGATTCTATGTAGAAATCTCGATAAAACAGACAACAAACGTTCTGCGAAGATAAAACGGCGTCAGTCAGAGAAAAGCCAAAACATTCAAACGTGCAGGAGCAAAATTGTGAATATATATGTATGTTCGATATACTGATTTCCAAGTGAAACATTTCCCCGTAAATATTTCTCCAATGACAGAGACTGCTTGATCGACAACTTTCTTCCTTTCTGTTCGTCCTCGATCTCGGCAGAGTTCTTTTATCTCTCCAAGTCTGCATCACTGCGAGCAGCCGTGAAATGTCCGCGAAACGCTAAATATAGACGGGCAGAGAGGAGAAGCGTCGTTAAATCATCCGGCAATTAACGCCGCGAGTATTTCATCAAGTGGGGCGCAGCGGTAGTCCAGGCAAGAACTGCAAGGGGCAGTAATTAAATTCATTTGTCAATTATTTGACGAATGCTCGTTCCAGCTGTGCCTGGGAGGTCCTTTGCAAGCGCGGGGCGCTTCGATTCACAATTAGCTCGCATACTTTCGTATCCGATCTCCTAATTACCGGCTTTCGAAGGGACACTGGTACGTCTCGTGCGTGTACGCGCGCGCGCGCGTGTGTGTGTGTGTGTGTGTGTGTGTGTCACGCGGTGAATAAAAAGCGAGAAATACTTTATCGTACAATTATCCTCGAGCGTGGACACGCAGCTGTGACAATGTATCAAGCCGCGAGGACGAGAGCGTCCTCGTCGTCGTCTTCTTCATCTTCGTTTTCTTGTTTCCATTTTTCTTTTTTCTTTTTTCTCGTTTGGCCACGTTCACTGTGCCGCCTTCTCTGCCTCATCAACGTGACGATACTTAATTAGCGGAATTTTTGATGTAGCTTTTCTTCGCCCTTTCTCTCTCTCTCTCTTTTTCTCTTCTCGCCGAGAAGAGGCGAAAATAAGCGAACAAGAAGCTGCAAACACTGGTCGGCGATTAATTGGAGTAACGACAGGTTTCAAGCTGCAGTCGAATTGAAATCAGACACGTGTACGTACAGTGTATCGATTTCGAGGAATATTTTCATTTTCAAAATTCTAACATGACAATTATAATTTTCTCCACTCGGAATTCTTCACCGGAAGAAAGTATCCCAGAGCAAAAAGAAACTCTCCAAGCCGACTTTTTTTCAATTTTCGAAACAGCAAACTCTCTCTCTCTCTCTCTTCCTCTCTCTCTCTCGTGTTTTCGTAATAATAGACGAGCAAGCATACCGATCGAGATAGCAACCGAGTCATCCAAGCGCACTTTCGTTCCGTCGCGTGATACGAATCGACTTCGCGAAATGCACGCTCGAAGAGAGAGAGTGAGAGAGTCACGTTTTCCTTCGGGAAGTTGATCTTCAGGTTCAATGGCACCGATAGCCGTTGAATTCGCGATACGTCAATGGGAAATGCGCGATCAACCGGGGTCGAGTCCAACTCAGCCCCGAAGACCGGAGAAATTTACAAGTTTTCTTCCATAGGGCCAGGCAGCGAGAACAACTTTTACACAGGGTTTTAAAATCAACGACCAGTGAAATTCGTTCGAAGCGGAGAAGAAGTTCGAGTAGAATTTCGATCGAGAGGCGGCTTGATCTCGGCTGGTTAACTCTCTGAGAAACTTTATCGTACGTACAAGGGCTTGTTAATTGATCGTCGCTCAACTTCTGGAATTCACTTGCTTCCAACGTGGCGACATCACACGTGACGATATCGATTCATTCTTGGTGAAAAGAAAAAAATAAATAAATAAATAAATTTTACGAATTGTAACTCGCCTGAATGAAATTCATTCAAACTCTACCGACGCTCTATCGTCTCCGAACGAGCATCGAGTTCCATTCAAGTTTCAAGGGAGGAAAACGCGAGAAACGCGAAGAGAAAAGGGGGGAGCAGGCAATCGCGGAGCGAAATGGCTTTTTCCACAGGTTCGTTCGGCGGTATTTTACGACGCGTTAATTGCCCCAGCCAGGGACCAGCGGCAATTTGAAGAAATTAGTTGCCGAGCTTGGTCGTGTGCTTTCGGACGATGGCCACTTCAGAAAGCAATAACGTCGAAACCGCGAGCGTGACTCCCGTTTTCCGCAAGGATCTCTCGCTTTACTCGTAGCTATTACTCGTTCCCATGTGCTCATGGGAGAGTGGTAGCGTTGGTAGTGGTGTACACCGGCGATATAGCGGCTCGTAAGACCAGGTGGCACGGTGTAACATTGGAATAGCATTCCACGTTGCAACTGATGCGCGGCGTTGCGCGGTGGCCGCTTGCACACGACCCCTGTAAAACCGATGAACGTGATAGCGCGTCACGAACTCCTCTCGAGGAACGAAGCCCGAACCACTATGCGCGTGCATACGTTGCCACCGCATAGGTCTCGGTCTGGAATCTGGTCTCGGCAGCTGCTTGGAATATAGCTCGATATTCTGATTTAATTGAGAGTTTATTTAAAGAAGCAACAAGAAGCGCAAAACGTGTGTGTGTGTGTCACTTCTTGAACGGAGTGGAATTTAAAATATTACAAGCATTCTCTTGAATAGAATTGTAGCATCGTAGGTTCAAGTCATGGATTCTAGCTGTAGTTCGTTTAACACGTTGATCAACCACATCTGCGTGACAGTCGAGTTTCCATTGGATGACGATCTTATTTTCAAAATCTTAAGGCAAAGAAATATTTAGTAGGTAAATAAAGAAATATTTAGTAAATGATATTTAGTTAAAGAACGAGTTTTTAATAGTCGAATCATTTTCAATTCAATTAACAATTAAACTTGATATCAAGTAATAATAATATTAATAATATAGTCGATTTTTGAATTATTTCGAGGTAGTCATAATTACATTATTTGCATAAAAATACATAATACTGTAACAGTTATTTGTGATATATTGGGAAATGGATTATGGGATTTATGAGCCTCGTTGGAAATTCTCTAAATTTCTAGTCTACGTTTGAGGGATGCAAAAAATGTAGAAAGACTTCTAATTTGACAAGCTAACACTGAAGCAAACAGTATATGCGATAAACTTGATAAACGTGATAAAAGAATAAAAAAACATAAAGAAAAAGCATAAAAACAGTAAAATGTCCAAGAATTCGTGACCCTGTAAAAAAACCTACTTGACTTGTACTTGGCGATCAACGTGTTTAACTATGACAGATGGACTGTAGTGTTTGCCGAGTGAAGATATGAGTCAAACAGGAAAAGTATGAATGTGGCGTGAGGCATTTCTCTTTCTGAAAAAAAAGGGAATTGAACAGAATTGACTGATTGCGAAAAGGAGTTGATTGAGTTGTAAAAAAAGGAGTTTATTTGAATGGCGATCGAGTATATTTGTTGTTAATTTGTATTCATTACCTAGCGTTTAATCAGTAGCATTATTATTATATTAAATAAATATTACATTTAATTTAACCTCTACAGAATTAACACTGGAACACCTATCAAACTGTTCTGCATATAAATCATTACAATTCAAATGATAATGATTAAAATAGATTTATTAAATATGTTTCTGTCTGAACTCGTGGCTCCTAACCAATAAAGGGGCAATTTAATTTTCTAGGGGGGTGGCAATTCGAGAATAAGTTATTAAGTCGAGTTAAGTCGGGTTTAAGAAAACGATTTTTTCCCGCGCGCTCGAGTTAACTCGTGAGACCTGCAGTTTTGGTTTTCTATATAAATATAACCAAATATACTCGTTAGACAGTGTTGCGCTTATTCCCTCTCACCCGAAAAAACTTGCCACCGTGGTGAATTTTTAACTTTCTAAGCTTTTTCTTTCGTGAATATCACGCTTTAAGCTTCCTCCGCAAAAGTCAAAAATTCACGTTTACGATCGTCGAAAGAAATACGAGTGGACTGGCGTTCGTGATTCGGCGCTCGAGAACAGTTGCACAGTTGAGAGATCGCGTGAAGCGACGTTCGCCTACGTCGACGATGGAAAATGGCGGAGAAAAAACACGGCGAACGACGACGGCGGAGAAGTTGAAGAGGCGAGGTGGAGCAGCGGCCAGATATAAGTAGGCGGTCGAAAACATTTGCTTGGCTGCCATGGCACGGCGAGGGGCAATTTGCGGTACGCTGCGAATGTTTCATTACCGTGAGGCGCTCCGAACCGAGCTACCGAATTTCGAATGAGCTACCGCCAGCCCATGCGCGCAGTCTGTCAGCCCGCTGAAGACTCGTAATTGAAATCCGCTGCCTCCGGGATCCAACTCTCCCTCTCCCTCTCTCTCTCTCTTTTTCGCTCTGGCTAACCGCAAATCGCGCGAGCAAACACTTTTGTCCCGGACACGGCCGCAATTTGCATCGTTGCATTGTGCGTGCGTGCGTGCGTGCGTGCGTGCGTGCACGCGTAGATTTCGCAGAGGGAGGAGCAGACCGAGGTGAAGGGTTACACTGCAAACGGAGAGAAGTTCCACGGAGGAGAAGGGGTGTTGCCACAGAGATTCGCTCCGAGCGAAAGTGGTTTTCGGATGTCGGAGGACGATGGTTGTTGGTGTTCGTTTGCGTGTAACGAGCTGATGTGTATCTTTCGCTGGGTGGATTACGAGCGGTGGATAGGAGACTATCTCAGAGATAAGACGACCCAAGAAACGAGAACTGTGCACACACGATCGCTTTGAAACGAAGAACTTGGATTATCACCGTGGGATAAAGAGATTATTTCATCATCGATCGAGCACTAATTGATCGGGCTCGAACCTCGGTTTCGAACGATACGTTTCGAACGTCAACGAAACAGTTTAAAGGCCCCCATAGACGTTGAAATGCATACATCACTGATACAAGCACTACTGAGAAACAAGGTATCACTGCAGGAATAGAATTCTAGCATTAGTTGGACAACGAGAGTCCGTTTCGAATTTCGCTATCCTCGTCGGTACGACTGGCCGGATCGAGAATTTTCGCAACATTTTTGAATAACTCTTGACTCATAAAAGATATCGCAATGAAATTTGTCATAAATATTTACAACAAATATTCGATGATATACAATATGATATATTTCATATTTGTTTAATCGCTGTACCGTTAATTTTATGTTTCAATGTTGTCTTATTCTTGAAATAGAACGGAGTCTATCAATAATATAATTAAATAAATTTTTTGTTTTAATAGAAAATTTTTATCACAAAAAGATTAATTACAACAATTTCTTTATAATCAATGTAAAATGTCAAAATTAAAATGAAATTAATTTAAATAATATTTATAAATTCCTCCCAAAATTCTTCGTCTATTTCCATTTCGTTGAACTGTCTGTTTATTTCCTGGTTAAGTGTCACTCGGGGATCTTGCTCACCAACTGAACCGTGACTCTGATTCTTGCATCAAGATCACTCGAAGACGAGAGGGCGACAGTCGTACCGACGAGGATAGCGAAATCCGAAACGGACTCTCTTTGTCCAACTAATGCTAGAATTCTATTCCTTCGGTGATTCCTTGTTTCTCAGTAGTGCTTGTATATAGCGATGCATGCATCGTAGCATGTTTCAACGTCCAAGGGGGTCTTAGACGAAAGCGCGTTATCAATACCCAATGGCGTGACCCAATACTTTTCGCTTCGACCCACGTCGTTTCCATCGTGGCTTCGCGGATATTAACGACGCTTCGCGACGCGTCGAAGAAAAATTTCCCATTAAGGCACGGCCGGTAATAAACGTCCGGTCTGTTTGGCGAGGCAATTTAGCACGCTGCACGTCGAACGGGCCTGCGTTACAATCGCGGTTCCGCGAGCTTGCGAAACGCAGGTGTGCAACGAGACGATCCCAAAGGTTCGTACGCTCTTTAATATCCTCCGCGGGCTGTGTCCGTCGTGTCCGGAGAGGAACAAACTCATCATCCGAGGTAGATTGAAATCATTCGTAAAGATCTATCCGTCGAGAGCGTAAAGGGACGGGACAGAAACAAATCTCGTTTTCGAGAGGTGAAACCTCGAAGCTTCTGGTTAAATAATCTGGCGGATGGACTTTCGGACGCGGTACATGTTCTTTCGTTCATTTAAATAATGGAATATTCCACTGCGAGGTGAAATATTAACATCGTCATCCCTTAATTAAATGGATGATTGAAAGAACTTTGAAATTTTTTTAAACGGCTCCGATGTTATAATGTAATCTCTCCTACTGTACGAAACTTTCTCCCCGCATAATCTTCTTTCTACTTTTTCTTCTTTTTTTTTTTTCCTCTCAGTTACATTCAGTCCAAAGCTTTGATCGTACGATCCAGTTTCGGAAGCCACCGCGCACGCGCGTACATTACATTATCATTCTCGCATTAAATTCTCGCAGCGAACGGCTGTAACGCGAGAAGCTGTAATGCCGGCGAAATCTCCGGCGAAAATCCGGCGGCAATCGCAAATGCACCGCTGCTGGAATTATGATATAACGCGGTATTGAACGTGATACGTGCTTGCTGCATATGGCGAAACAGCTCCCGAAACCGGTGATCCTCGAACGGCGAATGTTTGGTCACCGAACGTGTCAATTTTTTTCGTCGCGCTCGTTGGACAAAAGTTCTCCGATTCTCAGCAACTGAGAAACAGAGAGAAACTTTCACGGATCAGGCAGGTCGAATTTATGCCACGGGATAATCGCGCAGAAAGGACGATTCCGCCGATTTCTACGGGTTTCAGTGGCTTACCATCCGCGACTCGGGGATTAACGACGCACCACCGCGTCTAATCTTCTCCCTGCATCTTCTTCTTCTTCTCGGAATCGCGCGTTATCCTCGAAACGATAAATGATCCAGCGACGAGAACTGCGTCCTGGAAATTATCGACGATCGTCCGATAGACGTTGCTGGCACTCTGTCTCCCATTCTTGATGATTTAATTTCCACTGGTTCGTGGAAGGATCCCCTCGATTCCGACGGGATGCAGTCGTCTTCTTCGAATTGTAATGGCCATGTGGTCGAGAAAGAAGATACCGACAACAATCGACAACAATCGAACCGTGACGGATCTTTTCAAAATACTCGCCGGCCCGCGTTCTCTTCAGTCCGATCGTGCGGGCTGAAGGGAAACCTCTTCGTTCGCCGCAGTAATTCAGAATTATCCGAGTGCGATTTCTATGAGGGACACACGACGTAATCCAGGTCCAGGGACGAAGTTAATCATCGAAGAAATCAGGGAGGACCAGTTCGGGTGGATCATTCTCGCCTGACCGGACTGACTGGCTGCACGTTCAAAGGGTTAATCTGCCGAGATATCGTTCTCGAATCGTTCTCTCTCTCTCTCTCTGCCGAGAAAAGAGAGAGAGAGAGAGAAGGAGAATCGGAAGAATTAAAGTTGATGAAAGATCTTCCTGACGGCGATTTATCCCCGCGGGCTGACGCGATACCCCGTAGCCAGCGTCCACCGCGACGTGAAATATATCGTGGCTTATGGGAGAGTCGAGAGAGGCTCGCTTGAATTTGTAATTCGTAAGTTATTACGGCGTCGCGTTCTTCTAAGGGGGGCCATTACTTAGTGGCATCCCGTTAAATATCGCCGCGATTACCCCGACTCGCGGCGCATGAATAGAGAACCCTTGCGAGGGTTTCCACCTATTCACGGAATTATTATTACAGACGCCCGAATCCCTGTAATCTCCTACTCGCTTGTCACGGCGAGCAGCAAGCTCTCCGTTTTCACGACGTTTGAGCTTCGTCGTTGAGCTGCTCTTTGACTCATCTTCCTCTCGGACGCCTTCTCGGCGACAATCTTTCATTTTATCCTTCGACACGGCGGGGCAACCTTCGTGCAAGCTCGAAAAGACGTTCGAGCGATACGACTTTCAACGAAGTAACAACGACTGTTTTTATTCTACCTATTCTATCTATAGTCTGTTCCGGTTAACAATTTTTATATACGGATGGTCAACGATTTTTATGCATTATTATGCTACAGATCTCTTCAACTGATATTCTTAAATGTTATACATAAATCAATCGATGAACAATCGTAATACGATAGTTTTTATTTGCTTGTATATAAGTTAAACGCGAATTCTGTATTATTCCGTTCAAATTGTTCGTCTACATTGTCTTTTCCACGAACGTATATTGTAATTGATGATACTAATCTAGTCAACTATAAAATCGATAAATCTATTTAACTTGATCGATTGAAAAGTGTATTACGTGATACACAAGCCAATTAAGGTGATATCATTTTTGTGTGTGTGTTATGCAAATTATTTAACAAACACATTTTATACTTGTACTTATAAAATGTGAAATATTTATCGAAATGATAACGTAGCAACTCTAGCATATACTTGACGAGAAAGAGAAATATTTATTTTTTGGTAAATCGAAGATGACAAGCCAATATTGTCAGGCCAGACTGACAATGAGTATTTCTAAAGTGCCCTGAAAATGCTTTTCCACAGATCGAATTCGCGAATATCGGCGGTTCGTCCAACATCGTTGACGCGAAAACTGGCGAAAGGAAGAAACTTTATCGCGTGGAGGGCACGCCGTGAAAAAAAAAGGCCCTCACCTCGCTGATTGGCCACGGGCCTTCATTTGCATGCGCGGCTTTCGTTTATTGTACGAACTTACCGTGCAGCGCCATATAAGGCACGGCCGTCGGTCCACCTTTCAGGCTGTCAGCGAGAAGGCTATTGTCAACGACAGATGGACGTCCAATGGGCAACACGTGTTGCATACAACCGCGCATAAGACGTATGCCTACGTGTCCAACCGCCAACCGGAAAAGAAGACTCCGCGGAGCCCCTTTTGTCTTAACGAGAGAGGGACCAAGGGGGGCGACCGACTACATCGGTGCCGCGAAGAATGCATGTGCAACATCTGCATTTCTTTCTCGCTGTCGCGAAACCGCGACGACTCAGTTCCACTGGAAGAAAAAAAAAAAAAAAAGAAAAGAAACGGACAAGCTATCTTTCTCCTCATCCGTTCACTCTACGTTTTTCTTCCATTTTCTCTCGTTTTTCTTCGCCCTCCTTTTCGTTCGAATTAAGACGTTCGAAAGACTTGCGAATGTACGAAGCACAGTTTCTCCTTGAGATTGAAGAATTTCTTTCTTTTCTGTATCCTCCTTCGATCGTTCGTTTCTGTCGAGGAAACAGAAGTTAAGAAACTCGCGCGCGAAAGGACGTTGACTCATTGGTCGAAAATTTTTCGTATCAAGTCTGCTGGCTCGTCGCTCTTCTCTTTCTCAATTCTACAACTCGTGCTCTGACTTGAGCGGACAGACCCTGAGCGGAGACAAGCTGAACCTAAAACGAGACCTTCTTCAAGTTTTGATACCTATTACAGTTGACCGGCAATTTTGCTCGCAAGCTGGACGCTGATCTCTTTCGCATCAATTTGTAAAACACGGTGCGCTATTGGCGTGTTTCACGAGAGCGAGCGGGCAATCTCTCGTGGTGCAATTACGGTATACACAAGCGATACGATTATCACGAAGAGAGGCTTAACAGGAGGCGAAGAGTAACCCACCGATGGAATCCACTTGGGGGCCCTTTTCTCGAGCGAAGCGATCCCTCGACGAGAGGAGGGGGGGACGGACAAGGAGGGCAGGGGTGACCGACGCCAGATACCCGGAGTGAACGGGGGAATAAAAACGTACAGTAATCGCCGGGCACTTAGTACCATTTCGGTCGTACACGAGAATGGAGACAGGTGGTGGTTGGTTCTCTCTCCCCCGGGTGTAACAGTGTACACACACCCACCGGACGAAATTCGAAAGGCACGAGGCACGAGGCCGTGGCGAGCCGAGCCGAGCCGAGGAAGACGCGCGCGCTTTATCGCTCGTCTTCTGGGCGAGCATTTGTCCCTGAGTGCCGTTTATCTCCCCTTGGTCCCTCGGTAATGCCTGTAACCTAACACTGTCCCGGACAAGACAGATAATAGGACGAGGCGTTGGCGAGGCGCTGGCCACGAAAACAGGACGATACACATCCCGAGAGAGAGAGAAAGAGAGAGAGAGAGAGAACGTCCGAGGCGTATCCTTTACCAGACCTTTACCGGAGACGAATACCGAGCTCGTTCCAGGCTCGTGTAATGGATATCAGATGATGCTGGACGATCGGTGTTGCGGAGGTGTGTCAGAAATGTTACCAGGGAAAAACTGGTACCTGTAAATGGTGATCCTTGTTGCTGGGCCGCGGACCCAGATAAAACGCGGTCGCCACGTACTGGGAGGTAAAGCCACGTCCGTTTGGCTTGCGTTTCCCTTTTCGTTTTAATGAGCGACCGGCACGTACCGGAGAACCGTGCGAATATACAAGTTTTGGCAAAAGTGGTAGCCGATTGCGCTTGATCGTCTCGATCGTCGATCGAGTTTTCCCTAATACGATGCTCGCGGAATTTTTCAAAAAAATGATGGAGAAAGGACAGCACGAGATCGCCCGCGAGAATGATATATATATATATATATATATATATATATATATTTATATTTTTCCCAGAGAGGTATCCCGAGGATAGAATCCCCGAGATTAAACGGGATGTAACAGATCCGGGGATCGTGTCCGTGGGATGAACTTATGCGACTCACGAACGCGAAGCGGTCAAATTTAAATGCGTCGTGGCTGGTTCTTGTATCGGGGAGACAGGTCACGTTCGCCGGGAATCCTTTTCTGAGATTTCGTTCCGTCCTGGATTTGGTACGGCGGACGACAGTCTGTTTCGTGCGGAACAGTGGCCCGGACGAAACAGAAAATATGTCGCGGCATTAATCACGCTAAAGGGGAAACACGGCTGGCATCGTTCAGCGAAGCGACGCTGAAAGTAATGCGTTTTAAATGAAAATGGCGATCGACGAACAATGGAACGCTTCTATTTAGTCCTGGAAATGGAAAACAAGCTACATTCGAGATACGTATCGTGGCCCATTTCAAACTCCAACCACGTGTCGAGTGTTATATTGTTCTTTTCACCAGCTTTCTCCTTTTCTTCCTCTTCTTCTTCTTCTTCTTTCTCTTTCCTTCCCCCCCCCCCATTCCTTTTTTCAAAGCGATGAATTAAACATTTGAAAAGGGGCAAGAAACTGAACTCTGACACTCTGATTTTTTTTTAATTTTGAAACGAGAAATACTGAAATTCTTAAGGCCTTCTGTCGATTCGAACCGTCCACGACAAGATGTCAATTCCCTTTAGCAAATTAATAACTAGAATAACCCATGAATCGAATCAAGATTTCTGCGGTATGTGTCACAGCTCGACATATTCTATATGAATGCACAAACTTTGAATGGCAGAGTATATTCCATTGCACTTGACTTTCCAAAATCATCCGAAGAGAACGCTTGATAGACACAAATCTGTACTACAAAATATAAGTAAAAAAAAAAAACCACGATGAAAAAATCCACGCAAAAAAATGAACGAACGAGACTACTCGCGCTCCACTGGGATTTTTTCATTTAAATCGAGAGAACTAAATGAGTCCTTGAATTCGAACAGAATGATGACCAGAGAAATACCGAAGCCTCGTTATTTATTCCACGAGAGCAAATTTCTCGATGCTGTCAATCGGTTCGTTTTCAAGCAAACCAATTCTCCCTGGAGTTACCTCGCGTGCCTTTTTCTCTTTTTTCTTTTTTTCTCTCCGTCGGATAAGATTTCCTCTTTTCTCTTTTACGGGGGTCTCTCTCTCTCATTAAAGGCGTACTGACGACAGGTGTCTGGCTTCGTGGTCGGCCAGACAAAGTGAAACTCGAGATCTCTAACCCGTTGCCATCGAACGCAGAAAACAGGGAAAGAGAGAGGTGCGTTGGTACTCGGATGACGTTGCATGAACCGCGGAATGCGGTACACTCGCCTCCCCTAATCGTCTCCTCCAGCTCGTGCACGCCTGCATCCCATCGAAAACACTTTACGATCGATTAAGTGCCTTACCGGTGATGGATCACGTGTAGCGTGTAGCCGCAGAGAACAACGCGGAGAGTTTATGATTCGTAAAGTTATTGATCGATCGCCACTGATTGGAAGATTTTAACGTAGCGTAGAATCCGATCGATCTTCCGGCGAAGAACGCAAAGAGATTCATTCGACGATTTCTGACAAGTATTGATTTCTGATTAAAAAATTTAATTGGGCAACGTATAACTTATTTTTCTTGTCCAAATTTTCGTTCAAACCGGGAACAACCGAATTCATGCTGCGCAGAGCGACCACAGTGACGCGAAACGGTTTCATTAAACCGTTATCTAAATGCAACGAGTGCATTCGGCATTAATGAGCCAGCCGCTGCGTTCTGAATGTTTCATACACCTCTCGATTGAATCGTTCCAACTTTGTCGAAACTTAAATTCCCTTTAAAATGGGAACCCATCGCTATTCATCAGGCCGTCTAACTGCAAATTCTGTTCCACGCGGCCGCGCAACGTGCCGATATTTCTTCTCGGATCACTTCAAAGGATCGAACTGTTCGCGGTATTCGCGGGAAAGGCTGAAACTTTCCGTGAATTTCTCCCCGGGACGAGAGAAATTCGCGAGTCTTCTGCGATATTGAAATTTGAAAAAAAAGAAAGAAAGAAAGAAAGAAAGAAAAACGCGCCGCGAAGGAAATGTTAGAAAGTCACTGGATCGATGAGATCAGCTGCGCGTACACGTGAGCGGAAACCACTGTTCACTCCCAGAGGATATTATCGGCCATTTCGTTTTCCGCCGGGGTCTTGTGCGATCTCGCATTCTCAATCAGTCGGAACAATTATCAAATAATTGATCGAGGAGCAACGTTTAATTTATGGTTTACGTTTCATCGTGCATTTTCCACACGGTGGTTCTCGCAATCTCGCCGGGAAAGTCGGCCTCTTCGCCCTGATATCCGATCCGCGGATCTGATTTCGATCCGCGAAACTGTTCTTCTCTGTTTCTACCGAAAGAATTCAAAGTAAATTAAAAAAAAAAAAACAAAAGAAGGTTACGTCCTTCGAGTCTTTTACGCGAATTTACGCGACAGCCTCGCGTTAATCGCCTTGCTCGGCCGACGAGTGTAAATTACGACGATCGTTCGACAGCTAAATGTCCGCCGGTTGGCCATCCTGAGCCGATAAAGAGGTGTCTCGATATCGAAGCGAGCCATCGGCTGTACTTAGTTGTTTTACGACCGCGGACAGAAAGGGGGAAACAGTTGCGTCTTCCTCGAGTCGAAGGCATTCGATTTTTACGCCGGCGTGCCGCTCGGCTGTAAAATCATCGTACGTACAAACCGATCGGCGGCATTGGCCATTGAGAAGCGGTAACAATAAAATATCGAAACGAGCCGCGCTCCTTAAATATGCTCGTATACGCGACCGAAGGGAAAAAACAGGGGGAATTACCCGTGTAAGCATGTTCGAGAAGCGTTCTTACGTACTTAATTCTGTTTAGTGCCAACCGTGTTGGATAGTGCCATACGGCACGAGAGCGCTTCCTTGAAGTAGCTTGG
Organism: Tetragonula carbonaria; assembly: GCA_032399595.1. NCBI lineage: Eukaryota > Metazoa > Arthropoda > Insecta > Hymenoptera > Apidae > Tetragonula > Tetragonula carbonaria. Next base: position 10,870,857 of record JAUCRC010000014.1, read on the forward strand.
CAAAAAATGCCGAGTAACGCGATAAAAGTAGACACTGTTATGCTTATTTCTGCATAATGCGTGGTTTAGATTTAATTGAAAAGAAAATAATTAGGAGAGAAAGCTTCGACTGACGACGATATGGCGCTATAATTGAAACCGTGAACGTTAGGTTTCGACCTACGGTCTTTTTCTTTCTTTTTTTTTTTTTTTTTTAAATGGCAAAAAATTAATTATTTAACGTGCGTCCTAACAGCGACTTTACGGTTCTGAACGCGTAAATGTTACGTAATATTTCGAATAATGTTAACAGTTAATTTTATCATTTGCTTATTTAGGCTCACAACTATGACACTACACTGATGCTGCAACTATGATAAATGTCAGTGAAATTTAATATTTAAAATTAATATAGACATCCACGCGTCCAGAACCATAAAGTCGCTGTTAGAACGCACGGGTCTGCAGTGTCAAATGATTAAGAAACTTTCTCGCCATTTTTCAAAAAAAGACTATTAGACTTGAAATTTAAGTAAATTTGCAAAGTAAATTTTGCAGTATATTCTTTATGCATCTCCGTCAAATAGAAAGATGTCGAATTCATCTATGATAGCCTGGTTTCTTTCTACCCTGTATGTACATTCAGCATCGCGACCAAACGCTGTGACACTAAAAACTCAATTAAACTTTGACAATATTAACTCAATATTCGCGTATTAGTTTATTAGTTTATTACGTCTGATTGAGAGTCAGCAGTTTCTCCACTGTCCAATCGCAATGATTATACTTGATAAAAAGACTCATACAAAAAAGTATTATATATATATGTTTACATCTTCCAACATTCTCAAATCAGCTCATCGCGATCGATCGTAAAGTTCTAAAGAATCACGGATCATGCTAAAAGGTTATCTGCAATGTGTGTCAGCTGGTAACGCGGTCGTTAATAATTAATACTTGCTTGGTCGACGGTTTTTTTCTCCGTTCGAGTAATTTATCGTTGGATATAAATCGTCAAGACGCAGACGTTTAAATATCCCCGACGTTCAACGTGGCAAAAGTCTGTAATAACTTTCGATTTTCCATCAACGAAAACTAATTACTCAATCCGACGAGTCGCGCGAAGCGAACAACTCCGCGATACGTGATTCTTAATCGATCGCGTGAATCGAATCATTCGAATTCAATTCAGACGAAGTTCGTTTTTTCAATGACCAGGCGATTAATATACGAGTGAAACGCGCAGGTTTCTCGCATCGTGCTTCGTAAATTTCTTTTTCGAGATAACGTGATAAACAGTTCGCAGTGCATCAAAGAGCGCGTTGCACGTAAATCCGATAATTTCGGACAACACATCGAAGAAATTTGAATTGCTGGGGTTTCAGTTTCGCGGTCGGATTCGTGTCTTCAAATAAACCTTTTAAAATTAATTCATACGTTCTGCTAATGGAAATTTTATCAATCAACGAAACATATTAGTCCGGATTGAATTACTGAATTTTATCGGTCGAGTGAAGATTTCAACTGATTGCAAATCTTGCAATTAAGGAGAATCCTTAATTCGAGTGAAAATATATACCGACAAGAAAGAAGAATATTTCACCAATTCTTGGTGAGATACTTGACAGCTGTGAAGATCATCGAGCCAGGCGTGAGCGATTGTATCCTGCCAGTTCAGAAACGCGGTGATAGATCGGAAACGAGCCTCGCAACTGCATACTCGACAATGTCCCGAAAATGGTTCTCAGCGTACCGGAAATCTTCGATTGTCCACCGACGACGACGACGCTGGAAGAAAAGTCACTTTCAAGCACTTCTACGCACGTGACCACTTGAGATATTTCGCAAGTTTCCTCGCCGACTGGGACACGCCATCGTTTCCTTTTCTGTCGTCGAGGAAAAAGGCACCGACCGATGCCTGCGGATCGTCCACCTCAAGTACTTCATTGTCCCCGGACAGCTCGGTATTTCCTTTTAACACGTCGCGGCCGAGTGGTTGAAATACTGGTAGCACGTGTTTCCGAAAAAGGCGGTTATTAAAGTGTCTGATTGTCGGGGGGGGGGGGAGATTGTTCTTCAAAGTGGAATTAGCAGCTGTGGAGTGGATTCGAACGGGCGGGATATAAATTGAGCAATTACGCGCTCTCTTTCGGTGCTAACTTGTAGCTTATAACGGCGTAAATGGCGGCAATTGCGAAGTTGCATCGGAAAGTTGGAAATCTGATAACTCGGAAACTCGTCTCGATGTTACTGTGAGGTTTGAAAATTCGGAAGGTCTTTCTAAATTTGGAATATTCGGGTATTCTGTTTCCATCTTCCCCCCCCCCTCCCACCACTCTACCTTCTCTAAATTTTCCAGGAAGTTGCGAAACGGGACACGGTCCCGAAACTCTCGGGAACCAGAGACGAAACAATCGAGAAGAGAGGAAATTGGTAATCCTACCGGTCGCCGGGTCCCCCGGAACATCAACCGTACCCAGAAACAGGGTACTCTGGGAAACAGAAATCTCATCCGTCGTGCGAAATACGAAAAGAAAAAAAAAAAAAAAAGAAAAAACACGGGTGCACGTATTGCCGCGGGATTCCACCCACGTAGAGCCACTTCCTGTTTCCAGTGAGCAAAAGGATATTTATCTATTTTCTCCCGAGAACCCGTTGCCTAAAGCAACACCTAACGTACGAAAAAGAGGCGCCCACGACGCCCCGTGTATCTTCTCTGCACATCTAACTTGTCTAAATTCAAAACATACTCGTCCACCGTTTCCCCCCACCCCTCCCCATCGCAGACAGGGACGCAGTTTACAAACTACCTGCACGTCCCGGGATCCCGGACACTCTTTCCAATTCTTATCTCGTGACATCCTCTTCCGAAGGAGGGATCCTCCGTTACGACGCGATCGTTTTCACGCTCTCTAGGCGAGAGTTATCGGCTCGTTCGACTCTTGCCTGGCGTCACGCAGCTGCCCAACGTGATCTAACCGCTGATTGTTCCGGATGATGAACTGGGTGTGTGTTTCTTACGCTTTCTCGTGCTTTTAACATCCATTCGGGATCGCTTCGAGGCGAGCGGGAAATTCGTCAAGCGGTTGTAAACACTGCTCCCCCGCTGGTTCACGGATTTCCGTCACGCGTTTGGGAAGTGTAAGAACCCCACGTGCGAAAATATATCAAACACTTGTTGGGATATTTAGTTTTGTCGGAGGAAACAAATTTCTATTTTTATGTGTTTCTGAAAAAATTTCGTAACCTGCCGACTATTCTACGTGCTTTGAGCAGAATTTACTTGACAATGTAATCGCACCGTTCGTCGTAAATTTATTAAAACAACGCAAGTCAATTCGTTATAACGTAATCGTAGTGTTTATTGTAAATAATACTACCCTGTCTGTGTTCTCCAAGTCCGTTTAATCTGCGTAAGTCTCCGTGAAAGAATTCCAATGCCCCCCGGCTCTTCCTTGCTCAAACTTTCATTTCGATAATCCGCACAGGAATCTCCCTATGGGACGCGGTTTCCGAAACTCGTGGAAATCAGTGAACAACGAGCCACAGTTTTCTCGTTAAAGGAACTCGAAACGTTGTAGAAAAACAGATCGAACAGGCCTTCCATTCGGTCGGTGAATTATTAGCGTTATTCGACTTCACGTCGCGAGCATCCACTGCATCGACCACGATGCATCGTCTTTTCCCAGCTCTCAAGAACTTTACGACCACCTTCGTCCACACCCACGTGCCGCCACCGTCTCGACGCCTTTTCACCGGCACAATAAAACTGGATCGATCCGCGGCTGGATCTATTCATCCGGAGGCTGGATAACTCCAACGAGGATACGTCGATGAAACGATCCTGCCATTAATACACGAGCCGCGTCTACTGTTCCAGCGTGTTCCCGAGCCGTAATGGAACGATCATCGCTAGCGAGCGAGAGCCAGCCAGCTCTCAGTCCTTTTCTACAGGCCGTGAACTTTACGACCGGATTATTCAAACGCCCACGAAACGACTCTGGTCCTCCTATTTTCGTGCGTGGCAAAAGCCATCGGCAGAGAAGTCTCGAGGGTGTACTGTCACATGTACAGTTCAGACTAGTTTCTGGCCTGGCACGTCTGGAGAAACGTCGAAACGGGTTCCGCATTAGAATTCCGATTTAAACGAGGCTCGTTGCAACGAGCAACGTCACGTGACGCACCGGCGAACGTGATCCCCCCTCCCGTGCGACTGGCCGTGGGATTTTAATTGAAAATTTCGTCGTAGGGCAAGTTTGAAGGGTAATTGATGGCGCGTACGCACGCCGAATGAATAAACCAGGATGAGAGAGGCAATGGGGTGAATTCACTGGCGTTGTCAGTCAGTGAAATTTGCAGCAAGCAAGGTTCGATGCTGGAAGAAGCAAGATCTTATTCCACTTGGTTTTAAGTGTAAGTTGAAGGTCTCTCGTTTAGTAAAAAGTAAATGGAATCGCGTGTAAATACATATGCGTGCAAACAGGACGCATCAGCGGATATCTAGGAAGCGTCGTTCTGTCGCCTACGCTAAGCGTCCCTCTGTCGCTGCTCATCTTCCGTCCTCGACGACATGGTCACCATACTCGAGAATTCACAGAAGTCTTTTTTTTCTTTTTTTTTTAATAAACATTCACCTGCCCATTTTGCATCTTTCTAATCGCTTTCTCAAAGTCATTTGACTCGACGTCACCGTCACGTGTGACTTACTAGTTGAAGGAACGTGAAGATTCGCTTACATCTGTTATCTCAGACATTATATATATATATATATATTTTTTTCTTTTTGGTATAAATAACTTTGCATAACGGAATCGTCATTTTTCACAACTGCAAAGTTAAACTTACTGCAAAGATAAACGGCTCGTTACGACGGCATTCAACATCGATTCGGCGTCAATCTCCTCAAGAGCAAAATCGAATCTGCTGGTCAGCGAACACAGCCGACGTACACTGCACGCACAAGGCAGCGCAGCCACCCCCTGACGCGCAGGAGGTCCCTCGTAATAGAAAGATCAAGGAGGTCGCGCGCGTGATCCTCGCAGCCGTATCTCTGGCCGGCCCACGCGCTCGCTCGCCGTGGTCGCGCGCGTCCGCTCCCCCTCTTCGCGTCTCTCTCTCCTATTTTCGTAGCAAGACGGATGTCAGGAGGCGAGAAGATCCCCGTGAGATCCATGCCCGTGTCAAGACACGACGTGGATACCTGGAGACACGGGGTAGAGGGGAGAGAAAAAGAAAGACAGAGAGAGAGAGAGAGAGAGAGAAATACGAGAGGGAAGCAAGAGGAACGGGGTTGGAACACCGAGGCCGGAACGAGAGAGAACGAACGACACCCACGCAGGTGGGACCACACACGTCGGTCCCGTCATTTGTTGGACACCGCATGGGCATGTCGTGTTCCACGGACACGGAGTACACAGCATTGTACACTTCTTCGGCGCTGTCCCGCGGCGTGTCGTGCCGCAGCCGGCCCGTGCAACTTTATGGTCCGAGCGGATTGCGTGCGACTCGAATAGACATCGACACGCCACGTCGCGACGACCGACAACCACCTAGCAAACATTGGCAATTCCCTTTTTCTTTTTTTCCTCTTTTTTTTCTTTTTTTTCGTTTGGACGACGTCCGATTATCAGTTGTAATTGGCTGTAATTACGTGCGCCGTCGATCGAAAGTTTGCAAGTGTCTTCGAGAGAGAAAAAAAAAATGACACAAACGTATGTATAATAGATGGCAATTTCCAAGGGTATATCTATACTCGTGAGATCTACATTTTGACACGCAACCATCGGATGAATTATCCACACGTGAATCGAACAAGTCGAAACAATTTTGTCCAACTGTAATTACAATTACTCCGAAATTAATATTTTTCGCTTTGCGCGCGAGGCAGGAGTTCTATCTAATATAAATTCAATTCAGAAATTAATTCAAACACACGTAGGATGTACCATTTTGACAAGTTCAGGAATTATCGATCATCGACGATCACTGGATGAATCATTCACACGCGAATCGAACAAGTCGAGACAGTTGTCCAACTGTAATTACAATTACTCCGAAATTAACATTTTTCGCTTTGCGCGCGAGGCAGGAGTTGTTTCTGCGAAGGTAGAAATTAATTCAAACATACGTAGGATGTACCATTTTGACACGTTCAGGAATTATCGATCATCGACGATCACTGGATGAATCGAACTACACGCGAATCGAACAAGTCGTGACAGTTGCCCGATGTCTAATTACCATTACTCCAAAATTAACGTTTCCGCTTTGCGAACGAGCCAGCGATTCTTTGACAAGCTAAGCAATGAAATTCAGAATTTAATTAATATCCTTCTGTTATTGTCCATGTTTGTTGGCTCTGTTATTTTAATGGGAGGGCGCGAAAACGGTAGCCCGAGCGGACGAGTGGAAATCGGATGTAGGAAAGACCGGGAGCGATCTTTCGACGGCGGTGGCTGATAAAAATCGAGACTGATGCGACTCTTTAGCGCGCGAAATCGCTCGGTTCCTGTATTAAATTAAACGCGCCGTTCTTGAAATATACGCGACAGCGGACTCGATGTTACGGGGAGACGGCGTGATTAAAATTCTGCTCGCCGTGCAACGAGCGAGAAATGGCAATTAATGGTGATCGAGGCTCTCGTTCGAGTTACAAGAATTTGAGAAATTCTACTCGTCGCGTCAAATTATCCATTAATCGATTGAATAATCGACTCGCTTGCCGTTTTTCGTTATTCACAACTGGAGTTTCGTATTACGTTTACGCCCGGTGAACAACAACGATATGCGATCGAATATGACTTAACTTATTAGCGAGGTATAATTAAACAGCAAAACAATTTCGTTTGCCAATAAATAATCCTACGAGTTGATTATTTATTTTATTTTTCTATCGATCCTCCCACTATGCGAGTGCAAGTGATAAACAAAATCGGCGAGAATTTCGTTCTGCAGTGAATAAATAATCCTACGAGTTGATGTTATTATTTTATTTCTCTGTTAGTTATATTCGTGTCGATATTCGTATTCATTGCGCAGCAAGTAATAAACGATCGGAGAGAACGGAAACGCGAGTTCCATTCTCGAAACAGCCCTTGGCAAGGCAACAGCGCTTGGGCTCGAAAGACAGGAAGACACTCGATACCGGAGCCATTCTGGATATATTTAGTAAATTGGAACATAAATTCACCGGTCGCGCCCTTCAAAATCCGTCGGAATTTCAGCCAGAAGGAATGCAGGAAAGGATTCCGCTGGTAAAAAGCGTTGCCCGTAAACGGAACGAGGAACGTCACTCGAGGGAGAGATAGAGAGAGAGAGAGAGAGAGAGAGAGCAGAGGCGGGAGAGGACAGAACTCTCCGCTGGTCCGTGGCATCTCGATCAAAGTCGACGGAAGACCAGGAGCGATCGTCCGCCGATGCACGCCCGAGATATCCATCTACAATGATGTTAAGGACCGAAGGACCGGGCATTTGTAATCCAGCGAGTGGCTCGCGACCCGTGGAAGGGAACGGCCAGGCCCAATTTATATATTGCGTCCCCGAGACGTGGCCGATTAATCCTGCGGGAGTCGCGGGACCACCCAAGCGAGACTAACACCCTTTCGCCCTTCTGGCTGACGCCTCTCGATGGAACCCTCATCCCTGTTCGTTCTACTTTAACTCGCAGGTCCCTTGGCACGACTTAAACTCTGACTGAAACGCACGGTCGCAGCTGCCGGTCGTCGCGACGACTCTTTTTCCTTTTTTTCTTTTTTTTTTTTTTTTTGATCAGCTTTAATCGGACGACAGAAAACGTCAAACTTTCAGAGTTGGCTCGAGCGAGAGAATTGGATGGAAAAGGATGGATTCGAAACTCTGACCGCAGAACGAGAGAGCGAGAAAAGAAAAAAGAATTGTCTCGCAGTTTTAGTTTTTTTAGCCAAACATTTTTGCAACGTATTCTACCGAAAGAAACGAAAAAAAGGACTTCTGCAACTAAAGGAAGAGGGGAGAGAGAGGAAAAATGTTTTGAATCGGTGACGAAACAACAGGCGTTGAAATACGTTCTCCGCGTGCAAACTGGGGAAAATTACAGGTCCGGGGAAAATTATGGTCGTCTTGGGGAAAAAATGGGCGGGGACGAAGGTCAATAAGTTCCAGAGTGGAAGTTCTGCCTCGTTCGAATAAAACAGTTCTGTAAAACTGTACAGAACAATTTTCAATTATACTAGAGGTAGCCAAAATATTGTAATTAACTCGACTATTTTCAGAATTTGGTCAATATATATGTCGCAATTTCGTTTAGCTTTTTAAAAGCAAAATCCCTGCCTCCTCATCCAAGTGACGTTGACTTGATAAATTTTTGGAAGATCCTACCTCCCGAACCTCGCACAAAAATATACGTTTGCCTGTTTGGAAGTACAGGTATTAACAAGCTTTCTCCTCCGTGAAATTAATTAGGTATAAGCACCGATCGAGAACGACCGATGAGAATTTAAAGAATTCGATGACTCTCGTTAGAACAGACTCCGAACATAAATAGTTTAGTCAAGAGCAAACAGCCAAACAATTCATAAATCCCATTAAAGAGCAAGTTGTTTCGTCTTTTTTACAATATACTTCTTACATATTTACTATTTGTAAACACGTTTTTGTGTATTAAAATAATTAAGCGGCGCGTCGAAGCTCGAACTTGAGAAAAAGTTGGCACACGCAACAACTTTTCGCACGAAAGCGTCACACGTCTCGGTTTTCGACTTATCGTCGTTGCGATGGTATTTCGCGAGTCGTCGATTTTTTTTCTCTCTCTCATTACGCCAGCTAGGCAGAAGAGAGCGATGGAGGGAAGGGGAGGGGAGCCAGAGTCCCGTCCGCTAATTTGAATATTGAGTTGCGGGGGTGTCGGTAACGGGCAGCTGCACCACTCGCATAAAACATAAAACGTCTGTAGAAGCATTCGCATGGGTTCCGCGCCGGGCGAAGGAACGTGGGTGCACGGCTCGGCGCGTGTGCGCGCGCAACGGAAAGATCCGGCCGTGCCAACGACGCCCCGAAGACAAAACGCGCTCGCGTGTCCCGAACAAATTCCTCGAAGCGAGCCTAAACTCGTTTGCTGCTTTGATGGACGAGAAACAACGGCCAGATGCTCGTGAAAGGTCCACTTGGACCGCGAAGTGGATCGGCTCCGTGTAAAAAACCCCGGCCGTGTGATCTCGCTCGGACTCACTTCGACGATTTGTTAAGAATCTCAGAGCCGTTCGTTCGAAAAGACTTTTTTATGTATGTATCCATGCGCGCGATAGAATTAGAAGAAACTTAACCTCTTAACCGCGCCAATGAAAAATTAAAAAGCGGTCGTTTTCCCACCGATTTCTTTATTTTCTGTTCTCTTGAAATACAAAGGAACATTAACAAACTTTGACGAAAAGAAACAAAAAAGAATGTTGTTTTATACAGAAAAGACTAAGGTAATTGCACCTACTTAACGAAGTTAACTCGGCCAACAAAAAAAAAAAAAGAAACTTGAAAAGGATAGAAAAAATATTAAAAAATAAGCTTTTAGTCTAAATTTACAACGGTATGGTCACACTCAGCACACATATATCTTGTTTTTCTGCGAACCGTTTTATTGTTTTCAATAAAGAAAGCTGACAATCACGAGGAAATAGTAGGCACAAAATACGCAAGCGCGAACGAAAAAGCTGGGATTCATCGGTGGCAAGTTTTTTCCGGTGAGACAACACTGTCTAACGAGTATATATTTGGTTGTATTTATATAGAAAACCAAAACTGCAGGTTTCGCGAGTTAACTCGGGCGCGCGGAAGAAAATCGCTTTCTTAAACTCGACTTAACTCGGGCGTTAAGAGGTTAATTTAAGGAGGTGAATAATTTGCAAAAATTTGTAAAATAGAATTGTCTCTAGTTTCTTGTTTCTTCCAATTTATTTACAGCCACGAGATCACCACGTGTTGCGAATATATTTGTATATGCGAATATTCGAATCATTCCAAGATCGTTGGATCTCGATTCACTTGGCAAAAGGAACGCGAAATGAAACGCGGCAACGACCTGGACCAACCAGAAGATCCCCACGCGCGGCTTTATCGAAGACACGATCGTCGCTCGTTTAATCGAGAGTTAATCGAATCGTCGATTACCGAAATTGGCATTCGTTTTTACGACGTGTGGCTAATCGACGCGTCTGAGCTACAGTTTCGCGCTTAATGCGTCCCATCAAATCTGCCCGAACACGTCAACGCACACACCACACCGCCAGCATCACGGAGGAATTATTCCGTGTCTTATGGGGGTTAAAGTTCGACTCAACTATTGCCTCTTGCAAGCCTCACAGCACACAGACACCTGTTCTTCCACCAGGACCGTCCATTAAAGGGGAAGATCGCCGTGAATTTTCGACATGGTTCTTATCTTCCTTTTTAATGTTCCACCATGTATCGGTCGTTACTCTAAAAGCAAAACTTGTTCCTTTATCTGGCGACAACCTGACCTGGAACGTTCTATTCGCTGATTGTCATCGAACAGTTTATAACGTCGTTTCTCGTCGGTGCCCCGAGACACTGCGAGGCGAACGTTCGCTGTGATCGTTTCGAGATCACAAAGCGGCGCCTCGGAGTCTTCGAAAAATCCACCGTAGCTTGATTCTCAGAATCAGATACCTGGCTTCTTACAACCGCTGAAAACTCTCACATTTGATCGGACAATCCCGGCAGAGAGACAAATGTCTCTCTGACTTTGTCGGCCCTGATATTGAGTTTTTTCCCCAATTCCGCGAACTAGAACAAACAAGAAGACCGGGAAACAAGAAAGGCGAATCCCTTCCCAGGTGAAGGGGGAAATCGCGGGACCAATCGCGCAGTCCTGAATTCGTTCCCTGAATCGACCCCGATTCCGGTAAGGCGTTCGCAAATATTATTCCGGGCCAGTTGTCCGCGGCCTCCCTAAGCGATGATACAGCTTTTGTCGTGAAAGGATTCCCACAAAGGGCCCAATCATTCAGCCGGGAACGTAATGAATGGCCAGCATTTACATACGAAGATGGCGAGTATCTTATTACAAGGGGAACCAAAAGGAGGGGGTGGGTTGCAGCATACGTTCGGCTCAACCTGGACGAACAATGCGCGCGATCGTGGTGGTCGCGAAGGTAATGCCTCGGACGACGCGTTGCTGAAGACATGATTAACATCCGTTAATAAGATGGATGCGCGTGACGGCCATTGTTACGGCCGCTGACGTTGGGTGTGATTTAGGTGCTTCGTTCCATCCGTGTGCGCCTTAACGCGCCACGCCGCGTTGCCCCGTGTCTATGAGTAGAGTCTAGAAAGCACTGCGTGCTTTATTTGCCCACAAGATTTTTTTCTTCCTCCTTCTCCTCCTCTTCTTCTTCTTTTTTTTCTTCTTTTTTTTTTTGCCCGTTGACGCCGTTAGCGGGCTCGCCGAACAGGTGGACAACAGCCATTGTTGCTTAGACCGAGATTGAACGATGCTCGTTTGCCCCGCGAGTAACGACCGACAATGGATGCCCGAGGTGTCGTCGTTGTTTCTTACGGAAAAATTAATCGACCGGCTGATTTGTGGCCACGAGGAGAATCGGTTTCTCGTTTCTTTCGTTACCTTCGTGCTTGACGGTGCATCGTCGTTGGGCGTTGATTCGCTCGTTCGCCGTACGTCACACGTCTGAAAAAAAAAGAATAAAAACTACGAATAACAACGAAACCAAGAAAAAAATTCAATCTACCTGTTCTATGGAAAAAATCATCACCGATCAATCAGATTTTTCAAAAAAAAAAAAAAAAAAAAAAGCTACCAACAAATTCCAGCAATTTCCTCGATGGCGAAGTCTGCTCGCAAAAATCTCTCTCTGTCTCTGTCTCTGTCTCTGTCTCTGTCTCTATCGCGCAAAGGCCCGTATGGCGAGCATCGAGGGAGGATTTCACGGGAGAGACTCGCGCCGAGGGTTACGGATCAACGAGATGCAATGATAGCAAGCTGCAGCGCGTAGCAGCTGTTGCCGCGTGATAGCGCGAGCAAGGGTTTAATGTACCTGGAAGCTGAGCGAGGAAGCACGTACTGGTCTATCCGCTTGGCGGGTTTACTCTCTGCGCGCGGCATATGGCGCACAATGATTTTTCCATCGAGTTAATTATGCGAACACCGCTGCTAGGCCAAAGGGACATTACTCGCCTCGGATCTCCATCCTCTCTCTCTCTCTCTCTCTCTCTCTCCTCTCCGTTCCACTCCCTCCGCAAAATACGATATTCCCTTCTCCTCTGCTTTTCTTCTTCATGTCTGTCCGACTGGCCGTGCCATTTTGTTTCACGCTTGGAATCCCATTGCATATCTCGTCGGGAAAATTACACGGGCGATGGCGGTGGAGGAGGGGGGGAGGGAGAGACTCGACAAAGGAAGAAGGCTCGAGCCTTCACGTCAGCGAAACGTCTTGGAAATTGCTCGTCTGCCGTTGGCAGGCCTGCGAAGGACGATGCAATTTTCGAGGATAATGGCGGGCCGCGGCGCTCTTTTGCGCCGGGAAATCGTATCGTTTCGATGAAATCGATGGATACCGAACAGACGAGCTCTGCCTCACGGCTAAACGAATTAACTTCGGAAAGTCCGCGTTTCGCGCACACACCTCGTTGTTCCCTTGCGTACAGCAGCCACTGATTGCTCGACGAGTTATCGAACTTGGTTTCATCGTGATGCGGTGATGACTTTATATATATATATCTGCCGAGAGTTTCCATTCATTCGAACAAAAGTTAAAATCACATACAGAAAGAACATTCTCTTTCCAATCCCACATTATATTAAACACGCATTGAGGATCGAGGAAGAAAATCTACGAGAGTTAGATACTACGTCTTTTAAATCTTGCATTGAACTCCGACCGGGAGGTCGTGTATCACGAAAGTTTATCAATTTGTGTGAATTACACGACGTGAATGCGCCCGCATAAGCGGGAGGGAGGAGATATTACAAGAACTCGGCTGAATGTCCAACGCCCCCATAATGCCGGTGGATGGAACGCTGCACCTGGCGGAGATCGAAGTTCACCTCGTGGACCTCGTTTCGCTGCCATCGTATATCTACGACCCACGTACAATCATCGTGTCGATTAAACGCATTATTCGTCACATTCGTGAAATTACTTCGTTGTGGATGCATAAATTTAATAAATTACAATTCGTTTACATTTATTTGGCTCAAATAGCAAGATCAATGACGTTGAAAGATGCTAATAAAAAAGATGTCCGACCGAAACCTTTCTCATCCAAAATTCTGGAACACTTCATTCTCTTCCAAAAGGTTACATTGAATAAATTACAATTCGTTTACGCTTATTCGGTCAAGTGGAACAAAATCTGTTCAATGATATTAAAAGATGCTAGTAAAAGAAAAGAAAGAAAAAAAAAATGTTGGACCGAAACCTTTCTCATCCAAAATTCTAGACTGTAAATGCTTTATTCTTTTCCAAAAGATCTATTTAATGATATTAAAGGATGCTAGAAAAAAAGACATCCAACCGAAACTTTTCTGATCCAAAATTCTGAAACACTTCAGTCTCTTCCAAAAGGTTACATTGAATAAATTACAATTCGTTTACGCTTATTCGGTCAAATGGAACAAAATCTGTTCAATGATATTAAAAGATGCTAGTAAAAGAAAAGAAAGAAAAAAAAAATGTTGGGCCGAAACCTTTCTCATCCAAAATTCTAGACTGTAAATACTTTATTCTTTTCCAAAAGATCTATTTAACGATATTAAAAGATGCTAATAAAAGAAAAAAAAAAGAAAAGAAAAACGTTCGAATAAAATCTTTCATATCCAGAATTCTATGAAACGTGAAACGACCCTTCGCTCTTATACTTTTATACTCTGACTGGAAAATTTTACTTCCGCGACTACGTTTTCCTTCGCAAAAGTTTCTGAAAATTCCGACGAAAATCTGAAAAGCTATCTTCAACAGTGGGAGTGGGATGAAAGAATCTTCAATGGTTACGATTTGACCACAGGTTGTCCCTGTGACAGAACGGAAAGGAAGAGCGAAACGAAACTTCCGTTGTTGAGAGCGAATCTGCGAGCGTGCACGCGTATCAATGCAAGAAAAGTAAGATATACGACGCAGACACGCGAGTGCAGTCGGCCCTCGAGCGTCTCCTAACTCAAACGCGACCACTATTGCTAGCGTTACCATCTACGGTGGCAGCGAAATAATTGCGACGTCGCGGCTGACAAAGAGGACGCGAGCGTGGGCCTTGAGATGTTTGCTTCGACGCGGAACGGAGCGAGGACAGCCAAGGATAAAAAGGAGCTCGATGGTACGAAGGCTCGATACACACCGGAGAAAATTGATTCGTTACGCGGAGCTGCTGGCTTCAATTGAGATAAAACCATTGCGCTCCATGAATATGGATGATCGCGACCGAATCATTCGAGGGAAACTCGAGATCGTAGTCTTTGATTTTTATCTGTAATTGCATCGAGAGCCGACGGGAGCACGGAGAGAAAGGTAAACAGATATCAGAGGGCTGGATCAGAGCCACGGGCTGGTCGAAAGTTACGGAGGGTGTTGAAAGTTCGTCACTTTGGTGAGAATAGTTTTCGCAACTGCAGGTGGAGTCCTATTCGGGTTAAATATCGATCTTTCGAATTTTTCCACTCCAGTTTCACTCCAGTCTGATTATCGATTGCAACGTGATTTTTTTTTGTATCTGTTTCAGACGTTTTCATTTCCACAACCACCTACTGAGTCATCGAGACATTTAAGCGTTTCGCTTTTATTGCGCACCTCCGAATTTCTTCCTCGGCACGCATACCGCGAGGAAATTGCGGAAATCGCGCGAGTAATCGTAATAGCTGGGCGACGTCAATATCGCTGTGCGCGATAGCCATTAAGGAGATTAGTCGACCGGTCGTGGTAGGTAAGACAGACTACAAATTTTTCTCAACAAATAAACAATAAAAAAAAGAAGTAAATATTGAAAAATGTATTATACGTATATTTGAGGAAAAGTCGTGAAGTTTGAAGTCGATTTAATTACGTTGTATATAGGAAATTCTAATCGAAATTTTATAAACGGTCATTTGAAGGTAGGAATAGTAGGAAAGTAGGAAGTAGTGTTAAAGCATGTAATTAAAAGACTAGCCGCTTCTTTACGAACGAATGAAAAAAAATCTCGCTGTACAAAAGCAACGACTCAGCGATCCCCTAATCCTGCAATACTAAAGTTCTCCCAAAGAAACCAAAAAAAAAAAAAAAAAAAAAAAGAAAAGAAAAAAAATCTCGCCAATTACTTCTCACCAAACCTCGAATCGAAGCTTCGCGTAAAACACTGAACTCTCTCGGATTTCGCGAACTTCTCGATTCGGATTCCGCGATCGTGCGCCCATTGATTCTGGCAACAGCCAGTATAAAAGCCGCGTGATAAGTAAAACTGGTGACACTGAGACCACGAGTCTTGTCAAGGCTCGTTAAGTGAATGTCGCTACCATCTGCCGTTGTTCTTCGTTTGTGAAGCGACGGAAGAAAGGAAATAAGAGAGAAAGAAAAAAAAGCAAGAAGAAGAAGAAAAAAGTAAGAAAGAAAGAAGGCAAGAACGAAACCATCGCAGCCAGGCGAGGGTGGGGGGGCCAAGAAGGGAAACAGCCCGCAGAAAGTTCCCCATTACTCGGCTCTTGGATGGTTCTTGCCTTTTTTTGCGTTATTAAAAATAATGGTGACATATATTAGTTTTAACGAAGGAACCCGATGCTTTTTGCTACCGACTTTATGCGCCCGGTCATTTGTTTCCGCCGGGTAAGCTCGCCATCGAACAATGAACGCTCGGCTTTCGCTTCGGCGGCCCGAGAAATAAAGGAGGGAAGAAAGGAGAGCTGGAATCGCGAGGAACGGAAGAAACCGTGGCGAAGGAAATCTTCGACGGAATCATCCGAATCTTCACCGACTGTAGGTGAAATCTCGGGCACTCGTTTCCAACTATAAAGCCAGTTGCTCGACTCGAAACGTGTAAATGTACAGAACATCACTCGAAACGTCCGTGTCTTCGCTGTCAACTCACTTGCGATCCAGTTAACCACTTGATCGCCGTGCGCGCCATTACTGTGCGCTAAATAGAAGCGAATTTAATTTCTATTTCTTAACAGTGACATTTAGAATCATCTTCTAAATTTTTCTAAAATTTTCTAGCACTAAAAAAAAAAATCGAAAAATATGTACACATTGTAGGGATCTAATTTAGACGATTTATTTATATTAAATAATAAAGAAAACGGAAACAAAACAACAAATGATAAATACAAGATAGACAACTGAAACAACGATAATTCGAATAAAATTGAACGACACAATTAATATACAAGACAAATTGCTCTTTTCACCACACTCATTCAACACTCTTTTTCGACTCTCTGCTGACTCGTACGACTTTCTTCTTTTTTATAAAAGAAACGCTGTGCCTCTCACATCACATTCATACTTTTCATTCACGCATCTTCGGCTAACAGACTTTTATCTATTAAAAGTAAAAATAACTAAATATATAACTGTACACAATAATTTTGATACTACAATACTCTTCCTTGATTTGGGATATATTCGAAAGCTGTTTCGAAGAAAAGGCAAGAAACAAAAAAAATTCGCGTGCGAAATGAGCGGTCTTTAACACTAGAACTACCAACAGTTAAGACGAAATTATGTCAACCAAAATTATTTTGATTTCTAATGAATAAAAATAAAATAAAATTCATTATATTATTATATCTTTAGTTATCACTGTAAAAGTCATTGCATCATTGTGGGGAAAAAATTGTAACATGAAATAGAAATTTTAAAATGAAATTGTAAAACCAGTCATTTTGACTGGTGTGGTAGTTCTAGTGTTAAAAAACTGCGGCGATCAAGAGGTTAAAGAAATTGCTACAGCCTCAATTTCATCCGTGTGTAATTGCTAAGCAACGATACATCATCGGATCATGACGTCACGTCGGCCAGACGCGATAATTACGCCGAGCGTTAAACCGCGAGACTCGGAAGCGGTGGTATCACACGCGTGAATGACAACGGAATAACGCGACGTCATCGCGAATTAATCCGCAACGCGTCGCGCAGCTGATCCCTCCCCCCCTCCACTCGTTTTTATTTATTAATTTATTTATTTATTCATAATCGCCGGTTAATCCTTCGTGACCGGTTGCCTGGTGGACGTCACGCGTGATCATCGACGCTCGCATCGAGTATTACGGACGGACGGCGAGTTAATTTATCGACAAGCTTCGATTGGCGAACGTGTTAAACCGTGATCGGTTACACCACAGCTGCCCAACAGCTTCGAACATCGTCCCTTCGATGATACGCGTCCAGATGCAATTATTTGAGTTAGAACTGGTTTTTAACATTGTAACGTGACAAGTTCTCGGGAAAGCAAATGATTAAGGCCGCGATTAAAGCCACACGGCACAACAGTTTGTTGCACGAGAGTGGCAGAGTGCTGTCGAGAATATTGAATCGTTGTACCCATCATGTCACGTCATGCGAGCGAAAATGTCTGGGAAATGCGAAAGAGGATCTTTCGAACGTAGAAGAAGAAAGAAAGAAATAAAAAAAAAATAAAAAATTGGAGGAACGTAATTTTACCATCGGTCTGAAATACCAAAGATTACAGAGTATAAGCTGGAATTAACACCTGTGGACAAGTTATGGCGAGGTTATTGCACGAGGTCAATGCCCGCGAAGCGA
The DNA here is from genome assembly GCA_032399595.1 of Tetragonula carbonaria. Taxonomy (NCBI): domain Eukaryota; kingdom Metazoa; phylum Arthropoda; class Insecta; order Hymenoptera; family Apidae; genus Tetragonula; species Tetragonula carbonaria. Next base: position 10,888,568 of record JAUCRC010000014.1, read on the forward strand.
CTCTCTGCCGGTTGCCACCAGAAATATGTTTTTCTACTCTAATGGACTATTGGTTTCCTGTAATCAGCAACGCAAACAGAAACGTTCGAGAGCTTCGCTGAAAGCGCGAAAAAGCGAGAAAGTTCCATCAAACTCTCATTGAAGCACACCACGTTCAATTAGCTCGATCAATATCTTCCAACGCGTTTGTACGCGCTACTAGTATTTTCACAATTTACAACGCTGAATTGGTTGAAAAACTTGTCTTCTTCTTCTTCTTCGAGAGAGAGAAAATCGAAATTAGTCTCGGAGGACGTCGCACAGAGAAGAATAAGCTAACCAAAGGGAAACTAACCGTCCAATGAGTTAGGTTAGATTTAGGTTTTGGAGTTAGGTTAGGTCAGTCTTTCAAGACTAGTTTTGGATCAGCCTTTGACAACCTTTTGCCGCTATTCACGCGACAAAAGTTCTCTATGCCTGGACGGACAGCCAATTGCCGAATCGAAACTCTTTAGAAAGTAGTATCTAATTAAGACTTTCCTAAAAGTCACACACAGGCCCAACCTGTGTCCGTCTTCAGTCTGTTTTCAGCAAGTGTTCCCGCCTTGTTCAAAAACAATCGGCCCTCAACCAGTTCCTAGTTACCGTAGGTCAGTAGTCAGTCAGGGAAAGGGTTAACGGATCACTTTGTCGTTTGCTTAATCCCACAATATTTACAATGTACGGGCACGTAGAAAAGGCGGAAAGGAAAGGAAAGGATTACCGGTAGGCAGAAACAGCCGATTTCTAACGCAGGCCCAAAGGGGATAATGGAATCCTTAAGTATTTAGTGGCAACGTCGTCATTATTCGACGTCATTATTCATCTAGGGATTTGTTGAAAGAGGAATTCGCACGCGAAGAGATTTATTATACGGTGACGGCCGCCTGTTACGATACTTTGATAGAAACGCGACAACGTTTGATTTATGCTGCTTGCAGTGAGGCGAATCAACCCTGCTTAGAAGTATAATCGAAACGTAACTAACTTTCTGTTCGAGACTGCTCCTCCCTTGCAAGTCTCGAACGAGAAAGAGAAAGGCGGATCTGTGCGGACGGGACGAAAGGATTGAAGAAAGTATTCCGAGGAAAGCGTTTGAGTGATCGTTCTTCGCGCACGAAGAAATATATGAGCATTAGAAGGGTTTCGAGCTTTCTGTCTTGCGATGCGTATTACAAAGATTCGGCGAGACAAAGGTGAGAAGAAATCGAACACGTCCGACTTGCGAGAGAGCTCTTTCACTGCGAAAAGACATTCTCTGTCCGTTTTGGAAACTTCTCTCGCAGGTGATTCTTGTTCGTTACAGAAGGAACACTTTTTTCACTTGACAGAAACAATGGTACGCAATGGTACGTTGGACGCTTTCAATAAAAATATTAAAGAGCGAATCAAGCTCGAACGGAGGGTAAAAAAAGAAGGAGGAGATTTCACCGAATCACTCGCGTACGCGGAGTTGCACGATCGATTTAATCCTCCGGCGAGATGCGAAATGTGTCGATTGAAACGAACAGCAGTATTGGCTGTTACGGTCGCCGATGAGTTGTAATCTTCCGTGTAGCAGAGCCGTGCTTCTGTGTAAGTAGACGTATACACGGTGTACCTTGAGTGCGCGAATTAGTTCAATTTTTTTTTTTTTTTTTTTATAGAGATCTACATCGATATTTTAACAAAAACTCGAGATCTGTCCTCTTACGTGTAATTTCGTTCGTGTACAAATTATCCTTTACTGCCGATGTCAACGAAATCGTTACTTCAATTCATTTGTAAGAACCGACTTACAGAAAAATATAGAAGTTCTCATTTCCCTAAAAGTTCGCGAACACTGTCTCTCTGTCTCTCACCGGCAATTTTTCACTCAAATTTCTCGCTCAAAATCTCTTTTTTCACTAACTGGTGAAATCGTCGCTTGCATTTCGTATCACCCCGTACATGCCACCCAGTCGTAAGGGCCACGATGTAAATCACGTGGTAATTTATGCAGGCGCCAGGAGGCAATTGCGCTTCAGTCGCCTAAAGCCTTCGGGATCCGCGGTTCTGCAGCCTGTTTCATTCCCCGGCGAAAATAAGGTCGCCACTGTTATTAGCTGCAATATCAGTCCTGTGATTTATGTCGGATCAAGAGCGAAATGACACAGCCGCCGCACGTTTCTAAGAAATTTCTACGAAAATCACCCCCTATGTCAATGACGGCGAACCTTTTCGAAAAGTAGGTTAAATTTTGTTCATTATTTTCAGTACTGGCTCGTGGGTCACTAAGTCAGTGGAAAAGGGGGAGGGGAGGATGGTTAAAAATTACTCCCTCTGTCCGAAAATATGGTATACATTTGAAAGAAAATCTTCGATTATCTAGAGTTTCGAAAGCAACTGGCGATACTCGTTATATTATACTTTACGAACTTGCGCGATTGCTCGCAACGATCGGGGAATTTTTAATTTCCAGAGTAATAATCGTCGGGTAACGCTCGCCAAGATTATACATGCGTGTCGTAAAACACCCGAAGCTGAAATACAGTAGTTTTCCCGCTTGAAGCGCGCTGACGCATGAAACGTGAGAACAAAACAAGCGATATTTCCACACATTCTGATTGCCTCGGACACGTATCGATCAATCGTTTAGGCAAATTTTACATACACTTTCCAATTTATATGTATCAATCCGATTATAGAATCGCACGAACTTAATATCGATGAAAGTGATAACGAGACCTTTGTTCAACGTTTCTGTTCAATCATTGATCATTACTGGTTACAACCACTTTTACAGGAATTTCAATAAATTTACCATCAGTTGATAATTATTGCTTTATCATAAATGTTGCTTCACTTGATTGAAAATTATGTGTGCATCGAGTTTAAAGTAGTTTAAATGTATTCTATTCGAAAAGAAAAATGCTGAAACGTTAAATTCCTCTACGATCGAATAATGTACTCCATCTGTCCGAAAATACGGTATACATTTGAAAGAAAATCTTGGATTATCTAGAGTTTCGAAAGCAACTGGCAATACTCATTATATTGGTATTGTTTACATTGATAGCTAAATAACCTAACATATTTGACAGGCGTTGCTTTTGAGTTCAGTTGGAATTCGAAGACCAAAAATTAGTTTTTTTCAAGGAAAATAAAATAGTCACCGCTGTAATTTCAAAAATGGAAAATTTTAACCTAAATAATGTGAATTTACAAAGAAGAGATGCCAAATCGAAGCAATTGACTAATGAACAACGTCATGGTATCTTGCAACAGCTATTACAGTATATGAAGAACGAAGAAAAATTAGAACACGGTGCTATTGATGAATTGATTGAATGTGTTCAAGATGCATTTAATAAATTAGAGAGAAATACTCTTAATAACGTTTTTTATAACATTACAAACGTGTATGGAATCAATTATGTTGACAGGAGGGGGAAATTCCTATAAAATAAGGTAAATATTCCTATAAAATTCCTATAAAATAAGGCCTCATATAAATAAGGTAAAACTTCGTCGTGAGGGTCGATTAGCTGAAAAGTATATATGTTCAGAACAAGGCTAAATCTCATTTTAACTAAATTTGGATTACACTAAAATTATTTGTATTTAGTTATATTGTGATAATAAAATGAATTTATTATCAAAAAAATGTATACTATATTTTCGAACAAAAAAAAAAATTAAAATGTATGCCATATTTTCAGACAAAGGGAGTACTATTCTTTGGTTCTCACTTTTACAATCCTCTAAAAAGTTCACGTTTCCTTTTTGTTTGACAACTTTTGCAAGTGAAGAGCAAAAAATAAATGTCGACGTCAAAAATGTAATTTTCTTGAACATTTTTTTGAAAAGGGGAGTTCGAAAGATAATTAAAATTCTTTTATATATATGACGATAAGTTTATCAAAAATCAACGCGTGGGTCATTTAAAAAGCCTGCGTGGGTTAGTGTCTGATTCGCGGGTCATAGGTTCACCATCGCTGCCCTGTGTCCCATGGATATCGTCAATAGGCGTGCTCGTAAATTGGCTCTTCAAAAAAATATTACGACTGTCCCTGTTACGTATTTTACATCTCTCAAACTTTCTAGACTTTGAAGATCTTCACGAAAATCTTTTCAAATAAAATTGATTCGATGAACGAATGTTCGATGTTCTTCAGTCTAGATCGTTGATCCGTTTTGCATTCGAAAAGATGTATATGCTCGGAACTTTGATGTGTACCGCCAAGCATCTGCGACAACCCCAATGCTACACGTCAACCCGCTCCCACTAACCAATCTTCGTTCTCTCACTACCGAACATCCCAGGCAGAGATTTAGAAAATCACTCCCTGGGGGTGCACGGTTTAAAAACAACCCCCGAAATCAGCGTGACGAGGCCAAGGCTTCCGCAGAAGATGATTTCCTCAAGGGCGACAATTTCTCGGGAGTAGGGGAATCTTCGATCTTGCCCAATGGGAGAAAGAAAACGCGCAGGGGGTTTGTCTTGTCATATTTTGGCCACGGTTTGGTGTATTTATGGCCAGGAGTATGGCCAGAAACGTTAGGAGGTCCGCAAACAATCCACCTCTCGCGTCTTAGTCTCGCGTTTTCACCGCAACGAACACTTCTCTCTCTCTCTCTCTCTCTCTTTCACTTTTTTTCACACTTCGCTTCTTTTCAGCCTTCGCTTGTAACTTGCAAAAGCGCTTCCACATCTTCATTTTTCTCTGGTTTTTCTCTCGGAGTGATATACGGCGAGACTAGGTTGCGGAACAATCTTAGCGGACGTCTTCGAACGCTCTCGCAAAGATATTGTTTCTTCTCACTTCCTCCTTTTTTTATTTTTTCTTCACTCCTTCCACTCGCCACCCTCACTTAGGTTAGTCTCCGCAGATTCATCTCGAGGCTGCACAGGTCAAGATGCACAGCTCACAAAACGCAGCTCTGCTGATTACTCTCGACCAACTGTACCGAAGAAATCGTAACAACGCGGTCGCATCCGTTGGAAATCGAGTCGAGTTTCCATAGAACTGGTCTCCATGCCAGATCGTAAATTTTTTTCTTTTTTTTTTTTTCGTTGCTGCAAACCGTCCTCGTGTCGCGCGTTTCAAAGATTTTACTTTGCAAGTACTAATCTCCGCTCAAGGACTATCAGGGAATTTTCCCGCAATCCTTTCATGGGAAACTGTGCGCTGCGAGGTGTGTTTGTTCAGGGAGCAAAGTGAGGATGCTGACGATGGACGATGGTTTTTGCACAGTTTAGCCTTGGTACCAGCTCACTCGCGTTTTCACTGTTCCTAGACTTTCGAAAAAATAAAAAAAAAAAAAAAAGACAACGTCGTTTAACCCGTCGTGTCTTCAAAGATACACGAGAACAAAAGAATTCGGTCGAAAAAAGAAGTTTCCACGTTTCTTCCTCGCAAGTTGACCGAACAAATTTCACTTCCACAGCTGACCTACGAGAACATATTCTTCTCGCAAAGCTCGGACGCACGCACACCAATCACGCAATGTATTTTCTCCCTTAAGCGGAGAAACCAAAAGGAGATCAAAGATCGATAGATGTCGAGCGAGCTGATTAGATTCGGTCGTCTCTGAAAGAGGTTCACGATGCCCGGGACCGTCACGGGTCTCGGATCGGCATTCAATCGATTTCCGCGCACCTTGGAAACGGTGATTTCGCTATTGCAAACACCCGGATAGAGAGAGAGAGAGAGAGAGAGAGAGAGAGAGAGAGGAGAGTCGGTTTTAAGCTTTTTCAGATTTGAAAAGGTTACCTCGTGAATTCACTCTGGTAGTTACCAGATGCTATCCGCTCGTGATCCAGCTAGGTTTGCCGATTTTTCACGGTTGCCGCTCGAGAAACTGTGTCTTTGTACTCGCACAGCCTCTATACTCAGCACATGTGAATATATTCTCCGTCTCGGCCAGCGAGTTCTTTTTTTCTGAATCTATCCATCGAGCGGATGGAAAACTGGCTAGTTCGAAGAAGAGAAATCCCGTGAAAATTCGTCGTTTCAACCATCGTTCCACGCCGCCGTTACGCGTCTTTCCGAGATTATCGCAACTGATGGCGATTAGGCGGTCGCCGACGAGAAAGTTTTTAGGAAAAATTACTCGACAAATGTCGAAAATATTAACGTTACGTTTACTAAACAGAATAATAAAATATTCCTCCATTCTTTATTCAATATCGAATCCGCCATTATCTCTCGAAAAAGAGAAGACCTCGAAGTCTTCGAGAAAGACCCAACTTACAATTGTTTCAAATTCCCGTTACACATCTTTTTTTCTAAACGAAATAATATAATTTACTAATACGCTAATTGCTTCCCTTTCTTTGATAATAATCCCTGGCCTGCAGCTACTAACTGTCCCTTGGAATATCCCAGTATCGTTTCCTACAGCCTCTATCGCAAACAACTTGGTAAAATGGTAAATGTTGGCGAATGTCGGTAAGTACAGAGTTTGGCAGCTTTTCGATTTTTTGAAGGCGACTCAAGGCTGCCGCTATTTTTACTACCGGGAAAGCGGTAGAAAAACGAACGGTCGCAGCTGCGCTCATCTTAACGAAGGGACATTGTAAAACGCGGGACGTGGAGCGCGCGGCTTCGTGGGCGGAGAAGCCGGCAAAAGCCGCATCGGTCTCCGTGAAATCGGCGATTCGACGCGGCCACGTATTTCTATGCGGCCCTCTGCGGTCGCGCGACTCTCACAGCACGGCGATATGCCTTAAGTAGCCAGGGAATAATTGACCAGCCTTACCGACCGAGTTCCCCTTGGTTCACGCCGGCAAAAATCGGACGAAACTTCTTCCGTTCCGCGTTCGTCGCGCGTCCGCGATTCGACTCGCCCGACCCGACCCGCGCCGATCTTCTGCAGTGGTCCCCGGTGGTATGCGAATAACGCGTTCCCCGGCACCACCGCGTGTTCCAGTTCGCGGTAACGAGTGTACGTGAGAAATTTCACGCCAATCTCGGGACTAAGGATCGCCGAACGTAGGTAAACCTCGAAACCTTCTTTCGTTCGTCTTTACCAACTATCGAACGGGAAGTAAATAGGGAACTGACATCCAGTCAATTAACGAACAAATTTAATGAAAACTTGCGATCCTCAGTCGTCATTGACCAGCAACGAGAGGAACAATCTCCACGGTTTCGTCGAATATCGTGTTTAAACAACGTACCTCGATTTTCGCGTAAATTCGCTGAAGCTACAATAAAAAAAAAAAAAACATCGAAAATAATGAAACGAATCTGTTACTTCACGGGAGAAACGATTTTTCGTCAAACATTCATTTTCTGAGCTCGACCTGACTGTTACGATATATACTGTATCTCGCACGATAACTGAGAGGAGAAATTTTCACGAGTCTACCGATCATGAAGAAGAAGCGAAATAAAAGATCTGCAGCGCAAGATGGAGTTCTTCAGAGAGATTAGAGAGAAAGACGAATCTCGAGAAACGAATAGAAAAAAAAAACAGACGAGTCGCATTCCGGCATACTTATTGCGCCTTACCCCCCTCAGATCGCCGTGAAATCGGACGGATCGGGGGACGAATTTAACAGCATTTTACGAAAGTTGTCTCAAGACAGGGCGGTGAATTATTCGCAGCACGCCTGCCGATTTCATGCCCGCGGCATTTTCTCGCTGGAGGACTCGGCCACGTCGTGGCCCCCATAATAAAACACCCCTTACGAGCACGACGACACGCGGACAATGCTGTCCATTCGTATCCGTGGAACCGTGGAAAAACCGGCGACTTCAATTAACTTTTCGCACACACTTGGCCCTACAGCCAACCTCGCCCATCCAGCTTGCTAACAATTGTTGTTAAAACCTGCGTCGAAGTCGTGGGAGTGAAAGCGCTGCATAATGGGCTTGCCACGTTCCAGGTATCGACCACTGCCCTCACAGACAACGTTTCGTTCCAATTTTCAGCCGCGAGGGAATGTTCGAAATTTTTTCGAAATTCTCCGTTTACGTTTGGTAGTTTAAATTAATTTAAATTTTGAAAGATATCCCTTTGTCGCCTTCCACGACAAACAGGGGATGACATTTGATCACTAGCTCTGCATAGTCCTTCAAAATTGCCACGATGGAAGATGAAATCCATCGGATCGAAAGAAAAAGAGAGTGATCATGATAATTATTTTCCAGGGATGCGAGAGCGAAACGATACCTGACCGAGATTATTCGAGAAACTTCGCTGGAGAGCGATGTTTTACGATTACCGAATCGATTCGATTACAAGGGGGCCAGAGAAATATAAAAGATAAAAAGGGAAAGTACTGTGAAGTAGAGGTACGCGACGCCCACCGGTGGGCCCTAAGGGGGCCCGCCGACAAAGATTCGACAAAAGGTAGCTGCTCAGAACCACTCCTTTCACGGAAAACCTCTTTCATGTTCGCCGCCTTTTACTGCCTCTCCGCAGGCAAACGCGCGTTCCTTCTCCGCGGCCGCAACTTTTTGCGACTCCTAAACCTCTCGCGCTACGAGGATCAGCTAGAGAGAAGCCAGCTACCGACAGAGCCAGTATTCGAACGATTTTCTTTCAACCGAGCCGAAAGATGTTGGGAAGCAGACGTTGCCAACGACGTTCAAGACAAGGGAAATTACTACGTAGGGCGTTAATCGTTTTCATATTTCCTCAAGCTCAGCAGCTCCTGCTCTCCTCCTCTTGGTTTCCTGTTGCAATGAATGACTCCTGTTCGGGCGACGCGCATTACAAGCGAGCCGTTTCGCACGTGTTTCGTCTAAATTACACGAAGCCAGTACACGCGAACAGAGGAAAGGGCGAATCCGAGGGAACGGATGTGAACGATGTGTCGCAGCGACGCGCTGACATCGACGTCGATATAATAACGGGACAGTCGACGCCCTTTACGAGCAATTGACGCCTCCTCTGTTCCCAATAAATAAGCCAGTGCTTCTATTAGCGCTCTACTGGCAGAGAAACAGGCTCACTGAACGTAGCCTGAACGTAGGCGGTTCAGTTTCCTGAAAAAGAGATTCGGTCGACGTTTAAACTCGCGCCAGAGGCGGCTACCGTAACGCCTGGCCGAGGTTTCCGTACATCTGGTTCACATAAAAAGCTTCACGCAAAGAAGCCTCCGCTCGGCAAGATCTGATGTCGTCGAATGGGTGAACGCTAATGCGTTAACGATATTTACGAAAACGAGCACGCTCGTGTTTAGTCTGTCTTTTTGTCGGCGATCCTCGATGCGACAGACTCGGTGCTTCGTCCGAGAGACTTGAACTTCCTTGAGAGAGGATCTTCTGGTTCAAATTTAATTACAACGCACTGCATCGATCGGTAGCGAATCATCTTGGCTTTCACCCGACTGGTCTCGCCGATTATTATCTCGCGCGAGCAGAACACGCACGCTGCTGCAGCGAAGGAAACACCACCCCTTTTACAATCGATTTCATCGATCACGGTCTCTCTCGCCGGCCGAGCAAAGCGAGAAAATAGGATAGCACGAGTAATTACAGCGTAATGAATGTAATCCGGAGATATAAGAAGAAAGAAAGGAAAAAAAAAAACTCTCGTGACCGAGAAACAAGTCGCGCGACTGGTCGTGTACGTGCGTCACGAGACCTCATGTTTCGAATCGAGAACTACGGATTACGAGATCGACGAGGGCGCCAACACACGCACGCGATCGACCAGTATTCGTACACACACAATTTCGTACGTGTATTTACATCGATCGAGGATCTCCACTCCTCTGGGATTAGGATTCGTCACTGGCTCGCTCGACGATTCGCTAATTTCAGTGATCCGTGACAGAGAGATATCACTGATGAAAATTCCCGCTCCGGTGAACAAGGACCAATACACGCACGCGCAGCCGATCCCTTTGCAGCTGGGAAAATACTGTTATGTATATTTCTCTGGAATTAACCATCTTTCTGCCCGTCTCATTTCAGTATTGAATTCCTTTCTGTTGTAGTGATGTAATTTAAACGATGTTTATTAAATAACAGAGAAAACAAAGGAAACAAAACAACAAATAATAAATACATGATAGACAACGATAATTCGAATATGCTCAAACGACACAATTAATTCTGTTAAATGACCACTCTCGTTCACTAGTCTACAACTGTGCTTCTCACATCAGATTCATACTTTCTTGTTTCACGCATCTCCAGCAAATGGTCCATCTATTAGATATGAAAGTAGATATAACTAAAAATATAACTACACTATTTCTTGCGAGTCATGATAAACCTCCTGTATTGCTAACAATAATATTTGAACAAGCGTTTCAACGTTGGTGTCACACGAAAAAAAAAAAAAAAAGACTGAAGAATCGGTAGTGATGCAGGTTTCATGAAATCTAGGAGTCGCGTGTTTCAACGTGTGCGTTAGAGACGACCGGACGTACGACGTTGCTTTAAAAATGATGGAAATTCCAGAGCTGCAAGGAAGGAAGCTAGTTTTATTGCGACAGTTACACTCGCCAGTCTCTGAAATACACTGCTGAATTTTCAGCTCCTTGGTTTTATTAGCTTTCAAGAGCTCTCCAAGTTGATTGGCTCGTTTAATTCGATACAATAATAATTGTATCTTCGTTCCTTTTGCGAACTCGTTGCGAACGAGGGATTGTACAGTTAACTTCCGAGTGATTTGATCGTCGACTCGAGATCGCCGATTGGATTTCAAAGTTTTAATTGGCCCCCGGGCTTGAGATCGAGCAACAACAGACACAGCTGTCTACGCGGCTAATCGACGGAAATTATTGAGGGTAAACTGCACGGAACAAGCGTTCGCGCGTTCACGCATCTCGAAAATGGATCCCGTTGGACGTTGCGTTTTTTTTTCAATTAACTATTTAATTAAGAGCGGACGAATTCCCCGCGCAATCGCGGTGTAATAACCGGCTATTGTTTCGGTAATAACAGGTTCCCCGTCGTCTGCCACGACAAGGGATTACAGCCCGTTCCAGTTAATTACCGCGGCACCGGTGAAACCTCACCGCGAAAATAACGAACGTATCAAGAAACGAGAATTTTTACTGCGCAAGAACTTTTACTGCGACTACTTTCTTCCTCCCTTCTAATCTTTGCGACTGCAGGTGGCCCTCCTACAACACGGTTTCGCTCTAACCTCTTGATCGCCGCGTGTTTTAAATACAGCGCATCAGCTAGCCGCGTATATTCAATTTTTGAAAAATCGACCTTTACTAATAAATAAATAATTTAAATATTTTTTACTTACATAGTTAGTGAGCCACAATCAATCAGGATATAATTTGCACGGGAAAAAAGAGACACTTGATTTTCACTAGGGTTGCCACACGATAGATCAAATACTAAATGTTAAGGAGATTTAAAAAAGATTTATATGCACGTTTGTTAAATTTGAAATGTTATAATATTATAGTCTAAAAGAAATACAAATATATACTGTACACGATAAAACTAATATTTATCTTGGGTCGGTGGAATGCTTTGAAACAAATAGTTGGGCAGAGTGGAATTTTACAGTTTTACAGAATATATCCAAAATCAAGGAAGAATATATATATATTTTTCGATTTTTTTAGTGTTGGAAAATGATTCTAGATGTCATCGTTAAGAAATCGAAATTAATTTCGCTTTTATTTAGGGTACAGGGACTGGCGATCAAGTGGTTAACACGATAGGATAAATTGCGGGGACCCTCGTATAACACTGCAACCTGTAACATTGTTTCACTCTAACACGATAAAAAAAATTGCGAAAATCTTTTGTGCAACACTGTACTTCTACAGCGCTAGATAACATGATTTTTGTTTAACACATTAAAAGATTACCTTAAATTACCTTAAAATAATGACGGGAAGGAATAATGAACTATAGTGTGGCTTTACATGAAAAAGTATAAACAAATTATAATTTATTAATTTATAACTCTATTACGATGTCACAGCGGAAAACATTATTAGTTTACACGCCATCCGCGGCCAACTTAAGGCCACCTTATCTAAAAGGTTAAAGTGCAATGCAATATCGTCGTATTGTATCGATCTGTTGTGAAAATGCGATCGCTGCCTACATCTACAGGGTCCTACAATCTACAATGGCCTTGTAAGAACCAGCAAAAAACCAAAATTACAGATCTTTTAAAGAGGATACAAGCTGCAAAAAATCTAAATGAAGAAAAAAAAAGTTTCTGAAAGTGAATGCGATATCGTTCAACCGAAAAAACATTCTCGTTTGATTGTACCGATGAGCAGTGATGAGGAAGAAATTTATTCAATTAAAGTCGCGTTAAATGAAAATAATATTTTTTGCTTCGTTTTGTGTTATACGTACATTTATATTTTTAATAAAAATTGAGTTGCTTACATAGAATTAAAAAAAAAATGTTTGTTTTTAATAAGTTTTCGGAACGTAAACCCCCTTTTTGTATTGGCTCTGGATCTTACACTATTTACCGTGTTATAGGAGGATTACCTGTACATATATATATATATATATATATATATATATTTCTGTTCGTAAAAGTTTCAAGTTGTCGGAATTTCGTCAGATTTTTTTTCTCATTATTATATCAATGATCTTTTATTGCTCGACTTTATTCTCGATTTTCCCTTGCCGTAATTAGTTTAATTCAACAACGCTAGAACACTTCGGGAAATGTAATTTCTACGCCGCGACCATCGTCGGTGCAACAGTATGAATCAACCGCCCTCCCCGGATCGATAGAATATATACCCCGTTATCGAGATTTATCGCGCGGAAAACTGAAACGAGAGCAGACGATGCTCTCCCTCGAGAGAGAGAGAGAGAGAGAGAGAGGGTGACATCCAATTTCGAGCGTTTCCATCGAGTTTCAAACCGGAACACGACTCCCGCCGTGAGAATCCCATGCAGAAGGGTTCGTGACATCGCCTCGTTATATCCGTATCGAAGAGCACTGGCTCTTCTCGAGCCAGAGAGAAAGAAAGAGAGAGAGAGAGAGACAGAAAGAAAGAAGAAAAAAAAAGGGAGCGAAAGCTAAAGAGAGGTAGCTCGCTGGTGGTGCAGACCCAATAAATCGTGAAGGAAGAGAACGAAGAGGACGCGTGCCGTGCCACGCTCCACACCGCAGACCACGAAAACACAAAAAATTGCTCTAATAATAGTAAAAACTGGAGTGTTGTCAAAAACTAGAGTGTTCTCGCGCGTCTTCAGGTTAGCCAGGCTTTTTTCTACATCCGGCAAACGAATTTTTACGACAGACCACGGCCGACCTGGCTACCTTACCTTACTCTCCGTGACATCGTCGGTCACGTCGTCGTGTACAAGGAAAGAAGAGACACGGAGGAGAAAAAAGAAAAAAAAAGGAAAAGAAAGGAAAGCTTCCTCGAGCTCCGAACCGATCGTGTGTACCTAGTCCAGAGGGACCAATATAACATTACTAGAGGCTTACCTCTCGTCTAAAAACGCTCGAGAACGGAGCGGTGGCCGCTCTGGATTTTTGCGTTTTATTTGGGTGACCGTAATAACGCGGGAAAAACTGTACCGAAAAAAGGTACCGTGAGGCACCTAAAATAATGCAGGGGAACCACCGTTTCAAAAGAAACTCAGGCCCCGGACAGCTCTCTTTTCGGGAAAAATACAGCCGACCTACAAAAACAAAGTTATTGCTCCGTTCGACCTCTCGTTAAAGTCAGTTGCTGCAAAAATATCTATCGTAAAAATCTGTCCCAGAAACGCAGGGCGTTTTTACCATAAAAATAAGTTCTCCTCGAGGTCGCTCGCAGCACCTCGAGCGTCTGAATTACATTTGCCTGCGTTTGTCGATCGAGGCCGTCTCGTTATTGGTTTAATGGGGGATGGCAACCTCGGGGCAAGTTCGGTCGTAGGAGAGATCGGTCAGCTGACCTCCGAGGATCCGCTCGGCTCGCAGGTCTCTCCTCCGTGACAAGCACCAGTTCAGGTATGGCAATAATGCAGAAAATTATCGGATCGCACGAATTCACATTGGCCGACTGTCGGTGCAATAAACTTTTACGCGTGTATAATTCGCCGGCGTTTGCTGAACAGATGTAACGTAATGGGAAATCGAAGAGGCACCGGGCAAAGGTGAAACGATCATCGAACAGAGAGACGGAGTTTATGCGATGCAATCCTGGAATTATCGCTTTCCGTTTGAAATTCCACGTTATCTTGCGGCCATTGAGCGTAATTGCAGAAACGTAAAGAAAAAAGAAAGGAAAATCTCGAGATCGAGATTTTTCACGACATCGAAAGACAGATATTTTTTCCGTTTTTTAAATTCTCGCGAAAACGATGGTGTTAGATTAGTGTCCCTGATTAATGCGAGACAAGGAAGTTAATGACGATTATTACACAAGTATAAACCGTAACCTTGATTTACGGCTGTCGTTGCGTCGTAATTCTATCTATAAGTAGAAAAGATTTGATTCGTGAAAGAAAATTGTTTTAACCTTGAGATGCATTCAGAGCCTTCGTTCGCAAGTAATTAGTTCCACTACGTCGAAATCTCACCTTGGAGCTGTTTTATACAAAAAATTTTCCGCACGCGTCGTCCTCAAAAGCCGAGGATAATCACGTGAATAGATAAAACTTTTTCTATTTTAAATTTTATTATTATTATTTTTTCTTTTTATTTAAATTTTCTATTAAATCGAATCTTTCTATTTTGCTGTTCGATGGAACAATATCTGCGCGAAAGAGAAACGTCGCGTCAAAAAGATGCACGTACAAAAGAATCGTTCAAGTCGAACGCACTCCTTATGTATCGGAGACAGGAAACGAGCCAAAGAATAATTACCCAGAACGAAAACAATATTTTGGAAGAATCTTGAAGCCTTTTGAGACACGTCTGCTGACACGATTGCATTTCGTAAACGACGACCCTGAAGAAAATTAACCTGAAAAGAGGTAAAATTTCGAGCAGTCTTTAATATTTACGGGCAGCTGGTTGGAAGAGTAAATTGACTGAAAGGCCAGCAACATGCAGAGCAGTGCTCGTTCCAGGAAACTCGGTCTAGGAAAAATCAACCCTCGCTCGAAAACGAGTTATTTACAACTGGAGCAGTAACTCTCTCTTTCTCTTTCGGCTGTGAATAATATCAGACGGCCATAAACTCTCGTGTTTGCCTCTCATATTTCACGAGGCAAGGGTGAAAAATTTTTAACCCTAACCTACAATTACGTCGTAAAGACGGATTTCCCTTTGCACAATGGCGGAGCGTGCTCCAGTTGCATAAAATAATAAACTGTTGCGACAGACGGGCCAAGGTTGAAATCCTTTTCTCCCGGAGGAAACCCTATTTCGACCCCTTTGCATTTCAACGAACCCCCATGGCTCTTGCTCGAAAGCCTGGAACTGATTGGAACTTTTATCCTAGACGATGGCCAGGCAAATACCTGCTCTAGTTAAACATCAGACCGGATTTCTCGCTTTAACGGGAGAACGGGCTACTGCCGCGTTCAATGAGATTCGAGCGAGGTGTTTGCCCTCACTCGAAAGGGCAGCGAATTTCACCCCGAAGAGGGTTAACGTTCGAAGGATTTCCTACACGTATGTCTCCCTGCGCAAGTGTCAATTATTAGACAAAATTACACGTCTTCTGTCTTTCATAAATTTTCGATCGTCAAAATTTTCGATCTATTATTTAAAAAAAAAGAAAAGGGAGACGAACCGAGAGAAAATAGAAAAAATCGAACGAGAGAGAACGGAAGTTTTCTGAAAGCATTTTTCACCGAAATTGTATAAACCGTGAACCATTTTACCATTGCACCGAGAGTTGTAAATTTTTCTAGAAATTAGCGTAGCATCTTTCAACCCGTTTATCGATACAGTTGTCGAAAACGAGGCCTCGAACTTTACGAGACCGTCCCTCCGAGTCTCTCGAGCGTTCTTTCATGGGCAAACGAGAGCGTCAGAATATTTCAAAAAATAATTTATTACGACGAAAAACCACCAAACGGCCGTGGGTTCTGTTTTCAATCTTGTTGTTACAGTTTAAAATCGGTGCTTTTTGTTGCGCGCCGAACGGAGGTCGGTATATTTTTTAATTTACGATCCGACCGACCGCAGCCTCTTTTCTGTTTTACGTTTTCTGCTTTCTTTTTCGTCCCCGCGACGGTGTTACACTTTAGACGAGCTTGCTCTCGTTGTTCGACCGAAGACTCTGGAATAATTATTTTTCGACCTGTCGTCGAAACCGTCCTAAGAAAACGGACGAATTCGTCCAGCAAGACCTTTCTTTTTCTGCTTTTCCCAACGAAACTGCAACGCGCGAAGCCCAATGCTGCTTCACGTTCGCTCGAGTTCCTCGTACAATTATTCCTTTTCATTTTTTTTCCTTTAAATCACATTCCTAATCAATTTCCAAAAAATTTCTCGACACTTCTTTATTTTCATTATTTCTAGCCGCGTGGATGACCATTTATGCGAGTTATCAGCGAACCGGGAACTAAATCTTACAATTCATTGTCATAGAAAGTGTATTAATTTTCGAACTGCTTCTTTATCCTTTGGTTTGCCAGTCAGGCAAGGGCTTTTGTTTAGTCGACGTCGATATATTTTCCATGTTGGCAATAAAAGCGAACAGAGTGGAAAGAAAAAAAAAAAAAAAAAGAACCGATCCACGCAACCGTTGAAACGCAATTTTTCACGATTTTTAAATTGCGAATTCTCTCACGAATTGACGGTCGAATCGTCTCTGGATATTATTTCTGTCCCTGTGCACCCACTGGCGCACGCTTTTTCGCCAATTTTCGTTCAATTTCGGGGCCCGATCGCCTCGATCGCGTCGCCGTGTTGCCGATCCTGTTACCGAGATGCTCAGCTCAGGTGCGCGGTAGCTGCGTGCAATTTGTCCGATGGGCGTGTTCCATGCGTGTTCAGGCTGATGTATAAAACGCGTAAATAATACGGCGGCGATGGTGCACGATGCGCCGCGGTTTTCGTGTTCCCGACACCTTTTACGGGCTATAAAACTCGAATGAATCGGCCGGCAAATGGAAGTCCAAACTTTACCTCCATCGGCAACAGTGCAGCTCGAGAGAGCTTCTTTCTTCCCCTCCGTTGATCGATCCCCCAAACACTTGTTCTCTTGAGTTCCTCTTCTTCACCTCTCGGCATTCGGCTCGAATTACGTAATTAAAGAAGCCACGAACGAATCACGGTTCGTTAAATGGACAATGTTGCGATGTTTCTCGTGAATTCTTTGTTCACAGTTTGACGGAGAATGCTTGTCCTCCTCAATCATTGTATTATTGTATTATAATCGTCGGATAGAGAAGATCTTTAGAGATTTACTGAGTAAATTAGGGTTTTCGTTACGAGACCTAATTTCAGGTTGAAGACCTGCTTTAACCTACGGTTCCGTTCGATATTTGTACTTTTAACCTCTTAAAGCACGGCTGAATTTTGCACTCGGGGCTGTTTCTCTGTACGGCAGAGTTCAACGCGATGAGTTCAAATGATATATTTATTTAACTGAAAAGCAACAATTCATACCTGGCGTATCAAAAAACAGAGACTGTATGTTCCGTCTGTATATTGTTAACACTGTTACAAAACGTTGTTGTGAAGGCACAACAAGTGTGGAACAAAACATATGAAAACGATCGTTTAACACTAGAACTACCACACCAGTCAAAATGACTGGTTTTACAAGTTTATTTTAAAATTTCTATTTCATGTTACAATTTTTCCCCCTGCAACGATGCAATGACTTTTACAGTGATAATAGTTTTAAAGAGATAATATAATGAATTTTATTTTATTTTTATTTATTAAAATAATCAAAATAATTTTGGTAGAAGTAACTTCGTCTTAACTGTCTATTCCTGCATCGGTGATTCCTTGCTTCTCAGTAGCTTGTATCAGTGATGCTTAAAAGGTTAGTACGCACAGGACGATCTATAATAAAATCTTTCTACTGCAAACGAAGGTTGCAGTTTGTACTCCATCGCGTGGAACTGCGAGAAGCAAGTTAGGAACCAAGTACCGTTCGACGGTGACCGTTTTCCATCATCAGAAAAAAATACGTCAACCGTGGAATATCCAGTTAACTTTACAATTTTTTTTTTCTTTTTTTTTGCATTTTTTCTGCCCTGTAAAGCCACGAGGAAACCGTAAGTAAGACCCGGTAGCGCAGAACGCCGTCGAACATCTTGGCATCCATGAGCCATCGACGAAATTCGCCCATGACGAAATAAAA
This sequence comes from Tetragonula carbonaria, assembly GCA_032399595.1. NCBI lineage: Eukaryota > Metazoa > Arthropoda > Insecta > Hymenoptera > Apidae > Tetragonula > Tetragonula carbonaria. The sequence continues at coordinate 10,906,725 of JAUCRC010000014.1, forward strand.
TCAACGGTACGTGTATTGTTAGAAGAGAAAAAAGAAAGAAAGAAAGAAAGAAAGAAAGAAAGGAAAGGAAACGAAAGGAAACGAAAGGAAAGGATAGGGTTAGAGAAGATATACTCGAGAAAGTAAAAGTGATCGACGACGGACTGTCGATGATTTTACAACTGTTAAACTCATCGGCTATGGACTATGGCTATTGGATTTTCGACGAGAGCCTGACTGTAACCCTTTCCAACCCGTTCGAATGGAATTCCATTAAAACAGTAAAGTCAACGTCCGAAACGTCCGAGTCATGGCTGGGCCGTAACCCTTCGAAACGTTTTCCTCTTTTCCTCGGTTATTTCGGAAGTTAATCCGGGTTCGTTCGGGTGGGGAGGAGGGCGGGGAGAACCCTTAGCCGGAATTAGGGATAGAGCATCTCAATAAAGCAATATTTTGACACAGTGGCGCGAAGGCAGCACTGCTAACCCTCTCGCCAGAAGGATTCTGTAAGGGTTAAAAATTCCTCGTGCCATAAACGACGGCTGACTTTATATTTTTGTCGCGTCTTACCCTTTCTCTGCCGGAGCGGAAGAAAACGAGGGTGGAGGGGAGGAGAAAAGAAAAAAAAACGCAAATACCGTGTTCCAGAGGAAACGAATGTCCGCAGCCGGTAAACACATAAATCTTTATTTTCCGGTTCGCAGAGCTGACAATCAGCTTGGCGGCAGAAGGAAAACGAAAAAAAGAAAACAAAAAACAACTACCGTTTATTTTAACCCAAAAGTACGAATGTTCAAAACGGTTCCATCCGCCGTAATTCCTCCGTAACGGAGATGGAACCGAATCTTTGAATTTCCATCAGGAAGTGGACGCTGTAATCGATTTCACCGACCGTGTCGTTTGAGGTGGAAAACACGAAGATTTTTGACATTTTTCACGCTGAGATGTTTTCGAAACACTGGTTAGTCCCCTGCGACCACTGGTAACTTCCGTGTCTGTTACACTTCAAAGTGTAATCTGAACGTGCATTGCAGCTGCAACCTTGTCTACCGAAGAAGGATTTACTTTGAAAAATCTTTTATTTGACCGGTAGCGAGAATACAAGGTAGCAAGACTCGAGTTAACCTCAATTCAGTCGCCGAGTCGATTAAAAAAAAAATCGCTCGAGTAAAATTTCGCTCTCCGCCTCGGTTTTGCGCACCAGATTTATAATAACTAATTTCAATTAAATCTAATCCCCCGTAATAGTCTCGTTCAGCTTGCAGATTTAATCATCCCTCCGGCAAAGAAGCCGGCATTAAGCCAGCCTGGCCGATCGATGAAACGCGAAACACTTTGAACACCAGAAAAACGAGTCGGTCCGCGAGAAAACCGCCGAAAACTCCATTTCGTCGCAAACTTTAGCGATGATTCGATCCTGTTTCAATTCGAAACGTTGCACCGATGGTGCAGAAAGGCCCGACCTTTCTGGTCAAATTGGCCGGCCAGTGAAACGTGAAAAACGGTAAACCCGAAAAGGGATTTCTAGGTGGCCACGGATTTCTAAGTTCATCGAAGCGATCCGCGGCCGAGAGAGAAACCGATAATCATACGTTCATCCGGAAGTCGGAGTCGCCGAACGGTTAAAGGGCAACCGGGTCGAGTGATTAAGTGGCTTGCACAATTTCGACTCTCGTAAATCAACGGAACGATCGAGGAAATAAGGGAACCAACAACCACTCTAACTTCGTACGTGCGTACATGTGCACAAGTCAATTTTCCTCGCCAAATTTTCAATATCGTTTTCATCGTAACGTGGATTTACAATGAAATTTAATACTCTCGTTTTATTTCACGACTAATTTACCTTTATCGTGTTACTAGATTTAGAGAACTACCTAGGTGAGAGAGAAAGTAGCCAAAAGTAAATCTTTTAACGTTTAATTTTCAACATCAAATTGAAGTTCATACTCATCGTTTTTTATCATAACGTACGTTCAAAGTTTTCGGGATATAACACGATCCTCGTTTCGTTTTCTACTTTCACGATTAATATTCAGCTTTATCGTGTAGATTTACAAACCTATCTAGGTGGGAAAATAAAGAAAAATAATATTTTTAGCGTTTGATCTTTCCTCAAATTGAAATTCATACTCGCCGATTTTGAATATCGTTTTCATCGTAACGTGGATTTACAATGAAATTTAATACTCTCGTTTTATTTTACGACTAATTTACCTTTATCGTGTTATTAGATTTAGAGAACTACCTAGGTGAGAGAGAAAGTAGCCAAAAGTAAATCTTTTAACGTTTAATTTTCAACATCAAATTGAAGTTCATACTCATCGTTTTTTATCATAACGTACATTCAAAGTTTTCGAGATATAACACGATCCTCGTTTAGTTTTCTACTTTCACGATTAATATTTAGCTTCATCGTGTGAATTTACATAGCTATCTAGGTGAGAAAATAAAGAAAAATAATATATTTTTAGCGTTTAATCTTTCCTCAAATTGAAATTTGTACTCGCCGATTTTGAATAATATGCAATTTCAAATGTAACACCATCCACGTTTCATTTCTACTTTCACGGCTAACTAGCTTTATCGAGTTACCAGAGTTGCATAACTACGTGAATGGGAAAGTAGCCAAAAATAAATTTAATCTTTCTTCCAATTGAAATTCATACGAAAGAAATATATCTCCAAATTGTCTAACAAAACATCGTATGAGCAAGTGTCTCACAGACGAAGGTGTGCTCACACGTGTGTATCCATAGTGTATCCAGATTCTTTGTGAAAACGTCTGGTAATGACAAATCGATCGCTTTGTAAGCCTACCCCCGGCCACACTTTTTCGTCGATTTTTAATCGTAATAAATTTCGGCCGTGGCCACACACACGCTAGACCACACGCGTCGCTCGCTGCTCCGCGGAACTGGTGAGAAATTACATTTTTATATGCGTAATCATCGCTGCTGGCCAGCAGCGGTAGGGCTAGCGAGAGAGGAAAAAAGAAAAAAGAAAAAAAAGAAAAGAAAGACGAAGGGAACGAGGTATATTTGCCGATACACGTCGAGTTTTATCCGACGAAGGGGGCTTCAGTTTAGTGGACGATGTCCAGCGACGTTGATCGTTCGAAGCTGCGGCCGAAACACACCGCGAACCGTCCGTTCCAGGCCCGTTTTTACGATAACGAACAAAACTGGCACATGTGTGCGCTCGTTAGCACGGATAACAAGGCTACACCTTTGCAATCAGCGGCTCCTTGGCGGCGGGGCTCTGAAAAGCGGCTAGCAAGCCGAAGTAATTATGAAGCTCGCGAGAATATACGTGGACTCGGAACAAACCGAATCGGATGTCTAACGAGCGTGCTTGACCCTCGCTTGAACCGAACGAATTATCAAAAGGAACGTTTCTCCTTTTTCTTTTCTCCCCCCTTCTCTCTCTCTCTCTCTCTCTCTTTCACTCAGGGGTGGACACAGTTTATTACGAGAGAACACGTTAAATTGCAAGCGATTTCAGTAGCGAGGAATTTCGTTTGCACCGTGCAAACTGACCATCACTTTTTCCTCTTTTTTTTCTTTTTTTTTTTTCTTTGGTGGATCGGAGAAATGCCTGGTCAGAAAGAGAGAGAGAGAGAGAAGATTCTCGATGTTAAGTGGTTAACGAGCAGAACGCGGAACACGAGGTGAAAAGGAATGTCGAACGTGAACGTGTTGGGTATCTAGGACGATGTCAAGGGTCAAAAATTTAACCCTTTACACTCCAGTTTCCCTTCTGACTGTGAGAGGACATCGTACTTGAATCTGCCAACAGTCCGGACTTGCTCTTTTATCATTTGCTGATAATTATAACGAACTTACATTTGAACGTGTTGTACGACGCGATGTACAATAGTATACTATCTGAACAGACGCCCAGAGTGAAAGCTATAATAAGAATACAACGATATTAAGAAGAATAGAACAAGAATTTCTCAAGACAGTCAATTGACACCGAATAATTCACATAAACTATACTTTACAATGCTTCTTTCATTGCACGATAGTTCAAAAACTGGCGATGGATATTATTTTACCAGAGATTAAAACTGTTTGGATGCCAATGATTCTTGTATATTGTACTTGTTCTAGCAAACTTGCAATGCACACTGATGCTCGCTTTAAATTTAAACAGTATCACGCATTATTAACAAAATTTTCTATTTAAATACCATTTTGCTGATTATTTCCAATGTCCTGTATCATTTTATTCGAACCGATGCTTCGTAAATAAATTACTGGTAGATTCTCTCTCTCTCTCTCTCTCTCTATGCTTTTGCGCGATGAAGCGAAACGGGGTCGAAGAGTGGCGTGAAAGAATTCCCCCAGCCGAAAGCGCGGATTCCTCATTGCGGTTCGAGACTTTCCATCGATCGTCGACGGCCGCTCGCCCACGTGTCTCGCGCGCGAAAATAATAGACATCGGCGGTTTCGATCCCCGATTTCTAACATAATATCTAACGAGCGTCGCGCGAGAAAGAAGAGAAGCGAAGTGATATCTCACGGGAGAGGCGTGAATCTCCGCTCTCGCGTCGCGTCGGCATCCCGAAGGCCGAGAGAAACGATGATTCTCACGTCTGGTTGACCTTCGACCCGTCGAACTGTCGCGTGGGCCGTCACTCGTTAATGTTAATACGAACTCGCGACAGTGTTGTACAGGCGCTCGCGTGCCTCTCTTCTACACCGAGAGAGATTCGTATCTCCGAAAAGAATTCATCTTCTTTTTCTGTGTCCACGAAGCCACCACGTGATGGTTTCTCATCTCGTTCTCTCCTCTCCTTTCTTTATCCGTCACTTTTCCTCCGCGCGCTCGAGAAATTTCTTTTGCTGCTCCTCCTCGGCCTCGCTCTCGAATTATTTCTTCTTCCCTGATTCCGTATGCATCGAATTCGCGCGACACGCTCCTTTCTCTCTCTCTCTCTCTCTCTCTCTCTCTCTCTCTTCAACGCCTAGCCAGTCGCGTGAAATTAACGCGACTTCTGACAAATGTCCCATCCACGTCGGAGTACGTCCACGCTCGTTGTCGGTATCGGATCATCGAAATTACTCGTTCGCAAACACGCTTTGCTACACCGAAAATGGTCAAAATTCGAATATTCTTTTATTTTAGATATTTCGTAAACGCGAAACAGTGTACTTTTGGAGGCACTCGAATGACTCTCCAAAATACGTGAAATACACAGATAAAAGCTCGTGTACCCTTGCGTTATAATGTATTGTGTTATAAAGATTTTCTGTCCCTTTTGCGTCTACGATGATGCTGGATTCCGCGTAACAACGTTTACAATTGATCAAAGAGTTTTATTCAACGTTGCAACCGTGGTAAAGGACCGTGTACAAAAATCTTCTTGGTCGACTTGGTGAAAGAAGTAAGTAAGCGTTGATTATTCCCGGCATTTCTATATTCCGGTTTATCAGAAAGAGGAGAAGGGGAAGATGACCAACTACTGAATTTTCTCTTCTGACTAATTATTTACAGGTCGCTGTAAAAGAGGCTATTACCAACTCCTCAGTGTTAGCACTGAGCCAATATTGCTAAGCCGATTGGTCATCCAACAATGGAAATTTTATGCTTTGTCGTTAGTCGTAGATTGTTCTAGGCAACTCACTCGTCGAGGATCACAAAATATCTCTCGCGTAGCAGATTGCAAATCGACGGTTAGGAAAATGGCACGGTGACTACAAGCGGGAAAGTGTGGCGATCGCACACTGTCTTCTGCGCTCGAGGGAGAATTGTTTCTGCGTCGTGACTTGATGCGAGCCACGTTGTCACGGTTGTCGTCTCGAGGAAGAACAATATTAACCTCAGATCGTCGCGTATTTTCAATTTTAAGAAAAATGTACTTTTACCAATAATTTAAATATTTTTTACTTACATAATTGGCGAGCCACAATCAATTAGGATATAATTTGCACAAAAAAAAAAAAACACTTGATCTTCACTAGGGTTGTCACACAATAGATCAAATACTAAATATTAAAAAAAATTAAAAAAGTTACACGCATGTTTGTTAAATTTGAAATGTTATAAATTCATAGTCTAAAAAATACACATATATATTATATACAATGAAACTAACATTTATTTATTTATTTATGTGGTATGCTTCGAACTAAATAGCTGGGCAGAGTGGAATTTTACAGTTTTCGCGCGCGAATATTGTTTCTTGCCCTTTTTTTTCGAATAAATCCAAAATCAAGGAAGAACGTGTATATTTTTCGATTCTTTTAGTGTTAAAAAATCATTCTATATGTCACTGTCAAGAAATCGAAATTAATTTCGCTTTTATTTAGGGTATAGGGATTGGCGCGTACTGATGCGCGCACGGCAATTTCGAATAGCGGGCAAAAAATTGAATAAAAATTACATGTACCTTCCTAATTTTTTGAAAGGAATATTTGCACTCATCATTATTTGCACCTCCGATACGTTTCTCGGGATCATTTCATTTAGTTTTAGTTACCATATACACATAAAAATATACACAACATACGTATAAAAAGATCGATATTTTGCTAAAGAATGATATCTTGAAAAAAAACATTCTCCTTTATGAAGTGGTACTTGACAAAATGCACATATGTATCGTGTTTCACCCCCCGTTTCTTTGTGAACGCTATTATGCAAAAAATTTTAAACGTGAAACGAAATATCGATAGATGTCAGGATCTATCGATTCAAACGTTTTAATAAAGAACTCTAAGACTGTGATCTCAGTCTCCCGCATACAACCGCCCAGTATTTTCAAAAACGTACTCAACAATTGGCTGTAGTAAGACTGTGATTCCCGTTAGCCGCAAACAATTAGTGTTAAATTAGTGCATCGGCGACGATACCTGCGTGCACGCAAGTCCGCACGACTGTTTTCCAAATCGTTGTGCAACCAGCGTGAATTCCTGTCTCGTTCTCGCCACGAATCCGTTCTCCGATTGGAGAAGACACTTCGAGATATCGACGCAATTTGTAACGCACGATAAGGTTCCGTCTTCTTCAATTTTCAAGAACGTCGAACTGAATTTGTCGTTGTCAAATTAAATCCTCGCGAGCGAAAGGAATTTTCCAAGCGCGCGAGAAACTGGAGCTCCGAGATCGACACGTATCGACTACGATAGGGAATCGACCCCGGCTTAACTTTGAAAGAACAGAGATGCGATCGAGTGTTCTCTGTAGTCGAGTCTGGGCCCTCGATCGAGATAGGTCATCGATGTTCGGATTGAAAATGAGCAATATACCCCGATCAATCCTCGCTGTTTCCTCCTCCAAATGAAACATCGAGCCGGAAACCACTTCACGGACCAAATATTTGACCCCGAAGGAAACTTCTCATCGTCCTACCAACTCCTAAATTAATATTTCTCGAAAATGAAACGAAACCAAAGTGTCTCTCGTGCCGAGAGTGGCTGCTCCTTGAAAAGCAAGCACGAGAAAAAAAACTCGCCGATCGAGTTCAATCGAGAATGAAACGGAGTGTACTAATTAATCGCGAGATTAATACGTATTGCGTTGAACATCGCAACGGCGAACGATAGAGTACAAAGAGAGAACAGAGAGGAGGAAGAGTTAGAAGGGGAAGGAAACGTAATTAAACGCGGCTGTCGCCAACGACGCAGAGAGAGAGTCGACACGGGGGCGAAAGCAACGTCTAGCGTGGCAATTAAAAGCGAACGGCTCGTGTTTATTTTCAGCCTGCTCTAATTAGAAGGGCACCCGGGAATGAACGGAACGACTCATTGCCGGTTGTATACCGGAACAGGCTGACTCACACGCCGGCATTCCAACGTACGAGCTCCTTCGCGCTGTTTCTTTTCAGTTTCCTCGGCGTCTCTCGCGATGACGTCACGCCGGTGGCGTCATCGCCGTCATCGCGGCCGCCCGGTTCCCACACTCGATGACCTTACCAACCCCGTACCGTTCGAATCGAGCCCTACGGGTCCAGGATCCGTGGGCCTGGTCGACGACCGAGGCTCGTGTCTTCCATCTCTGTGACAAATATATCGCTGGCAACAGAAGAACGTTTCTTTCGAACACGAATTTCTCTCGTAAAAATCATCCGTTTGCCTCTCTTTTAACACCGAATATGTTTCACCGGTGGTGTTCGGGTAAAAAGTGCAACGAAATGTGCAACGAAAACGCGTCACGCTCTCGATCAGGAACTTGGAGGAGGAGGGGGGTCACATGATTAAGGAGAGATGAGTTTACGAGCGATGTGTCATTGGTCGTAGATGCTGTAAAGGAGTGAGGTGTTAAGGTTGTCGAGACACAGATGCCGATAATATTGCCTGGAGATTGAAACTTAGACTTAAAATCAGACGACGGTAAAGATAATTTCGCTCAGTTCATGTACGACACGTTACAGCTGAAATTGATTGACCACAATTGATGCCGTATTTGCGAGAAACATCGATGACTTACCGTGTTTGAATTACACATCGTATTATAGTTCGTATCACCAACCAATTCTGTCCATAGAAAATTAACAGGAATAAAAATAAAGCAAACATACATGAAAGGGTGTCAAGTTTTATTTCCTTGCAGAAATGAAGTCAGACATAGTCTATGTGACAGGTTTTAAGGACGTTAAAGCCGCTCATTTTTTTTTCAAAGAAATTCTCATTCTACACTGTGCTATTATATATTAACGGAAGAACGATTCATACGAGATTTAACGACGTTACATTTTTATTTATCTAGAGAGAGAGGCCGTGTAATCGCGTTTGGTTTGTTAACGCTCGAATGCTTCCGGAAACGTTTCTGCACGTTACGAAGGTAAATCGGAGATTCCAATCGGCTTTATGAATTAATCGGAATGGATTATCGCTTGAAACATTTAGGTGACATTTACGATCAGAGTAATTGCCTATATTATCGCCTATGGTATACCTACGATCATGAAAATACCCAAATCGCAACCTCTCGATTTCTCTCGAACCACTGCCACTTATCGTAACAAATAGTGGATTGCTCGATCGAAGAAATGTCCGCGATGAGTCGACGCAAACGCTGCCAAAAGTCGGAATGAACGTCGCAATAAAAATGTCCCCGGTGTCATTCCCGGGATTCCGGTTTTATCACCGGAGCCGTTCGTCATCCCGCCGATCCACGCTTTCAGAGCTAAAAACTCTCAACGCTCGAGAGCATCCAGTAACAGGCTACAGGCAGGCAAACCGCAATTAAAATGGAATACCACGGTCGGGAGCGGCAAAAATCGCCGGCGATCGGTACGATCTAATGCTGTTGCGCAAAGCCGAGTAAGTTGGGCGGCGGCCAACCGAAAGAATTCCAAGCATCGCAGTTACAGGAACACACGAGCCACCCTTACGAGGATCGTCTCTCTCTCTCTCTCTCTCTCTCTCTCAATCTTTTTTCTCTCTCTTCCTTAGAAGCGATCGCGACGCCGCCTGCGCGCTAGACGCCGTCGGCGGCGGTCGGTCGCCGGTTATAAATATCAATTATACACTTGGTAATTTCCCCGTATTAGCATAATTCGCGGGCGGGAAAAGGGAATTTATACCGACCACCCAGTAGCGGCGAGTGGACGCCCTTCGCGGCCCATTCAGCCGCCGCGGTAGACGATCTCGAAGACCTCGCGAAGCGTGCGTGCGTGCGTGCATCGCCGGAGCTCGCTAAAAACGCTTAAACGGGAAGATTACACGATTTAAGGATGCAAATTGCTGTGTCACCGCGTGCACACACACCGCTCGACTATGACCCTCTCCTTGCTGATCTGCATAATCGTTTCGTCAAGCGGTGGCCACGTTTGATCGTAGGCGGTGCACACAGGCCGAAAGGAACAGGTGGTGAAAAGATCGATTTCTCCCGAAAGGAGAACGTTGGCTACCGTTAGCGATCGTTACCATGTCCCCTTCGTATCCTCTATCGTCTCTGTAACAGGCTCGACATCGATGCGCGATACAATGGAGGCTGCATACTCAGTTAGACAGAGATCGTTTTCTTTTAGGCAGAATTATGTAAAAAGAAAGGACAGAGAGAGAGAGAGAGAGAGAGAGAAAGTGTGCGCGTGTGTGTGTAGGCCGAGAAGTGTGCTGCGTACTACGGTCGGTGTAATTTTCGAGGTTTACATACCGCGGCCGTAAAATTTGATTATCGCCGGACATTTTGATATTACACGCCGTTTTCTCGATACCACGTTGGTATATACGGCGATACAAGTCGTGTGCGTTTTTTGCACAATGTGCGTTGCTGGCTGTTGCCGCAGCGGCGAAATCAAATTTACGATAATCATTTTCCGACCGACGGCTGGCTGCCGCTCCGTGCCGATTAATTTATGGTAATACGACCGGTCGATCGGTTCTCTTCCGCGCTTTGACGTTGTTATTAAAATCGATATCTTCTTGCACCGACCGAGTCCGAGGCGTATCGAGCATCCAACCGGACGATCGACCGTCTCATCGTATCGACAAAGTGTTATTTTCGATTTCGCGTTCCCCTCGGTGATCGGCATTTAGCCTGCGCAACATCGCGGATATCGCTCGTAATTGGAAATTTCGGTGCACGCGGCGTGCACTCTCGAACGAAGCATTATATAGAATCAGTCAAATTTCGAGAAAATTGACTTTGACGAAATTCTCGCAGTTTCTAGCACCCGACGACTCAAGTTCGTGTAAGAACTTGAAATAATTCATACCACCGGTGTATAGCCATGACCGATCGATCGTCCGACAAGAGACTACATTGTCGACGCGAAAGCATCGAAAGGATTTTCCCCCATTTTCCTCACCAAAAATGGTGTCCAATGCTCGCACGGAAGCACAAACGTGTATCTGCATTCCACTTTCGTCTTCCAGGCAATTAGCATCTCGATCCGCCTCGCCAGAGACCACCCCTCGCGCCAATATTTACACAGCAGAACAAACAACCCCCGGAGCTGAAATCTCTTTCGTCGGTTTCTTTCTCTTTCTTTTCTTTTTTTTTTTTTCAGCGAGACGCGGCGAAACGCGATCGTTCCCTCTCCCAACAAAAAAAAAAATTATCATATTATTTCTATTAGACAGTTCGCTACCCGCAATTAACGCGGACGTATCACGGAATTAACGAACCGAGACCACAATGCAAAGGAAAAGAAGGAACAAGAAGACCGAAGGTACGACAGACCGAAAACCATCCAAGAGAGCCGTCTCTCTTCCCCCCTCCCCTCCTCTTTTCATTCTTTCCCCCTTTTGAAACTGTTCTTCCCTCGAGCCTAAACCTGTTCCCCGGGTTCGAAACTCACGCCGGGGTGAGAATGCGTCTGAAGGAAAGAGAAAAAAAGAAAAGGCCATGCGAGGGAAAAAAAAAGAAGGAAAAACCCCAGAGTAATCCCGCGTGTGTTATCCCGTGCGGGGCTCGACAAAACGTTCGGGAGAGACGTTCTTACGAAAAGGCTCTTTTTTTTCTTTTTCTTTTCTCCCGTCCCGCTCGCGGTAAGAGAAGACTTCCGCTAATTAATGCGCTGCGAGCAGGACGTTCAGACCCCGGCGTGGATAATTGGAATTATGTGAAAAAGACTGTCGTGAGAAGAAGGTGAATGCCGGGAGGGGCCGAGGAGGATGCGACAGAAAAAGCAACAGTGGGGGAAATAAAGGGACGCGTTGTCGTCACGTGACTGATGTAATTGACGATCTCGCGCGCGCGCGCGCGAGGCCCGACGGCGTAATTGAATTCACCGGCCTTCTCGGGCCTTTTTTTTCGGGCAGGTTGCTACCTTCGCGGACCGATCTGAAGAACCGTTGGCCCCTGAGGATTCGAACGGGTTCGAACGAAAAACGAACCTGTACACACACGCGGCGTGTACGCAAAGAATGCTGTCGGTCGGCTGATTAATTAGCGAGTGTGTGCAGGTCGACGCCCCGTTTGTTGAAATGGCACCGGTAGCCCTGTATCTGACCATCCTCTGCTTCTGCTTTCTTCAACTACGATACCGCGAGCAACTTACGAGCGTGGCTCGATGCTTCGTTCGACGAATAGAAGGGATCAGTCACGCCACAAAAGTTCAACTGCACGTTGCAAAAATACTGCACCGCAACGGCAATGAAAAAAATTTCCAGGTCGAACTTTCGTTTGCACGAAGCTTCTGCTTTGAGCGTCGTGAGTTGTTCGTTTCTTTTCAATTCAGACGTATGTAAGGATGTTGAAAATTTTTTTTCGCAACCAGATCTACCAGATCGTTCTAAAGTTTCTTCATTTACAACGACTGCTTGAATACTTGACGTGCGATTTTCTTTCGTTTCGTTACAACTTTTGTTCAACACTGGCCAGTGAACAACGACAACGAAAAGCTGAAAACGAGACCAAGCGAATCGTTGCGTTCTCAAGGTTACAAATTTACAATGAAATTACAGTTGCATAGAATAAATTTTTCACCGCCATTGGCACAGTTATACAGTCCTCGTTGTATAATCATAAAACCAATCCAACCAAGTTTCAATATTTTGCGAGAAATGTAGGAGGGAACACGCTTCTCAGGTTCGATCGAATGAAAAAAAAAAAGAAAAAGAAGCACCTTATCGTACTATTTTCTACCCTGTTGAGACTGGAACGTGATATTTCAGCAACATTCTCCGTTGGAAACCTCTTTTCCTCCGCCCACTTTGCATGCACTCGCGCGCGGACGTTGCAATTTGGCCGGCCGGTTTTCACCGGCCTCTCGTGCCTCTAATCGCGCTCCCTCGCGAGTTTTCTCTTTTATTTTCTCGCAGTTGGTTGCGTCCGCGCCAGCCAGCCAGCCAGTCGTTAGCATAATCGATCAATTTCCATTCGGGCAACGGCAATCGGACACACCTGTAACCAGCTGATCTGAGCCGCGGGTGTGTAACTCTCACGGTCGACGTCGGCTCGCGTCGCGAGATAAATTTCCCCCCGGGTTCCGGCATACTGTGCAAGCGGCGCAATAACATTTACATAACCATGCTCGTCGATTAGATACGACCGTGACCGCCCTGTCTCTCAACATTTCCTTTTCAACCAGCGTCTCCTAGATTCCAAAATTTTCCCAACTCGCGCCACACGATTGTTAGATTCCAAAATTCTCTCTGCTTTCTCTCTGATCTCACGGGAGGATTTCTTGCTTCTCGAAATTGTGAAACTCGATGGATTCGAGTACCGATTGAAGAAGAATTGCACTGATAACATTCATATTTCAAAGCGCAAAGATTGGCGAATCGTAGTGCTGTTACACGCTGTTACAATGGTAAATTGAATTAGAACTGTAGATTCATAAAGTTCAGATTCATATGAATTTTATATATATATATATAATTTTTATTAAGATAAAAATTATAATTATAAATATATAATTAATATTAAATATATTAATTTTATTTTATTTTTTTTAAATAAGTAAATATATAATTAAAAAGATTATTTAAAATATATATATGAATTGTCAAACGATGCAAGTATTATTATTGTATGATTGCAAGTATCAGGACGGGAAGAAATTAATTTTACTACTGCTTTCACCAGACTCGATGCATTTGCCCGTGCTATGTAACATGATTGTCCTGGAATTGCTTCTAATTCTATCGAGAAACTTCAGTTTATTCGCGATACTCGCCGGGATATTCGCAGTTCTCCGTGAAATATCGACAAAGCAATCGCGCGAATGGCGTTGCACACGCGGTTCAAGACGCGATCGTCGTTTCCACCAACGTCCAGAAGAAATTCCCGCGTTCGTGCATTCCTTCCACGATCCAGCAATTTGCCAGAAGCGTACTACTTGGAAACGTTTTTTTTTCTTGTAAATACGACAAAGAGTGAAAATCAACGTATTATATCTGTTTCGTCATGATGTCAATGGAATAAAACAGCCTTTTTCATGTTTGCCGAATTTACAACGAAAATATAATGTTGACGAAATTAGCGGCGAAACGAGTGTAATTCATTGAATTTTTGGGAACAACGAGATATATATGAATCTGAATTTTATGAATCTACAGTTCTAATTCAATTTGCCATTGTAACAGCGTGTAGCAGCACTACGATTTGCCAATCTTCGCGCTTTGAAATATGAATGTTATACAATTCGACTTGAACTTTTAGTATCGATATACGCAATAACACCGTTGGGCTGAGAATTTACCGATTCCAACAAACGAATTTTATGAATTCCCAATTTCTACTTCTAATCTAGTATCGATCGTGTTACACTCGTGTTACATGTCGTGTTACAAACGTCCGAAAAATATCGGTATTCGAGCGTACTTGTAACTGAAAGATTGCCTTTTAACAGTTTCGAAATTCCGCTGGAATTTAATTCCGTTTGCACGGCACTTGAGAGAGATTTTTATCCGTCGTGCATAATTCAACAAGGAATCGGAAACTCTCCAATTTTCAGGGAGAAAATTCCCCCGAGGATCGCGGCGGCGTCCGTACGATCTGTCGGTTCGATCTGACGTTGCCTTCTGAGGAACATCAGAAGTGGCGACGATAGCGGACACGAGGGAGTGAGTGTGTCCCCCTCCCCCCTTTCCACGCTCACCTCTCTCCCCCTTTCAGATAAATTCGAATCCCTCGAAGCTCTCGCTAGGTTCTCTCCCACGAGTTAAAAAGCCCACGGCTTCCCTGCAGGCCTCTCGCTGGAAATCCTCGGCTTGGCGGCGGCTAGACGGCCCCTTTCAGTCCGACTGAATAAAATTATTATGATAAGACCTCGATTAATTTCAGCCGGTGGAACTCCGGTAGTCGCGAGGCGGCGGCGTAAGCCAGCCTCCTCCTCACCGTTGAATAGCCTTTCACAAGGAGAGACAGTCTGCCTTTCTGTCGCTCCGAGCCTTCTCTCGTAGGTCGCTCCCTTCGAAAAACGAACGCGAGATCCTTGAATCGTGAGCCAAGCGTGAGGCAGAGCTCGCGAGACGGAGCAAGCAGAATCGACGGTCATTAATATTGTCGGATTAAACGGCCGCGCGCATTAATCCGGCAAACGAAGACGAAATCCTATTTCACGTGGGTGCTCGCGCGACGACCCCGTGAGGCGGCGAGGGGGGAGGGGGGTCTTTCTTCTTGTTTCGGAATGTCAGTTTCATTAGAGATCGGGAAAACGATCAAAGACGAGTCGTCTGTGCCAGAGAAAAAATAAGGGAGAACGAATGCCAACCAGGATTTAATTATTTTTGAACAATAATCGTCGAGATCGTTCGCCTTTCCTCTTTTCTTTCTTTCTTTCTTTCTTTCTTTTCTTTCCTTTTCATCGCTGCAACCGAACGAAAAATTTGTCCCGTTTCCCGACGAAGAAACATCCTCTTCTTTATCCGCCCCGATGATGCATCAGCGTGTCCAAGGCGGGATCGAAGCTCTCGCGTTGCAATTTCGGCAATTTCATAAACTGACGAGCACCGATGAATAGACGCGTCTCAAGGTAAAATAAGTGTGCTGCCCTTTTTCGTGTTGTGTACTTTCGTTTTCTACCTGTAGCCCAGCCGAGCGAGCGGTGACACTCGTCGTTGCCGCTCGTCATTCCAGCAGTAAAATTAATTTCGTAAACAGTTTTATTGTTACGTCGTTCGTTTTACAGCTGAAGAACGTGCAAATGACTTTTACTGCTGGCTTTACTCTCGACCGTGTCGGTCGGAACAACGACCCCGATGTCGTGCGACCGGCCGTACGTTCCTTATTATGTCTCTTTTCACCGACGACCTGCCTTCGTTTACTTCCCTTCTCGGTTTCTCGCTTTCGTTTCCGCGACACACGCGATATCTCGCCGCATTAACATTAATCGGCAAGTAAATCCTGCGAGATCCACTGGTCAGTTCTTCTCGTGCCACTTTGACCGATCGATTCTCCATCGAACAGGTCGAGGATAAAGAAGTTGGAAACGAAGCATCGAGTTAAACGTTCGAATTCCAAAACGTTGGGATCCATCCCGATTGTTATTCAAGAAAGCGCATTGAATCATCAGATTTTTAGAAGAAGCTTCACGTGCGTACGGCCACTATTTATTTTCCTTCTTCTTCTTCTTCTTCTTCTTTTTTTTTCCAGATATATTTCTCAATTTACCCGATCGCCAGAAGCAAGCCATCCAATTAATCATCGAAGCATAATTTTTGTCGAGTCGCGCGTGGGAGTTTTCTAATAACGTTGTTGCGTAGCACGGCCCGCGTTTCCCATGAAGCGATCGTCGCGATCGTGATTACGTATGGAAATCTAACCCGGTGGATACCTCGTCGTACGTCGTGGAAAGGAGCCCACACTTTCTACGCGCGCGATTAAACCCGCGCGCACTGCAACGCGCGGAGTACAAAGAAACTCCTCCGAATAGAATCTCCAACTGGTAAAAATAACCGGTTGTCGATACGTGTAACACGAGTGTACGAGAATCTGTAATTAGACGCGTCGAAGGCACAATTTTAGAACGTATCGTCTTTAAATAGCACGCTGACGTTTATCGTCGATAAAAAGTATCCTAGGCTAATCCTTCCGTGCACGATAATTGCAGAAGCAAAGATAACATTTCCCAAGCAATGCTTAATTGCCCAGGATTTAATTAATTAATTTAAGAGAAACGAATGGAAGATTTACGAACGATGCAACTATCTAGAGAGCTTCATTCGCCGCGAGTTTCTTCGAGAATCAGGAATTCGATAGCATCGCCGGGCTGAGCTCATGCCGAACCGAAACGCACGAGCCGCGTCGATTACATTCGCGTGGGCGCAAATTACAAACGAAGGTACATCCACCATCCAGTTGAAAGGACATCGATTCCTGGCAACCATGTTGCAATCCTCTCTATCGCTCTCACGCAGCGAGCGGATGCTTTTTTCTCTTTCCTTTTTCTTTTCTTTCTTTCTTTCTTTTTTTTTTTTATTTCCGCAACGATAGCTCCACGAATGCAGCTGATCGTACGATCGAAACATTTCGAGCCGTGACATTTGGGATTCTGTCGGGTGGAAGAACGGGGGGGCTTTCTAACAAGGGAAAATAAACGATCGACCCGTCCGGACGATCTTTGTTAATTGAACGTCACTATGGATCGTCGCGTTCCTTCGCGGAGGAAAGGTGAGACACGCTCGAAATGCCACGGATCCGTTTGTAAGTAATATGTTAGAGTGATCACAATGGATCACGATGTGGATCCTCGCTGCGTGAAAATTGAAATATGATGTACCTGTTGGCCTCTGCGACACACGAATGCGTGTTCTCTTCGTGGTGTCGCTCGTAGCTGTGAAACGTACGATTGAATAGACATATCGGACGAGTAGCTCTTTATTTCTATCACTTTCCTCCGTTGTTTCGTTTCATTTTCGAAAGAAACGTCGTTAGAGAACGATCATCTTTCTCACATGATTGCAAATCCCCGCGAGAATGGACACTCTCCCACAACGCGACGAACCCCGTTAGAGGAAAGAATCCTTTGTCAAGAGGAACGTAGGATCGAGCCGTCCGAGTTCGCCGAATAACGCTGATCGCGCGAGACAGGCATCGCAAGCGGTTATCCGATTGCGAAGGAATCCGGCCGCGCTCTCACGGAAGATGCCTAGGGACGCGATCCTCGCGTCGCATGTGCGCGTGCCAAAAAAGAGGGCAATCCGATCTGAAGCAAATGAAGTGCAAATTGAGCAGACCCGCGCCGCCAGAGCGGGCAGAGCTCTGCTCGGCTGGCCGTCTACGCGCGTACAAACTCGTTCGGACGTGAGGCGCAACGCGATACTCCTGCGGCGTGGATCGTGAACCGCGGTCCCTCCACTTCCAACGCGACTTCAGTCACCAAAATCCACCATTTATGTGAAAGAAGAGCAAAGAAAAAAAAAATAAAAGAGGAGTAAGTCGAAGTTGTTCGAGTACGGTTTCTCCTCTTTCAAGACGACTTCAGTCACCAAAATCCACCATTTATGTGAAAGGAGAGCAAAGAAAAAAAAAATAAAAGGGGAGTGACTGAAGTTCGAGTATGGTTTTTCCTCCTACAATCACCAAAATCCGCGATTTATGTGAACGAAAAGTGAAGAAAAAAAATAAAAAAGGAGTGACTGAAGTTATTCGAGTACGGTTTTTCCTCCTTCAATCACCAAAATCCACGATTTATGTGAAAGAAAAGTGAAGAAAAAAAATAAAAGAGGAGTGACTGAAGTTCGAGTACGGGTTTTCCTCCTTCAGTCACCAAAATCTACGATTAATCTACGAAAGAAAAGTGAAGAAAAAAAATAAAAGAGGAGTGACTGAAGTTCGAGTACGGTTTTTCCTTCTTCAATCATCAAAATCCACGATTTATGTGAAAGAAAAGTGAAGAAAAAAAAAGAATAAAAAAGAGGAGTGACCGAAGCTGTTCGAGGATGTCGAAGTACTGACAGCGAACGCAACTCAAAAATGCAAAAGAATGTTCTTTGTTTGATCCATTTCTATAGTTACTTCTCTTTTTGTACCTCGATGTAAAAGCAGTGACACTTCTGCGATTTTTCCTCTTTCAAGACGACTTCAGTCACCAATAAGTCAATTGATTAATATTATTATTTTTGTAATTTGAACTTCTACTATTGTATTTGTAATTAAACTTTCAATAACAATTTATATATTATTTTACATAATTTTAATCATTATAATTAGAGGAATAATAATTTTGTTTTCATATTTTATTTCATTAGTTAACATAATACATATAAAAAAACTAAAGTTTAAATACATGTACTTATTAACTTATACAATTTTGAACTTATCTATAGTATTATCCATAAAATTTAATTATAATATTTTTATAAAAAACTTCGAATTAGATACTTTGGATATTAACCATTTGATCTTAAAATCTTATTTACTTTTCCTAATTATTATATTTTCTTAAATATTATTTTATTCATAATTTTTATTCAAAATCCACCATTTGTGTGAAAGAAAAGTGAAGAAAAGAAAAGAATAATTCACAATGAACGTAACTCCAAGATTCAAAGGGATGTTCTTTGTTTGATTAATTTCTGCAGTTTCAGATTAATTTCCTCATTGATGCGCAAATTTCTCTTTGCACCTCGACGTAAGAGCATTTCATACGATACTTCTACAGCGTGGAAGGATCATGCGATCCTTTCTCTACCAAGTGAGAAAAAATTGAAGAAAGAAGAAAAAGGAGAGGAGACTGGAACTATTCGACGATGTTGAACTATTCACCAGCGAATGAATTTGCTCTTTTGAATTTCTCTTTATACGTCGCCGAGAGGTATATTTCCCTCTATGTAAATGAAGTTTTACGGAACACGCTGTTAAAATACGCGATCCGTGCAACGTCGAACTCTCGTCGAAAAAAAAAGAATATGATCGTCGAAAGTTCGCTGTTGCTGAAACTACAAAGCCGCGTTTTTCGTTCGAACGGGCGTTCCGTTCGGAACAAAGGATAAAACAATTTCGAAGAAATTTTATAATCAATGCGGGGCAAACAATATCTCCCTACCGCAACAGCATTTTGCCAAACAGCGTCGCGTTTTGTGCACGACGGGGAAAAATATAAAATAAAAAGTGGACCGCGGGTAACGCAACGCGAGTGTTAAAACTCTCGTAACTTGATATCGAAAATGCGATCTCCGCGATCCTGTTATCGCGACGACCTCGTTTCACCGCGTACCTTTCTCGAATACTTTCACAAAGTATGTGAAAATCGTACGCGAAAAAATATCTAGCTGATGAGCATTATCAATCAACGAGTAAAAAAGCGTACCCGATCGAGTTTTTTCGTAATTTAAAACGTCGAACGAGCGCGATCGAAAGTTCCTCGTTCTCGGACGTTGGCTTAAGAATATCGTTATAATTCGTCTTCGAAGGTAAACTGATGAATACGTGAAAATAATGATGGAAACAAAAATTGTGCAGATTGATGATACGAATAGTTTTATTTTACGAAATTTTCCTTTCGAATCCTTGAATTTATCATCTGGAGCATCCAGAAAATTCGATCTCGATTCCATGTGTAAATCGTTCGATTGAAATATCTCTCTCTCTCTCTCTCTCTAGCCTGAGTCGAATGAAAAGCCTTTCTCGGCTTTCTCGGCAGTTGAAATTTTATCCAAAATAAAGGACCGTGCTCGTAAACACGCGACGACGCGTGCCGATGTCCCATCGTTTTTAAAGGATGAAACCCTTTGAAAAATACAACACGCCAAAAAAAAAAAAAAAGAAAGAAGAAGAAGAAAACGAAAGAAAGGGTGTATACAAGCGGGTTAAGCAGAATGGATCGCTGATCACCAATAAAAGGGTTCACAGAGCCGGCAATTGCGTTTTGGTGATCCTTTTTAACCCTGTCACCGCGACTTAAGCCACGTTGATTGTCGATGAAAGGGTAAACAGATATCTGCAACCCTTTTACGACACCCCCTCTCCACACTTTGCGAATCGTTTACTGCACGGAGAAGTGAAAGTCGTGGTAGAGAGAAAGAGAGACGAGAAAGGAGGAAGAAAATAAAATGGGAAGTAACAAAAAAAAGAAATAACCTTCGCGAGTAACTTCGACGACCGACGATCGTCTTAACGATTGCAAACACGGTAAAGAAACGTAGTTAAAAAATTTTCCTCGGCTCGTCGAAGGGTTTACAATGTTCCTTGCATCCTCGCGATTTTTAAGCTTTTACGAGCAGATTTTCCTTTTTTTTTTTTTTTTTTTGGTAGGAAGAGACCAAGTACCCCTTTTAAGTCCTCACGAATCTTGACCCTTCCTGGGCTCGTACTTTTTTTTCTTTTCTCTTTTTTTTTTTTTTACGCGTTTATTACCTGCACCACCTTCAACCCCTTGAACCTTGCGAGAAAGAGGAAACGACAATTTCAAGGAGAAATATGGCGGTCAAGGGAAACGTTGCGGTTTTCAAGTATATTGCTATATTTCCGCACATTTACCCCTGCTTACCCTTCGACGAACGATGACGCTTCTCAATTTTTCTTTCCACGAGCTGAACGAGTGGCTTTATGGTGGCTAAGCCTTCCCGGCCGAAAGTGTTCAAAAGTGTTCACCCGGCGCGATACGCGTTCCGTCTTTACACTTACCTGTAGTCGGTGTAGGTTAGGTTTAAGTTAGGTTTAGGTTAGGTCCAACAGACTCTGTCCAACAGTTAGGAGATCTTGCGTTTCAGAGATATTCGTTCTTTTTTCCTTCTTTTTTTCTTTTATCCTCCGTGACTCGTCTTTGACTTTTTAACAAAATTCAGAAGGAATTTTTTTTTTTTTATAAAATTCAGCCAGATACTCTTGATGTCCTTGTGCACTTGTTGATGTGTCCACGTTTTAATCTGTGTCCTAAAGGTAAAATAATCCAGACGAGTGTCCCAATTACCGATGACCATGAGAACGCAGATTAAAAATTCCTTCTTTCTAAAGAGAATTCGCAAAACATGCTGTGGAAGTACGTCGTTCTACAGGAAAATATCCCAATTTCTCCGCAACATTCCTCAGGAATCAGCTCAAGATATTCAGCAACGCTCAAACTCACCGTAAAGGATATGGACAGGCATGTACCCTCTCCTGTCCATCAACTTTACGGCCAGTGTTTGCAAATTTTCCTCTTTCCAAAGGCTTGAGAACCCTAGCAAGGCCAGCTGTCTGCGTTTCAGGATTTAACCCTAATTAAAGAGGTAAGCGTTCGACCGGCTGTGACCTTGTCTATGAACCAAGTATTGCACAAATATCGACGCCTACCGATGGACGATGCACAGAAAGATTTCCAGTTCCGCTCAGGTCCTCCGTTTTTTGAAAGCTTGCACAACGCCATTGGTCGCGCAATGCCGATTTCGTTTAATTTCTAATCGTAAAGAAAAAAAGAGAAAGAAAAACAACAGGAAGCTGGAATTACATGTGCAACGAAAGCGCCACGAGAGGAACATCACAGCGCGCGAATTGCATAAATAATTTATCCCTTCATTCGCAGTTTCGTAAAAAATTCAGCATCGTTCTCTGCATTTGCATGCGCAACCAGACGAAATCTTTCCTCAATGAGAGAGAAAAAAAGGGGGGGGAGCAGGCGTAACCGTCGGATAAAAAATAAAAAATTCTTCGAGGAATGTTCAGTCGAAGAGAGAATGTAAAATACGCTGCGAGAAAAAAAAAAAGAAACTGGAACTGATTACGTTCTTCAGCTGGTAGCTGCAATTGAGAACAATTTTCGAAAATCAACCACGTAACAATTGCCTCGATTATAGCCATTTCACTTTGGAATCTGCCACGAGCCTCGTAATCCTTCTCTTTCAACCTGTCAACCGTAAACCCGAAGGTGCAACCCTTTTACAGATATCTGGGTTTTAGCCAATGATTACCAGGGCTTAGAATGATCCCTTTCACAATGATCCCAAACGTCTCTTACGCTTTCCAGAGATCCTAAATATTCAATATTTCGAAACTTTGGCGAAACATTTAACCAAGTTGTGCGAACATTTTATTTCCTACGATTTCTCAATCGATTTTTCAACTTCGAATTCAGCGCCTCTATTAAATATCTTACTGTATCTTTGAGGAAACTTTATCCTTGAAAAGAACTTCGCTGCTCTTGTCAAAGGGGAAAGTTACGACTGTATTTTTCTTTTTTCTTTTTTTTCTCTGTTTTTTTTTAACGAAACTATCGAACGTAAGTCAACGATTTTTTTATCGTCAACAGGTAAAAGGATTCTGCAAAAATCCTAACCTAAACTCTGTCGTGCGTCTAACGACACTCTGCGCATTACTCGGGTCCATTTTTTCCCGACACTTCGTGAAAACCCTTTTTGCGATCGAAAAGAAAAACATTTTGTTACGAACACGCGTTTTTCCTCGTGAAATACCCGATACGTGTTCATTGAACCTCTGACGTTTCTCTGTTCCCTTTTTTCCCCCTGTTTCACTTTTCTCGTGTTTTTGCGCCCTGTTTTTTTTGCACTCGAGGAACGTCTGCGACAAAAAAAGAAAAAAAAAAAAGAGGACGCGACGACGCGTTTTTCAGGATGTACGGCTGCAGAAGTAATTTTTCCAGATTTATTTCCACGGACGACTCAGAGAAATACGAGCCAGCTCGTTACTTACCCCGTCGTAAACACGATCATACCGTGACTTCACCGGGCCAAAACGTTTGTCCGCTACTGAAAAATGGTATCCTGCAATTTTTCGTTTCGCCTTCCTGCCGCGTTCTTCGCTCTGTTTCTTTCCTACGTTCGTTCGTTTGGAGACAACTTGAAAAACGTCGGCGTGAAAACGCTGCTTTTCCATCCTGTCGCTCGAGCCAACCACTGCCACTGCAACAAGAATTATTTTATTAGTTAGAAAATAAAAAAGGAAAAACCGAAAACGCGGAATTATGGTGTATTCTCTAGTTTCGTAGAGACGTGCAAGATTTTTCAACGTGTATGTACTGCCCGAGCAAATAAGGGGCCTGGCCAATGAAAAACGAAAGATGATTTCGTACTTTAAATTTACATTTCGCGCTCGAGAGTACTTGATCCCTGTTGAAAAAATGCTCGATCGACAAAGTAACTTTTGTATTTGAAATTTTGTCGACATTGCGAGCTATTAATTCACGTCGTCGAGAGCAATGAATATTTCGAGATTGTGCATCGACAAATAATGTGAAAAAAAATATTACTCGACGCCAAAAAAAAAAGAGAAGAAAAGGAAAAAAACACGGCGAATCGACTCGTCGACGAATTAAGGTCTCTGTCCGATCTCGAAATGAAAATGGTCAGCCTACACGCGTAACGTGTGTCCGTCCTGTGTTCATTGACGACAGACGCGCGTCTTCTCGCCGATGCACGCCGTTCCGAGCGCGTTTCTTTCAACAACATCACAGCGTCGGTATCGATCTTCTTCATCTCTCTGTTTCTCGTCTGTGTGCGTGACGGCCTGGTTTCGAAAAATCGAGCACCGAAAATTACGCGTGCCATTCCGATCCGTATCGTCGATGTGGATTCGAACGGTGTGTGTTCGATTGGCAGCCCCGGGCGAGTCATAAAACTGGCACGCAGCGTGCACTTGATTCGCCCGTGTTTGCGCGCGCGTTGCACTCTATCTGACTGACAGGCCAACAATTTGGCCCTATTATCCGTTGAGCAAATACGAAGCAGAAGGAAGAGTGAAAAACGAGAGAGGAGAGAAGCTAAATCGTACGCAAGTAAGTAAGTAAGTGCAAGTAAATGCACACGCGACAGAGATCCATCACTTCGGCAGCAATTTTCGGCGTCGAGTTAACACACAGTGTTAATTCGAATTAAGTGAATCGAATCTCGCCGCTTTGCGCGAAGAACAACGAAATTTTCGAGAATGAGAAACAACGAGAAAATTCCAATATTCGTTATAACATTGAAAACGAGCATCCACTTGGATCATAAAATAAAAGTCAGAGCTTCACGCTCGTCCAGTCACAGTCGTTTCAACAGTCTCTCGTTTCCAACGCTGATTGATTCAATGAATATAGGATAGGTTGCCACATTGTGAACATTGGTTCGATATAATGATCGATAGGCTGCATGAAACAGGCTGCACGCCAATGTTTGGCTGCACGGAACTGCAGTTTCGTGGAAGTGATTTTCGTTTCCGTTTGCTTAGAGACGCGGCGCGTTTAGACTGTCGTCGTGTGCGGCAGAATGCACCGAAAACTCGATAACGATCGAGAAAACGAGAGGGTAAGAGAAGGCTTTCGCCACGGTCACTCGACTTTAACCGACGCGGAGGATACCGGGCCCCGTCTCTTCCTGTCCTCGGGGGAAACGCTCGCCAATTTGCGTTCGAACCGGCGAGCACGGACGAGCGTTTCGCGTGCTTCGAAATTGATTGGTCGCGCGGCGTTACCTATCAACAGGTCTAGCTCGCCTCTTGTGAAAAGAGCCACGTTAAAGCCACGTTCTCGAGATCAGTCGAGTTGGCATATACACGGCGGTATGTACGCAAGTCACTTTGCTTGCAGCCACTCGTCAGCAAGTGACCTTGCTTCGAGTGGCTTACACTCGAGACTGTTTATGCATTTATGCAAAATTTCTGACGAAGCGACTGGAAACGTCTAACAAAACTCGTATTATTATTGTAGCATCGAAATCATCGTATGTAGTTATATTTTTAATTATTTTTACTTTTAATAGATGGCCTGTCGATGTGTGAACGAAAAAAGTATGAACGTGACGTGAGAAGCACAGCGTTGGGCGCTTTTCTTTTTAAAAAGAAGAAAATCGTGTGCGAGTGAAGAAACAGAGAGAATATTGAATGAGTGCTTCGAAATTGATTGGTCAAAAGTGTGGTCAAAAGAGTGATAATTTGTATATTAATTGTGTCGATTAAGTTTATTCGAATTATTGTTGCCTGTGTTGTCTATCTTGTATTTATTATTTGTTGTTTGGTTTCCGTTTTCTTTATTATTTAATGTAACAAATCATTTAAATTATATCCCTACATTATCGAGCGGTTCTTTCTTATTTTCCTTTTTTTTTAAGTTTTGTTTCTTTATAAAAATACGGATCCAAGTGACACGCGATCGTAATACAATGATTTGATGATTTATTTATGCCTGGCGAGTAAGCAAGATAAATCGTAAAGTCTCTGATTAGTTAAGATTATTTAGATTTTACAATCGTCGGGGTATATATATATATATATATATATATATATATATATCTTTCGATTGTCGTCGAAAGATTTGATCTCTGACACTTTTGCAAAATGCTCGCGTGTTTTTATCGTGCAAATTGCTACGAACGAACAAAAGAATGAATGAAAACTTCTTGTTTTTTGTTTTCACGAAGACAAAGATATCCGTGAGAACAGCTATCGACACCTTTATTGTTCTAATTTACCGTCCAAATTATCACGTATATTTAACTTTCACATCAACAGCTTTTACAAACAATTTCGCGAGAGAATTCTAATGAGAAGGAAAAAAGAAAAAGAGAGAGGAAATTCGAACGGCGGGATAACAATTACAAATGGAAAAGCCCCGCAGCAACAACGGAAGGTACAATTTTGTCGGGCTGAAAAGAAAGGAGCCTGGAAAATGGCTGGCTATATCGCGTAGCCGCGTTATTTTCACGCCCGCCATGTAACTGCGATAAATTTCCATGAAACAGCAAGCTAGCTAGGTACAGTAAGTCGTTTCGTTATCGAGAATTGGGATTCGTGGTTCAATTCCTCAATAGCTATTTCTACTAATTTTTTTCTTTTATTTCATTGTATTCCTTATTTCTACTAATTTCTACTAATTTTTTCTTATTTCTACTAATTTTTTTCTTTTATTTCATTGTATTTCATTTTTTCCAAAACTCGTTCCTAAAAACGAAATACATAAATTTACATATGGCCGTTGAATCCTCAAGGCACCGGCTAAATACTTTCCAATCGTCTGTAACTCATCGACGACAGCCGAAACGTGAAAACATTCCCTGCATCATGTCCCAAGACAAGGTACGAACAATCACCATATACTTCGTTTCTCCAAGCTCGACTCGGAGATTAAGCTCTAAGCTCTAAGCACGACTCGAAAGCTGTCCGAATACTTTTGTTCGTTTCAAACACAGAGCTCTTTTATGTTATTTTTCGATAAGGTGTATAGTAGTAATCCACGGAGAAGCAGAAGCGGATTACGAACACCCTAATCTGATATTTCGACGCAGGGCAAGCGATTATTAATGTCGGTGTGCAGCAAGCAAAGGCGGATGCTATCCGACCACCAGCCGAGACCTGTGTAATCCACCAGTACCCCATAAGGCTAATGAGTGAACATAGACCTAGTGAACACAACGGACAAACCGTTTCAACACTGTTCTAGCACGCACAGGTATGTAGGATATTAAAGGCGGTCTAATAGCTTTTGCTGAAATTCTCTGTGAGAACTGATGGAGGATTATCGTAATATATATATCGAGAATAATGTATCATTCAACAGAGGCGAATTTTCGAAAGGAAGCACTTTAGGTAGAAGCGAGAGTTATTCGAAGCGGAATTTCTCGGATAAAAGGTGTTACGTAGAGAAATTCGGCCGACTCGCGATATGAGCTGCTTCATCGAACCGCTCGAGTGTGATCAAACGCGTGAAGATGAGACAATCGAATTCGAATGTTGGCCACAAATTAAAATCGTGGCTCGCCGTGGATAAATCGAACGTGAAAAGAAAGTCATCGGGGTGTGTGAAAGCGTAAAACGGAATAGTTCAAGGTGAGATATTATTATACAACGCGGAAGCGTGTGCAGCTTTGAACCACTGTGCAGGAAACGCATTCACGAATCGTTGTGCAAAAGGGGATTTGCACGGAGTGTCAAGTTGGTGTTTTAAGCAAATGCGATGCAAATGCGAATGGAAACGTTGAAAAGCAATAACGATAGAGCTGTGAGAATTTCGCGCAACGTGGCAGAATTTATTGAGAGATTAACACCCACCGTATCAAAGTATTACGATCATTATCTGTAGACTGTCTAGACGCTTCTGTGACTCATAAAGACGCGAGATAATATGTACTAAGTACGTTCCAAGTGACACTATCGCGAGCAACTATCTTACTCTGATCGATTATACCGCGACAGTTTTTAAAAAAAAAAAGAAGAAAAAAAACCGATTCACACGTGGCAAAAGAGAAACAAGGAAAAATCAATAACGGCAGTTTGCCACGAATGTTAAGCTAATTAAATTTGAAATCGAATGTCGATGAAAAGAGAGTAAATTTAAATAATATCAAACGATCCACGTTCTGTCGATCCTGCAAAGATCGAGCGCGCCAGAGATTCAGAGAAAAAACCTACTCTGATCGCCGATAGATGGAGGCACACTATCGGCGCATCTCTTCTTCTTCACCCTTTTGCTCCACCTATGCAGCATTCAACCTAAATACATACCTTCGGTTGCTCATTCGTTAAGGTACTACGTATCAAGTCTTCCTATATTTTTGGAGAAACCGTATCAATTGTCTCAGCAAAACAGGGGGGAAAAATCATTAGAGAATCACGTTTGATACATCAGCAACTATGACCGAGCGTCGTTGAACGCAAGTAGAATCGGACGTCACAGGTCAGACACGATTATTCCTACTTGACAAAAGACAATCGTCTTTGAAATTCGAAATACAAAAGACACGTCTGCTCCTTTGATCTACCATGTATTAGAATTTTCAACCTACTCTTCGCTGTAGACCACAGAAGACCACAGAAGAAAACCGCTCTCTGAAAAATTGCATTCCAC
This sequence comes from Tetragonula carbonaria, assembly GCA_032399595.1. Classification (NCBI taxonomy): domain Eukaryota; kingdom Metazoa; phylum Arthropoda; class Insecta; order Hymenoptera; family Apidae; genus Tetragonula; species Tetragonula carbonaria. Next base: position 10,934,800 of record JAUCRC010000014.1, read on the forward strand.
CTATAACGGACACCTAGGACTCGATTTCCGGAATTCGGTCCTAACGCACTCCGGATTACGTCCGCCATGTGTTTACGGAGTTTAGACGAGCGCTGGATTTCCCTTCCAGGAACTCTGATCGCCGAATGCAGGACGGAGCGGAGGCCCCACAGGTATTTGCCTGGCTACGTCACGCCACACACTTTTTCTCCGCCGCGCATTCCTCGGGATCGAGTGGCCCCGAGAGAGAGGGGTCACGACCCACGCGGCGAGTCGCGGCGCGACCGCGCCGCTTCGGCGCTCAAAGTCGAATGACGATCGCGCCCCCACCACCCGCACGATCGTCGCGCGCGGCACGCTCGTCCTCGGGTCGTGCACGCGGTGGGGCTGGGACGCGAGCCAATCAGCGCGCGTACGTCGTACGCCGGGTCGAATCTTGGTCACGTGATTGGCGACCGCCGATTTTTCGTCTCGCTCGGGATCTCTTGTCGGACAGCGTCGTACCCGTGGGTCCGGGATCGGGGTTTTCTCTCCTCGCGACCCTTCGCCATCCTTGTTCACCCGTTCGCGCGAACGATGCTTCTCCTTGCTTGCTGCTTCACTGTGCTTCTCTCACTCTGCGAGCGAAGCGTTGGAAAGAGGAACGGGTAGAAAAGGATCCTTCCCCGAGGGACGCGGTTCTACGAAACTCCTGGCTTCCCCTTCTCAGATGCTCTTCACACGCTTCGGCCGTTTCCTTACCCCTTTGCAGAGGCGGCGGTGCTCAGCGGTTGGAATACTTGGCTGGCTTCGCTCGGCGCCGCAACTATCCACGCGCGCCGACTCCGTTTTCATTATCTACCCGAGCGTCGAGAGCGCTTTTGACACGTCTGTGCTCTCAGCCAGAGATACTCCCAGCAGATAGAAACAGCCGGCTGAGATGGCGTGCCGCTGCACCAGCCGATTTCTTATCGGAGTGACGCTTCTTATTGCGGAAATGGGGATAGGAAACCATCGGGGAATTTCGACCCGATGTCTCCTAGGAGACTGATTATTTCGGTCGTCGGCAATATCCCGCGACGATAAGACGTCTCTGGGCCGTCCATTTGCATGATTCGGGATGAGACGTGACACACGCCTGATGACCAATTTAACGACTCTATCCTAGTCGTCGTCATAGTTTTCGTTACTTCGAAAATCCAATCTCGGGAGGGGAAATTTCTCGACCACTGGACCGAATTCCGAGTTTGAAAATCCTGCAATTGCCGAGAGAGTGCGCAAAGTGCTAAACAAAGGAAAAGAAAAAGAAAAACCCTGAATACGATACGTTAGGAATTCCACGATGACACGATGATGTATCTTGCTAAAGGATCGACTCGCTTCAATCGAAATTTCCTTCGCAAACCAAAGTATTGCGATCGCAAGATCGGTGTCGAAAAAAATTCCTGCCTCTGCAAAGTGCACGACTACGTTCTCTCCGTAACGTGTTCGAAACGAGACCACGGACGATAAACCACGGCAGGTTCTATCGAAAACACCGGGTATCAATTACCCGGAGCGATTGCGTGGCGTATCCGAAAGAAATACTACGTATCCGCGTTTCGTGCCGGGCGTACGTGCACGTATGCGCCGAGATAAATGCCGCGGCGCGCGTTTAATCGGTCGCACAAGTAGAAAGAGTAATTTCGAAAGAGCCGAGGAGGGAGTAGGAGGCACGTGCCAGTGGTGCCGCGCGTGCGTCAGTCCGCGCACACTCGACGCACTCGGTGGCACTCGGCTATTTTCGAAGAACGTGATATAAGTCCCGATGACGTTCGCGCCCGTTCCACCGGCGCGTACGTGCGTCCCTGTCTAGAAATTACCATTTGCCACTTCTTGATCCGCGACAAAGTCAGCCGGTTCTAATGACCTTTCGGCGCGCGCGATACGCGTCACGAGACTAATCGCGGCACGGCACGATTTTCACGCATTTTTCACATTTCGCCAAGTGAAAAAGATCTCTCCAACAGACTTGGAGATAAGAACTGTTGACCGATTCACGCGACCAACAGAGAATCGCGAGAACTCGCACCGCCTCCGCGGTAGCTACGCTCAGTTTCAAAAATAACACTCGCTAGGTCGATCTAGGTGGTAAAATGCATTTTCTACGAAGAAGAAAGGAAAAGAGAAGAGGTGGAGGGGGAGGGGGAGAGGGAGAGTGAAAGAAAAGAGGGAAAAAGAGCGGATGACAGTGCAGAAAAATCGGATCGATCCGAGTCCGGGAGTCGGGGTGCGTTGGTGGGGGATTCGCGCGAGGCAACCCGACACGGTCGTGGGTTCGTAGGAACCCGAGAGGGGGCACTTAAAGGCACCCGGGTGCCGTCCGACCGTCGGAATTCGGTGGTGGAAGGGAAGTCCAGGTTAAACCGTCACGCGCTATCCCCTCTTGTGCCGGCTGGTTGCCGTTTGCCCCCACCCTTAAGGTGGCAGCGCCTCCATCGGGCATTCCATCGGGTGGCACGCTTCGACGAGACGACAGAAGACGTTCGCCGTTCGTGCAGTCAGTCGTGCTCTGACGCCCGTCCCGAGTAGTCGGAGTTCGGTGATTGAATTCAAGCGAGCAAAAAGAGAGACGTGTGAAGAGACGACCGTGTGTTCTCTTTGCCACGTTCTACTGCGTCCGAATATATATATATATATATATATATATATATATACACACATATATATATATACATATCTATTCATCGCTATTCGGCCAGTCGCTTGGATTACAAGTGCGAGCCTAGCCAGACGCTGTCTTACAGTGCTACCTTTGGATTAACAGTGTACAGTGTGCAGCTCAACGACAAATCGTGTCGAACGATTTGTCGAACACTTTCGTTTGATCTCTGTTTTGTGACGCGAGCACCGTTCGACGGGGACGATGGTGACAGGGGTGGGTGCCACGATGCCGACAGGCGGTGTCACCGTCGGTGCTACGCCACCGGCGCAACACGTGCCCCAGGAGGCTGGACAGCCCCCTGCGCAAACCAACACCAACACCAACACCAACACCACCACCACCACTACGAGAAGATCCGGAGAGAATCGACGGGTTAGTGTCTTTTGCCAAGATAATCACCTTCTCTCGCCAACTCCGAGATCGCGAGTTTTTCCAAGTTTCTTCGCGTCGTCGCGAAGCTCCGAGTCCGAAAGTCTTCCGAGAGTTCCGAGAGGCAATCGAGAGAGATTTTCGAAACAAGTTCGATATCAAATGGAACGAACTCGAAAGTGGCCATTATCGGCGTTTCTTCGAAACAATCTAAATTTCGGCGATTATCTCGTCGAAACGAAATTACCTTCTAGGGGAATTACGCGTCTGACCTGGAAAAATCTTTGTCTTTCTGTTACAGAGCAATAAACCGATTATGGAGAAACGGCGACGAGCCCGCATTAACAACTGCCTAAACGACCTGAAGACCCTCATACTGGATGCCATGAAAAAAGACGTAAGTATCTTGGACATCGGTTCCGAACATCTCCCCGCATGCTTCTCGATCGTCGCGTTTGAAAAGAACGATAAACGAACAGAAAATTCATGGCGTGGAAAGTTGAAAGTGCCATTCCACCGTGTGGAATTTTTCGGTTAGTCCCGCCGAAAATCGTGGTAATAACCTACGCGATTCGACGTGAATCGTTATATAATCGCGGCGTTGTTTCGCTCGTTGATTACAGCCAGCGCGACACTCGAAGCTGGAGAAGGCGGACATCCTGGAGATGACGGTGAAGCACCTGGAAACGCTCCAGCGTCAACAGGTAGCTCTGGCGGCCGCGACCGATCCGAACGTGTTGAACAAATTCCGCGCTGGTTTCACGGAATGCGCCGGCGAGGTTGGCAGATTTCCCGGGCTGGACGCCTCGGTGAAGAGACGTTTGATGGCCCACTTGGCCTCCTGCCTCGGACCGGTCGAGGCGAGCAACAACAACGCGCAGGCAGCGAACCAGCAGCCTGTTCAACCGGCGCCACCGACCACGCAGCTCCAAGTGCACATTCTGCCACAGGTGGACGCCACACCGAGGATCCAGGTCCAACAGTCGAACGGCATCTTCTTCACGAACGCGAATGGCACCGGGTTGCAGTTGGTCCCGACCAGGCTGCCGAACGGTGACATCGCGTTGGTGCTTCCGGCGGGCGCGAAAGCGACCCCCGTCACGTCACCGGCCACGTCCCCGGCGCCAACCTCGCCCCTGCCGACTCTCATCCCGATTCCTCAGAGAACGGCCAGCACGGCGTCGGCGTCGTCCTCCTCGTCCTCTGCCAGCTCGACGTCCACGTCCGCGGCGAGTCCGGTGGCGTTCGAGGCACCTCCAGCAACGTTCCGCGAACAGCCGGTCGCCTACACGAACGGCAACAGTCACAGAGACGTGGCCACTTCGCCAGCTAACGGATACACCAGCGATCCGGAGTTCGATCCTCGCGTGTACAGCCCACCGCTTCAGAAACCCCTTGCCCTGGTGATGAGGAAGAGCGTCGTGCCCGAGGTGGAAGAGAAACCGTGGAGGCCGTGGTAAAGAAGAACAGACCGACACCTCTGAAAAGTGTGTGATCTCTCTGATGATTTCTCGCGGAGAACTTTGAACATTCGAATCGTCGTGTATAATACAGTCGTACCAGTCGCGGGTGAGAAAGATCAAGTCAAGTCTCGAGTGATAGATGCATACGCTTCGGTGAAAGAGACGAGTGGACTGATCGGTGAGTAGGATTCCCGCGGAACACGGATCATTGTTCCTTTTGTCGTGTGGCGCGTTCTAGAAATCGTGGTGAAGGATGCTCCTGCCAGCTGGGAGATCTCGCGCGAGCTGGCAGGAACCGCCAGAGTTTCGATATTCCCCGAGTGCGTGCAGTCGGCCAGTAGCCTATGAGGCAGTGCCTTATACAGTGCCTTGTAAATATTAGTTTTATTTTAGATCCCGTTATTCGTCGAGAACCTGGACTAGAAAACTAATCCCCCTGTAAATCCTGTTTTCTCGTTTCTTCCGTTGTTCTCTTCCTTTCTTCCTTCCTTCCTTTATTGTCTTCTTGTATTCTAGCTTCGTTTCCTTTCCCCTTTTGTGTGTATATATATATATATATATATATATATATATATATATGTATGTATGTATGTATATCGTTAAACGAATGTTGTATTTTAAGTGCCTTACGCAACAAGAATCACCGAGGTCTTCCATTCTGTTTCTTGTACGTAAAAGAAAAAAAAAAAGAAAAACGAAAAAAAAAAGAAAAAACCATGTACGCCAAGCGCGAGTGGGTTTGTCGTGTACCGCTGGTTGTAACAAACAAGTACGAGGAACATTTGTAAAACTAACCGCGAAATCGCTTAGTTTGTAGATTAGTTAAGCCTTGATTGTGCGCGGGAGAGAAAGAGAGAGACAGCGTGCGAGGTTGAGAGTACAATAGTATGTGTATAATCTGTCCTAATTTATATTTATATCGAGTGCAGAGGAACGAAAAATTTATAAATATCTCTCTCTCTGTCGTGAGAATAGGAAAAGAAATCGACGCTTATCAACTGCAAGAGCATCAAATAAATATTGATCTCTTTGTCAAAACTTAACCATTGGTTTCGTTTATTTGCCTCCTTCGTTCTCTCGATTCCTCTTTACCTCTTCTTACCGGTGTCTAAATTAATTTTCATCTTTCTATTTTTTGTTTCTCAGCTTAAAACATTTCCCTTCGATCGATTCGGTTTGAAATAAAAGTTGTCTTTTTTTTATTATTCTAAAATATAATTCCCCGATCATACGCTCTTGGCGTATAAACCCTTTAAAGTCATTTCAGAGGTCAGGCGTGCCACCTACGCTGCTGCAGCTTCCAATGTCTACTGAACCAACGTGTTTAGATACCACTCGTCGAGGTGCTGCCACCTAAAGGAGATTACAGTAGTTTTCCTCTCCCCCTCCGTCGCGTTAAACCGGTCTTGGGACCCTTTCCGTGGTCCTGGCGCCGGACGAAGGCCCAAAATCCATGCCTCCATCGAGCCGAGCCAAAACAGCGGGTCGGCAGGAGTCTGCTGCCTCCTAGTGGCGGGTCCTCGAACACCGTCAGGCCCTTCTGCCTGCGAGACTCGTGCCCTTTCCGTTCCCCAAGGATCACAGAGGGCGTCTGCAACTCGATCGAACGAGTCTCGCGTGAATCGTCGTGCGCCAATTACTCTACACGCGCGGGTTAGGTTTTGGTTTGGTTAGGTCAGAGGATTAGAATTTATCGGGCAATCAGCAGAATCTAATCTTCGGATAACTCTGATAACCGATTATCACCGTTCGATTATCACTTCCTCTCCAGATCGATCGCGAGTAACTTTCCAGAGAGACGATCCACTGAGCATCCGGCTGTTTGAAAAATCGAAGAATATACCGAACTTGGTGTACTTTGATTTCTATGAAGTTACATTCTTTTTCTTATGAATCGCTATTATTATTATTATTATTATTATTATTATTATTATTATTATTATTATTATTATTATTATCTTTTTCTTTTGAAGAAAATCGTTTTGTAATCGAGGCTAGAATACTTCGACGTCGATGTAATTCACGCTCCTGGCAACGCGGTTCCGAGGGCGATATGAGCGACCCAGAGCGAAATTTTGGATCGTCGCCTAGGCGTCCGGTTCTTCTTGCAAGAAACTGCGATCCCGGTGCATTACCATAATGCACGCCTGACGGTGGCCGGTGGCGTCTCCGGCACCGCAATTTGCGGCGCGCGCAAGTGGCGGTGGCACACGCAATACCACGCTGAATGACAAGTTGCACGGTAGCACCTTGTCATTTCCGACTGTGAACCCGGGTTTTCTCGGGTCAAAGTAAGTAACGTCGCCGGTGTCGTAGTTGTGCTGCCACCTCTCGCGGTAACGAACGAGAAGCCTTTTTCTTCGATCCGGCTGATGAATTTTCATCAATCAGTCCGAATCATATATCTTCAATGCGTGCCAAAGTAGGCGATGTATCTCGGAAATTGCAATTCGAAGCATATACACAGAGTGAGAATGAAGAATCCGATCACTCGCCAAACAATTTCAGAAACAAACCGCGCAACGTGTCGTTGTTTAACATTTTAATTTACAATCTCTCGTCCAATTGCAACGAAGTGCATCGTACGGTCTCTCTGGTGGGCATGAAAATGCCGATTTGCACACTGTCTGGCTCGTTGCATAAGCTACGTGGCAGACATGCGGGAGTTAGAGTTCCCAGTTATCTGCGCGACAGCGAGTTGGTTATCTCTCTCGTTACGTAAAATTTCCGACAAACAGGTCTCGTGATGATACAGACGCCGAAAACGGATTCTCCGCTCGAGCCTCTCGCGTCGACGATTTCCACGTCGACGTGACAATCCTACAGTCGGGGATCGTTCTTTCCTGGCGTCGAAACGCAGCCGTAATTACCAGCCGAGGACTTGGACCCGTCCCTCCGTTCGGGGAAACGTTCTTTTATTTATCAGCCTCGACCCTGGGGCTTGCCTCTAACGATCATTAGGATGGTAATCGAGTCTCGGAGTTCACCGGGTAATTTAATTAAATCACGCGATTTTTCGCGTAGGTTCGTTATCTGCGGATTCCCTCCCTCGCTCCCCTCCGCCCCCTCGCATTACGCAGGCGAGAAAAAAGATCTCCGTTCGGAGATGAGAAGAGGAATGAGTCTCCTTGGTCTTCTTTTTTACATTCTCTTGTTTCCAGTCGAACGAACACAACGAATCGTTCCGTCGCTGACAGAATTCTGAATCGTAAGAAGAGACGGGCAACCTATTCTTGCGGAAATTCCAGGGCTCTCTGTATATGATCTGCCGTTACACACTTCGGTACAGACACGTAACGAAATTCGCGACTCGGACGAGAACAATTGTCGTACATATTCGACGCCTCTCCTCGAGAGGGTTAATTATTCCGTGTGTCGGTGCACACGTCCGCAGATCCGAGGGAATCTTACCGGACCACGGGGACCTCTCTCTAGGAATTCTCGTTTCGCCGGGCAACCAGCTGATTCCTAGAACCGCGTGAGAACGTCTAGCAGCGCGCCGAAGCGACTTGGCTCGTTGTACGGTCGCGGTCGCGTGGTTTCAAGGACAAGGCAAGGTTGACACGCGCCGCCACTCGCGAACAGCAAGTGGGGGGTCTGGCTCGATCTCACTCCCTCCAAGTTCGCTTCGCTCTCTCTCTCTCTCTCTCTTCCCCTCCCCCATTACAGCATCACTCTATGCCTCGGTGGCTCGCTCTCTCTATTCCTCCACACGCGCGCGTTCACGCCGCGGTTGGTGACTGCCTGCCTTCGTTCGCAGACCTCGCTGTCAATCTCTTACTGATAAGTGCTATCCGGTGACACGCTGCTGGAACGAACGATAGTTATCTGGTCTCGTAGAAAAACGCCACTGCGAAGGCTTCTGCTTCCTCTCTCTCTCTCTCTCTCTCTCTCTTTCTCTGTCGTTTTGGCCCCGGTTGTTGGAATCTTGCTCGTGTCCATCTGTTGGGGAAGATCTCTCGTTCGAGATCGTGGTAGATTCGCGTTCGAGCGAGTAAGCGAGCGTTTGTCGTAATTGATGGACAGGGAGATTTGCTCAGGGAGTTTCTTGTTACATCAAGGTGAGTTCTACGTGGCCCTTTTGGCCATTCTTCAAGCGAGTTAGCTTTAGAGCGAAAGGAGGACTTTCAGAGTCTCGAATTCGGAGAAAATTGTTTCGGTTGGCACTGAACATTATCTCCAGATACTGATATACACGCTAGAAGACTAACTCAGAGTTTCCAATACACTTTGGCATCGATCAACATGATTCAGTATTTTCAACTTTTTGTCTTTAAATATTACTGTTGAATTTCAAACGATCGTCAAAGAACACGGTTTTCACAGTTTTCTAAACATTCCATCGTTTGACGACATGTTAGATATTGAATATTATCTTCAGATAGTAGTATCATAGATACCAGAAAACCATCGTAGATTTTAACATCGATCTAAATGATTTAGTGTTCTCCACTTTCTATCTTTTAATATTGTTAAAAATTTCAAACTACTAAAGAACACAATCATCTAGACATTTCATCGGTTGACGACATGTTAAATACTAAATATTAAATACGACATATCTTACACACCAGAAGACCATCTTAGACTTTAGCATCGATCTAAATGATTTAGTGTTCTCCACTTTCTATCTTTTAATATTGCTAAAAATCTCAGACTATTAAAGAACACAATCATCTAGACATTCCATCGGTTGACGACATATTAAATATTAAATATTAAATACGACATATCGTACACATCAGAAGACCATCTCAGACTTTAGCATCGATCTAAATGATTTAGTGCTCTCCACTTTCTATCTTTTAATATTGCTAAAAATTTCAGACTACTAAAGAACACAATCATCTAGAGTTTAGACATTTCATCGGTTGACGACATGTTCAATATTAGTATCATACACACCGGAAGACTGTCTCAGAATTTCCCAGACATCGATCGAAAGTGATTCAGTTTTCATTTTCAACTTCCGTATCGTTTAATATTACTGGAAAATTTCCTTCGATATTACCAATCGTTAAAGAGCACAATCTTTGCAATCTTCGCGACGTTTCGTCGTCCGTCGCAACAGAGCGTGTGCAGCTCGAGAGAAGCAAAAACCCGTCCCGGCGTCGATCGAACGCAACGTTCGTCTAATGGTCTGATCGGTGACGTCCTATTCTACTTGGGCCGCGAACGAGACACGCATCGCTACGAGGCCGGCGAGAATAAATCGGCCATAAGCACGCCACCAAGGTCCTCGAAACTGTCCAACGGACAATGGGGCACATCATCGAAGATTAGTCGTTTGTCTCGCGGCTCACGTACGCGATCGTCTTCGAAGTTTTTTCCTAGAGACACCGTTTATCGTGCTCCCGTTCGCGAAACGCGGCCCCTCGCTCGCTCGCTCGCGGGGTTCAAAAGAAGCCAGGCATTTTCGTGCGTTCCACGTGCCGCAGGAATGGTCGTTCGGGTTTCTTCTGCCCCTCCGGCTCGGCATTGGACTTTCGGCCAGCGCGCATTTACCGATCGCTCACCCTGAAGATCAACCGACTGACGCTGAACACGAACACGGTTGCCTCTCGTTCGCTGGTTGTCGGACGCGTCGACCTCGCCGTAAGGTAAGAAGTCGATGGATTTTATCCTGTTCGATGCTTGTCAACGTGTGTTTTCGTCGAACGGGCCAGTCGAGACAGTTTTGTCTCGGTGTGTATTCGATTAATCGCTCTCTGCTTTTAATTCGGTTTTTGTCCGAAGCCGAGAGGCTCTCGAGTGACCCGACCAAATAGTCCCGATGTCTCTCTGCTACTAGTCGAACAACTAATTAAAAAGATTAAAAAAAAAAAAAGAAAAAAAGAAAATGCATCGAACGAAAACGACGTTTCGCAGGCTTCGAAGCGAGAGTCGAATTCACGGTGCTTCGACATTCAATGGACGCGCAATGCAGAACAGCGGGGCTCGCAGTCTATCGATGTTTTCCCTTCTTTGAATGGCGGTTTTGTATTTCGAGAATGTTAATATGACGAAGCGTCTGCTAACGGCTGCCAGACGCTGAATAATCAAACGGAATGCCTAAACGACTCGAATTTCTCCGCTCTTTCGAAGCGAAACCATGTTTATTTCGAGGAACGAACGGTGCTGGCATGTTTTCGATACGTGTCAGCAGTTCTGTTGGCCGCGGCAAATTCGACGAGTCCGCGCATTTTTAACCAATCGTTTCCCTCTACCTATTTATTTCCTACGGCTCTGATCGTTCGAAATTGTGCCCCGTTTGACACTTTATCCTGTCAATATTTCGCGATGTTGCCCGTTGCGCCTCGCGTCGGCGAGAATCGAGGGAAATGTTGAACCGCGCCTGTCACGCGGAGGCGCGATTGCGAAACACCATTGCGGGCAGACCGATTTCTTGGATTCAACGCGGAACACAATGTGTTCCGCTATTCTTAGAACGGATCAAGCTTCACTTACAATGTCGTCTGTCTGCATTTACATAGGCTGACCCGTGGCACACCACGAGCATAACATCAAATCGTATCGATCTACGCCAGTCACGATCGACCATTGTTCCTGCTGGCTCTCTCTCTCGCGGTTGACACTTCGTTCGGAGTTCGGGGACCTTGCTCGTCGCGTGTAATCCGGTATTTACATATTTTCAAACGCCCGCGCGAGTCACGAGATAACTCGCAGCGCACCGTCTTTCTTCGAGAATTCATGCAACTCGCGAGGGAGATGCGAAAATCTCACCTGAGAACCAGGAAGATTCAATTTTTGTGCGAAAACAGATTGAAATGTACACTCACTGCTAAATCAATCGCTCTCTATTTTTTCTTCCTTTCGTCTGCAGAATGTGCTTCGTTCTTCAAATCCTCCTTTCTTTTACAAATCCTCCTTGTAAAATGTTCTCGATCAATGACACGAAATATTTTTTCAAATTCAATAACGCAAAATGACCAGTCCGAAGACATCCGGATTTTGTAAATGTTGTAATATAATACATATTATTTTAATATGTAATGTATAATAAATATTATTTTATTATACATTTTAATATACATATTATTTAATATGTAATATAATAAATATTATTTTATATCGTTGAAACGAATTGGGCTTGGAATGTAATCGTTGTTAAAGAAAATTTTACGTGGAAAGAAGCTTTCAATCGAATTTCTTAAAGAAACAATATGCTACCGACGACTGTATCACATTTCCTTTTACGACGGCTGAAATTAAATTTTTGCAATCTTTTCCCAAGGTAATCTTCACTGCAATACAAATAGAACCGATACACGTATTAAGGTGAAAATCGAATTTCCACGCTGTTCAATCGCACGCCCTCGACAAACCGTGCGTCCAGACGAAGGCCAAGGGATTGTTCTAATTCTCGCGTCGGCTTTCACTTCGAGAGAAGCTCGCTTGGTGCTGGATGAGAGCAAGAGTACGGTCAATTTGCATCGAGAAGACCGCCGCTGAATCTAGAGCGAAGACTTTTTCACGATTATTACGATTGACCACGCTAGATAGAAAAGAAACAGAGAGAGAGAGAGAGAGAAGTGAAAAGCAACGAGCAGAAGCGTGCACCGCGCGGCCGGGTGCGTGCGTGCGTGTGTGTTTGTGTGTGTGGGTCGAGAAACCGGAGTTATTTATGAAGTGTACCACGGGGGAGAGGCCGCCTATCTGATGCTCTTATTTCGTTGTTTGCTGCCGAGCGCGTAATACCAAGCTAGAAAAGCGCGACACGTGCGCCCGCCGCCCGTGCGTCGCGCGCGTCTTCCGCTCGAGCACGCCACGTGGGTGAGCGAGTGTGGAAACCCGGTCCAGACTGTAGGTGCACGGGGGAATCGCCGAAGCTCTTCCGTCGCCAACAATGCGAGAGCCAGTTCGACTCAACTAAGTCTTAGGCTCTCCCTAACCAACTTTGCCTTATTCTGACGTGACACTGACCACCAGCCGCCTGGTGATGAATTTCGACGCTGTCTCCTCCTCCTCCTCCTCCTCCTCGGACCCTGCTTCTGCAGCCATTAATGAGCCAGTCGATTCTTTGTGCACACGCGCGCGCTTCTAGTTCGCATACCTGCGGATTTCGGCGGTACACTCAGGGCTGATGGATTTACGTCGCAGGCAGATGACCGTCTGTATACGCTGAATTCTGGCGCAAATCGCCGAACCGGTTCGAACGTCCGGGCTTTCTTTCAGGCAACGTTACCAATCGCAAATGAGAATCCGTAACTGTAAATTCGCGGATATCGAGGATATCCTCGGTCGCAAACTTCGTCAAGCTTCCATCCTCTGGCTTCGGCTTTATCGTCATGGGTATTCGGAACGTGTGACGTCTGCGTTGAAGCGCGGTGTCGGTGGCAATTAAAAGCATGTGGAAGCGAGGCTATCAACGAGGCGATTATTTATCGACCTTTGGGAAGAAAGAAGGCTGCGCAGGCACGCGGACGGTGTTCCGTACGATTCTCGAGTCGCGCGTAGCGTCATCACGCCGGTCCAGTATAAAACACCACAGAGAAGGAGGAAGAGGAGAAAGAAACGTGGCGAGTACCAGAGCCAAATAAGCCGAAAGCACGCCATTAGCGTATGTAAATATCTCGTTCGGACAGGAATCAATTACCCTGGTCGTCCTCCTGAGATCCTTGCGCCGTTTCATGCATAGCAATGAGGCCAGAAGATGAGGAGCAGCCGACGGAAACCGGCGAACAAACGGCCGACAGGAAAACCACTTAAGACGTAATTGCGCGTAAACCGCGCTTCGACGATCTCGCGAGTCACGGCGGAGGTGCGAACGCGAGAATTTTTTACTCGCCGCTTGCCCCCCTTAAATTTCACTGCTTTGTGTAAAGAGCTGAGAGAGAAGAATTTCTCCAGGTGAAAAATGTAAAATCATATTAAAAAAAGAAAAAAGGAAGGAGAAATAAAAAGGAACAGCATTGGAACACGTAGTGATAGAAATTTGAGAGACAGCGCTCGCCGAGATCTTCCCCGCTGGAATAAAACTCGATAAATTTACGATTTCGAGCGTAGAAACGAAAGCTGAAAGCTTTTATTTAACAAAATATTGGAACCGTGAGCCGCGCGTGCAGCCAGTGGCAGCGATAAACTCGAAAATCGCCGCGTAAAAGTTATCGGCCGGTGCCAGGAGTCAGCGAGTTCCAAGGTGAGCCATTCACGGCGTAGAAACGAAAGTTTTATCGTATTTCGTTCGACGATGGCCGAACCATGATCGTGATTAACCGTCGAGAGAAAAAGAGAGAGAGAGAGAGAGAGAGAGACCGAAAACTTCAACTCGGTAGTCCATGGACGATGTCCTATTCGGCTGAAAGTGCGAATTATGCCTGAAAATTCCCTGTGGCCGTGAAATTTGCGACGCTTTTACGATCCATTAAGCAGCCACTGAGTTGTTTATTCTTCTGACTGAACTGCGTGAGAACATTCGTGAAAATCCAACAACCCCTCTCTGCAGACTCTTTTGTCTCCTGAGAAAGTCTTTGAGATCGGTCTGCTCCACTTTCAGGTTATTCGCTGAGAGGAATGACGCAGATCGAAGGAACCGACGGATTTAGCGAGAAAAGCTCTCCCAGATTTCTTCTCTATTTTCATCTTCCTAGACAGACCTGTCCGTTTATTTTCGAAAGTATTGAAAATTTCACTTTCGTGTCTCGAAAACTACGAGCTACAGTAGCTCGTTCGTAAAGAACGCACTTTGCTCTACTAAACAAATTCTGAAAAGCGATTTACAGTTCGAACACACAAACATAACTCTGACACGTTGTATTTCGAGAGAGAGAAAACGCGTTCTCGAGAATAGTTCCCTTTTACTTAGACTTTGTCATTTTTTCCCCTCAAGTGTAATTGCATCGATTACTTCTGTGTTTGTACAATATATCTATAATGGCCTTGTTCTCCTTTTTGAGTGAAGTGTAAACATATCTAAATCGAACGTGTGATTAACGTTCTTCGAAGTTTGGCGTTTGTCGATCTCGAACCATCGGATGAGCAGCGTCGATCGCTGGAGTAGGCACGAAATTCGCTAAACCTGGCTAGCAGCTTCTCGACAGAAACCTCTTTTCGAAGATTCCCACGAAATCGTAGAACAAATCGGCGAAAAACCCACGCGACGGTTCCAGCCAAGCAGGCAAAAGGCAACAAACGAAACGAATTGGCGAAAAACATCAAACGGAGCGCGATGCACGACGATAGACGACGGCAGCGCATGGATCTCACCGATCCGATTCCAATCGTTGGACCTTTCGATCTCTCTCTGCGTTAAAGGCACCCGCCCGCTCCAGCCTGGACGTCAATCTCTCCCCTCCCACCGACGAGATGTCCTCTCACGAGCGCTAATCCACGTAGGATCCGAGCAAGCCAAGTCGTGGTCCACAGCAAGATCGATCCACAGCCAAAGGAGGACGTAGCACGAAATACGATCGCAAAGATTGCCAACCTCGCCGGGAACAACAGAAACGAGTTGGTAGCGGTGCAAGATAAACATCGGATCAGACGATGTCACGGAACGAAGAGGCAAGCCCTCCCTCCCTCTCTCGTCTCTCGTCTCTCGCTAACGTCCGTCAATCACGCGGCACAACGGATTCGACGACAAACATGCAACGCAAGAAGCTGTCGTCTCCTTCGTCCTCCCCCCTTCGTTCCACCCTTCGCCAGACCATCCACGGCCAAGTACAAACAGACGATTACGAGGGAAACATTCGGAATACATTGCCGTGCAGCGGCGGTTCGCTTGTTCTTCGAATCCCCTCCAACGAAAGCAGCGCGTGGCTGGATCTTCTCGTGACTCACGAGCCCTCGGATATTTTCACTTTGAAGTGAAACGCGCGGCGGACCTTCAGTTTCGACTTCGAGCTTGCTTTGCAGACCTGCTCGCAGATCTTCAACCCTTTCGGTACGGGCGCTCTGTCCTCCGCTCCGAAAATGCAAACACAAACGCGTGGTCAGTCCTCTTTTGCATAAAGATTTCCCTAAGCGTTAAATAATAACTGTGCTTAATAAAGCAATGTTTCTTCTAACAAGTGTCGTTTCAATATTCAAAGACATTTATATAAAATTCCATTGATTATATAGTAACGCTAGAATTATACAAGTACACACACAGGTGGATGCCGGATATATCCGGCTCTCGCTATACCGAAAGGGTTAACCCGCCTAAACCAAACCTAAGAGGTGCAATTCCATCGATTTGAAAGGAGAAGAAGTTTCCTTGGATCCTAGTGGTGGGTAATAAAATTCCTCGCGCGAGCAAGAAGAATACTGTCGAACGTAATCGTCCATTTCTCTCGGGCGAAAGAAAAGGCCGCCAGAGGGTAAAATTAAAATTCCTTCGGGACAGAGTCTCTCAGGACAGACGGCGTGAAAAGAAGATGGCCGCGCGCGCAACCGGCCGAATTACCATAATTTCGGTTTAACCTTTCGATATTCCGAAAATTCGCGGAATCGGGCAGCCCGCGCTCATTCCCTCGGGGTCGCGAGCGAATACGGTTACCCCGACCGTGTTTCAGGCCGCCGCGATAATTCATTCGCGGCGCAAAAAAACCCGATGAAAACGTGGCTTCGGCAACGGACATATTTGGTTCGTTCCCCGCTGTAGCGGCCCGGCGTCCCACGGTTTGCCAGAAGATCAAAAAACCGAATCTAGATGCGAAACCCGACCGCGCCGCGGCCCTCTGTTGTCCCAGGCACACGGAACCTCTTCCCCCAAAAAGAGAAAGGCTCGCTTCCCTTTCCCAGCTCTCCAGAATGTCACCAGAATGTTACCATTATCCTTTTCATCTCAGAAGCTCGAAAATCAATAAACGACTCGCGAACATAGAATTCGAGCTTCGAGAAATATATCTACAGAAATGGAATCGTGGAATCTGACGATGCGAGCTGTATATCCTTTGTTATCTCTTTGTCGCGCGGGGGAATTTTGAAACAAAAAGAGAGAGCCGAGAACGATAAGCAGAGAAAGATAATTAAGCCGGGGAATTGAACGATATCGTTCTCAGGCAACTCGTCGAAGAACAGCTCGTCTCGGCAACATCTGTCAATCGTTCAAGCGAACAGTGTCATCTTATTAATATCTGCCCTCCCCCCCACCCCACTCCACCCTTTTTTCGCGGTTCGTTCGATCCGACGAGAGAATCCGTTGTCCAAGCGCCAGCCTTGATTCGACATCCTCGTCCCGCGTCGATATCCCGATTGGAGGTTTCACGTTCCTTCGATATGCCAGCCACCGACAAAAACCGGCAAGAATGCGCCAACGTGGCCCGACCGGATAAAGGGTGGGACGTACACCCTTCCGAAACTGGTCACAGGACAACAGCGGGGCCACTGTATTAAATATTGACTCGATCGTGCAAGCAGCAGCTGCTGCTGCTGCTGCTGCTGCTTCTTCGCGACGATCGATCCGACGCGACGTGACCGGCTACGATTCGCGTTACGTTTCTCTCGGTGCTCGTTTTCGGAATTGCCTTGTTGCCCATCGTCGGTCTGCCCTTTTTCGTCGAACACAGCCACGTGGACACACGCGCGCGTCTTTTCGATCAGAGGCAATTCCTGCTTGCTTGCTTGCTTGCTTGCTTGCTGGCGACTCGAACCGAAGATCAAATTACACTTTTCTCTTTCTCGAGCTTTGCAAACTTCTAATTTCACAGAAGAATTTTGCTTTTTCAACAGACGAAGCGAGTGACTCGAGTGACTCGAGCGAGAGTGAGATCTGACGAAAGTTTCAGCCACGTGTATTTACGCATGCAAGGGTCAAAGCGGGGAAAGATCTTTTATCTGCGCGATAGTGAAAATCGTGGTATTGTAAAGGGACGAATCTAGCACCCCAAACACAAATCACATGCCGCGTGGCAGATGTATCGAACGTACAAGGGTCGTCTTTGACGTCGTCGTACTTTTTATCAGGTACCCGACGAACCACAGCGATCTGATTGTATTTGTAACGCTCATCAGACGTCATTCTCGAGCTTACCAAAAAAAAGAAGGAAAAAAAAAAGAAACGTTACGCTTCCAGCGAGAACAAGGATCGTTTAATTTCTGGCATCCTCTGACACTTTCGCCTCGCAATATTACACGGCCATACTTTTCTATCCGCGACATCGCAGATAGAAGCAAGTCGCGCCTAACAAGTTCCTCGTTCCCGCGACGATTACTATCCCGCTTAATAGCCCATGTGCGTCGGTTCACGCAGATCATCCACGGGTCCGGTTGCTGGCATGCCGGAGCGACGCATAAGGAGCACGAGGAACGCAGCGTACGCCTAATTAGACCTGCTCGTAGGCAGGTCATTCTCAGCGGCTACCCCCGCTCTCGCGATCGTGCGTCTCGCATCGTGATCGACGCGTTCGAGCCTTTTCAAGCGGGTCGACCAACCAAGCCGCGTGGGTAGCTTTCGCGAGACTCTCCTCCTCTTTCTCCTCGCCCTTTCCTTCTTCTTCTGTCCTCCTATTGTCCAGCTGTCCTCCTCTCTCGAGGCGAGAGGGCAACGACGCGTGTGGGTGATCCACCACCGTGGATCCAACGTCGTGGACGCGACGTTTCCCGATCGCCACCTCTGCGCTGCTCTTTCGCAGCCAGCCACCGCGTTTGAACAGGTGTCAACGGAGCGAGCGGACGAAGCGCGACCACGTCCTCGACGAGTCTTTTTCCTCAAAGACTACTACTCCTCTCGATGTCCTTCGTCGAGGCGCGCGCGTTGTTTGCACACGTTTTAAGCGCGACCCACGATCACGCTGTTTGTAGAGCAAACGCTATCTGAAAATTTGCCACGGGCTCTGTTGTTTGACGAGCAACGTCAGCCCCTCGAAAGGCCCCGATGAAAACGAACTCTCTCGCGTTCGCAGGTGTGTGTGTGTGTGTGTGTGTATGTGCGGAGAGAATCGGACGATCAATTTCACAACGTATTAAACGTCGAAACGATTAATCGATGTCCGTCGGATTCGAATTTCGTTCGGGCAACGAGCGGAATCGTCTCGGGGGAAAAAAATACGAATGACCTCGGAGGAGGTCACCAATTGCCCATCCTCGTTCGTCTCGGATAAATAAATAAATAGTTTCGGCCGGCAGCAGCTTCGAAAACGCGACGATTGGGCAGCACGCGACGTGCGCGCGTTTCGAAGAGAAGCGAGAAGAGCGAGAGGAACGACGCGATTACCCAGTCACCGCGGCGATCACGTGCCGCTTCAATTGCCTCTGACAGCGAGCGTGCACGAGCGCGCGACAGCCTTCGAGATTAAAGAAGATAACTTTCCATTAACCTCTTCAAGCCTTGGTGCACGTCGCCGAGGCTCGCGTGACGAACGCTCGTTCCCGACCTTGTCAAATTAAAACGCTCTCGATCCTTTTCTCTCTCTCTCTCTCTCTCTCTCTTCAAATCGTTCCGCGTTTAACAATTTCGGTACTAAACGACGACTAAAGAATTCGCATCGATTCGCAACTTCTAGACTCTGTTAACCAACCAATCAAGAGGAATTCCCAAACTCAAGAAATTAACACGCGTGTGGTCGAATCTGTAAGGAAAACTCTGATGCAAACAGTTTTTTTCATTCGCACGTGTTGGACGTAGTCAGTTTCGGAATTTCCATATCGTTCGAAGAGAGTCGCGTCGACTGATTTTCATTTGAAGTCAGTCACGAGAGATTTCCAAAAAGTACAGATTAAGTAGAGACAGTTTCGTTCGAATTAAATATTATCGAGTTCTCGGATGAAAATCCTCTCCTCAGGCTGACTGCTTGGCATTTCCCGATCGATTTCTACTGGCAGAAGTAAAGAAAGGAGCGCGATGCTCGCTCCAAAAACGACAGACGACGAGAGAGTCGCTGTTGTTGCAAAAATTCGCGACGAAGGTCACACGTGTAGGTCCACCCCTATTTTCGAAATATTATTTGTACAAGATTAAACAATTTTACAAAACTATGATTTCTTCACACCAATTCGTTACATTGCACGACAGAATTTAACCCTTTGCACTCGTATAGTCGCCATCCTACATTTCATTATTATACATTTTTTCCAATTTTTTTCTACTAGAACGGCAAGTTAACTTGTAATATATATTCCCAGAAAATTTCTTTCATTTTGATCGAGTATGAAAAATAATTTCGAGTTGATTGATAACCTTATCAAGTATAAATACCAGTGCAAAGGGTTAATAAGTAAACTATGGTGGAATGGCGTTGTCTAGCAGCGTATTCGCGATTAACGGAAGCATAGTGGCCAAAGACGAAGCCGTGTCGAAAGGGTTAAACAGCAAAAGATCAAACGATTATATATATATATATATATATAAACTCGCTTGAAAGTCTTTCATCCTGGCCAAGGCGAGAGAAAGAGAGAATCTGTTTCACGAAGGAATGTCCTTTCCGCTTTATTGCCGTTGCATTAGCAATTTTATTGGCGAGCCACGCCGCGAGCCGCAAGAAACTGGCCTCGCGATTAATTTCCGAGTATCGCTTTCGCCAGAGTGCAGATGGCGCGAACGACAGACGCCAGCGATCAGACGAGCCGCAGCCGTTTTCTGCTCTTCGTATCGCGGATACGACCGCCAGTGAACACGGCCGAACCCACACCTCACAATCAGCCGAGCCCACACGTCGTCTTCGTCTTCGTCTTCGTCTTCGTCTTCGTCGCGTTTCTGTATTGTCGACTGGGCCACCAGCCGCGATCCAGTAACCGTACGTTTCACGATGCGCGGCATCGCCACGAGAATTTCCACGAGATCGGTAGTAGTATACGCTGCCACACGGAACGATCTCCGAACGTGGCCAATTTGATTCGGCAATTCGACTGGATAACACTCGCCGAGAATACGATCGTCTCGAGGTCTGCCGAGAAAGGCAGATCTGGATCGTTTGTCACAGAGTTGTGGCGTGTTCCTTAGATTCCTCCTCGAGATTTGCTTCGCAATCATGACGCTCGCGATGCAGTGTCTTGAAGTTGAAGCTGAAAGTGATTCAGCGGGAAACGGAGCCTCGTGGAAGATCACACGCTTCGATGATTTCGAGCAAAGCGAGGGAACGAGTTGGTGTGCTGAAGTTTTTATCCGTATTCAACAGTGGAAAATCCGCGCAACTTTTCCACGCAAACGGAAGTCAGCGAACTCTCTCTCTCTCTCTCGCTGGCTAACACTGGAGGTGTTAACGATCAGCAGAATTCGCTCGGCGTGACCACGTTAGTCACGCGCCATTCGTAATTTGTCCCAGGCCGCTATAACTAAAGCTTCTCCGACCGAACGTGTCGTATCTCATCGCGAGAATCGTTGTAGGAGTTTGAGTAAACGTGAGATCAAGATCTCGAGATAGGACGCGTGCTGTTCCTACAAATGAAAACGGAGAAACGAGATCCCAGCACGACGCGGTTGTCTCATTCGGTGGTTTTATCTTCTGTGAAAGTTTGCACGAATCGCCATCACCTTGTTAAACGCGAACGAGTTTGAGAAATTTGGAAAATTCTCTTCCTGCGTTTCACGAAACATATGTATACGTCGTTGTTCCACTCAATGTTAGCAATTACCGACAATTAAGGTACAATATTTGGATCGAAGAAATTCAAGTGCAAGGTACAAGAAAGATGTTGATGATACAATAAAGAGCACAAACATCTATTAATACATTTATCAAAAATTACTTGATTATCTAAGAATCTACGTATAGTTATAAGTATATAAAATTTCCATAGAAAATTATAAATTGGTCATTTTGACTGCTACTGGTATAAATATAATTATTTTTATCCAAGATTTAATTAGGTAGCTTCTTCGCAGAGCATCAAGTACAATTAAGTACCGACTCAATAAATACTTACGACACGTTCTATCTGATCAATAAACCCCTTAACCAGATAGAATGACGAGCCAAGTCGTAAAGACGCGTAAAGAAACGAGAGACTATCAATTGATTAACAGATTAAAACGCGAACGTAGAAAGGAAAAAAAATGAAATTCTTCTCACGAGTCTCGATAACCATATCGATAGCTTGCGAAATAGAGCGTGAAATGGGGAAAAATCGGAAATAAAGACGTGTGTCGCGATAAATTCGCGCGTGACGTTGAAGACACCATTTGCGTGCCAGAGTTAAATCTTCGATCATTAAGCTTCGTTCTGTTGGACGATGATCCTCGACATTGGCACCGTCTATTAATTTAGCGAGCTGGACGAAGTCGTTTCGCGGCGAGATACGTAAAGTAAAAAAAGGGAGAAGGGGGGGGCGAGGCGAAGCGAGAAGGTGCAAAGCGGATCAAGGTCGATAAAGACAATGAAAAATTGAAATTATAAATGCAGAGAAGAGACGGAGCGGAAGGCGAGAATAAATTAGAAAGCGAAGGAGAAATGGACGAGCGAGAAGATCAGATTCAACTCTACTTCTTCGTCGACCAATTCGTGTCTGATCCAATACGGTCTTCATCCACTTGGCAAGGTGGAATACGAACGAAGAACACTTGACTGTTGATTGGTTGATTTCGTCTAAAACTTGCAAGTTTCATCGTTTACATTCTGATGCGCGCAAGGAGAAATTATATTTCTATCTCTTTCTATCGACGAAATCACGTACGAGATCTTCCAACTTGGTGGTCTTGAGCGGTCCTTCAGCTTAAATATAAAACGAAGCAGCGCAGACAGGTACAGGTCGTTTCGCGCGAGAAGGACTGTCTCCGAAAGAGAAAGAGAGAGAGAGAGAGAGAGAGACAGGCCGCGAGAAAATGGAATAACGAGAGAAATACGAAGCGACGAGATAGAAGCGGACAGGCTAAAGAACCGCAGACTCCCACACGTTGCGTCGTTATAGGACGCGTTACGACGACGACGACGACGACGACGACGACGACGACAGCGTCGGTAGTGGTGGACGCACACGGCTCGTGTGCCTTGTACGCATCTGGTAACGACCTGGACCTGGCCGATCTGCACGCACACCACCGTGATCCCACGCGGATGGCGCACCGACGCACCGCGTCGTCCCACGTCTATCCCGGACGATCCACCCCCAACTTTTGATCTTGTTAGCTACGACTCGTTCCCGTACTTTCCGCCACCGAACCACCTCGATAAGGATTTCGAGTCTGCTCTACTGAGCCCGGAAGACGCCTTCCCAGGTTTGATCCACTACACGCGAAATTTCTCGCGATCGAAGCTTAAGCGGAGTACACACGAGTCCGCCGAACGATCGATGCCTTTCTTCACTGTGTATAAAAAAAAAAAAAATGTTAAATGAAACGAATGCCTGTGACGAAAATATTTTTCGTATCATCTAGCATTTATTCACGAAACAGTGAGTGAAAAATGATGTAACATTGGAAACAATCATCTTGTTTAAATAACATTAGAAATTTCGTTAATTGTATTTTCTTATGTATGTGGCTTATAAAAATTAATCATACATACATTCCAATCTGCTGAAAAATTGCCTTCGCTGTTTTATAAACTTTCAGGGACTAAGCAATAAGAAGCTTGGTCGTTTAGCTCAATTATTCGAATTATCTAATAGGAATTCGACGATGACGAAGTTTCAACTGACTCACGACCGCTTTTGTCATCTACGAGAATTTCTTTTGAAATTTGTTAAATTTCGTTGACACTATATACGCTATATCGACGATACATCATACCCACGTTGGTTATAATTATCAGCAATTGTAAAAAGTTTTATAATTTTTAGCGAAATTTAAGTCCCCTCGCAGAGGATAGTCGAGTGCAAAGGGTTATACAGCTATTCATAATTCGAGTAAAACATACACGAAATGTATACGTGAACGAGCCGCATACAAAGTACAAAGTTCAGAGTACCTTGCTTTGGCACGATGAATCCGAAATCGAGCGGTACAAATACGACCGGCGATCGCTATCTTAAACTGAGAACATCCGGTATCGTAGCTCGACAATCCAACATTTGGAGCATTCAATCTTCCAAAGTTGCACGAGCTACTCCGAACGATTCATCTCGGCCGGGTGAACGATTATCAATCGTTCCTCCATCGGCGTTAATTCGATTACAGCTTACATGCTTTCGCGTGTACCTTCGGATAATTAACAACCTGGGTGAACTACATACATCCCTCTGGACTAATAGAACACCGTGGAACTCGGACCGGCGTCGTAAACTCGCGAAAAAAGAGAGAAAAAAAGAAAAAAAAATAGGGAAAAAAAGAGAAGCGAAACGAACCGCGCAACTGCTAATTAAGCAGTATATCTATATTAAACCGGTTCGCTTGTTCTCTCTGTACCTGTCTAGCTGTCCACGTTTAAAGCTAAATGTACGGTTGCGCGAAGGCACAGAACGGAGCACACGCGGAACGCAGGCTCGTCTGAAATAACTCGACCCAGACTGGGCGTCGTCGGCCTGTCCAGCGCGAAATGAGCTACGGTTCTTTCTTCCTTTCGTTCTTCCCTCTCCCCCACCCCTCCTCGTCCTTTTCTTCTTCCTTTTACCACTCTTACCACTTGTTTTGTCGTTGTTGCAACCCGGCTGTCTTCTATTGTGTTTCGACGCGGGACCATCCGATTCCGGTGGACACTGAAATTCGTCCCGCGTCGGAGATCGAATTCGTGTTCCTTCGATGTTCGACGATCCGAAGATTAATCGTCGGCGAACGAACGAACGAACGAACGAAAACTGACGTCGTTCGATCTATTTCTGGTATTGCAAATAATTCGCTTCGCACGGCTCGGTCTTGTTTGATTTCGTCTATTTGAGACTGTTATCGTTGTTTCATCGTTGCGACGAATGTAAGAACGCGCTCGTTCTACGTTCTGCGCGTATCAAGCACGATAAAGGCGACGTGCGCGCAGTCGCTTTCACACTCGAGACGGAAGAAACTGATGTTTGTGGGGCGAACTAATGGCGAACGACCATGCTAATAAAAATGGTACACGCTTCGTTGCGACGAGATTCTGCTCGTATCAGTGTTTGCCGAGAAATTTTGCACGTCGCGCGACGAGCGGTGGAACATTTTCTTCTTTCCTTAAATAATAACCTCAGCTAAGCCGATCTCGTAGAATAGAATAAAGGCTGCTCTATGTTATTCTTCTCTGAGTTTCTTCTCTTCAATTTTGTTGGAACTACGGTAGAATTCCGAAAAAAAGAAAACTGACAAAAAGAAAGATTTATATAGCGAAGAGGAAAACGAGGCGTGATACGTTGAGTTCCTCGCAAAGGATATATCGTGGTCCGTCGGAAATCGTTACCTCGAGAGCCGAAATACGTCATTGATTAGAAGCTGGCGTGATTGTCGCGTCCTCGGCGCGATCGACGTACGCCTGCCAGTTCAAGGTGAGCTGGCAGCGTCCAATTAAGACGTCAGATCTCAGAATGAGAGGAGAATCGCCGCGAGAGTGTCGCAAAGCAAACGCGAGCACGAGAATTGGGAGCAGAGCAGAGCAGAGCAGAGTCAACGAAAGAAGAAAGGAACGGAAGAGGGAGGGCGGAAGGTGGGAATGAGAAAGAGGAAGAGACCAAACTTGGAGTACACAGCTGCCGCACAGATTTGCCGGCAGATAATTGCGTGGCTTTTCCACAAATGGCGTCCCGCGTTCGAGGGACGAACGCCACGGCCGCATTGTCAACCGGCCGGCGGAAAAAATGCGAGACGCATAATTTCATGCGACACGCGTGAGCGGAATCTCGTATAGGCCGCCGCGCGTATAGGTCCCTATCCGCTTTCGTAACCGTGTCCATCGTGCGCTTTTTCGTTCCCGAGACCGAGAACTCTAAGCGCGACTCTAGTCTCTAGATCTTGTTTCGAATCGCGAAACAAGAGTCTTACGAATTCAGACACCGAAAGACAGAATCGAGGAATCGGCACGCTGCCGAAGAGGTTTCTGTTACCATCTATCGGATAAGGTTGAGTAGCGGGAAATCGGCGAGCGAACCGACTCACTTGTTGAGAATCGCTACCGTTCGAAGAAACTGACTTCGTAGCTCGGTTCCATCCATCAGCCGCGGTAGCCCTTAACGAGGGAATTTTCATTCCCGAACGGAGGAGGGAGAGAGAGAAGAGAGAAGCAGATGCACGCGAAAGGTCTCCTCGGGAACAAAGGGACGAGCAGGGCGCGTCTGTCTCTCAAGAGATCGTGCGTCACCGAGAGTTACAAACTTTACGCCCGGTTTAATCTCCCGATTTGAATCGGATTTTGGCGGCAACTGGTCGTTGAACCGGCCGACAAAAAAAGTCGTCGAAACGTGATTGAAGCCGAAGCTACGCGCGCGCACGCGCGACAACTGAGGCGAGGGAAGAGCAGTTTTCTCGCGGCAAACGCGCGCGACGATACGCGTTCCCGCTCGGAATGTTAAAAATATGACCAATTACGTGTTACATATAACGGGAATACGACGACGCGCCGAAAAATCGAGCGCCGTTTTCATCGTACAGTGTACCGACGAAGAACGCCTTCGCCCGTTCCCTTCGAGATGATCCGCCGGTCGCAAAATAAACCGCCGCCACAGTATTCAGCACGCTTGGCCACCGCCATTCACGACGATCGACGTCGCTCGTGATCTTATTGAGAGCGGCACTTTCCGCCACTGCTTTTCTGGTCTTTTCGCTTGATTCGCCTGGACGAACGACACCGAGAACGAGAAAGTCGAAACGTAAACAGGGGATTAATCTTTAAACCGTGAAAACCGTGATAGTCAGACTATCTTTGGAACGTTCATCAATTTTGTCCACAAACTGCGGAAACAGTTCGCGCGATTATAAAAAATTCCTCGCGTGGACTACGTCAACAGAGTTTCACGCAGCCTCGAGCATCGTAAGCGTGCACGTGCGCGACACTCGAGAATATCGATCGATCGATCGGCTTGGCGCGAAATTTTGAAAACGGCGGAACGGTCGAGGAAAAGCTTTTTATCGCGATGGAGCAGGAAGCCGGGCAAATATTTTCGTTGCGTCACGCTGCGGAGCGTTGACTCTCGTCGCGGTCGCGAAAATATTGGCGGTAATCTCGCGAGCGAGCGAGCGAGCGGGCGGGCAGGCAGTCGAGCACACGAAATACGCGAAAGCGACGCGGCAAGAGAGGCGAGAGAGAGAGAGAGAGAGAGAGGTTTTCGAGCGAGCTCTGCGAGGGCCAGCTCGCCGAGCACAACGGCTAAACTAATATTGAAATATTGCCGGCCGATTGGGCCCGGTGGGCATTTTTCAACGTCGCTGCCGAAGCGCGGCCGCTAACAAATGCGTCTGATTTACGAGCGGAACCGGAGCCATTCAATGCCCGATTGTTAATACGAAATCATTTATTCTGCGTCGCGATCGTTACGCGTTCTCTTTGCGCGAGCGAGAGGGACGGAAATAGAAACGGATAGGGTAATTGAACGAACAGAGGTAAATAACGGCTGCGTCTTTTAATACATGAGAAGATAATGCGTACACGTACGTGTACGTACACACAGCACGTATAAGTAAATTGAGCGTGAGACACGAGAGAGGCCAGAGAGACGGGTTTATTCCCCCGGTTGGAATTGTAATTTGACCGGTCGGGGGATAAATTAGAAACGGGTCCCGCTCGCGGCAGCCAGACGTCCATTGATTGTGAAATATATGAGGGCGATTTTTTAAACGGCGGCGCGACGCGCCGCGCAGATAACGAAAGGCGCTCTTGTCTTTGCGCCGTTAATGCGCGCCACACAACAGGATAAAGCCACCGATAGCACCCGGTGGCTACGAGTGTCGCGCGATTCGTCAGATAACGGTTATCGCGCGCCTGAGCGCACCAGCCCAGCTTGCTTACGGTAATCGCGACCGATCGCCACTTGCTTCGTCACTCGTGTCTTCTTTCACACAGTCGTACATACATTTTCCATTTCCAGGTTGGACAGTTGTTGGATCATCGAATACAGATCGAAAATTCAAACTTCATGCATCTTATGAAACTTCAATACTCTTCGCTTCGCGAGAATGATTCACCGTGTCTTCTTCTCCTCGATATCATTCTCCATTTTCCATTTCCAGGCTTGAAGTACCTGGATTTATCGAGTACACGCAGATCGAAAAGTTCAACTTCATGGATCTCGCGAAACTACAATATCTTCGTCCGAGAATGATTCACAATGTCTTCTCCTCTTTGATATCATTCTCCATTTTCCATTTCCAGGTTGAAATAATTGTTGGATCGTCAAGCACACCGCATACTTGGAAAAGCCTTTAAAATCTTTACGATGTCTATGAAAACTTTATATTCTTTGCTTCGCAAGAATGATTCACCGTGTCTTCTTCTCCTTATCTGTTTCCATTTTCCATTTCCAGGTTGTAAATAGTTGTTGGATCATCGAGTACACGCAGATTGAAAAGTTCAACTTCATGGATCTCGTAAAACTTCCGAGCAGCCTTCGCTTCGCGAAACAGACAGAATGATTCACCGTGACTTCTCTTTCTTGACACCAACCATTTTCCATTTTCTACTTCCAGGTTGAAGTACTTGTTCGATCATCGAGTACACGCAGATTGAAAAGTTCAACTTCACGGATCTCGTGAAACTTTAATATCTTCGCTTCGCGCGTAGGTGTGAAAGTTTAGCAAGTTGTGCACGTTCCAAACTTCCTGTCTCGTTCGGAATCTCTGCCTGCGATCTATTTATCCGCGCGTCAATAATTCGCGAAAGACCCGAATCGCGCCGGACGAAGAGAGAAGCAATTGGAATTCGTCGCCCGGAATAGGATTACCTATATAGAAAATATCGATGATGAAGCATCTGGGCGTCTGCTCGTGTCACCGGGGGCCGGGTTCTAGCCTGTTCGTCCAAGGTTGGCTCGCGGCGCTATTTCCTGCGGAGGTTCGCCCACGCGCGCGTGGCGCGAATCCGATTCAAAATTCCACCGAGTGTATATTGATTCAGCTGAATTAACACTTAACACGTTCGCGCGGCTTGGCGGCGCGCATGCGACCACGCACGTCGCTTCGTGAAACGGTCTTCGTGCGTTTGTGAACCGCGTTCGCGATCTCTCGAGGCCGTGGCTGTTTAGGAGTCGCTGACAGTGTCGGGTGAAGCAACAGGCCTTGTTTCCTTCGATTCCAACCGAAGGAAATTGTACGAGCTTTGAATTCAACGGAGTAGCACGCGTCCAATGCACGCCTCCAGTTCTGCTATTTATCGGACATCCTTGAGCAGCATTTCATTTCTTTCCTTTTCTTCCTTTTTTTTAGCAGAATATGGAGTGCTGTCGACGCAAAGTCTATAGAAATGTGGCTTTCCTGGAGTTCAATTTACAATCTTTATCCGTTTGTTTGCGACGTCACTACGAGACATCAACTACGTTGAAAAACTGGAGAGACTACGTTGAACGTAGACATTAATCAGAAAAGTAGGAATATAAAAATCCTGCCTACTTAGAAATAGAAAAGACAGCTGACATTGTTTCCACGAGGAACAATGGATACTCCATTTGTGGTCTCAACAAATTACGAAATCAAGCAAAGAACTGAATAAGAATTCCCCGTTGCATAGAGTGGGCCAAAAGTTTCGTCCCACCTCCTATTACTTTTCATTGAAACGCCAAAATATAAGAAAAAACTAATTCTATTAATTTTTAAATTGAAACGTTTTCGAAAATTATTTCTTTTAGATGTTAAAAAAACAAATTACGGATTTGTTTCAGTAAGAAGTGATTTTTGGCTCTCCCTATTTAACAGACCAAAAATCCCGTTAAAAAAAAAAGAAAAAAATGACAAAGAGGACTCGCGCGAAATGCGAACGACTTGCTGAAAATCGCGATCTAACCAGGTCGCGTTCTCAACACCCGTCGCGTCCCTCGCGTAGATCGGTCGATCAAAGTCGAGAGAAGATTCGCTGGAAACCGATCGTGTTTGATCGCGCGTTGATCGACA
Organism: Tetragonula carbonaria; assembly: GCA_032399595.1. Lineage (NCBI taxonomy): Eukaryota > Metazoa > Arthropoda > Insecta > Hymenoptera > Apidae > Tetragonula > Tetragonula carbonaria. Next base: position 10,964,087 of record JAUCRC010000014.1, read on the forward strand.
ACGATTGAGCCACACCGTTACGCGAAAGGACTTGGCTGACTCCGTTCGGTTGGCTACGAAGAGAAGCGGATTCCAGCGAATCTCCATCTCTTTGACCATGCCGACGCGCGATCCAACGTCGAACCGGCGACCTTAATTGGCGCGTTTACCTTAACTTTCCATTGAAATGCTCGGACGAGGTTAACGCGAGGCAGAGACGCGTAAGCCACCGAGCGTCGATCGACGCTTCAGCGCTCTCCTCGCGACCTTACGCCGCGATTTCCCACCATGTGTGTGTGTCTCTCTTTATCTCTCTCTCTCTCTCTCTTCCCTTTCTCTCCGCGACGCGAGGCCCGCTCGCTATGGGGAACCACCGACAGTCGTGTAATATCGGGCTAATGAAAACTAGCCCTTTGCGCAACGTTCCTTAATGAACGCGCTTACTGGGGATCAGGCGATCTTCTTCTTTCCTCTTGGCCTTTCCTTTCGTTTCGTTCGGCGTTAATTGGCGGCGGTGGTTGCTCTTACAGTTACCAGGTACCGGCGTTGGCCGTTGTACCAACTAGCGACATTGCGGGCTTTTGGGAAGCTTGTGGTTAAACACTTTTTGTCCGTTGTTGCGACGTCCCCGCGTTGGGAAACGGTGACGCGAGACGCGGTTCCGTGAGAATGCCGTCGGCAACGCGAACCTGTTGCATTTTTCATGAGATCTAGGCCCGGATCATTGGCCGGATCATTAAGTTGGTAAAATTAAGGTAGTTAAATTACGTCGTTCGGAAAAACGAAGAATCTCCGAATCACGATTGAGAAATCTGCTCTCTTCCGATCCAGTTGAGAAGAACTAGTTCCCTCGCCCCCGCGAGTTCGAATAAAATTCCATCTTATTAATCGACAAGAATTATCACTGACAAGAGAATTTTACTTTGAGAGGATTGACTGACAAGAAGAAAAAAAGAAATGAGTGAAAATTCACGTGGCGAAACGCGCAACGCGGCGACGCTGCCCGGCTTTATTCTCGCACTTCTCTCTATCAATTCCTGATACAAAGCGACGCGACGCGCACGCGAACGTGTGTTGGCTATGAGGAGCCTATGAGCCGTCGCGTGGGACTAGCCTGCTCCCTCTCTCTTTCTCTCTCTCTCCTATTCTCGGTCGCGAGTGCCAAGCTTCTCTCCTCTTCCTCCGCCTCTTCGTTCGTCTCTCAACCTACTCCTCCACCTTCGTTCGTCGTGTCCCACGGCACTCCACGCTCCCTCGAGCTCGACGACTGCTCTTGCACACGCACGCACGCACGCACGCACGCAGGTCGAACCCACACGCGCTGCTTGGACAGCGAGCTCGCGCGCCCACGTGCACACGCCGCTGCATATAATACAAGCTGCTGCCGTGCTCGCTAATGATCGATGCGTTTATTTGTTTAGCCGCTTTCAATTTCCAATTGCGAAATCGCCTGGCCAGCTTTTAGACCGGCTTTACAGAGAGGCTGCGAGAGCGCGGGTTTCGAGATGTTTGCTTTCGTGGAATATTGCAAATCTCGGTGGCATCGAGGAAAACCACCGTACTCGCCGAACTCGTCAAACGGTAAAAACGAATCGAGATTTATTACACACGATACCACGGTAAACGCAAGATCGTAGTTTATACGATTGCGTCCAGCATTTAAAGTCGCAGAATTCTCGATGAAAATTTGTCACGAAGAGAAATACAACATTCCGCGATAGGTGGAACAACTGTTTTGATAAAAACCCACTAAAATTACTGTATATCAATTACTTCATTAAAATTATCTCATTTAAATCATTAAAGTTACTGTATATCAAGATTTAAACCATTAAAATTACTGTATATCAAGCTACTTATTTGTTTTTGCAATCGAAACTTTTCTGTTTCAATTATACGTGTGTTAAATTCGTTTCGTCGGTGCTGCAATTTCCTCGGGAAAGATCCTTACAAAGGAAGGACGTGGTTGCCGAAAGAGAGGAGCGAAGAAATAAACGAAATCAATTTCGCGAGGTAATGTAACAGCAGCAACAACAACAACAACAATAACCGCCAACGCGGCACAACAGACGCGGTTTTTATCGCGCGAACGGCCGAGAGAAGATTTCCTCTGGCTGTCCACGGCGGGCGGACTTATCGCGCGTTAAGCGTCGCGAGAATTTATAACGTTTCGCGTCGGACGTTAGGTGTGTTGCCGGTGCCAAGAGATCCCGCGGCCTCCGTTATAATTCATTCGTTTGGGCGGCCGCCAAAGTCGTACGTTTGCGCCGGCCACCAAGCGTATACGCAGAAAAACGAATTAGCCGCAGCCAAGCACATCGCGTGGCGCGGCCTGCGTTCACTTACGCACGTGCGTGGGCGCCCTTTCCCGGCAATAATAACCGGCGATCGTCACTCGAATTATATATCGCGACTCGTGCTTTCCGTGGTTTCCGATGCATCGTCCTCGTTCAATCTTCTCCCGTGACGAATATCGTATAAATAGGCGAGTTCGCTTTCTTCTTCCTCGTTCAACCCGGTAGATTATCAGCCTTTCAGAATTCGATCTTCACTGCAGTCGTTGCAGTCGTTTCGATTCTATTCTCCTTGCCTCTTCTGGACTCGCGTCTTCGTTCGTGTGCGAAATCGAACGAGAGATGTGTTTCGACTTTCTTCTTCTTCTGCAATTTTATTGATACGAACCGTATTAGCACCTCGCCAACGTACGTTTGCTATCCGTTTGCTTCGTCAGGCCGATTAATAGCCCTCGGTAGAGATCAAATATTTATTCCGCGCAGCGGAATTAAACTAAATTCCACGCATGGTCCAATTAAAATGACTAAGCGTCCAATTTCTGTCCGTGACAATACCCTAACCGACTGGTGCCAACCGAACACGGACACCATCCGAGTGCCGGCAGTACGCTACACTATTCGAAGGGGCGGGCGTGTTTTAATCATGACCAAGCATTCGTGTCACACAACGTATCCGCCGAAAGAAACCGAACCAAAAAAAACTCTGACAATACCCACCGCGTCACTTCGACTTTCCTTCGCAGATTCTGCTCAGGTCGGCTGCTTTTAACGCTCCGTTTTGAACGTTAGGCTAACGAGCTTCTGTCGCCATCGCTCATCGTTCTCGAGTGAGTTTCACGCGAATTCTTTCGATCAAGCTTCGAGCTTCAAGAAACTCAACGTCCGGCGGCTGGCTAATCACGCCGGCGAATATGCCCGGCCGTTCTTCCTCACATGCACACCACATTTGAATCGTTTCGCCAGATTTTGCGAAGACGGTGCGTAGAGGTACCGCGGTATTCCCGAAGGTTTTTTCTATCGCGTCGTGATGGCTAATAAAAATTCGACCTCGCGTTGCGCGAGACGTATAATCAGGCGTTCATTCGACGAGCTAGAGGAGTCTGGAAATTTAAATTGGCCTAGACCGGTCGTAGCGAGTTGGCTCTATCGCGTGGACGCGAGAACGCGTGGACCAGCTACTGTTTCGCGAGAGCTAACCGGTGATTATCGCCGAGCAGGATGCCAGCCACCGAAAAATTGCTAGACCATCCCTCCTGAGTTGCCAGACAAAGGAGAAACGCTGCGAGATAATATATTATCGTGGTGAGAAGATCGTATTCCTTCGAGCTCAGTGCGTTTAAAAATTAAAGATTAACTTGTTCGATAAACCACCGAGGAAGTCGAACGACCGATTTTTTTATTTTTGCTGGATATTTCACATACGTGATATGTAACGTCTGTCGAATGAATCTTTTTTAAATATCTATTTTAATTTTTCGTAAAATACTCCAACTTGTGTTATTGGCAGTAACGTCGTTCCTCGATGCTGTACAAAATTTTATTTGATTTAAAAATTGATCTATAACATGATTTATGCAATAAGCACACCGAACGTCGATATATTTAATTGCACGAGTATAAATTGTGTTATAACAAGGTAAATTATCGTCACCAGATGGTAATAAGCTTTTTAATTTTGAAAAAAATAGAAAGCTTTTCTATTTTTTGGACTTCAATCCGTCTCCGAAGGGAATTTTGCGCTTTGACTATCGGTTGTTCTAGCTTTCAGAAGAAGAAACCAAACAGTTTTGAAGTTAAAAATCGCTCGCCGAGTGACTGGGAACAATCTGGTCTATTTGCATTACCTGCATTGCCACTAATTATTCGCAATTAGCAACGATCCGTCGGTGCCTCGGATGCCGAAAAAGCAAACCGCAACCGCAACCGCGGCGGCCGCCATTTTCCTCTTTTTTCTCTCTTTCCTCCGCGAAAGACGCTGGCAAAAAGGTAATTAAAAACGCAATTACACCGGCGTCGCTTCATTTGTGCGTCGGCCTTATTACAGGCTCTCCGTGTCCAATCCGGTGATTAGATTAGCCCACGCCACCCGTGTTAAATCGAAAAATCGATCGAACTGCTTCGACGCGAGTAATTACGCTTGGCGCTTCGAGAGAAAGAGAGATGCATCTTCGAATAGGCAAAAATCATCGATCGACGGGGGAAAAAATCTCCTCTACGGGGAAATCGTCGATTTTTTATCATAAGATGCGTCATGAATATTTATATAAGCCTGTACAGACGGCATATGGGATAACGCGAGAACGTTGACCATGCAACACCATTGGCTTCACCGGTTCGAAATCGACCCGATAAATTCGTCTGTCTGCCGAGTCAATTACGAACTGTGTTCGTGGCCGTGTAATCGGTGCATCATTTATTGCTTGTATGCTTTTTGCTCTCATTTTTGCCACCCCGTCGTTTTCGGATCGATACGACGTTGCGGCGACCATGTTGCACAATTGACTGGCAACAATGAAATCATTTATACACGTACGTAGTAAGCACATACCTGTTGCGACTGTGACCGTTTCAAACTGTCCGAACAAAAGAATCTTGCTTAAAATCCGATCCTGAAGTGTCTCGCAACCTTAACACGCCAAAGTCAAGTCCACACGGTCGTTCGATTTTTCATTCAAAGAAAAAAAAGAAGAAGAAGAAGAAGCATTACGAGAATTCGCGCACAGCAGATCGTGAGAGAGTGCAGGTTGCCATAATCCCCGCGAGGATTACGTTCCGCGAGACCAAATTTGGCGGCATTGCGAGGCGGCTTCGCGGTTAAGCGGACAGCTGTTTCCCAGGGTCGCGGCCTGAACAGAAGCAACCGAGAGAGAGATCAGCGACGAGACAATTCCGTATGATTTATATTTATGAGCGTGCCGCCATTTAATAGCTGTCGCCGCGGCATTGCGCTTACTGAGTCATCGAGACGAACGGGCAACCGCCTGGCGAACTTGTCCTTTGCGAGCGGAGTCACTTTGAGTCACGTTTGAGTTTCGCCGAGGCGACAACAGTGCAGAGCTCTCGAAACGAAAACGCAGCTCGACGCTGGAATGCGCTAGATTAATTAATTGGGACACGACGACGCGTTTAGCGGCTGCGAACGAACAGGACGAAATGGTTTTTCGTCGGCTACCTTTCGTTGCACGTGTCGCTATTCACGCGCGTGGAAGAATTTACGGGATTCTTGCGGCGACGAGTAACACGTTGCGATGTTTCGCGTGTAGACGGAGTGGAATGGTTGGGAAGGGTTTCGCGTAGATTCCTCGGGAATTTCCGAGAACGAGGCACCCTGAGATACTGCCCTGATACTAGGGCGGATACTAGGCCCGGTGCGCCTTTCTTCTCTCTCGTTATGTCAGTGAAAATTGGAATTTTCTGCAAGAGTAACCGCGATCTCGATCCGCTGTCCGTGTGAAATCCTAACCTAGCGAATATTTTACGAGCCAATAAACAAGCGTACGGCGAAGATCGTCGGGTCCATCAACGTACAATTCTCGCTCGCACGCACTCACGCGAGAAAGGGATAGAGCGTCCACGAGCGAGAAAGGTCCTCCCACGCGGCGAGAGAAACTCGCACGCGGCTCTCCCTAACGGCTGTCCCTCGGGAGGGAAGAAAACCAGGGCGCAGCATCCGTTCGATCGATCCTCATTATGCACGCTGACCCCGCCACGACCTCGTTCCCCGAGACGGAAATTGGTTTTATAACTCAAACCAGCCACGAGGAATTGAGCTTGTTGAACCAGGGCCCCGTATATACGTGAGCGCCGTATTAGGTTCCCTTAGGTTGCATTCACACGACACCAGCGTACATACCGAACCTTTAGAAATCACTTTCCCTGATTGACACTGAATCGCCGCGCCTCGTAACTTGTCCCGCCTGATTTCCATCGTACCTGTTCGTTTTATTATATCGAACGTGTTCTCGGCATCCCTACGAGATGCTCATCCTAATGCTTCGTCCATCCGGGCCACCGATCGAGAGATTCTGCTTTCTCCTCCTTGTCTCTCGTTCGAATCGTTCCTTTCTTCACTCGCGAGACACGAACGACCGCGAACGCACCACTGCTCACGCGGGAGCACGAATAGGTGCATCGAGCGGAGAATAACGCTGGTTTGCACCCTCCTTCCGCGGTGCATCCATCAGCGAGGCGGATACGAGAAACAGAGGAATCGAACATACGAATATATATATATATATATATATATATATATATATATATATATATGCGTATACACGTTGATTATCGCGCACGGATTTCACGAACGAGAGAGATCGTTTCCCCCTCTGTTTTTATTAATTGAGTACAGGTACTTCAGTACAGGTACATCATGCCCGGATGTCGTGATCAAATTACAAACTGCTTCGCTCAATTGCTCGGATAATCACGACACTGTCAATCCCCCTCCCTACCCCTGCCGCGACTTTTCCCCGCGTACGCAATTACGCGCCTCGCGACGATCCGCTTCAATCAACGTGAACTTCATCTCGTTTTAATAACATATTTTAGGGGATCATTAGGCCGGCGTTCGACCACACGCGCGGAACCTGTGGTCGCTCGCCTGACCGGCCAAGTGTATTTCCTGGGACTGATGTGTCTGATTGCGACGAAATTGATCGACGTCCGTCCTAATAACGTCTACGCTCCTTTTCTGGAACCGTCATCGACTCGTGATCGTCGTCGTGACATTTCACGACAGTTTTCAGCAAATTAGTACAGATCCAAGAGATAGATCTGCTATCCTACCGTCGTCCATTCGAAATTCGTCTCTTCCTCTGCCTCTAATGGCTACCTGACTTTCCTCTCTCGCTGTCCTCGACGATGTCCGGAGACAGCTTCTGTCTTCTGTCAAAGCGCAGGTAATCGTGCCTCTCAAACGCCGAAATTACAATTCGGCCAACGTGCGTTGACGTGCGTTGAATCGTTAAGTGGATTAGCGCTAAATGTTGTGAAACATTTCTTGCCGTCGAATCGAAACGAGGTAATGACAGTTGTCTCCAGAAACAACAACTGGAGAAATCTCCAACAGGAGCAGAAGCAGCTGTTTCCAAAGGTTCTCGGTTCTTTTTCTTGTTTCTTTTCCAGAGAGGGAAGAGTGAAATTTAAAATTTTCCCAGGGAGCAAATCGACTTCGAAGGCAAATACGTCGTGAAATTCGGAACGTTCTTTCGTCGAATCGCCACCTCGGGATCGGAGCGAACCATGTGGCCGTGTGGTAAAAACGCGTCTATTTTCTTAGAGAGATGCGGCCAACATGGGGAGAATAGGTTCCGGCTCGAGCACACGCTTGCAGCAACGTTTTATGATGTCTCGCATACGTGCGGATATTTTTCACAGTATCCACACACGGCTGATAGACGCTCGCTGTCTACTAATTAAACCATAGAATCGACGTTCCAAGCTCTCATGCCGAGTAGCTGTATTTTCATTTTAAATCACGTCGCCATTGAAACAAAGCCTTTAAATATATAGTGAAAGTCTTTCGACGTTTCGACGTTTTCAAAGTCCAGTTTCACTGTTTGATCGATAGAGGCGTTAAAAAAAATTCCATTTTCATCCCGGAAGCATTTCACGAACGACACATCCATCCTTTCCAATATGAGCGGCTTTAACGCCCTCAAAAGCCTATCACATAGAATATGTCTGATTTCATTTCTGTAAGGAAATAAAACTTGACACCCTTTCATGTCTGTTTGTTTTATTATTATTCCTGTTAATTTTTTATGGATAAATTTGTTCGTGATAACTATAATTTTATTTAACTATAACTACATTTATTTTCCCTTGAATCCCTTGCCCATCAGCTGTGCTCCGACAACCTTAACACCTCACTCCTCTGCAATATCTACAACCGATGACATATCGTCGTAAATTTATCTCTCTTAATCAGCTGAACACCCGCCTTCTTCCAAGTTCCTGATTGTAGCGTGACGCGTTTTCGTTGTAGATTTCGGTTACATTTTTTGCCCGGAACACCCCTGGTGAAACATATTTTATGTTAAAATATTTCCTGCACATGGGCAAAATTGAGTGCCATGGGATGAGAAATATCCACGTGTGCCAATATTGCTCGGCCGAATTCATATTATTTAATTGTAATTATCCCGATGTATTTTTTGGGCGAGATTTCTTTCCCGCGATGCTCGTTTGCCCTTTGAGAAAAATTCTGTGTACCAAAAAAGAAATGATTAGCTTAGGCAGGATTAATCGCTCGGACTTCTCGAGGAACTGTCTTATGGGTCACTGCGTAGATTGCTTATCGCATCGACCATGGAAATATTTGCGTGACAAGAGAGACACGAAATGAAGCCCTCACAACCAGCAACTTGACGATTAAGAACTGGAAGCAGAGGATCGAATTTAACCCAGGATACCCTCTGCGACCGCAAAAGCAAAAACACGCAATATTCCCTACGATATTTACGTATACCTATTCTGCTGCAACCTGTCAAACCACAAATTAATACTTTTTTATAATATATAACGAAGATAAAAGCCAATTTGACAGTATAAAAATATAGTTTCTTTTATTCAGAGGTATATATGTAAATCATTTGTTTCCTACTGCATTTTTTACAAAGAAGCTTCCCATTGTACATTTTCCACATACTTTTTACATTTTAGACGAGTTTTGTTAGTATTATCTTGCAATATTTTATCTGTATTAAAACACGTCAAACAGAGCCATCAAAGCACCCAAGGAAAGAGAACCTTACACCGCAAGAAGAAAAACTCTGTTTCGACCTGCGGCTCGCTCCCTTCTGTGGCGCACATGCTGGTAATCCGGTAGAATCAGGGTGGTTCCGGTTTTTTTTCCCCATTGGAAAAACCGAGATAAAGTGAGTCAGAGGCAAAACGACATCGCCTGAAAAGACGTCACCGCCTGTTCTGCAACTCTTCCAACGAAAATGGGGGAAGGAAGTTTTCCGGCGACCGGCTGCTTCCGGGTTGGGAGAGAAGATCATGCAGTGTGGCAGTGTGGTCCTGTGAGCTCTTGGAGGATTACCACCGCACCGATCCAGATATCGATCTTCCACCATTGTTCCCTCGAGCTTGTTATTAACTGTCATAGATTCTCACGAAATACCGACCTGTCGACACGTCTCCGCCACGGCTGCCGGTGAATTAATTTATCACGAGTCCTAAAGTCTTTTTACTCTCGCGTGGCTACCACACTTGCTGCGTTCGTGCCAGCAGCGTGTAATTGTAATTTCAATATCGGGAGGGGTTGCTCGCGATCGGCTGGCAGATTTACGATAGACCTCGACTCTTTTAACGCTGGCTTTTTTCTTCCCCTAGATTTTCTCAACAACATTGCACGCTATTTTATAGTCATTGGTTTAACACAGGTCGGCCAAAAAGTGACTGCGTTTTCTTTTTTCCGTGAGAAAAACAAAAGTATCGATCATTTTGTTCGTTTATCTTTCGCCATCACTCGGGCAATTTTTGATGATTTCACGTTCAAAAAGAAAAGAACGACTTGACAGCCTCGTCGGTAGTGAAACTTGGTCAAATCAATTCTAACACCGCTGTAATTTGAAGGCTTCTTCATCGTACAAATCAGATAATTTCTTATAAACAATATGTAAAGGAAATTTTCCCTCTCGACTTTCCATTTTAGACAGCGATGTCAAACAAACGAAAAATGGTGGCAAACGAAATCGTGCACGTTCTTTTTCCGACAGAAGCTTGAACAATCAGGACATATCAAAATCGCACAACGAATGGTTTGAAATCTTAATTCTCATCGCCTTGCGCGTACCAGTATGTGCTAATCCCCACACCCCAAATACAGAAGCCGAAGTCACTTCGATTTCTTAACAGTGACATATAGAATCATTTTCTATCACTAAAAAAGATCGAAAAATATATATATATATTCTTCCTTGATTCTTGATTTATTCGAAAAAAAGGCAAGAAACAAAATTCGCGTGCGAAAACTGTAAAGTTCCACTCTGCCCAACTATTTACTTCAAAGCATACTATGCCATAAATAATATTATCTTCATTGTGTATACTATGTATGTATGTGTATTTTATAGACTGTAAATTATAACATATTTAATATTTTAATATTTAGTATTTGATCTATTGTGTGGCAACCCTAGTGAAAATCGAGTGTCTTTTTTTTTCTGTGCAAATTATATCCTAATTGATTGTGGCTCGCCAATAATGTAAGTAAAAAATATTTAAATTACTTATTTATTAGTAAAAGTACATTTTCCTTAAAACTGAAAATAGGCGGCAATCTGATTTAGCGCGGTCTTAAAAAAAAAACTGCGGGGATCAAGAGGTTAAAAGCTAGTCCACATTTTAAGATCATACATAATATCTCCATCGGGGTGGAGGGGGAACTCGCAATTACAGGTAGTAATAGTTTAATAATAAACTACGTAAAACAACGCGAGGAAGAGCGACGAAGAGAGGAGAAGAGCAACGATACTGAGAAGCCCGAGAGACGCGTACACGGTTGGAAAATCCCGGTGGAAATGGAAGCCGGGGCTCAAAGGCTCGAGACCGCCCTGGTCGGAGCAACTCTGGCAGCCATCCACCTCTGCAGAGGCCAGCGGGCCACAAACTGCAGATTTCTCGGATCTGGAGGCCGAGGGGCAAGCGGATAAGCGAGGCAAAGCGTACACGCGAGTGCGGTGGTCTTCCATTCCGGCAAATGTCCGCCCCGCGCGACTCAACTCATTCGACACCTCCCCTCGCCTTCAGCGAGTTGGCAGTCGTTCGGCAACCTTTCTGGCGCGAGGCCTGCCTGCGCTTCGATCTCGAACAGATCGTGAACAGGCCGTACCTTGGCAACAGCAAAAGCAACGACTCTCGTAAAAAAGAGTTATTATGCTAATGAACAGCGTACGCGCCTAATTGTTTGACAGAGGGAAATATCTATCGTTCGATGATCTCGTGGTTGCGAATCGAGATCGAGATAAGAAACCCATTATTGACACGATCGATGCCGAATCTTCTTTTTCTTCGATGCTCTCGGATCCGTAACGTTTTAATTTAGCGCTTAGGCCAACTTTTCTTTCTTAACGCATTGTTTGCGGGTAATAGTCACAGTCTTGCTACGGTCAATTGTTGAGTGCGGCAGACTGTGATTATTCTGTAAATGATGATGCCTCAACATGTGATTTTTCATGTAGAAGAAGACATGTCAGAGTAAATCGTTTAATCTAGTTTTCTGCGCAGCCCCACCCGCATAAGACGTGTTAAAGAATTTCTTGCTCTTCGGTTTCTCTTCGAAATTACCAACTTTTGTCTCTCACTCTCCTAAGAGTGTGTACAAAATGAATAGAGAAAAAACGGTTTTAGATGGTTCTTAAAAAAGAAGTCCTAATAAACACGAGTCGAAAAATTAATAGTTACAAACAGTTTCTTTCGTTTCGATTGGAATCCGCTTGCGAAAAAGTTAGAATAGATCCGGCGAATCTTCGAAACAGTACGTTATTCTTCGATACAAATGTATCGAGCACAATAAGAAAAAAGAGATAAAGGAAAAGAAGAAATTGCAACGTAAAACCACTACGAAACGAAAGCGAAGAAATCGTTCGCAATTTTCCGATCCATGTTCTATTAGAATTTCTGTTTTCACTTCGTTTCGGAGAGTAGTAAAAATTAGCCTTTTCCCTTGTTAGATATATACATTATTATGTATATATCTGACACGAGATATTCACGTCACACGTTCGTTCGACAGACGTTGCTTTATTCTTGCAAATATTTCAGACGAAAATACGAATCCGAAGAAACGCAACGTCGAAAATTTAACCGAGCACGCGTCCCTGCCTCGCGACGGAGCGAAGGAATTCACGGAATCCAGCGATAAAGAGAGAGAGAAAGAGAGGAGGAGGGAAGGGGGGAGACGTAAAATTTTCCGCAAGGATGAAGCGTAGTTGAAAACGGACGCGTCCCCGATAAGCGACCCGTGGCTTGCTCGTCGCGGCGTCGTCGTCGTGACAAGTCTGGACGCGAGCCAGTCTTGCGAAATTCTCGCAACACGTGTTCCAGGTCCGTTGGCACGTGTTGGTGGTCCGTCGAGGCCTCGTGAACGACGCGACTCAACGCCGACAAAGCTGCCGCCACCGGCTCTCCTATTGTATAGAGAATTTAAGTCCGTGGAAACATTGTCGTGCCTGCTTCTCTCACCGGGCACGCACGTCCACCCGAGATTATTCTCGAAAAACCGAATGGGGAAAAAGCGAGCCAGCCATCCTTGGATCCTCGCCGCAACGAATTCTCCACGTTTTCTCCAGTCGTCCTTCTTTTCGTCCTCCTTGAGCGAAAAGAGTTGCTCCCTTTCAGGAGCAATTTCTTCGCTCTGCTTTCGGGAATTTTCCCGAAGCATTTTTCGCCAGGAGACGATACGTTCAATCTCAAAAGCTATCGAAATTGAAATTCGTTCGTTTGACAGGCAACTGAGATAAGCAAAAACTGTGTAGGATACCTACGGTTTTTTTTTTTCGAACTAAGACGAAACTAGCTCGCGCACGCTAAAAACCCCTCTCCGTGGAAAAAGAAGCGCGCACAGCCGACCGGCTACCTTCCCGCGTCTACGCTTTGGGAAAAAGAAAAAAAAAAAAGCGGGCGGACCCTGATCTGGAAAGCGTGGCCGTCTTGGGAGGTCGCGGATGCGCCACCAGGGTTCCAGTGCCCTCCTGCGATATGTTATTAGTACGGTCGTATAACTGCTTCATTTCGGAGCGTATCCCGAAGGCGATCATCTGCGTCCGCCGGACCAAGCCAAAAGACATTGCCCAGCGGCCAGGAACGAGGAGGATCGATGGAGAAACGGTAGGGAAACGTTTTCGCGAGAGTTAGACACGGAACGAGACGAGACGAGACGAGACGAGACGACACGAGACCTCGCCCTCCCAGAAGTTTCGACCAGGGAGGCCTAGATTGTTTAATCGTCCCCCCCTAATCAATGCCACGGCACCCTGTAATTTCACCAAATTGCGGTAGAGAAACTGTTCCTCCGCTACGGGACATTCGGGACGCGAAATAGGCAGCGACCGCAGCTCTCTCTCTCTCTCTCTCTCTCACTCTGTCTCTCTCTTGACTTAGGTAGGTCTTAATTTAGCCGCATGCTATAAAAACGGTTAGCAGGCTGCTAGGCCGTTTCACGGATATTTCCATTATTTTCGGGTTGTGTTACTGCGATTTTTCGCCCTCCCCCCTCCCCCGGTATCCCGTAAATTTCGTAAATCTTTCAGATTTCATGGATCGTGGGAATTGCAACGCAGAGAGAGAAAGAGAGAAAAAAAGAGAGAGAGAGAAAGAGAGAGTAGGAGAAATTCGATGGTTATATGCGGGCTTATGGCAGGCCGATTAGACAGCTCCTCTGCCGGCAGGTCTGGGCGGGGAGAACTAATGCAAGGTATTAAACATAGTGGTATACGGGGGCTTCTGTGATGATTGCGCGCCTACGTTCACAACATTACCCGCGAGCGGACGGGGCTTAATGATCGCGTAGATTTGCAATATAAATCCGGCGGGGAATTTCAGCGGGCGAGCCCGCAGGGATGAAAACCTCGCCTTGTAAAGTACCGTTGTTATTGAAGCACGCTTGTCGTTAAGCTTCCAAGCTTCGTTGATTTCGCGTAATTTCGCGGAGGAGCGATGGACGATGTTTAAAACGAACGAACGAATCGGTCAAACAGTACGTCTATCTCGTCAGCGAAACTTGCAATTTTCCACTTTTATACGAGAGAGTAAATCTTCGTTTAACCTATCGAGCCTTCATGTATTACCTATTCCTACCATATGGTCAGGGCTCATATGACCACTTTGAAAAACAAACATATTTCTTAATACAGAATGAGGATTATATACAATTAGATGGTGAACAAAATATTTTTTTATGTTTAAAAGTAAGTAATGTTTATTTTAGTCAGTTTCGCCACGTTGTTTATAAATTATAGGATTCTTAATTGTACATTTCATCACATACGTATTTTTCACGTTTTATATAGATTTTGTTCGTCTTTGCAAAATCTTATCCGGCATTTCTTCCGGTCACACGAATCTGTAGTTATATCTGTGATTGTTTTTTTACTGGTTCTTCTGTTGCTCTTCTTGATATTCGGTGGCAAGCTCTTCTCTCAATTGAAATAAATATATATATGGTAAAAATTACGTTTTAATTTATTCGGATTTAATCAATTATTTACTGCAATATACAAATGACGAATTTTCGTCATTTGGCTGTTGATGATTGTCCGTGAAATGACGAATTTTCGTCATGTGGACGGATATGTGTTAATATAAATGCAGAACAAGTGAATTGTGACGACGAGCGTGGATCGTGGTCAACTTCTTCTCGCGCAGAGAGACATTCTCGATCGAAAAGATCGAGAAGCTCTCCTCGTAAGACGACTCGCGAGAAGAGAAATTGTTTAACCGCCGCGAGCAGGTATATCCTTGATAACTCGATCAATGAAGAGCTATAAACCGTAATTACCTCCTTCGTGGTATCATTACTTTATTCTAGATATATACTACAAAGAAGAAAAAGACGCAAACGGAGGGAAAGAGGAGATCTTAATCGGCTAATTGTCTCGAATGATCCCTGAACCAATCTGTTCATGTCAAATTATCTCTTCATTAAATTCCTTTCGTTCGACCCTCATTATCACGTGCTGCTTCAGAAAAAGATTCTTCAAACGAGAGTCAGCTCGGCAATTAACATTGATAAAATATATTCTATTCGATCTTTCTCTACGCTGTTAAAGCATTCAAATTACAAGCCGCAACCCACAATTTGCTCGGTTTTATCGGCGTGCAGCGAGGAGATCCTAATTGGTTAATCGAGGCAGACTCGGCGAAGTCGAGTGATACGACTTTGAAATTCAATTCTCGGTAATTTCGTTCGCAATTTGATTTTCACGCTTCGAAACCGCGACTCGATTCGACATTGTTTGTCCGAGAGCCTGTTGGATCTCGATTATTATATCGTCGTCGTCACGCACACGAACGTTGATCCTTCGTTGCGCCGAGGTGTGATTCCCTCGGGAATGACCAGCAATTAAGCGAACCACGAATTAAGCCGTGTCGAATTTCTCTCTTCGAAGCGTATGATAATTCAACGTTTTGAATAAACGAGTCCAGGTGACGCGATTCACCATCGAATTAACACCGATTATCACCCGGGAAGCGCTCGGCAAATGCAAATCGTTCGCGTTAACTCGTACACGTTCATGACTCGCGTCGAAACCTTTTCACGTCCCGGTTAATTCGTTGTGGCAGGTTTTTCGTTTGAGTTTTATTCGACGAACGATTTATTCGACGATGTCGGAGTAAATTATGAAAATTCTCGAAAGTTGCCTCTTCTGATTCTGATTCTTATCGGACAGAATATATCGGAGAAACGTCGCATTATACACTTTACACGGTAGCAAATTGCACGTGCGCGAATCGAAGTATCATCGGGAATAACTTTCATCGATCAAAATATAGGAAAGCGAATCGTCCGGAACTTATGGGCACAGACGAGATTAACACTAAACGTACCAAGCGGGGTCAAATGACCGCTTTCAAAATTTACTTGAAAATCGTACATTCATTGTTATTTCTTTCGCTAATCTTTCGTTCTGTAGATTCTTACATTATCTGATTGTTCAATTTCTCGCTGTCTCTCATTTTTTAATAGAGAAACATTCTTTGCATACCTTATGTACCGCGAGGGGTTATTTGACTCCTTACGAAATTTACGCATTTTCTGACTGAATTTATAAATCAAAACCAACGAAAAAAATTACGATACTAAGTTCGAAACATAAATCAAAACCAAAAACAATGGAAAGCGAATACCCGAAACAATTAGTTATTATAATAAGACTAAATTTGGCGTCGATGTGGTTGCACCAAATGGCGCGAAAATACAGCGTCAAATCCAAATGCAATAGATGGCCTGTGCACGTATTCTTCAGTATCCTGGATTTAGCTGGAATCAATGCATGGATATCTCGATCGGGAAACAACTGGAATGAAAGATATCAAGAACAGCGTTTCCTGTTACAATTAGCAGACGAACTAGTCACAGAGTATCACGAATTTCTTGAAAAAGGAAAGGAAAACCTACAACAAGGAACATCAAGCAGCCCAAGCAATATTTCCCAATCACGAAGAAAATGTCAAATAAGATTGTGCACGGGTAATAAAACCACTCGAACTTGCATAATTTGCAAAAAATTTGTCTGCGGACAAATGTATGAAGGAGAAACCAGTCATATATAAAAAAGTGCAATTAATTGATTATTTCTTTTTTATTTAAATAAAAATATATGTTTGATTGTTTTATTAGAAATCAGAAGTTACGTTGCGAATTATTTCCTTTAATAAATTAAGGATTT
Source organism: Tetragonula carbonaria (assembly GCA_032399595.1). Lineage (NCBI taxonomy): Eukaryota > Metazoa > Arthropoda > Insecta > Hymenoptera > Apidae > Tetragonula > Tetragonula carbonaria. Next base: position 10,980,756 of record JAUCRC010000014.1, read on the forward strand.
CATTCTAAAAATCAACGTTCGTTCATAAGTGGTCAAATGACCTCTTATGGTAAGATAGGTATGTGTAAAATGCCGGTACGGTTTAGTGTTAAGAAAAGAATTTCTTTGGACGACGTCGTTGCGAGTTATGCTCGAGAGACTTCGTTAAATTCCTCGACGATGAAAATGCAGAATTCATCGAAACGGCGCCTGTTCGAGCAGCGACGGGCTCTTCTTGGGTGGCGGAGCGATTAAAGCCTCGAATCAGCCTAATTCCCGCTTTATCGAGTAAAATCGGGCTTTAATACGCGAGAGCGGAGCGTACGGCGCGTCGATTTCGCCCGATGGAATTCCGAGGCTCGAAAATAAACCGATTCCAATCTTTCCCGATTGAAAGTTGGAAGGAAGTCTCTTCGCAAGCTTTACGATTTGGTATATTCTTTTCTTTTCTTCAAGAGAAAGATGAAACAAAAATTCTCTGGAATTTTTTAGAAAAATACTCAGTCATATCTTTTTTTTTTTTTCTTTTTCAGTGTATAATCACATTCGTAATTTCGTCGTGTTAAATTCGTAGTATACTCTCGAAGAAGAAAAAAAATCCTATCTGTGAATGGAAGGCACAATCGTGCAATAAATAAGCAAATGTTCTTAATATCTTCAAAGGCGCGACGTGACGTGATGTTTCGCTCAAAAAATTTCCATTTTGGACGTTCGAGCGGTAGCTGGCTGCGATGCGCGGACCACACGCGCGTCGATAGACCTTTCAAGAGCCATTTTGCGAAACCGTATCCGAGCTGTTGTCCGTGGATAATTGCTTGGGAAACAGCCTCGGACATTTACGACCTGGACGAAACGCGTCAAAATCGAAAGAGAGGAAAATATCGAGAGAACGTGTCCGTGAAGCATCGAAATGAGCCAAGCCTTCGCAACGCAGCGCACGCAGTTGAAATCAAAGGGATTAATTAAGAAAATTAATTCTCGATTCCTCGTCTCGTGAACTGAAAATTGCTTCGAAAATTACCGGCAAATTTCGCAATTCTCCCCGGATACGTTTAATATACGATTTCACGAGCTGTGTCTCAATGTAAAGCGAAAAGAAGAGAAAGGATTGGTGGTATGGCCGGCCCTCCCCCCCCCCGTCTTTCGCCCAATAACGACTTACACGCTTCGAATCGAGATTACCAGAAATAATCGGCTTTTAATCCGCCGTCCTTCTCCACGTCGTGGTTCGCCGATTTCTCTCTCAAGTTCGAGAGTCGTCACGATTATTCGCCGCGATTCAATTTCGCAACTACCGCGACTCGCGCGTTACGTCACGCGATTTTACATAATATTACCGAGCTGCACCAGCAGTCGATCGAGCGTCCATTTCATTTTCGCGAGAGATCCTTTAAAATACGTCGGACGAGGCGCGGTTTTCACCGCGGGGGAAAAAAATGGACGAACGAGCGTTGCTTGTTTAAGACCGCATAAAAATATATATTCGCCAGCAGCGTTTCACACGGCGAAAATAAACTTCCCTCCCGACGAGGATGCCTGGAATTACGCCGTGTGCGCGTACTCTCATCGCCGCTTTAGTGACTCTTCCGCGAGAAGTTTCACGCGTACGAGCCAATTTTAAATTTCACTTTCCACGGGAGGAACCGGCCCACACAGTTGTTGCCACACCGTCGAAAACACAGGCGTCGATATTACCAATGGGGTGCATTGTTGTTGAATCTTCTTATTCGCCCTGCTCTGCCCAGCTCGCGACTAAGGATTCATATCCTGGCCAGAGAGCAGGTGCATCCACGCAGGCGACGTATTTTACCGATTATAAACCTCGGGACCACCCCTTCGAGAGCAGCCACGAGGGGAATTGTTTTAATTGGAACCGAGAGAGAGAGAGAGAGAGAGAGAGGAAGATCTTCCTGGTTAATTAATACCAGGCCTACGATGCGTTGCCCGATTGCTTTCGCGTTGCAATAATTGATAAGCTTGTACATGGACTTTCGATGATGTTTCTTTATGTTGCCGATCGTTGCCACGTAACAGTGGGTGTATCGGAGAATGGTAAATGGCCGGAGTAAGAAACATGCAACGACTGTATTTTAATTTCACAACTCACCGCGAGTATATAGCCGGGAGTAGTTATTCGCCGAGGTATCTCCTTGGCCTGGTCTTGATACATCTTCCAAGCTGTTTCACAATCTCCTGTTAACAGAAAATTAATTCAATCAGTCGATGTTGGTTATTCCCGGAGCTTGAAAACTGATCGAACAACTCGTTAGAGCACGAGACGAGAAATGTCGTCTCGCTTGTTCGTTTTATCTGTTTCTCACTCGCAGTCAACAACTTTGGCAGAGAATCATGCCTCGTGCAAGCGTCCAATTAACCTACAATTATACTCAGCTGCGCTCCAAGACGTCGCGCTAATGAAACATGGAAATGACTATAGAAAAATAAATACGCCGCGACGGGGAAGAAAAACAAGCTCATCCGTGGCGATATTTCTGACGTATTTTCACGCTGTTTCGGTTCACAATGAATCAACGATCGTCAAAGATCTCGCTAAACGCCGAGTATCTTAAAAGCAAACGGAAAATTGCTACTCGTCCAATCGGACGCTATAATGTTCCAACAAACGCAGCGGTATCTCATCTCTTAATGTATTCGATGTCCCGCCCGAAGCAGCGATCGTAATATCGTAACCACACGTTTCACCGTACACGCGTTTCTCCGTGTTTTCGCGCACAGTATCATTACCATTCGTCCATCGAGTCCTCAATCGATGCAACTAATTAGAGTGGAAAGCTCGGACGCCAACTACCGGAGGAAGATCCGAATGATCAACAGCGAGAGATCGATCTGCAAGCGAATAAAAGAGGGAACCACAGAAAGGGACAAGCTCGGCTCGTTGAAGCCACTCGCCAACGAGAAGAAAAGAGAGAGAGAGAGAGAGAGTGATACTTAAAAACGCGTAATCGAAATTATCCAACGCGGGTTATAATGACCAAGGGCTGAAACAATTGAACAGAGAACGATCTGGCTTGCAGTTAGTTCGTCGAATCGGAATCAAGGCGAACGTGACGGACAAAGGCGAGCGTTTCATTCAGCGGGAATGCAGAAGGAATGTATTTCTCAGGCGGAATCGCGTCCCTTTGCAGAAAAATCTCCGACCCAAGCGTTTGAGAGCAAACGCACGAGAGAGTCGAGGCTCGTCTGCGACGTATTTATTAACTCTGGCGGCTTATCGAAGGCTCGGATCAGTTTGCGGGATCGCGAAAATCGAGGAGAGAATCGGCGGAGAAGGCCAGAGAGATCGGACCGCCCATGTCGAGCTGCTGGCGGTGGCGCACGACCGAAATCGTATTATGAACGTTTTATCGAGTCGGGCCGCGAAGAGTGGCGGAGCCGCGAGTAGCCGAAGCGCTAATTGCGAGCCTCTCTTTCCACGGTTTTTTCGAGGTGGGCACACGTGGCCCACGTAACGATATACGCCTCGTTAAGGCGGTCCTTAAAACGATCCACTCGCCTCGCGGACACACACAGAAATTCCACGTGTCCGCTGCTGGGAGGGTGACACACGCAGAGATACCCGCTTGCTTCACGATCGCGCTGTAATTGGCAGCGATCGAGCAGCCTCGAATCGAGCTGGGGGAATCGAATCGGATCGCATCGGATCGCATCGAATCGAATCGAATCGAGTGAGAGGTCGCGTTCACTCAATGGTCACCGAACGTACGAATTTCAATAGCTCGTTGGACCATGCGTGGTGAAAGTGACGGTAAAGAGTTTTCTCGAGATTGCTTTGATTCTGGTCACGAGTTCCCTCGCGGAGAACGAGTGGGTGAGAGAAGTCGTTCCTCGCCGAGCGAGTCAATGTCGACTGACCTGGTTCCTGGAATTTTTCGCCTCCAAGCCAGTCGATCGTGCTTTCCGCACACGAAATCACTACTACATTTTTTACTTTTCATCTTCCAAAGGAGAGAGATCCTTGAACTTTCTCTATATTCAATATTATCCGCGAATTAGCGTCCCATAAGCGTATGCGCGCGAGCGCGTACGATCGATTCTCGGTAGAGAAGGGAGGGGAAAATTTGGTCGAGTGACTCTGGCAATCTGGTTGGGTCGCGCTCGAGTGCAGGCAGGGGTCGAGAAATGGCCAGGCAGGAAAGTCGATGAATGGAAAAAGAGTCGCGACGCGTGCTTGAATCGATCGAGTGCTCAGCCACTGTGAGTCGGGATCGTTTATGGGAGTCGCGTCAGCGTGCGTTTTACGCGGGATTACGGAGGCCCCGGGCAGCTTTCCGGCCTCTGCAACAACACGGCAACCCCACGAGTGTTTCCACTTATAATAACATTCCGAAACACGTAAATACACTCGAGTGGGCAAAGCCACGCTGCTGTAGGTCCTTGTCGAGACGACGGTCAGTCGCTCAGCCAAAGGACGAGACGAGACGAGACGTGGTCTCCTCTCTCGTGAGCTACTTCAATGTCGTCGTCTCTGCCTCAAGGATCGTCTGTGAACGTCCAGACTTCTTTTTCCTCTTCCTGCGCGCTGCATCGGCCTTAATCATCTGCCAAACGAACCTCCCATTTCCGATCTTACTATCGTCCCCAGAAACTTTTGAACCCGACCTCTGGCCACGGAACAACGTTCCAGACCAGTGCCAATCTTTTGTACGCAAAGAAAGAGAGACAAAAATCTCCGGAATTATCGTGATTAAAGAAATTGAGCAATTTTAACGCGATGCCTTGAATCTCGATCAGACAGGAAGATGTGAAAAAGCGTCGGAGAACGTGAAAGAAAAAAAATTTTCCAATAAATTCGCGGATTTCATCAGAATTCGAGATATTCCAACGAAATGGAAAAAAATTTAATTGTACGGGTAATTTTCCGTTCCTCGTTTTATATCCGCCATAAATACGCTCGATAAGAAGCACGCTTTATTACCCATTACGCGCGGGTATTTCCATCTTATCTTCCTTCTCCTGGGAGAAAAAAAGGCGAGAAGACGAAACGCGCGGTCCCGGAGGATCCTGATTTCCCAAAATTTACGCCAGCTCGGAGCTAAGCGTCGAAACGCGAGCCAGCAGAACCGACTAACGGATTCCACTCGCAGCGATCGATAACTCAGACTAGTCAGAGTAGTCTCTCGGTCAGTCGTCGGTTTGATTTGATTTACGAGCCAGTTAATATCGCCTAAGGAATGTCAAACACCCCGTAAAAAGAAACGCCAGTAGTGATATCGCAGAGATTCAACGCTCGACACTTTGTTCCACCGATCGATGCTAATCGAATTGTTGGATTCTGCGTAAAGCAACGACACTCACACACACTTTACAATATTTTCAAGACATTGCAGTCGTGGTCAAGGACTGAAGAGAAGGTCTTCCTGAAGGTCTTCTCTTCTCTTCCGAGCATGTGATTTTTTGGTGATTTTGTCCGTTGTAAGTCGAAGAGAGAGGGGAAGAAGCCAATTGCTGGAATGTGACCCATAAATAATTGTTCGTAGAAACAATTTCTGAGAGAACTATTACTGACTCAGTATCGGTCATCCAACAGAATCGAATCGAATATTCCCGTCCTGCGTTAGAAATTCCTTCGGTCAGCCTCGTATCTCGTACGTAAAAACGAACGATCAAGCCACCGGCCCCCGACGACAGCATAATCGAAGAAGAAACGAAATTTTTGCGAGATACGCATCGCAGCGGATAATCACGAGGAATCGGTTTCTTCTTTCTTTGCATTAGGGCCCCGTTATTCAGATGCGCGCGACGGTGATGCGCGAGCGTCGAATTTTTACGTGACACCGGGGGCCGCCGAAAAACGAGCACCACGCCAGAGAAACAGTCTCTCTCTCTCTCTCTCTCTCTCTCTCTCTCTCTCTCTTTCTGAAAAGAACTTGCCTTTTGCAAACGAGTCACGTCGCCGACGGATGCATACTCTGCCGAGGACTACCGGATCGTTAGTCGCTTCTTTGCTTCTTTGCACAGGGGATCAAACTGAGCGAGCGAGCGGCTCTCAGATCTCACCGCTAGCGGGTGGCGGCGTAACGAGAAATCGCCCCGAGCGTTTCCACGACCCAGCCACGTCGCAAAAATGCACGCCCACCACACTCTCGACGAATTACTCCAACGAGTGGTCCACACGCGATTCACGAATCTTCCGGGCGAGAGAGTTTCATCGCGGTCAGATTCTTCTTCTCTCTCTTCGTTCGAGGCCGATGGGCACAGGCTTTCTCGCATTGTTATTGACCGTCAGTTGTTTCGTGTCAATGCCGCGTGATTCTCCAAGCAACACCTTTGTCATTACGATTTCGATCCAGGGAATTGCAGGTGCTTTCCAGTGCAATTTCGCAAGCCGCGGTACCTGCAAATTCGAGGCACAGCGAGGGATCAACGTTCTCGAGTCGGCAGGCTCGGAGGTTCGTTCGAAAATTTCTAACAGTTCAAAATATATTCAGATTGTCTTCAACTACTACGTATACCGTATACAACGTATATTGCACTTTCTTATGAATGTGCTGGCGTGCATTCAGTGATACGTGCAATGTCACAGCATTGGACTATGAACTTGTCTCGTCTCTAACCGAAAGTCCCATGCCTATCTAGTGCATCTTCTTTAGCACTGTCGAGAGCATCCATGCTATTTTGTTGATCCTCTTTGTTATGTTGTAATAACTTGTCCAAATCATCATCAATTTTACTGTCATACAACGTAATCCATTGTTCGTCCGTGATCTGATACTTCTAATTTGGTTGGTTTTAAATCTATTTCAGTAAACAGGCTGTCTTCGTCAATCGGTTCTCGATTGCTCGGAGTTTCAGATTTGCTAGCTGCAGGATTTGTATGAGATCTTCTGAGATGAGTGTACACATGCATGCATCATGTGAAAATACATCACGTCTAATTAATTCTGAAACTAAGCGAACCAAATTCGTAAACTGAACTTTTGACTGAGTTGTTGTATTATCTAGTACCGGGGTGTGTCCATGTCCAAAAATTTCATAAGTAATGGTTGAAAAATTGGAAGCACGGGTGGATTTCCATTACTGGAAAATACGATTCGTGATATCGAAACGAACACTGCACAAGGGTACGCTTAAGTCTTGCATGCGAGCAACAAACTTTGAAGAATTTTAGAGATTCTTGAGAATTTGTGACGTATCTCGACGACTGATTGATTAACCCATGAAACCTGAATATACCGTTTTTGTACGTGTTGAATATTTTACGCGCCTGCGAGTCTGTTTTTATCAGAACCGAGCTAATTCGATCTAGCTCTTAACTACTCTGCTGGAAATCATGTAAAAACTGATTATAAAATTAAACGAACTGTCTGTCTTAGGAAACAGAAATTATCAGCGCAAGAATGTTCAATATTCTTTTTAAAATTGACAGAAAGCGGAATCGATCGGCTGATCATCATTTTGGTTCGAAACAAACCCTTGTACGATTAGAAGGGAATTTCTACGATATTGCGTCAAAATATCGGTCTCTTGCGTGGAAATATCGGACGAAATATCGCAGGGAAGTGACGGAAATGGGATCGAAGCCCAACTGTCGCTGTTAAGTTAAGTTAACGGTACGATTCACCGGCCGGAAGGAAGTTGCACGAATCGCGAACAAAGGACCACCCGAATGCTGACGCGTTCTTCGTCTCGTCGTCTTCTTCTTCTACCTTTTTCAGTCGTTCCACGAACCGAATCCCGTACAAATCCGCAACGAAATCCCACCTTCCCAGTTTCCAGTAGCGAATTCGTTCACGCCGCACGATCTTCTCCTATTGTTTCGTAATCATACCGTGTAAGTCGAAACACGCCTGTTCATCGTTCGATCATCATCGCGCGTTCGATGGAAAATTGAGAAACAAACGAACTTGCTCCTCAGAATGATGGAACTCGTCACGGACTCTGAGAACGGGACACAGTGTTCGATTTTTCCATAATAATATTAACACATATCCGTCCGCATGAAAATTCGTCATTTCACAGACAATCGCCAGCAGCCAAATGACGAAAATTCGTCATTTATTGTTGTTGTGTATTTTATTAAATCCGAATAAATTAAAACGTAATTTTTTACCAAATTCTACGAAGAAACTGATTTCAGCTTCAGTTGCGTCGTATAAGGATGCAAACGCAAAAAACAAAGAAATAATTTAAAAACGTATTAGTCGGTACTGCGTGTGGAAGAAGTTTATTCAAAATTTAAGCACTTGGGTGTTCGGATATTTAAGAAATTTCAGGGATATTACTGTCAATTTTCTTAACCTATTTTTATCAAAATAAAATAATAAAGTAAATCTAAAACGGAGAACGAAAAAGAAATATGTGCAGACAATTTATCTGATTGCGAGTCTAGTGATAACATTGAAGATCTTTTAAAATCTAATTTTGATAATGATGATAGTGACAAGAAAACACTCACGTCTAAATCCTTTACGATATAGTGACTCTGAAAATGATAGTGATTCTGAAGATGACTTGTGGTCTGATACTGACATAGAACCCCTTTTGAAGGAGTGCCTGGTGTAAAAATATGCCAAATTCACCCGAAGAAGTGAAGAACTATTAATTATTGATAAAATTAAAGTTTCGAAAATAATTTACTTTGTCTAATAAAATAACGAGTATGTTTTCAGTAATTCATTTCAACTTTTTTGTGGATTTAATTTTTATTTAACTTCAGACAGAAAAAAAATCAAAAACAAAGGTGCATATATAAATACAAATTCATTTTATTTCATTTCCCAAAATTTCACTGAAAAATATATGACCTTTTAAAAGTTAGGTTGTTTTTATACAGAGCATATCGATGGCGGTGCAAATAATGTCGGACGGATATGTGTTAAATGCTCCGATATGAACAATATACAATAAAATGCGATGATCTTCGAAACGAGAACACTGAGAATTTTTGCTGAAAAATTGAGCTGACGAATCTTTGGGAAAACATACGGCGGCGAGTGCATCGACTCACCGATGCCAAGCTACATACGTCATAAAACCTAACCTAGAAATAACCAGTGCATGTTTCGCCGTGTGTAGAGACCTTTAAGAGCTTCATTTCATCCCTTTGTCTTTCGTTCCATTTCTCGAGGATTCTCGAGCAAAGGCAGACCACCAGGATCTAGCCAAAACAAAGCTGCCAGTGTAGACAAATCCGAGCGGACAGGCGGAATGCAAACTTCCGCTCGAGACGATGGCACACCCTCGTTCTTCTAATAATTTCCTAATAAGGACGTGATTGCTTAATTCGTGTGTTTCGAGCCGTCGAGACAAGGATCGTGACAGGCGTGTCACGAAATTGCTCATTAGGAGACTTGAAGCGCTGTCTTGTTCGGTTGTCTAATTAAGCAGCACGACCGTTTCCTCAGAAAATGTTCAATTTTCTCTGCTCGATTGCTTTCTGAGCGACAGACGCGAAAGAGACATTGGAAGAGAAAGGGCTGAATCTTTCGGAAGTCGACAGCAACAGAGAATGAAGCGAACAGTATGATTTGCGAAGTTTATTCTATTCTGTGAAAAAAGAATGCTCCTGCTCTCTTCTTAGAACTCAGTCTTTTCATTTATGCCGAATCAAAGAGAGAGAGAGAGAGAGAGAGAAACTACTAGAATTTGTCTTATGATACAGTGAAGAGCACAACTGTACCAATAACAATGAAAAATGATCGATAATTTAAACTGATATAACTTTATAAAGAAAGTCGTGTAGATCCACTTGGTTTCATTTCCAAAGCATTTGGAAGCTTGTACTTTGTAACTTTTCTGTTAGGTGTAAAATCATATTTAAGAGAAACAAACTGATGAGACCAAGTAAATTACTATATTTTTCTTTTCAGATCAATTCGAATGATCTACAATTTTTCATTGTTATTGATTATGCTCTTCGCCGTAAGTAGCTCGTAGGTGTCAAATAGTTGGCCATCCAGCAATTATACACGAATCATTGCATTGGATCTGCATTTGATCAAACAGAAGACTAGGAAGCAACGAGAGGAGTATTTTCAAATTACACATACACATTCACTTACAATTTTCAGATTTCGTCCCCTTCGTAACCATCGACACGCAACGAAATTAATTAACCACGATTCCGATTCCTGCCAGCCAATTCATCCTGCAACGAAAACCCTGCTATTTCCTCAAACTATCCGCTCGAGCAAGCACGCTTTTTCGCATCTTCGCTCCCTCGTTGTAGAATCATGCATCAACCCTCCGCGCGCAAATCCCTCGGAGACGACTGTCTGTCTGTCTGTATGTTCAACGCGGTGCTGTCGAGACTTTCACTGTGGATCGCGCGACGACGTAACAAGGATAAATATTTATCCGGGAAAGAGAGCGAGCGGACTCGAGGTAAAATCCTGAATGGATGCTGAGGGATGAATGCTGAGAACAGGCGAGGAAGTTGGCGAGATACAGATCTCACCGGGGGTGAAACTACCTGTCTACCTTGCGCTGGCCGATACGCCGCAATCGTTGAGAAAAGCCGGACGGGTTTCACCTAATACCGTGGATTAGGGTTTAAGCAGCCTGCTTCGCCGGGCCATTCACTCGATGGCACAATAAAACGCGCCGGCCCTATTCAAAGGAATATCCTCCGACGACACCGGCTGCTATAATAATCTGTACGTAATACGGGGCCGGAAGTGACGTGGGCGAGGGGCGAGGGCACGCCACGGAGGAAAGGAAAACGAAATCTGTGCCAGTTGTGTGAAAGTGCAGTCGGTGAAAGAGTTGCTTTGTCCGATCGGAATGCATTATTTCGGGCGATTGTTGTTGTTGTTGTTGTCGGCCGCACGTACATACGGGAAACTCGAGACATGGAAATTTAGACGATGATTTTCCTTTTTTTTTTTAAGTTAGTTTCTAACGAAAATTCTTCCAGTAATTTTCTTATTTTCCAACATTGTTAGGAATTGTCAAATCACGTTGTCCCAAAACTTTACTCTGACTATTGGCAGGAACCAAGGTACGAGTGGGAAATACAAGCGGAGCAGAAAAGATTCACAGAAATAGTTTATTCATTGCAGGAAGCACGAGCAATAAGTATTGCAATATTTTTACAACTACAAGTGAAAGTCTCGTCTTGTTCGGACAGATAATTCTGTGAAATTCTAAAGTGTAATTTTTAATTGCATCTTTACAACGTAACAACCGATGTTAAATAATACCGAAGAATATTTCAACGAAACGAACGAAGCATGTCCGATGCAACATTACCTGCAACTCTGGCTGTATAAGTTTCACGGACGTCAATATCAGGACTTCAATATGTCCGGTTAAAAGCGAGGGAACGAGCGCTTCCACGAAATATTCACCGAATCGCGCACCAGGTGCAATCGCAACACGGACGTTATTGCAATCTCATTTCCCCGGGGCGAAGAATCGGAAGAACATTCGAAGTGGAATCGGGCCAGGACAGTCGACTTATCAGGCCGTCGACTTTGTCTCTTTGTCTGTACGTATATTGCGGGGAACCTCTGCGGCTGCTCTCTCTTCCGCCAGATTTTGTGGAACGAATCAAGCGTCCTGGACACGCGATCCAGAAAAGTCGGTCAGCTATGAATCAGCAGCCATCGGTGCATTCAGTGTGCCCGGGGGAACACGACACTCGAGAAACTGCACGCTCGGAGACCTTTTCGGCCGGAGGAAGTTCCACGAAACTCCTCGAAGCTCGCGTAGCTCAAAGAAATTCAACTGCCGACAATGTGCGCGTCGCGCGTCCTTCTGTGTTTAAAAAGTTTTCTACTTTTCTTTTCTTTTTTCAACACAGTTTCGAGAGATTCTCTCCGAGATAAAGGTGTTGTAAAGCATTGATTTCGACGATCTCGGTGTTAACCCTTTCGGTACGAGACGCCGCTCCGAAAATGCACACATAGCGCGTGGTCAGTCCTTTTTTGTATAAAGAAGCGTTAAATAAGAACTGCGCTTAATAAAACAATGTTTCTAATAAAACAAATGTTAGAAGTTAGAAGTCGTTTATAGTTTTAACATTAAAAGACATTTATATAAAATTCTATTAATTATGTAAGTAACGGTAGAATTATACAAGTACACACAGGTCACCAGATGGATGCCGGATATATCCGGCGCTCGTACCGAAAAGGTTAAATCGAGATCACTGCCCGTTCCACAGGCGAAGTAGCAACTCTCGCCTAGCTGTTCACGTTTCTCCATTGGCCCAGTCATTCAAGACGCGCGCATATGCGTTCTTGCCGCGCTGGAAGTCGTTCATTGTTCGCAGGCACGCGAGACTGCAGCCCAGTCGTTCCTCCCTTACCAGGTTAGGTTCTTGCAACACAATCCTGCTTGTAACCTCAGACATGGCCGGGGGCAATTGTTACGCGTTATGGGTGGCGAGTCTGTGAAATAATACCCGGAGCCTGACAAAACACCTCCGGAATGACCGCGCCGCAGTCGAGAGAGGCCCGCGAAGAGAAGAGACCTACCCCAACAAGCTGCGGAGCCTGTCTGTTCAGCAGGCTTATCCTGCACGTCGCGCATATGTGACTTCGAGGAACACAAGTGATTAAAGAGCAACGTTTTTACCTCCACTTTTAACGACCACTCGGTATATCAAGTGGTATGTCTCCCGGACTCTCTATCTCGACACGACGAGAAAGAATATACATCGTTCGTTTTCTATTCATCGCCGCGATAGGAATCTCTATGAATTACGTCGCTCGCGTTCACCAGCAACGATCAACCTCTCGTTTCTCGAGATTCCATTCACGAGAATCGTATACGTTTGACCCGGGCCCCTGGAATATTCATAAACATCGCGCATATACCACTCGCACAGTGTTGGCAAGAAGCGTAAGAGAGGATAAAAGAGAGACTTCTCGATGTTGGAGGAACTTATCGACGAGAGGGTGGTGCTCGCGTCCACCTACACGTCCGCACGATCTAAGCCAACGACGACACACACACAGAGAGAGAGAGAGAGAGAGAGAGAGACGGACGGAATCCTTTCGAAGGTTCATTAATGCCAGAAGGTTATTAATAGACGACGCCGGCTGAAATAAAAGGATCGTAAATACGGGGGTTACGTGGGTGTCCGGTGGCCGCCCATGTCGATTGGCGTGCCGCCCGCCCCAAGTAACAATTTAATTACAGCAACGGCCTTCGATATGTATAGCAGCCACCCAGGCTAAATTGATTTCGCCACGGTATTAAAGCCACGGACGTGAACCCGCGATTTATTGAAGCCCGGCAGCGGCGAAACGGTAGTCGGAGAATAGAGCACGCGGACACGCTTTGTAATTAAGAAGTTTCTCCTCGGGTGGAGGAGATGGGCTTCTTCCTCCGGTGTCTCCTTCGTCCATCGATTCAAGGTCAGCGTCGAACATTCCGCGAATCAACAGCTTTCACAATTCGAGAACAATTCGATCTCGAATCCTTTTTTCGTCTTCGATCCGAAATCGAGCCCCGTTACACGCTCGAGCTGTAGCCCGCGACACGTTCTTCTCCCCTTGCCTCTTCCAGGAACAAATTCATCCCACTGAAGCTCCTGGCCGTGCTCGTCAGTTCGCAGACAAATAAACGTCTACGTGAATTCTAATAGATTCAAACGACCGCGACCATCCATCGAATCCATCGTCCATGCCGCCGGAAGCCTCGAGCGTTTTACTACATACATACTTCTCCCTTTGAAATCTCGATCGGCCAGCGACAGAGAGAAAGAGAGAAAGAGAGAGAGGGAAGGAAGGAGGGACACGTTTCGAAATTCCATTAGCGTCGCCGGTGCGCGTTTCGCGCGAATGGAATCGCACGTGTCATAAATATACATGCGAGATCGGAAAGAGGGATTCGTGAGAGGTTGACTGCCGTTTTTGCCATCTCTGTCTCTCGCTTTCTCGCTGCTTTTAGCTTATCTGTCGGAACCGGCCGGCCACCCCGCCGCACGGATAGCTGGGTAAGAGGGTTTCGAGTGTCTCGAGCGGCTCTGATAATTGGAAAGGGTGCGTGAGTTCGTCTGACATTTGTTTGGACGGCCATTATGTAAATAGAGCCGTGCCGGGCCCTCGAGAGGCGCCATAAAGTTTCATGGAACGTGTCCTCCCTCTACCTGCTCGCGAACCGCTCCTCTCTCTCTTTCTTCGAGATTTAATGTCACGGAAAACTGACTGAACCAATCGAAAATTCTCGCGTTTCGCTCAAGCACAATTCTTTCTTAATTTGCAACTTTGTTTCATCGTAGACAGAAACGGAATTGAAGATTGATTTCTAATTTCTCGCCGAAGTATATTTAATTTCGTGACTCGAAAGCTCTCCCGAGAATCGTTTCCGATTCAACGTCACGGAAAATTGTGACGTGTGTCGTCACTTTGAAAAATCGTTTCGCCCGAAGTGCAAACCTGCCGATTTCTGTCGTGAGACAGACACAAACAGAATCGACAGTTTTTAATTTTAATTTCTCTAATTTAACGGCGAGGAGCCGCTTTCAACAAGACAGCGCGATTACGCGGTACGCTTAATTTACAACGGAGCGCTTCCTTCCTTGAAAAAACAATAACCACCGACGAAACGATAACCACCAACGCAACCACCGTTGTACCGCCAGGGGATTAAAAACTTTCTCCGATGAGAGTTTCCACTGCGTTTTCCTCTGGCCTCTGCTTTTAACTCGATTTATCGACCGGAAGTTCAACCGTGCCCGCGTTTCGCACAACGCGAACCAACGAAACTCAACAGGAGTATTTCGTATTTTTAGAAAATTGTCGCACGGAAGAAGCACTATATTCTTATCGTGTTTTTCTTTTTTCTTTCCATTCAAAGATACTTGCGAAAGCCCGGCAAAAATTCGACGTCGCGCACTTTTTGCTTTTTTACCGTCGACGCAATGAATTTTGCTGGTGTTGGCCTTTCGATTTAATTCCCTCCGAGATGAGGGGAAAAATTCAGCCTCCCCTGTCGACGATGGAGACGAGCGGGCATACGGTGCAATTTTCGGAGCGACGGTGACGGTGTGCGCGGGGCACAATGTACCGTAAAAGGTTTCCTCAAAAAAACGTCCTCAGGAGAGATGCCTCAAAGGCAACCCCCTTCAATTTATCTGTCGTGAAGCAACATCGCGCAGCGAGGACACGTGTACGTCGGCACACGCGTCGGTACCGCCGGTGTAACGGTTAAAAGCAATTAAGCTTCCTTTCATCTCCCGCGAATGGTCCGGGTGGCTCGCGAGCCGCAATTTCGCCCCGGTTGGACAAATAATTGATGGCGGACAACGGGCCGGAGCAAAACGACGGATGACTGGAAACACAGGAAACGGCCGAGGACAAATTGGACGCGGCTCGCCCCTGACAGATAGAGCCAAGCGGAACGCCACGCGCTCGAATTAAACGCCACGGCGGAGTCGCCGCGTTATCGCAGTCGTCCTCGACGTGCTCGACAATTTTTTTTTTCTCTCGTCGTTTTGCAACAGGCGCTTTGCACATTCGTTTCGCCCGCGACGAGCAAAATTTTCGATCGAGTCAGGGATCGGTACCGATACTTCTCGTACCGATCTCTGTCTCGTAAACCAAGCGATAAAAACGGAAACCGCCGCAGGCGAAATTTCATTCGCCCCGCTCTCTCGCTGTTTTTTTTTTGACAATTAAAATTCTACGTCTCTCCTTTGTCTCTCGACGCGACACACTGTGTCCCCCACGTGTGTCCGCTCGCTTAACCTCTTGATCGCCGTGCGCGCATCAGTACGCGCCAATATCTATACCCTAAATAAAAGCGAAATTAATTTCGATTTCTTAACAGTGACATATAGAATCATATTTTATCACTAAAAATATCGAAATATATATATATTCTTCCTTGATTTTGGATTTATTCGAAAAAAAGGCAAGAAACAAAATTCGCGCGCGAAAACTCTAAAATTCCACACTGCCCAACTATTTACTTCGAAGCATACCACGCCATAAATAAATATTAGCTTCATTGTGTATAATATATATGTGTATTTTTTAGACTATAAATTTATAACATTTCAAACATGCATGTGACTTTTTAAATTTTTTTAAATATATTTAATATTTGATCTATTGTGTGGCAAGTCTAGTGAAAATCAAGTGTCTTCTTTTTCTGTGCAAATTATATCCTAATTGATTGTGGCCCGCCAATTATGTAAGTAAAGAACATTTAAATTACTAGTAAGAGTACATTTTTCTTAAAATTGAAAACACGCGGCGATCTGATGAGCGGTCGTCAAAAAAATGCGGCGATCAAGAGGTTAATAAAGGACTTTGAGAATGTAAACAAAATCGCGACAATTGCCACGTGTTCGCGCGAAGTGAATCGAACCAACAGTCACATTGGGAAAAAACATCTCGGTTAATCCCAAACTGTTTCCAACGCTTAATAACAGCGTGTGTCGAGCGCTTTCCTCTCGAACGAGGCTGCGCGCGATATCTCAATCGAACCGTTCTTCGTCCCACGGACTGCAAGACGGCAAGAAGGTTACGCTTCCGGCATCTCGCTCATCGCACGTCCGCGTGAAACCGCCGATTTGACACAGTTTCCAGACGCGAGCGCAACTTGAAAGACACCGGCGCCCCCTCCTCTGCCGCAGCTGGTACAATAAAATTGAAATCGCATTGTGATTTGCGCAGCAATCAACAACGTCGCTCTTTTATCGTTCGGTGAAACGGGCGAGCAACAGCAAGCTTGTACGCGACGCCGAGTTAAGCCTTTATCTCGCCTTTTCATTTGCGCAACCTCGTTTCTTCAACCTTGTATCCGGATAATTAACGACGCAACGAGCGATCTACCGACTTTTGGAATGAAGTCGTACGCGACGTCTCGCGTAAAAGTGCGTCTCGATAGATTACGATTATCGCGAAGAAGGTCACCCGATTTCCGTTTGAATTCGTCCCGATTACATTCGATTCGTATACAACGAATTCAACTGTTCGAGAACCACTGAACCACAGCGTCGCATTCGACAATAATCGGTATAACACAACTGCGAGATCGAGCCAACCAATCGCTTGCCTTACGATTTTCTTTTCTCAATTTCAACACGCTTTGCTTTGTTATTGCTTATTGAAATTTTGAAATTAATTTTCGATATTCGAAACGTTGAAACGTTACACGTGACTTCTATTCATCAACGTTCAGTTTGATGAAATTGAACTTAAAATCTGAATTGAAATTTCATAAGTTTACAATTTTTCCTTTAAATCGAGAGCTTAACTTGTACCACGAGCACGACTCGATATTACGAGTCAAGGGGTTCATATCGTATCAATATCATTCCGATACCTTGTCCTTTCGAAAGTTCAGGGACCATAAGTCACGAAATTCTAGGATCGCGTCACGAAACGATTTCCAATATATATACATATTTTTTTTCAATTGTGCGTGAAACAAGCTCTTCCCATCACGAATAATACATCCCTTCTTATGTTACGTTTCTTCACGTAATATATACGCCCTATGATAGGATAAACGCGGCATATATATGTTATTAAGATGTCAATACATGATATTCTATAACAAACTTTTAAAAATATTTTTCGTCTTACAACGAAAATTCCAAATGGCTTTAAAGTTCACCGTGGAACGTGTCGATAAACTTTACATTTACTTTCAGCCACTTGGTTTAATTTCTTTTCTCGCCGACGATAAATAGATCTTGAAAAATCGATGATTAATCACAAAGATGATTGGTCCCCTTGCGCAAATCGGCACTGAATTTCGCACTGTAAACGCCTCCTGCACGAAGGATCATATTTTGATCGCGCGGTGACAACCGAGCGGCGTGGATTAAAGCGATTTATCGTTTTCACGCCTCGCGCGTTCTTTTAATTTATACGGCACCGCTCGGCGAAAACACGTCCCGCGCGGGAACACGGGGAAACAATCTGTGGAATGACACCGCGCTGATAACGCAGCGACGACGATAAACATCGTACGGCATCGTGGATGGATAATTTGCGACGAGAGTGTGCCGCGATATTTCTTCGAAAATTGAGATTCGCGCCGGTTTCAATCGATAATTCGTTCCCCAGAGATAAGCATCGATTATTCGCCAACACCTTTTGTTATTTATCACTCGCGTAATCGATTGATCAACGCCGATTGAAATTCATTGTCGCGCGTTATCGCTTCGCGCGTTAATTCGACGATACCGAGAGAGAGAGAGAGAGAGAGAGAGAGAGAATTCGTTTGACGAAAAGATCGTAACTCTAAAGAACTCTAAACGAAGTCGATTAATTTTCAAGCGTGGTGGATGTTGGCTGTTGGACCGGTATCCGGCATTCGACATTCGTAGTCGCGAGCGGTGAGCACGAGTTTCTTGTCGGTTTTCAGCGATCGTCGCTTCTCCGGATTGCCGGCCACGTTCTAGTTCCAGCCCGAACGATTATCGATCGCGCACCCTCGCCCTGGCAAAAACTGGTCCTCTTCTGTTTCTATCGTACCGTCAGGATCGCCAGTAGTCGGGCTAAATACGACACGCGTGTTATTACCGGTTCGGTTTTTTTCAGCGATCCCGAGAGAGAGAAAGAAATTTTCAGGATGCTCGTTATTCGTTCGATGCCAGTGCCGGCAATTTTGGCCCGAGGCTGATTGCGGATTTGTCATTGACGCGTGATGTCTCGTCATTCGGCCCGTGAATCGCGCGCCGACGAAACGAAAATTCGGCAGACAATAGACAAGCGGGATGATGTGTTCTGGACTTTCGATCAGAATCGAAAAATTACTTTCGACTCTCGTCGAATAAAATCGCAGGGAAACATTGTCGCATGCTCGACGGATTACCTTTACTTATTTCGCCGCATTCCTTTGCGTATCGAGAGCGTAAAGGAACGATCGTTGGCAGATAAGAGCTGCAATCAGCGGAGCTCAAACAAAGAGAAGCCCGGTCGACATTCCGGTCGATCAGGTTCCGAGGTAAGTCATTGCCAGTTAAAAACGCAATCCAACTATGACGAACCACTCGGTAAACAAGTTCCCCATTAGCAATCGGCGTCTCGAGATAATGTCTCAACGTCCGTTAATGGCAGAAGATCCGTACTTCCGGTAGATGTCGAATACTAATTAAACCGCACGCGCGTCTTCGAGCCCGCTTCGAGGTCATGGCCTCCTCCCTCGAAGGGTCTAACGCGTAAAACTCGTCGAACAACATTGTTGCAGAGGTGTCTCTCTCTTTTTTTTTTTTTTTTTTTTGGGACAGTGTGAATTTCCCAAAGGATTGTCCAGCCTCACGGCGGCGCTTTTAGAGTATCCTACGGGGACACCCTGGACATAACGTCGGTAACGGGAATCAAGAACCCGTGAAATAGTGCAACAAGCAATAAATCCCTTTTTCGCCAGCTGCCTGTCTCGCCTTTATTCCAGATTCTTTTTCCTCGTTACCTCTCTTAAGCGTCTCGTGCCTACCACAGCTCGGAGGATTCGTTCTTACCTGCGTAACTTTCGTTGTTTTCGACACGCACACGCACGAACGATGAACCAAACAGAGGGACTGCAGAGTACGCCCCTGCGTTAAAAAAATTTTACAGTGAGATTTGCTGCTCACGGCGAGTTTCAGCATGTTAATCGAATTTTATGAATTCTCATCGTCTCTCATCGTCCCTCTCGCAAAGACGCTGAACGTTGAAAATCAATTCATTCCTTCGTCTCTTTCATTTAATTATCCAACGGCGCACCAGGCCACCCCAGGAATACCGTATGGCGGTATTCGTATTTAATAACGGAAATTTTATTAAGTCGCCAGGCCGATTCTTTCGCGACTTTCAGGTGTTCATAATTCGCTTCCAGAAAAAAAAGTGGAAGGCTCGGCGTACATAATTGCCGGCGAGCATTAACCAGCTTTCGCCACTGCATAAGCTCGTGAAGTGACGAAATAAAGATGCACGTGTTGCACGTGAACGCGACCCGTAATTTCGGGGCGAAAGTTTGCAGGAAAAAAAAAGAAGAAAAAAGAAAATACGAACCTCGCATGAATTAGTTCGCACGGATTGCTCGAACGACTGTGTCAAGTCGTCGACATCGTCGAGTGTCTTTAACTGCGGCCCGCCGGAGAAAGAGAAAGAAAAACTTCTCCAAGCGAGACTCAGTCGCAAAAAGAAGAAGAAAAAAAACACAAATTTAATTTAATGCGTAATGACACTCGGCCGCCTGGTGCTGCCTTTTCTCCCCGTGTTCGCGATTAAACCTGTCCCGGGTAAAAAATTATTCGGATACGACGCGACCGCACCCGTGATACGTCCGGAAGGCGTGCACTTCATCGCGCGAACCCGACCAATTGGTCAATATTCCCGGCACTCCTCGCCTTTCTCGCTTTCACGTTTCTCTCCTTAATTGAATAATCAAAGCGGTGGAAGCATCGCCGCCTTTCGTTCGGCGTTATCGAATTATTACATCAAGATTTAATGAGACACACGGCGAGACCGCGTCGTCTCACGAGATCCCAGATGACTCGGGAACTTTACGAACTTGCGCGATTGCTCGCCAACGATCGGGGGAAACTGCTGGATGATTTTTAATTTCCAGAGTAATAATCGCCGGGTAACACGCTCGCCGAGATTATACATGCGTGTCGTAAAACACCTGACGCTGAAATACAGTAGTTCGCTCTACGAAACGTGAGAACAAAAACAGAGCGATATTTCCAACACATTCTGATTGCTTCGGACACGTGTCGATCAAATCGTTTAGGCAAATTTTACATACACTTTCTAATTTATATGTGCCAATACGATTATAGAATCGCACGAACTTATTAATATCGATGAAAGTGATAACGAGTCCTTTGTTCAACGTTTCTGTTCAATCATTGATCTACCAATTGCTGGTTACAACCACTTTTGCAGGAAATTTCAATAAATTTACCATCAGTTGATAATTATTGCTTTATCATAAATGTTGCTTCACTTGGTTGAAAATTATGTGTGCATCGAGATTAAAGTAGTTTAAATGTATTCTATTCGAAGAGAAAAATGCTGAAACGTTAAATTCCTCTACGATCGAATAATGTACTCCCTCTGTCCGAAAATATGGTATACATTTGAAAGAAAATCTTGGATTATCTAGAGTTTCGAAAGCAACTGGCAATACTCATTATATTGGTATTGTTTACATTGATGGCTAAATAACCTACAACATATTTGACAGGCGTTGCTTTTGAGTTCAGTTGGAATTCGAAGACCAAAAATTAGCTTTTTTAAGAAAAATAAAACAGTCATCGCTGTAACTTCAAAATGGAAAATTTCAACTCAAATAACGTGAATTTACAAAGAAGAGATGCCAAATCGAAGCAATTGACTAATGAACAACGTCATGGTATCTTTGCAACAGCTATTACAGTATATGAAGAACGAAGAAAAATTAGAACACGGTGCTATTGATGAATTGATCGAATGTGTTCAAGATACATTTAATAAATTAGAGAGAAATACTCTTGATAACGTTTCTATAACATTACAAACGTGTATGGAATCAATTATGTTGACAGGAAGGGGAAATCCCTATAAAACACCTCATATAAATAAGGTAAACATGAGGGTCGATTAGTTGAAAAGTATATATGTTCAGAAGAAGCGTTCATCAAGGCTAAATACTCACTTTAACTAAATTTGGATTACACTGAAATTATTTGTATTTAGTTATATCGTGATAATAAAATGAATTTAATATTTCTTTTTATATTTAATTTTAGTTTTATTTGATTTTTTTCGCAAATGTATACCATATTTTCAGACAAAAAAAAAAAATATTAAAATGTATACCATATTTTCGGACAGAGGGAATAGTAAATAATACTGGAATTCGTCGGTAATATCGGTATCGATGCAACAATCGACCCGACTCTATCTTTCGGTGCCACACCACCACGTTTTCGGTCCTGACTGTGGATCACTTATCTTGTATCAGTTAAACCAAACACCATGGAATCGAAACGTCGGCCATCCGAAATTCCCCATACACAGCAGAGACGTTCTGAGGCCTCTGACTTAATCAACCTCGAGGGACCGCAATTTCCTCCGAAATTACGAGTACGGGCGACGTACACACAGCTCGACGCGCTATGTCACAGTGCGCCAAACAAAATTACGCCTCTGCGTACCGAAACGTTTGCAACACGTCGTCTCGCGAGGAGGGGCCCGCAGCAGCAACCCCGATTCCGCCTAGATTAAATTACACGCGGGGGCTGCAGGGCGAAAGAATCGTGGAGAGAGAGAGAGAAAGAGAGACGACGGGTAGCTAGATGACGGTGGAAAGCCGAGGGCTAATTAATTGCGCCGGTGGAAAGAGACGGAGGGATGACATGCGGGAGCGGTCGTTGCAAGCGGACTTCGAGCGTCTCGTTAAATTTTAGGGGCGGTGTAGATCGGTAAACTCTCCCTCCCTCCCCCTCCCCCCACCCGCCTCCTCTTCTTCTAGGTTTACGGTTAAACGAGCACGCAGCTTTCCTGCACGCTTGTAGCTACGTGAGAGCCTGATTGAAATCTATCAGCGAGCGCCTAATTTAATTAGGTGCGTTGGTTGCTCGTGGCGAGGGAACCGGCTACGGCGCTTCCGCGATGCTTTCGATAACGCTGGGAAATGAGTGAAGGAGAACCTTCCGTCGCGAGAAATTTCGAGATTATCGTTTTCAAGCCGTTTTTTAGATACGCACGTATACACACACACACACACACACACACACACACACACACACACACACACATATATATATATATATATATATATATATATATATATTTCCATGTTCAGCCGAGTGAACACGATACGTACAAATCTCCATCTTTCCCGATTATCTCGAACGAACTGCTCTCTAGTCTAACGAGCAACGAGAATTCACAGAAGCATCGTAAAAGCGAAATATTCCGAAACGAAGAATTGTTTCGTTTGAATCTTCGATTGCAGAGAACACGTTCATCAAAAGGATATTCGAGCATCGTAATTTTCTCGTAATCCGGCGTAAGTGGTGCAATCGGCCGTACTGTGTTTGACAGTATAATCGATTAATGTAACCGAGTGTGCAAATTGCAACGCCTTGTACGGAATTCCCGCGAAAGTCGCGTCCATTCATCAAGCAAATCGAATTCGGGTTCGTGGAATTTCTGGCTGGACGACAGAATGAATGTCGAGGAACACGCCGGGTCGTCGAAATGATTTTAATTTTCCACGGTTGCGTAATGCTCGGGCCTCGAAACTCTGCGCGCGCATACGCGCAATGTCGAGCGTATTAATTTTATAATATACAAATTTCCGGTGGAACGAATCGGCTGGACTTTCGAAAAAGAAAGGGAAGGAAATCAGTTTTGCTCGGACAGCGGCTGGTAATGATCGATTACGGACGAATTTTCAACGTCTCTCGTTCGTTCTACTCTCCTAAAGCAATTAACTACTCCTAGAACTACCCTAACAGCGGTGAAAATGACCAATCTATAATTTTTCAAACAACGATTCTGCAGATTGACATTGTATTTTTCGCGATTTGTATGATTTTTGTGAAACACACGAATAATTACCATACAGCGGTGAAAATGACCAATCTATAATTTTTCAAACTACGATCCTGCAAATTGACATTGTATTTTTCGCGATTTGGATGATTTTTGTAAAACACACGAATAAATGTTTGTGTCCTTGCATTGCAAACTCTTTCCTATCAATTTTTTTGCATTTCACGCTAATTTCTTCGAGACAATCTTTGTACTTTAGCGGTATAGTTCCAATGTTAATCAAATCGATTGAACTGGATCTTCTCGTAATTAATTCACGAGTCAAGGAACGCCAAGTATTGGGTTCATGCGAAAGTTCGTCCCGTTTTTTCGACAAAAATTTCAAGAAAAACTTTGTTTACTAAAAATTACGATTAATCGACATAACCCTTCTCCGTCTCTCCTTTTGCGTCTGCGAAGCCATTCTTGCATTTTCGGAAACGAAAAGAGCGTGATATATATCGAGAAATGCTCCTTACTTTCTGCCTTACTTTACATTGAAATAACCCAACCAAAGTAGCATAATTTTCGTTCACAAGTACTCGCTGAATTTCCTTCTGTCGAACGACGTGGAGTTGATGACACTTTGATTTTGCTACGCGATCCCATCAAAGACGAAGTTTCTTCCAGTTCGCTTTCTGGAAGGAAAATTCCCAGGAAGAAACGGGAGAACGTGAGTAAAACTCGTCGTCTTCCCACGGTCAGAAGCTCCGCGAGAGACTCTCCGGAAAGCGGACGCGCAGGCCTCGAGCGAACGAAATTTCGCGCGAATTCCAAACCCTTTGTTTCAAGCCCGTTCACTTCACTTCGTTATCTCGATCCGCGCGGTCATCCGGCTGGTTTATCCCGCAGGGAGAGGGATCGCGGTTCCGGTTGTGCCCGTTCTTTCCTCGCGTGGCCGTGCACGAAGAGACGAAGAGGCACAGAGAGAGAGAGAGAGAGAGAGCGTGCAGCCGGTACGGCGTGTCACACCGAAATCCTTTTCCTCGAGATATGATTCATTGTTATATGCCCTCGACTATATGGACCACCCAGTGTATCGTGCTCTGAAATGCTCGTCGAAGAATCTGAGATCGATACAACGAGGCGCGCGCCCACGCTCTCATGCCTTCGTTCGCGCGCGCTGATGCATCGTCAGGGGCGGATTGACCCACTGTACCCGACTCTCTCCAGTTGTTCATATTTTCTCCACCGTTATTCTCTAGTATCGTAGTTCTAGCTCTCGCTGTCGCGTTGAAATATTTCCCAATGTCGAACGATCGACAAATGCTAAATAGTAGAAAATGCTAGAACATTTACCGATAAACTGCGGCGTTTAGTACGAGATCAATCACTCGATCCTATAGTTGGACGCTCAACATCGCCAAGATCTAGTTTTCGTAAAGAACGACGTTTCGTAAAATGTAGAAAATAACATTAGAAAAGCCACCGCTTTCGTTTCTTCTTTCGCCTCTGGAGTCCTTTATACTCTAAACGTCGAAACGCATTTTTCATCAATATCGTTAACAATCACGCGCGTAACTCGAACGCACAGCGAGTAAATAGGTTTGTTATCGATCCGCCCCTGCACACGCCACGTTGCTGTAGAGCAACAGGCCCACCTGGAAGCAATCGATACGAGGAGATATCACGGTATAATCTCACGGCGCCGGCCGAATTAGAGGTCTAGCGAGTCTTTAATTGAACCCCTGAATAATGATCGTCGATCCACGTGATAGGACAATCCTCCGCGTCACGGGGGCGGTCGTCCTTCGTCTCTAGCCGACTTTTCAGATCGCTATCCGGACGTCTCTGCCTACACGTGAACACATTCTCCTCGCAGACGGATATCAGTATCGGATCCGAAACCGAGCTCCGATCGCGTTTATCGCGATCAGACCACGCGAGCTACGTTTATGAATTATTAATTAGAGACGCGAGTCGCGCATAGCGCCCCTGTGATTCAAGTATTACGCACTTAGCGAAGCTGATCGATGCTCTACGAGCTTCGTAATTTATCAAATTCACGGTCGCAGTCGAACAATCCAGTTACCTTTCGATCCAGCAATTATTTTCGATTCGTCCTTCGACGAGGAGGAAAAACGAAAAACACAATATAAACAAATATTTTCTCCCGGGGCTGGTTTTAACGAGCAATCGAGTAATGAGTAATTGCAACCGTGAGTCTGAAATCATTAACGCGCCCCTGTTCCCCTCTTTCTTTTCGGTTGGAATCGCCGTAGCACGGGAACTTGTCGCTATTCGATGGATTTTATCTGGACAAGCTGCGGGTCCGTGCGCGTAATTAACGAAAGAGCGAGAGAGGCCCTCCCAAGAGGAGGGCTCCCGGATCCTTGTGGCCGCGCGTGAATCTTTGCCCGAATCTTTCGGCCACTATCAAATTAGCGCCACCGTGTCCAGATAAAAACGTGTTGGCAATTATTCGAGGATACGCGCAGGCTGCTGTAACGAGACCAGCTGGCTTATCGTTGTTTCCTTGTCGACTCAGAGTGAGCTGGATGTTACGTTTGCAGCGAGGCGAGATTGTCACTCGCGCGATGCATTCTAAATCGAAAGCGAAATTTTATTGACTTCACGACTTGTAATATCGTACAATTTAAGATGTCGATTTGAAAGGGAAAAAAAAAAAATTGTAAATTTCGAATCAGAAGTTGTTCTTCCTTCAGATTTAATTTCGTTAAACTGAGCATCGATAAATAAAAATACTCTAAATTAATTTTGCAGTTTCGATGAGTAATGCTTGCTCCTTGAAATTGAAAAGAAAATCGTAAAGCAAGGGGTTGATTATCCGAATTTTCTTGTCTCTTTAAAATAGTCAACAAATACCCAACACGTGACAGTGTGATATTTTAAATTAACGAATGATACTGTAACATGATATCGTCGTAATTAACGAATACTGACACCTGCGGCAAATCACCTGTGAAAGAATTTTTCTACCGACCCGGAGTGATTGCAACGTTCAAGCAAAATACACTGCATGACTCGCGAACAATTCATCGCGAGCGATGAAGAAAAATGGCGAGGAAAGAAGCGAACAAAAGAGCAGACATTTTGCAAAGCGTAGATAAAAGGCTTCGACACACACAAACAACGCTCTCTGTATCTCGAGAGATTTCGCAGCAACAAAGAGAGTAGAAACGCCTCTGAAGTGACGCAATATCAAGATCGGAAAGTACGCGTTTAGCCGGTTCGATGCTGATAAATCGTCAGAGGTGAACGAGCGTGGCAACCGTGTGTACGTATATACCGAGTCTAACACCGTCTAAAAATCATTTATCCCGCTGAACGACGATGATGACCCGCTTGATATCTCGGCCCACCGTGCTGGAATTACACCGACAGTCCAGACACGAACGTCTATACGTTTTCCACGTAAATTCATCAACGTTCTATCAACGTAAGTAAGTAGTTGGTAGCGCCGCCGTTGCAACACGTTCGCGTTGATAGCATTAAGATCCAAACCGCGAGATATCGATAGCTCTCTTCAGATAGTACTTTATCTGCTCGCCGCGTACAACGCGCACGTACGAAATGAAATTTCTCCGGAGTTCTACCGTTTCGAGTTACCTTCCTTGTCGACCTCTCTCGATTTTATT
The DNA here is from genome assembly GCA_032399595.1 of Tetragonula carbonaria. Classification (NCBI taxonomy): domain Eukaryota; kingdom Metazoa; phylum Arthropoda; class Insecta; order Hymenoptera; family Apidae; genus Tetragonula; species Tetragonula carbonaria. The sequence continues at coordinate 11,007,772 of JAUCRC010000014.1, forward strand.
TTTCACGCGCGGAAAATATAATCCCACGCTTCCTGCGTGAAATCCTCCGAGAAATCGACAATTGAAACACGCCAAAGATTAAACAAAACGAGGATAATCGAGAAGATTATACAAAAACTAACCAGTCTCGATGAAAAACAACAATCTGAGACGATCTCACGTCTCGTGAGATACTACATACTCTACATACTCGTCGACACAGACGACGACACAGCGAAACCGAGTCTGGCAGGTTTTTCCCCGCCGATAATTTCAGCAGAAGAAACACGCGCCTAATTGCCGCCCGACAGTTAGTCCGCGGCTTTTCTTACACTTCCGTCGCGTGTCTAACTGGATCTCCTCCAACTTCTCGGGCAATGCTATTCCGACGATGATTCGTGATGAAAAACGTGAATTTTCACGGCGATTGACCGTGGCAAGTCGCAAAAACCGGAAGCTCCGATAACCTTGATTCTTTCGCGAGGGATCGACCAGTCGGTTAACCCGCGCTCGGTGACCGATTAAGCCCGATCGGGTGCAATCAACGAGGTGTAATCGAGGTCTGATCGATTGCAATTAAGTCGTTCGACGCAATTATCTAAAACGCGGCTGCCATCGGGAGAGCAGCGAACCCTCGTCGGTCTGAAATCTCGCGAGACAGTCACGCAGGAGCTGAGATAATTGCAACATCATATATCTTTGGTTCTAACAAACAAGTACGGTTTCGATGAAAGGAAATTTGGTTTCCACTGAGCAAACATTATCGCTTTCGTCTCAGTGAGTGTCAAGTTAGAAAGTCCTTCGTTCGGGCAAAATCGAGATCGTTGCCACAGGCGCTGGCCAACCAACGCGCGAATCAAGAATTTTTGACTAATGTCGGTTTCACGAATGTCAAGGAAATATCATACGTTTGCAGCGCACATGGCAAATTGCAGCTGTTAAGCCCGACCCCCCTCGTGAAAATGAAGACACATTGATGCAAAAAACGTCAGGAAATGCCCCCGTCCCTGTTCAATGCTGGAAACCACGCCGCGTAATTTCTCGAAACCCACGACGAGTGAACTCTCGGCCGGCTTAATTTCGTCGGTTGCCGGCGTCCGCAGCGTCGATCATTTTTAAATTTCGCACTGGCCACGGATGAAATATGATTTTCCCAGCCACTGATTCCGCGCCGGTTGACGAACTGAGGCGAAACGTTCTGCTTGCATCTGCAGGCGTCCCCGCTCCGTGCCCATTACCATCTGGCGCAATTTCGGCGATAATTTATATCGGCCGGGCCCCGCTGTGCCCTTAATTCTCGAATTAATCGGCCGGCCGTGTGCCCGATCGATTAATCCGCAATCGAAAGCGTGCTACCGACGGCAACAGTTACGCAAGAGCTCGCAAACACCGGCGATAGAAGAGTCATTTTTCGACTACGTCTTCTCTCTTTCTTCTTTCTCTTAATTTAACGAGCAGAGAAATCACATCGTTCGATTGGCGGATGATTGAAATTTTACGTTCGATCAACGTAAGTTTCTGTCTCTCTAGCCAAATGATATTATAAAAGAGAAATTAAGATCAAAACGAGCGTTTGAAAGCTTGACTCGAAAAATCGGCGATCACATTCTTTTTCTTTCAACACCAAAAATTACCAAAATAAAACCGTTTTTAAAAATAAATATTTTTGTTAAATATTTCATTGTGTACTCTTGTCTTTATTTGTTTTCTACTTTCAACGTCTCTGATGGAAATTTCTTTACTTTAGCCTTTAGTCGGCGGCTCGAGCGTTAACGAGCAAAGAGAGACGTCGTTCGATCGGTTACAGCACGCGAGAGAGAAATTCACATCAGTCGAGTAAGTTTCTTCATTCACCGGCAAGTAAAACGAAAAGAAAATTCAAAATCACCGGGTAGTATTTGAAAATTTGGGCGGGAGTTTCGAGCAAAGAAACGTCATGCGTGCATGAGAAAGCTTTACTCGTCGATCGAGCAAGTTTCGACAATAAAGTAATATAGAAAGAAAATTAAGATTATCGAGTATTTGAAAGCTTGGGAGTTCCGACGCGGTGATAAATTTTCGAGCCAGAGCGACTGTGCGCCATTTCTACCGAGGTACCATTTTCTACCTGTCAAACGAAACTGGGGGAATCGATCACGCGGCAGTCGATACGTCAAAAGACAGACTGCCATCTAAAGTTATACGCAGGCCATTCATAACGAAACGCAGAGAGAGAGAGAGAGAGAGAGAGAAAGAGAGACGTTTAAATCGAAGCTCAAACGAGAAAGTTTGGCGTATCGCAGCTCTCAGTTATGGTTGCTCTCGACGGGGCCATGTACACCAGAGGGACACCGTTAATTCTCGAGCGATTACTGGCTTCGTCCGTAATCGTCCTCGTCCTCGTCGTCGTCGTCGTGGACGTTGGCACCGCCTGACGCCAGATAAGCCACGGATGCAAATAAAGATTTCCAGCTGCGAGAGATGGATAATGCGACCGGTGATAAATGGTCATCGCGATATTCGTCCGGCGCGGATTTCTTTGCCGCGGCGCGTTTCACGCTCGCCACCTACTACAGACTTTTCTCTTTCTCCTTTTCTTTTCCCTCGCGCTCTTTTCACTCGCGCCGCGGGCAAATCAAAGGAGCGAACGGCGAACGACCCGTTGAATCTTCAGCGGTGTATTTCGAGAGGACTACGCGCCACCGTGATTAATCGGCCTCGGGTGGCGCATTACCCAGAAATCGCCGGCCAGGCAAATGAAGTTGCGCGTGATTTGGATTTTTCGAGAATCGCCACAGCGTCGGAGCCACGACGCGGTAAGTCACACACACACGCACACAGAGTGTGTCAATTGAATTATGCACCGCATAATTGTGTTTACTCGCTGCATCCATTTTCCTATCGCCTACACGTAAGAACGTACCAAGTTTCCGAGAACGTAATCACTTACACGATGCACAACGTTCAGAAATGTTATTTTGAACAATGTGTTGCGACAACGTCGACGTATTACACTTATTGGTCACATAATGTCGAGTTTGTCTCTGAGTATTCAATAATGAACTGGACTGTAAGCTTGTCTTACCTAGCTGAAAAAAGGTGAAAATTGTCATGTAATGCAAAGGAGAATCAAATTGATTGACAATTAGACGACTATGCCGTTTCTGTACGGGTTGAAAATTCAATCGTTTCTTCTCGAAGATTAAACTATTTCTGTTTGATATGACGCTGACGAGCCTGTTTTTATCAGAACCGGGCTAGTTTAATTTAATCAGATTTAAAGAACGAGCCGTTTAATTGCTCCGCTAGAGATCGTCTAAAAATGGTAAATTAAAGTATCAATTTATGCTGACCGTTTCTAGATGACAGCAAACGTAACAGGTTCGCGGATCAACGACCGCCTTGATCTTACCGTGATGCTTCTGAGCCCTGATCCACAACATTGAACATTATAAGAAATATAAACTAGATCGTGATTCGGAACGCGAGAATGTTTGATAAATTTTACGCTAACGCACAATGAAATCGAAATCAAATGAAAAATTACCGCGGAGTGGCATCGACATCAACACTTTCGCGTCCTCGATTTTCAAATTCGAAACACGAAATCTTCCAAATTCGGCGACGCTTCGAAAAACGTAGCCAGGAGATTAACGATCGACACGGCGATTTTCGGCGATTTCTCGGGTCTCGACCTCTGGCCAACGCGAACGTTGTCCAAAAGTACGCGAAAACTTTCGTTCGCGAGCGGGCAAATCGGCTCGAGGTATTCCACCGCTTCTCCGCGCGGCTTATTTTTCAGAAGCGACCGAAGTCGAAGGCGGACCGAAGTCAAAGGGAACCGGTTGAACACGAGCGAAAGTCGTCGGTTAACGCTGTCGATCGCTCGATACCGACGCAACGCAGATTAACTCGTAATTACGCGCTCGTTATCGTAGAATTCGACTCGAGCGTGTAACGTTGGCGTCTCCTTCACGCGCGATATGCACACGATGCACGGCGTGTTATCTGCATCGGCTTCGCACGAGAACGCACGAAAATAGAGATTAATCGAAGGAACGTGACCAGCTGCGGCTCGATCGCGAGAGATCGTAAAAATACGGGCACAAAATACCGCTGTTGCAACGATTTACACGCGCAAGATTGATGACACCTCCTCAGTCTGAATCATTTCTTTTTTTCCTTTTTTTTCCTTTTTTCTTTTCAACCTGTGTCCCGTGTGTCCGGCACAAGATTTTCGCGATTTATCCAAGCTCCAGCCATTTTCATTTCTCGCGAAGAGAAGATTCTGTCGCATCGGGTGTCCATAAATCAGTCGCCAGTTTCTTCTCCTCCTCCCACCTGCCCCCACTCGGGCGAAAACAATGATCGCAATGAGCTGGCTGGGAAATCGTCGTCTCGTTTCCAGCTCTTCCACTCAGCAACGTCGGACGTGACGATAAAAGATTGTCAGCGACGGAGTGACACGGGCCAGGAACGATAATTCACGAAGATACGCCGAGTATGACCCCACCTCGATATATTAATGGTCGCTCGACGACCCCGCCAAGATTAATAGACGCTCGCGATGGAACGCTACGTTCCCTCCCTCCGCTTCGTTCTAGGGCGTGCTAGCACACACACAACACACACACACACACACATATGGAATGCAAGTAACTCGCGACTCGACCAGTCGATCGTTGGTCATTTCGAAACGTTCCACTCCAACCTTCCGTACGAACGGCTTCATCGATTAGCTTGTCTACGTACGTATCCAACGATTCCAGCATGTTAACGACCGATCACTTCCTCTCCGCCTGCGATCCTGAATTTACTTGTCATTTGTAAATGTCCAGGTCGCCGACTTGGTCGTCGTTTCACTTGGAGCTCGAAGTGGAACTCGCGTTGAAGTTGTCCGTCACTTAATTAATGGAATCACTTGTGTGCGTGTATGCGCGCGTGTTTTCTCTTTCTCGATCGAACGTGAAGGAAATCGGCCGTACAATAAAATTCGCATTCGAAGCGAACAGACACAAAGGATCCTCGGACATACTTCTTGGAAATCTCTAGAATGAATAAGGGTGCTTCTCTGAAGACTATAAATCACACTCGGAAGTAAAGAAGGAAGTCAAACGAAGCGTAGCAGGTTTTTTCTAAATTTTTCCTGCGAACCTACACACAGCAACTCAACTCATCCTTCAAGCAAGCAAAACTAATTATCTCACATTGTAGATGCAGGTAAAAGGATCATCGAACTGCAGAGACTACCGGATCCAATACAGGTTAAATTATAAAGAAAAGAAAAAAAAAAAAGGAAGCAAGTTGAGTGAACAGGAACGCTTTTGAATGAACAAGTGTTTCAAATTGTACAAGTGTATAATTGTATAAATTTTATAATTTTATATATATATATATATATATATATATGTTCAATATAAATTGCATATTATATTAAATTGTATATTATACAATTTATTGTATACATTTATTAAATTGTATAATATAAATATTATAATTGTATAATTATATATATATATATATATATATATATTTTTTTTTTTGTTTCTTTATATGAAGCATTCGGACGAGTTGCGACGAAATCTTTGCACGTTTTTCGGACGTTTTCCTCGACGAACAACCGTCATCAGTTCCAAGTCGTTTTAAACGCAGTGGAAAAAGGAACCACGCTGCGAGGGTGCGACGAATGCTGGGCGAGCCGCCTCCCGCGGCGACTGCTTCTTGGCCGGAGAACAACAGTTTCCTCCAGTCACGCGGAAATAGTTCGCTGCTCGCCAGGAGTTGTCGAAACCCCGAGGCACGTGCCCCTGTGCCGCATCTTTTTCGTCTTCCCCGTCGCTGTGAATAGATCGTCAGACGTCTCGGCATCAGCCGATTGTTTCCTATTCAACCACCCCCCACTTTCTTTTCCACCCCTTTCGACCCACATCTTTCGTTCGCCTGGTTTCCGAGGCCAGCATCCCGCTGAGGTAATAACGTAAACGAAAATAAATTCGTAACTCGAGTTTAGGGAGAGCTAAGAAAGATCATCCCGGATGTTTGAAATCCCGGCGAGTGATATTTGCGGTTCTTTGATCTCGAACGTAAAAAAAGTTCTTCCTCCTTTGATGTGCGCTCCTTCGCTGTAGTCGATAACGAGCTGGTTTCGCAGGACTTTCTTTTTAAAGGGAAGTCTCGAAGAATCTTCGATCTTATAAAATTGCCAAAGAGCAAGAGAAAGAGAGAGGAAGAGAGAAGAGAATGTATTCTAAATAAAACGAGCGTAGCTCGTAGGTCGTTGAGAGAGTCGTCGGAGAAGTATCGAAGAAGAGACCGGTCATTAAGACGTACGACTAAATCGAAGAGAACTGGACAAGGATATCGCACGAAATTGATTCTGATCGGATCGCGATCGAAACGAAATGTCAACCGGTGTTCGCGGCACGAGGCAAAGGGATACCGGGAGAAAATGCGGTAGCGGAGAAAAAGTGGTAGCCGCCAAAGATGATCGGGTCTCTGCGATCGTTGCGTTCGCCTCAGCGAGAGGTCGATAGCGGGCAGGCCAAAGGAATAGTAGGACCACTTCGAGTGACACTTACGAGCCTGCGAAACGAATTAGCCAGTGGTTGCAAAAAGATCACGACTATTCCTAGTCCTTGAGGTCCGTCGGCTGAAGTCGGTCGGGCGAGGCAGGTGCGAGACTGAAATATTCAAGAAGAAGAAAAAAAAAAAGAAAAAAAAAATGTCGGTGCCTCCGTCTTTCTTTCTTGTTTGGAGCGACGGGGAAGAAGGTCGCTTCTTCGAAGATAAACTTCCAAGCCAACGAATGAATGTCTTGCTCGCGCTATCTGCAAACACAACCGCGAACGATCTCTTCGACTAGTTGTTTAATGGCTCACCTGCCGCCGTCGCGATAATATCCTCGCTAGCTTTTGATTAGAAAGTTGTCTCTCGGCCAGCGAGATACGTCATCAATTATTTGATAATTCCCGAATGAAGACGAGAAATCTGTCGATACAGTTGACGAGCGTAACTGTACACCGATGACAATGAAAAATTGTCGACAATTTAAACCGGTGAGAGGATAAAAATGAAGCTCTCTTCTCGAAATATTTTTCGTAGCTGGGTTCTACGTTCGGTTTGAACACTCAAGTCTTGCAACGACTTTTTAAAATTCATTGTCACGATTTTTTCCTTCACGGAAATTGAACTTATTGATCTTTGGACTATAAAAATCATTTCGTCATCCATTCCTAATGTCTCAAGATCAACAAAATGATGAAAAAGAAAAAATCGTACAGCAAGTTTTGGGTCATAGGGGGGGGAGGGGAATTCGAATTTTTACAATTATCGAAGAAAAACGTGTTCTTCTCGCCATTATCTGACGTTAAATCGTCGTTGGAGAAAAAAAGAAAAAAGAAAAGAAAAAACGAGATCTTTCTTTACGAAGATTCTCTTCTATCGTTCTAGTTTAAACTATCGACAATTTTCCATTGTATCTGCCGGTTCGAAACCATCGAAAGTGCCGCGCTATTCCTCGCCACGCTTCGTCCGGCGGTAATTTAACAGCGGATCATCACGAGCTTCTCATCTCTTCGCGTGTCCACGCAGCCTGCTTCAGCAACAAAGATACCAATCTAAAGCCCATCGATTTGGAGAACGGTGATTCGCATCGTGGCCGATCGTTCGTCTCGATCGAAGCCAACAGCGGCCCAACAAATACGTATCCTTTTTCTTCCGGCGGCGTTTCGCGGTACGCGTTTCGTTTCACCTGCTGCGAATGGCTGAGGCGTCGACCGACATCGAGGTCTTCCTAGGCATCTACTAGGCCACGCTTTTTGCCCGTCTCACCAGACCAGACCCAAAGAAACACGTCGGGGATATCTGCTAATACGTTTCTCGGCCTGCGAAGATCACCTGCCGGCTCCTTTTCGTCCTTGGGTAATTGCGCCGGTCTCAGGATTCTAGCCTTCTCTAGCGGCATGCCGCTAGATTTCGAAAAACAGGCACAGACGGAAAGTGCCGAAGAAACCGAATCGTTGTTCGAAACTCGAATCGGCGATTAACCTCGCAATTAGTCGGAGAAATCCGAGGAATGGAAGCCGACGAGTCTGGGTGAAACGGGATTTGACGGGAATTCTTTCGTGGCTGAATTGCCACGATCGTTGCGTAACTATCGACACAGTCCACAGTCCGGATGGCGATTTTTCGAGTATTTCGGAGACGTCGATGAATTCTGTTCAAGTTATCAAAGCGATCGAAACTGATCAACTGATAATTTTTGCCAGGAAAACTAGTGCATTTTTGAAGATTATATCTTTACATTGTTTATGTAAATTACATTTTATTTCCGTACAATATACGGAACGGAAGCTTCTATCGTTCCATTGTGATTAACAAAGTTTCTTTATCTCTTGTCTTCGATAAAATGTCTCTGATAGAAATTTTACGCTTCAATATCGTCTGGTGTGTCGAAGAACAAGTGTTTCAGATACAAGAGACTGACAGAATCTCGAAAATTCGTGATTTCGCGCAAAGATACAAGCATCGTTCGAACCTTCAAAGAACTCTTTCTCTCTCTCTCTCTCAAGAGATCAGCACACGATCTGACGAAATAGCTGACCGTAATTAAAGCGACGGCCCTTAAATCAACTTTGCGCAGCTACCGGGACCGCTCGTAATTCAACGATCGCCTTGTTTAATTATGCGGAATGATACGTTCGTCGATGGGCTTATGCAAAATAGCCAATTAAAATGAAAAGTCCTCGACTCGAGGCGTTTCCAGGCGAGGCCTTTTACGAGCAGCGTGCACCGTACTCGAACCGATCGCGCATCCTCCTCGCTTAGGCTCGCATCCAACGACCGGCGAACGAATTCGACAACGAGGATTCTTTTATGTACCGATGGGAAATTAATGGCACGATAAGATAAAGTCTCTTGCGCTGAGTTTGCGACCGAGGCCTTGCGAACCGAGACGACCGATCAAAGGGATAAATTAAACGAACAGCCACGCTTATTTTTTATTTCGCCAGCCGAAAATTTGCCAGCTTGCTTCTTGCCCTTTCCGTTCCCTCGCCTATAGTAATTGAAAGGCGAGTCACGAACCGCGAAAAAGATGCAACGATACCAAGGAGAAGGGGAGGGGGGAAAGGAGGGGATTTTTATCTCGAGTGGCTCGCGATCTCGATGAGGCCAGGGCGGATTTTTCGCATGCCGGCGTTGCAAAAGCATGTTTAAAAGCCGCGCGCCGCGGTTCGCCTCTCTCTTTAATTTAACGACGGTTGCGCAATGGGATACACGCTCGCGAGGCGAACGCTACATGCAAAATTCGTCGAGTAAGCGTGTCGTTAATAAAACGCGTAATTGGCAGCGATTATTATGTAAGTTCAATGGCCTCGTTCGGTCCGTTGTCATTCATTTTTGTTTTCTGAAGTCAGACCCTCGCCTCCGGTAGCACGCCTCCGAGCGATCGTAATTGCTCTGTCCGAATTTCGAATTTCTCCTTTGCACGGAAATACGAAAACAAAATCTCCGATCTTTGTCTCAAGAAGGCAAGAGGTCGGACATACATTAATTTCAATCAGCAATGTATCGAGCGTTTTACTTCGCCAAAGTGTATAAATTTCAAAAATGTACCGGATTTGTTTCATTTCTGGGGAAACGAACGAAAGAGACTGAGGAAACTAATAAAACAGAAAACGAACGAGTAATTAATTGAACGATACAGTTGCTCGAAGAGTGCGAATGCAAAATTGATATTTTCGGAGCCGAGTGTAAGATCTTACGACCTCTCGTCGAGCAACCCTCGGGTTGTTCCAGACACCAGATTTGGAAATATAAAAATTGAAAGCTCACTTAATCGCGAGACTCCCGTTCAATTACACCTGCGTTAGCGCAAGAGGACAAATAGTTCATCAACTAGTTGCCCGAGCGACGTTTAACACGATGATTGCCACGGTACTTTTCAGCATCCCGGTCTAAGAAGCCAATTCAATTTAATCGTATTATATTATTGAAAACTCCCATTATATCCCAGTACATAGTAATCAGCAAAAAGCATATAGAATGTGTTTTGATGATTTTGAAAAAAATTGATCTTGCGAATTATTTCGTAATTGGCTTATGTAAAGAAAGACTATTAAATGGCCCAAAAAGGTTGCATTACATATTATAGAGATATATATACACACAATGCGCACAAACTTTTCTAAGAAGCCAATTCAATTTAATCATATTATATTATTAAAAACTCCTATTATAGTATATAGTAATCAGCAAAAAGCATATAGAATGTGTTTTTTTATTTTTTTGTAAAAAAAAGATCTTGCGAATTATCTCGTAGTTGGCTTATGTAAAGAAAGACTATTAAATGGCCCAAAAAGGTTGCATTACATATATATATATACACAATGCGCACAAACTTTTTCATCTTCTTTCTTCTAAAATAAAACTCATAAAGTTTAGAGAAGCATTCTTGGACGCGTTGATTGGAGAAGAGATTCAACCAAGTTTCGAAAAAAATTAGAGTGTAAGAGTTTCATTGTTTACATAGTGTCCCAATCTGTCAAGAGAAGGCAGCCCTTTGCCTGGAAGATTGTTTGAAAAATTATCACAAATAAAAATATCCTTTTGCTCGTTGATTTCGAATAAACTTTGTATTATTATATTTTCTGTTCATTTGTTAATCAATTTTCTTTTCGTGTAAACCAATCATGATTCTTTTGTTCTCTTCCTTGAGGCTATCGATTCATATTTACACTGATACGACTACGAATTTTCATCGTAGCTGCACAAATATGGCAAGTAAACAAAGTACGAGATAACTCGTTAGTTGGCGTTCTAGGCAATAACGCAAACTACGAGTTATCTCGTAGTTGGCAGTCAACGTGTTAATAAGGATTCAAATATCAGTAACAATCCCCCCCCCTCCCGATCGCGGTTTTTTGCACTGTGCCACACACCGTTTCTCACCCCATTTCCCCCCACGACGATTTAACGTTTACACGCGTGCCCCAATTTACCGGAGCCCCCCCCGAGATTACTTCAAACTCATCGAGAACCTCGCCCTGTCGTTTAAACGACGCGCTCCTTTTTGCTGTCTCTGAGAGATAGATAGAGAGATAGAGAGAGATAGAGAGAGAGAGAGAACACGCCGCTGCATCCACCTGCGGATGACAATCTATTACGAAGAGGCGTTCCCCGTGGATTCCTCCTCGACCACCGTACGTCGGAAGGCTCTCATCACAAGAGCTTCACCTCTCTCTCGGAACACCGTCTAGCAGCGGTTCCCAATTTTCCCCTTTCATTTTCAACCCTTTAACGTCGTTTAACGTGGCCGTGACGCCTACCTATCCATTTCGCCTCGAATGAACAAAGGAAAACCGATATACTTCGTTCCTGAGTGTATCTAGCGTATCTAGAGTCCATCCTCCTTTCGATGAACGAGAAATTTTTAACCGGATTCTTATTCGTCGACGACGACTCCATTTCCAACAGAATTTGGAACTTCGCGCGGCAATTTGAAACTCGCCCCGATCGATTTTTGTCCCCGGCGATGTTTGAATAGAAAGTAGGTTGACTGAGAAATTGTAGGAGATTTCATTATCGCCGAGACGAGAGAGCCTTGAGAGTTTGAGAATCACTTTCTCAACTTGATGTAATTTAACGGTCTACACGGAACAAATTCAATGCTCGTAAAGTAACTAATGAAGATATCGATGATACCTGTCGCGAGTCGACAATAACAAACCCAAATGCACGAAATTATTGATAATTATGGCCCATTTGTAGGGTAATTGCACGCAGGACGCTCGTATCCGACGGAATTCTTCATCAAGTGTAACTGTGCAGGTGTCTCTTGACGTATTAAAAACTTTTCATGGAAATTTACGGACTCGGCTCTCTCTCTCCCTCTCTCTGTGTCTCTGCTCGACTTTACAATTAAATCGAAGAGTTTATTTTCGTACATTTCACAGAATTGTTTATCCCTGTCAAAGGGACCAACAAAATTTTTGAAATCTTCAAAAAAATTCAATCTTCCGTGATTAACCCCTTGACATACAACGACATCTGGGAGACGTTGTACGTTCCTTAAATGACTGTTGAATTATTAATCTGCTTCTTCGTCATTTTTTATTAACACTAGAACTATCACACCAGTCGAAATGACTGGTTTTACAATTTTATTTTAAAATTTCTATTTCACGTTACAATTTTCCGCAATGATGCAATGTCTTTTACAGTGCATAACTAAAAAAATAATATAACGAATTTTATTTTATTTTTATTTATTAGAAATCAAGATAATCTTGGTAGAAATAACTTCGTCTTAACTGTCGGTAATTCTAGCGTTAACTTCGTTTATAAGCATTTTTTTCTACAACATTTTAAAGAATATAAGAGTATAAAAATGATCTTTGTCAGGTTTACACAAAGAATATCGAAATGATTACTTCTGTTGAGTTTCCTCAGAATGTCATTTAATTCATACGTTAAAGGGTTAAAAACCACCGGGAGTCGGAGAGTGAACCTGGCTGAATCACAAAGTTGAACGTATCCACGCAACGTCGACGAAAAGTTCCGCTAACTCGGAGCGAAAAAAAAGAACAAAAAAAAAAAAAAAGGAAAGAAAAAGAAAAAGAAAAATAAGAAGAGGAGCGTTGCCTTTTCCGTGGAATTTTAACAGCAGGCGCGACACCTGCGCGACGCGCGTTACGAGCGATGGAGCGGATAAAAAAAAAGTTGCAAGCTTTCTGACCGCTCGGGTCGGCCGGTTAGGTCCGAGATGAAACGGTGAAACAACGGGCAGGCACCGTTATTTCGCAGCGTGAGGCGCGTGCCCGGCGTCAGCGCGCTTTCGGCAACCATCGTCTTCTTCCTCGATCCCGGCCCACGCGAACGCACGCGTTCGCAGATGACAATGGGTACAAAATTTCGCTCGGCGCCCTCCTGCCAGCGCTTGGCCACGATCGAACCGCAGAAGCGTTGCGGCTAACGTTCGGCCACCTGTCGAGAGAGAAAGCTCGTCGCTCTACCTCCGAACAGATCGTTGTTTCGGCCAACGTTAAAATTCACCGAAAACCGTTTCGACCGATCTCGACTCTGATTGCGAGCGACTCAGATTTTGAACGAAGGCAAAAACTCGGACGGAGAAACGAAGTGACTGAGCAGTGACGAGCAGAGAGCACGATTTTTGGACGATTTATACCAAAGTTCGCAGTCTTCCTTGTACAAAAAGATCAACATTCGCACGTTTAAAGAAACTTCAGTCGCGTCCGAAGATATCGGATGAAATCACGCAACGAGCGAGAAGGAAGAAAGGGGAAAGGAGGAGAAAAATTACAGTCGACTTGTGGCACGATTCTCGGATCGTCGATCACATCGATCGGGTAATCTGCCTACGCAATTTCACTGGATCACGCTCGAGGCGTTCGCTCGTCGAGGCGTGCTCACGTTTCATTTGCACGAACAGGCAACTCGCGTTGATCATCGCGCAACGCAACGGCGAGGCCGCTCTGCGTGCAAAAGTCAGCGTGAAGTCGTAACGACCAGGTCGCCGTTGACACGCACGTCCTTTCGCCCCCGAGGTTCTCCCGCACACGTGCGGTGTGCCGATAGGGCACATCGAAATTTGCGATGCAATTTCCAAGTGCAATTTGCGCGCGAAACGTCAAACGACGAGATGGTGAGATTCGTTCGCTCGTCTCGCACGAAATGACAAGAGTTTCTGGCTATTGTCTCTACCGTGAAGATTTTATCCGGGCTCTCAGCTCGCTCTAAGAATGGATACTTAATCTCTGTTACTCGAGATTACTCGACGAGTGAACGTTGTTAAGACGAATCGTATAATTGAAGGAATACCCGCATAGTGACGACAAATCGCGCCACTATTGCCTGCCTCGAATTTGTTATACTCGTAAACAATCATCGAGAATCATCGTTCTATAAATTCGCGTCATGAAACCGAAGGGAACTTTCAGGTACCTCAACTTTCAACCGATCAAACAAATCAAATATGAAAATGAAAATGAAAATCAACATCAGCAGTCGACAACTGAAATAAAAACGAAACGCGACACACTCGTAGCTGTTCGATCGTTCGATACGCTTCGACGTCGTGCTTCGAGAATCTGCCAGCGTGAAACGACCCCACCGCTGGTACTTTGTCGAAAGAACGACGCACGAAACGAAACGAAACGAAACGAAACGAAACGGAACGACAGGGCTGGGAAACTCGCGCACCTGATGACGTTCGAGCATAAATTCGGAATTTTATTTGTCAGGCCGATCAGTGGGATTCCGCGCGCACACGCCGGATTCACCGTCGATTAAAACACGTCCAATTACTCGGCCAACTACCGGCCGAATCCATTTACGTCCGCGCGGATAAGAAGCGTCTCGATCGTCTCTCGATCGTCTTTTTCCCCTTTACGCATCGGGCACGATAATTCGACCGGGCGAAGCGGCAACAGGCAACGTGGTATCTGTCGCTAACGAACCGGTAAGACAACGACGCGAACCGTAACGTCGCCGCGTAACGTCGAATGGAAAAGTCGAAGAACCGTAAAGTTCTCGAGCGACAGCGGCACTAAAATCAAGAGACCGTGCATTAGCGCAACGGTAATGGTCACCCCGAGGCTCGGCGAACATCGGTAGTACGGTGAAGTTGCAGCAACGGCGGAGGAGACAAAAGCTGACGGCGATTAAATTGCCTCTAAAAATCGGTGGATGACGATCCGCGATCTTTCTCGGCGCGCGGTGCCATTTAAGGCCAAATTAAAGTACCGAATTAAATTGAGTTCGAACTGTTTCATTTTCTTTTCTGCCTTACGCGCAGCTGGTTTTACAGTTTTCTTTTTTTTTTTATATATATATTTTACGGTCGAAATATATTTCAGTTTTCTCTTTCCAATTTGATTCGATTATGATTTCGACAGTGTGGTCATTGCACGATTGGAATTTGAATTTCAAAAGCTCTGCCCTTTAGACAAACGTCCGAACGTCGTTTGCCCGATTCACGAATTTCAGACTTCAAACTCGATCGAGCAAACTTTCGTGAAATGTGACTATCTCGACAGACATAGAAATGGAATTTTCGACTTACGTCAAATGTATACTCCGCCCAGAAATTCGGTAAGCGTAGAAACGGTCAATGGAAACCTGTTAACAAACAGAAGAGACAATGGTCAGCAAGTGATTCAAGATTAAAGGAAATATCGGTGGCGACTGTGCTTCACGAATGGGAAACGTAACGTGTAGAAAATCCCGACGTTCTTCTTTCGACGATCGATCAATATATCCGGCGCCGTCGTGAGACAGGTCAGACCGTCCCACCGCTTTTCAAACGCGAAACAATAAATCACTTGAAACTCGGTTTCTCCCAACCGAGGGTCTAAAAAAAAAGAAACCACTTGAAATCTATGCAAAATCTACTCAGGCCTCATTTCTCCTTCCTCGAACCACGAAAGTAAATCGTACCCGTTCCTTCTTATCGTCGAGGGATGAAAAAAAAAAATTCCAAGCTGAATAGAATGAGACGAATGGGGCGAGGAGGGGAAAATAAGGCGACCAGTGCTCGCCACCTAGGGTGTACTTTCAACAATAAACCGCGGCAAATGATTAATCGACTCATTGTGCTCGGCGAACAATCGGTAGTCACGATCGTGGCGTGTAAACGTGGCTTTAAATGCGGGTGGGGATGTCGAAGCGTGGCGCGGAGCGTGCTGTTCGCTCGACGAGCGGATGCCTCTCGGTTCGCCCGGAGCCAACCGATTACCTTTCCCGGCCGCGGCGCATCGCAACCAGCTCGAGGATTCGCTCACACGCCACCGACAACCAGCCCGTCTTTTCTTTTTTTTTTTCCCCTTCCCCAAGCGTCTTTTTCCACCGTCAAAACCTAGATCCCTCTCTGTCATTAACGTGCCTGCATCGATGATACAACTCTCCTCCTGTCCAACTGAAGCTACGCGCGTAGAACCGTGGAAACGCTTTGCGCGCTTGTGCTACTACCCTCTGCAGAAGAGAGAAAAATTATATGCCTTGAGTAAGAGTATCGTAGGAATGTTCGCGAACGTTCGGGCAAAAATTACGAGCGAATCGTTTAACCGTTTGAGTGCTAAGCAGCGCGATCGCGCTCTTCAGATTTTGTGTCGAAAAATCGCAGTACATTTTCAGCGCTATGGACAACTAACTGACGGTGCAGTCACTGACTGTCGAAGTAGCGCGTTCAACTTTACTGACGCACGTACATCACATAGCTCCTTTTTCTTTTAATGTAAATGATACAATTAAACATTTTGTATTTCATTGTTATCTTCTCAATAATTTTCATTGAACAAAACTTGAAATATTTATAAGCTTACAGTACGCATATATAATAATATAGATGTATTTCATAATGTAACGAATTACAAATTAAAAATATTTCTAGTCTTATGAACAAACAATTTAAATGAAGATCAACACTTATAATTTGTAACATCGGTGTTTATCGAAACATATTGGATGAACTGCTTTTTTACATTGCACGCAAATTAAATGAGATCTTTTTACGTCATTTTTGGTCCTACAGACTAGTGCACTCGTCGCAAGTTACGTTGTGGCAACTTTACTAAACCAAATGTTTTTTTTCTCTTACACCAACACGTGCTTTCTTTTCCTTCATCCACTCACACTCAATTTCAAAAATAATATTCGAAATAAAATCTAACCGAGACATTGCTTTACCGTCAACTCTTTCCTTGTAGATTATACATGCATTTAAAACCATGCGGCTGATTATGTTAAAGGCTACCTTTCTCCAATATTTAACTGTTCTTCGTTCATCGAGATAGGTATACAGCATTTTATCGACACCGATTTATCGACACCGCCCATGAAGGCATTGTAAGATTGAATAATGGCGGGTTTTGTCGAATGTAATTCTCCGCCGTGTCGATTTCTTTGTTATTGTCACATTTTGATCTTCTGCTTCTTTTTTGAAATTAGATTGAAATTATCGTGCAAGCGTAACGCGAGTAAATCACCGTGAGCAGATCGTCGGAGCAGAAACCACTTTCGTTTCAGTGAAATGCAATTTCTTTCTTGCCGCTGGGGCAATTACCCCCGCGCGAAGGTCAAAGATATATACAGTATCCCTTTCGTTCGATATATTTCGTCCCTTCTCGAGCGACCTGTCGAAAGAAATAGGCTCTGATTACGAGGAGCGCGAGGCAGCTGAAGTTCACGAATGAAAGTGAGGGTCCCATTTCCGTCGATACATTTACCACGCGCGTAAAAAAGGTCCTCATCATCCGAGCCGAAAATTCGTATATTACACGACCGAGCACGTGAGAAGAATTGCTCTGTAATCTCGCGCGGATACATCGAGATATTGTAATCGGCGCCGACCGATTGCGAAACATCGCCACGACGATCCTCGTATCCTCCGACTTACCACTTCGATACCGTGTTATTAGCATTGCGCGAGTTTTTACGACGGCCAATTGGAATAATTGCAGTAAACTATATCGCCTCGTTGTTCCGGATAACAAGTGAATTATTCAAGTTTTCGCTGGAACGAAAAATTGTTAACGCGCGGCGACGCTAAAGAAGAACGATCGCGGTTCGTTCCAAGGATTATCCCAGCCGATTTTCTTCGATTCGAATCGATTCGTAGCCCGAGGCGTATCGCGTGCAAATAACTTGACGTTAGTTTGCCAAATTGCGCGTCAAGTACGACGCACGTTGCATACGCGAGGCGTGTTATTACCGAGTATCCAAGGCGGAAAGTGTACCTCATTACGTTTAAAATACCCAGTGGATTTGTAATGCAAAATCTCACTCACTCGCGCGGGATTTTCTTTTTTTTTTTTAAAGCCGCGAAGCTAGTCATACAGAAACAACATCTATTTTTAGCGATCAAGAGGGACTCGACCATTAATTATTTCAAACATTGGCAATTGGTAATTACATTTTAAAAGTAATTAAAAAATTTCCAGTTTCTCATCTCTGAAAACTTGAATGGAGATTAATTTGTAGCTCGTAATCGTAAAAAATACGTTTCTATTTCAACGAGCGAAGTTGCGTTCGATTCTCGTCATCGGTGCTTTTCGCTGATGATGGCGATGGGGCACGGTATTTTTGCTATACTATCTTCGCGAGAAAAAATCAGTACCTTCGGCGAGAGCAACACTAACCTAACTCTTCACGCTTCCACCAATAGCAGTTACGTATTCTTATTTCAGCTGTGTGCTTTCACGGAAGAACTATCGTCGAAATTTACAGGCTCGATAATGTTCGATCTTTCATTCCGAGTTGCTACGTATATCTTTCTTCGAGTAACAAGATTCATTAGAATTAGGTAAATGAAAAATCGACACGACTGTGACACTGACACGACTATTTAATTTATCGATGATTATTCGTAATGAAACGTAGGACTTGAACGAATTAGAAATTTTTACGCAAATGAATTTATTGCGAACTGGAATATTTTTGTTCGAAAATGACGTTAGATTTTTTTGACTCTCATTGCACTGTATAATAGCGCTTTTTCAGCGGAAGATCGTAGCGTACTTGTCGGTAGAAGGAGACCAAAGCTCTCCGCCAGTAAAATCCGAATATATTTTAAATGCCCAATTTGGCAGCCGTAGAAGCAACATTTATTCATGATATGTTTGATCACGGTCGTTGGAAAAAACCGACGCGCCAGGAAATTATTCCGCTCGAAAAACAGCGTTACACGAAAACGTAGATCATTCTCTTCGTTTAGTTCTTTTTTCTTCTTTTCATTTTACTGCGACGTGAATTTTTTCCGCCGCGAATTTTGCAGACTCGTCCACTTCCTCCATTCGACGAATATATTAAACGATAAAATCTGAAATACATAAATATTTACATGCTCGAAACAAAACGAGTCTTGGCAAAAGTCGTTTCATTCTCGTGGCAGTGCAGCAAAGAACGAAACAACACGGGTTTCTTTTCAATATTTGCGGACGAGCGTGTTCGAATCTTACGCTTTCTAAAAATTTTTCCTCCTCCTTTTATTTTCATTATTTATAGTCGCATCAAGCACTTGTGCAGGTTATTAGCGACTTGCTTTCTAAACTGTAGTTAAACAGAAACTCGAAAATTCGACGCAAGTGTCGGCTACAACCAACACTCGTTTCTCAACGACCACGTACATAGTGGGGAGAAAAGTTTGTCCTTGGCTATCAAATTCAGATGAATTCTACACCTTCGATTCGATGAAAATACATGTAAAGAACCTCAAAATACATGTAAAGAGCCGCAAAATTGACTTAACTTCGCAACCTAATGGTTATTCTGAAAAATGGCAAAAAAGTTTCTTAATCATCTAACGCTGCGAACGCGTGAGTTCTAACAGCGACTTTAAGGTTCTGAACGCGTGGATATTACGTAATTTTCGTATTAGATTTCACTAACATTTGATTTACCATAGTTGTAGCATCAGCGTGAGTCTAAATAATCAAGTAATAAAACTAAGTGTTAACATTATTCGAAATATAAACACCCACGCGTCCAAAACCATAAAGTCGCTGTTAGAACGCACGCGTCCGTGCTAGTGTTAAATGGCGAAGAAACTTTTCTTCGCTATTTTCCAAGAGAACTATCATCAAAAGTGATTCTTTCGTGATGCAACAAGAGAAAAGAAAAATTTTGAAATTCAAGGTCTTTACATATGACAAACTTTTCTTTCCACCTTGTACATATGAAACGTTCCATCGCGAAACCGTTTGAAGCCACCTACCATCGGCAAGTATTATATCTCGCAACACTGTGTATCTCTATCTACGTATTCCCCGTCGTCTTATTTATTATTTTATGCGCCGTTTATCGCCGTTTATCGATAACCTTTGCGAACCCCCTCAGGTTCTCCCACAAAATTGACTTAACTTCGCAACCTAATGGTTATTCTGAAAAATGGCAAAAAAGTTTCTTAATCATCTAACGCTGCGAACGCGTGAGTTCTAACAGCGACTTTAAGGTTCTGAACGCGTGGATATTACGTAATTTTCGTATTAGATTTCACTAACATTTGATTTACCATAGTTGTAGCATCAGCGTGAGTCTAAATAATCAAGTAATAAAACTAAGTGTTAACATTATTCGAAATATAAACACCCACGCGTCCAAAACCATAAAGTCGCTGTTAGAACGCACGCGTCCGTGCTAGTGTTAAATGGCGAAGAAACTTTTCTTCGCTATTTTCCAAGAGAACTATCATCAAAAGTGATTCTTTCGTGATGCAACAAGAGAAAAGAAAAATTTTGAAATTCAAGGTCTTTACATATGACAAACTTTTCTTTCCACCTTGTACATATAAAACGTTCCATCGCGAGACCGTTTGAAGCCACCTACCATCGGCAAGTATTATATCTGGCAACACCGTGTATCTCTATCTACGTATTCCCCGTCGTCTTATTTATTATTTTATGCGCCGTTTATCGCCGTTTATCGATAACCTTTGCGAACCCTCCCCCGTTAGGTTCTGCCACGAGCATCGCGATTAGAAACAGCCCTCTAGCCGACACACGTAGCTGCGTGGTCGTAATTATAAGCGTGGTGCGCAATTAGGGGAGTAGAGAAGGGATAATTAATCGGTCGCCGGCAGTGGCGAACACGCGAAATCCACCACGAACAGGACGCGTTCGTGGGAAAGGACGAATCGTTCGGCCGGATTCCGGGATAATGCGCCCGGCCATATAGCAACAGAATGCTCCAGGACTCCGGGAGGAATATCGCGTGACCGCTCGTGGGATGTTTGGAATGTTACTCGAGCAACCACTCGAATAACCAACCAACGGTTATGCTCCGCGCAACCTTCGTTCCGTATCGTTAAAGGCTCGCGGCCGTTTGCGCGCCAGTTACCGAAGACCAAAACGCTCTCATCCGCGCTGCTGTTATTTGTCGTATTAGTTTTCTGCGGGGGTAGAGAATGTGTTCCACACCCTCGTGGCTCGACTCAGATTTCAATGGATCTAACTACTCTGTGCGTCGCATAGTTATTTGGCTCGAAAAGCCAAAAAAGAGAAAAAGAATGTTTGTTCAAAGTTGTCGAACGTCTGAGGAATAAAGTAGCTAAGTACTAAAATTTTGTTCCTTCCGATTTGTACATTCGATCGAAAGTCGAGAGTTTTTGCGATGTGTGATCGTATCCTTTATACCAAGCTGTGAAATCATCGCGCATTTCTTAGTAATTTTTTATAGTTCCCGGACCGTAAATACATCGTGAGTTTCGACAGAGCTTGAAAGTATAATAGTACGAAATAATCGAAACTGTTGAAAAATTCGAACTTTAAATATTCAAATAGTCAGATATCAAGATATGCCCACTACGATATTAAGATATTAAGATAGTCGATTATAGTGATTTAGACGTTCGTCAACTATCGAGTTAGTTGCGCTCGATTCCTGTGATCGATGCGACCGCGACCGCAGCGAAGTCATTATCGCAAACGCAGACGATTGATCATTCACGAATTAACCGCGACACACTACCTGGTTCATAAAACGAACCCTTTCTCTCTCTCTTTTTCTCATCAATCGTTCTTCTTTAATAAAACTCTTTCCAAAAAATTCTTTACCTTCCATTCTCGTGCTGTTTTCCCATAATACGTTCTCAATGGCGAAACGAAAAGCTAATCAACTGTGATTGTAAGTGGAACGTTCAAAATTTTCGATGGGACATTCTCTCTCGAGAGAGACACGATGTCGATGAAATATGAATTCGCAGGAAATATGACATCACACAGGTGAAAATTTTAATTCTTCTCGTTGCTCCTTGGCGACGAAGAAGCTTCTTTTCTAATGAAACAATCGTTACGAAAGAAAATAAATATTTCAACGAGTATAGGAGCTGTATTGATTATACAGCAGCTTTCACGCAATGAGGAAACATATGTAGATACGTATTTATGTACGTACAAGTACAAGTAGAAACGTGGTAGAAAAACGATCGTCGAACGAGCAGGGGGATAACAATAATTCCGCCGAAAAGGGACGAGCAAGTTGCAAGAGCAAAAAGAGGCCGATTGGCCGTAAATCAAAAGCCGCTGGATAATAAAGCTGAGCGCGTAGGAATTAAAACAATGTACGATAATTAACATGCATTACCGATCACCAAACATGGGGAGCAACGAGTCCCCGGGCTTTGTAAGGTAATACACACGTTGCGGCCGTCGACCGGCCCGTAAATCACGTTGCATTACTATCAGGGGGTAACCGCGGGAAAGTCACGACTACCATGTTTGGCGATGTATTATGCAAATTTTCGGGGGAACTTTATTAGCAACGTAAATCGCCGAGACCGGTAGAAATCGTGATTCTCGATGATGTAGTCTCTTTCTCTCAAAGGAGAGAGAGAGAGAACTTTCAGAAGCTAAAAATGTTAGTTTCATTGGATAGAAGGCTTCTTCGATTTTCATTTTATTTTTCTCCAAGGATATCAGGGAGTTAACCATCGAGACTTGATCAAAACTCGAGAGCAGAATCTCGTCAAAATGGAGCGATGCACTTCCTGGCAATCAGTCGAGACGAAGTCAGTTGCCGGTCACGGATGACCGAGGAGGCATTTGAAAAATGTCGGGGCACAGTCGGCAGTTTTACGATCGCAGCTGCAAGCCCCCAGCGGCAAGCGGTCAGCGCGCCAAACATTTAACCAGAATGTTTGCAAAGTATCCAGCAAATCCATTAAATCTATAATTTAAGAGCGAGCGGGAGATATATATCACCGCGGTTTTCGGCTCTCCCCGTAATCTACCGTAATGTATTTTTACTATCTCGCCCGTAAAAGTAACAGTTACGTTCCCGAGTGAGCGTCGATCCGAGCGAGACGTCGACGGATTCGAACGCACCAATTCACCGGCGATCTCCACCGCTTCGAATTTTAATCAGGACCGCGTTTAATTAATTAAGAATATCTTATAAATATTAACACTTTACCGACCGGTAGCCTATTAATCGTCTATTACTTACCGCTATCGGTCGGTAAAGTGTTAAGGACAACCGATCGAACGTTTGTAGTCTTTCGATGCTTTTCTATCGAAAAAATTGTGGAACGAGTGTGTTTCGATTCGCGTTTTCTTTTCCTTTCTTTTTTCTTTTAGTTAGAGATGCCGTCCCGAGTAGCTGCTATCAGAAATGTCTCGAAAGGCTTGTACTTGACGGAGGTAGGTCAAGTATTTTCACCTTACAAGTATTTTGAAACTTACTATTGAAAAAGTCGTGCTAATATTGAAAAAAAATCCTCCAATCTATTTCTCCAATTGACTCTTTGCATTTGTAATTTCAATGGACTTGAGCCAAGATTTGTAGTTACAAACTTTCATCGTAATATCTCCCAACGTTCAACAATCTCGAAAAACAAAAACGGCACTTGTTTCATTTCGAATAAACGGTCAAACCGATCGTACGTTCGATCCACACGTCGTAACTTCTCGCCAGGCCAGGCCACGCACCTGTTTTTCAGAAAGTGATTCCTTATTCGATCGACACGAAGGCAACGTCGCACTCATTAGCATCCTTTTACGTCCCACTTTCAGTCACGAAAACGGTACGTCACCAGATGGCCCTCTCTCGTCGTGGCACTACCGTGTTACGTGCACCTGCCGGCTTATCCTCCTCGTTTACGTACGTGTACGTAGAGTATCGGTATTCGTCACCGTGCTGCGTAAAGGTCACGGTACGTAAATCACCGTCGAAAGTTGGTTTCTTTTCTGACTCTCGACAAAACCGTAGAAATTTCACCGCGAAGAGAATTGATTCCCTCCGAACCAATCGTCTTGCGATCGGCTGACAGGCTGATCCCACTGTTACGATAATTTCAGGGATTTAATCGCGCGTTTAACGTCCGGGTTTAGGCAGCATCCGCAAATCTCTTGTCCAAGTTTAAGATTCACTCGAGTACGCTCCGTTTACGCGTGGATTCGTTTTTAATGAAAATCGCGTAAATAGAGATAATCTGTCGGTAGAAAAGAAGATCTGGTACGAATTGTTGTAGAGATACATATTTATTTTACATAGGTGGAAAAATAATAATAATAACGACAGTTGACAAAAAGGATCGATCTTCTCTGTTTAACCACTTGATCGCACCGGTGCGCGCCATGCCTGTACGCTAAAGAGAAGCGAATTTAATTTCTATTTCTTCAGTGACATTTAGAATCATTTTCTAACCGCACCATATTCGAAAATGATTAGCTTTATCTACGGCTTTAGCAAATTTATTAAAACCGGCTCGTAGATAGAAAGAGAAAATCGCTATCGCAGTAATAAAAATTTGTCGCCATCACTGTTAATAATAGTAAATTTTTGCTATCGTATTAATGGTAAATTTTTGCTATCGCTCTTAACGAGATTTGTTCTACTGAAGAGATTGTTAAACTAGAGTAACTAGGAGAGAGAGAGGTAAACTTGTACAGTTCGTTATTTTAATAAATTTATCCTCTCTCGAAAACCTATCGTACAAAACTCGAATGTGCATTGCACAAGCATGAGACTGCATATGTATATGTATAACATGTATTAAAATATCTGTAATATATTACAATATACTATGCAATATATTATGATATATTATATAATATATTATGATATACATTCAATATATACAGTCCACCCAATATTATTTGTCTCATGTGTGTCGCAGCGACACTGATCTGCAGATGTAAGTGTCGGCTGTCATTACGGGACTTGGAGCGAGTCCGAGCGAGCGGCGAGAATTTCTCGCTTCGCGCGGTCGAGTTTGCCTGGCCGTTCTTTTTTTTTTTTTTTCGGAGCCTCTAATTTGCGCTCGCCTGGATATTTTTATCGGTCGCCGCCGCACGTACGCCACCAGGCCGCGGCATTTTCGACTTATTTGCATCCTTTTTTTCCCAGCGAGTTTCATTAACCCTCGACCCCGCTGCGGCGAGGCGCGGCGTACAAGCGTGGCGCGCAAGGAAGCGGCCAGCACGTGAAATAAACCTGGCTGAATATTCATACCGGCCGGTTGTAAATATATTCCAACGACGATAAATTCCGGCCTTCCTTCGTGAATTCCACTGATCCGCGCTCGCCGCGTTCGTCTTTGACATCGTCCGGTACGAGTTTCATCTCCGCCCCCCCCGTCTCTTTTATCCTCTCCTCTCACACGCTCAATTTTACACGCTCCGAGACGTTAGATCGAAGGTCATCGCGCTACGCGGAAGCAGACAATTAGCCGAGCGATGCGCCGTGTCACCGTTATGGACACTGCAAATTCACACCGTTTTATCGTACCGAGAATTGTCCTCTCGCCGAGTTTCGCAGATCTCTCTCTCTCTCTCTCTCTCTCTCTGTCTGGGATTTATAGAGAAAGAAGAGGCACTGATAATATCTATGCTTTCACACGAGTCGAGCGAGTGACTGAACCGCGCGCGTTTTATCTCTCGAAACTCTTAAACTTGACCCCTTTGAATTTGAGCTTCTCCCTTGGCTCCGATCGATTAGAAGTGAGATTCAAGGATCGACCAGCAACCCTCTCCTGGCTTACACACCCCCGCGCGTCCGACACACAGGTGCAGTACGTATGCGGACTCTAATGGACGAAACGAGTTCCAGAGATACCGCCGCGTCATTGTAAAACGTTTATTTCGGCGTAGTAAAAGTCAAAGTGCAATGACTCGCGAGTAAAATACTCGATCTTTGTCCAAGTTTTCGGCTGGCTCCTTATCTACCCCTGATCGACCCTCGTTCGACCTATTCCATTCCTTCTTCCTTCGCTTGCCCTCCTCCTTCCTCGTTTTCTCTTTTACTACGTTCGTTCTTCCTACGTTGGTTAATGTTTGCCGAGTGATTGTGTGCGTACGTGTTCGAGCACGGACCATGGCCAGGGGAGTGAAGAGAGAACGAAACGAGACGGATCGTTAAAGACCAAAGTTTCGACCGGATGGATTTTCATCGTAATAAAACCAGACACGTATCTCTCGAGGGTACTCTATTTCGAAAGGGAGGCCTCAGATACGGAGGAGGCTTCGGCCGAGCTAATCTAAAAAGGGGACGGTAATTATTCCGAGCTTAGCGTCATCCGGCTTCTAGCCAAACTCTCTCTCTCTCTCTCTCTCTGTCTGTCTGTCTCTCTGGACCACTGCAGTTTCAGAGCTGGCCACGGTGACAAACGACGAGGGAAAATTCGAAGACGAATGGACGAAGATCAAGAAGAATTCGTCGGGAATTTTGATGGATTACTCGTTCAGACGCTTCGACGTGGAAATATTACGAGAAATTACAGAGACGGGCGTAGTAACTCGGCAAGTAACTGGAAATAATCGACTGTCTACACTCTCCGAAGTCGCGAATTTCAAGTCACAGTTCGAAAATTAATATTCTCTGATACTTGGGAGAAACCTTTAATCCCTTGCCTACTTGCTGACAAAATACTGAATCAGACGTGGATTCTAATTCAACAATTACATCCTCCGTTAGTCACATATATATCATTTTACCGTTATTCTTAAAACTAAAAGGCGTGGTAATAAATTAACGATGAATTCTACATCAAGAAACGTGATGTAGAATTACGTATTGACCCATGTTTCGAATTGTACCATACCTTGCTAGATTGTAAGATATATTACGAAACAAAGCTTAAAGTTAACTGTGAAATTTTTGATATTTTAGTACAATCACTATATAAAGAATAAATAAATGGTATTGGTTTGACATAGTTAACAGCGTTTTGATTATTTCGATATACAGGTAGCACGACATCTTACAACACGGTTTTGCTCTAACACAATAAAAAAATTCCGAAAATCTTTTGTACAACACTGTACTTCTACAGCACTAGATAACATGATTTTTGTTCAACACATTTAAAAATTAAATTACCTTAAAATAATGACGGCAAGGAATAATGAACTACAGTGTGGCTTTACATGAACATGTGTAAACAAATTATAATTTATTCATTTGTAACTCTATTCCAGATGTCATGGGGGAAAGTGTATCCTCTCAGAGGATAGGACGTATCTAAAAGGATAAAGTGCAAAAAACGTTCTCGTTTGATCGTACCGAGCAGTGATAAGGAAGAAATTTATTAAATTAAACGAAAATAATATTTTTCGTTTCTTCTCGTTTTGCGTTATACATACATTTGTATTTTTAATAAAAATTGAGTTGCTTATATGGAATTAAAAAAAAAATGTTTGTTTTTAGTAAGTTTTCGGAACGTAACCCCCCTTTTCGTACTGGCTCTGGATCTTACACAACACGGCATTTTCTAGAAATCTATCTACCGTGTTATAAGAAGGTTACCTGTACTTTCTGGCGAAAAATTCTCGCCGCGTAGCTCAAATTTCGTTTCAAAGGGGTGAAACAACCCCTTCGTCTAAAATCGAAAATATTCTGACGTCACTCTTGGTCGAGAAAAACGAGATCAAATATCCGTACGTACGTTCGTTGCGAGCGTATTTTCTCCTTCTTTCTTCGCCGGTACGACGCTTCCCACATGTTTAAAAAAAAAAAAAGAAAAAAAAACACCCTGCATTTAACGTTTGCACGGTGAGTCGCGAGCTCCGAGCAAGCACGCCTTTATTACGAGCCCCGAGGGCCGAAAAAATCGCGGAAGTTTCGGAGCGCATGCCGCGGTAATCGATGCCACCTGTTCGTACGCTTCTTCGTTTTGAAGGAAACGTGCGGCGGTTGAAGCGCGCGAGGGGGACACGAGGAGGAAACGAGAAGAAGAAGGAAACGGGCAATTCTCGTCGGTTTCAGGGGAACGATGTACGTATTAAAACGTGTATTGGATCGTAAACTCCTTCCCCTTTCGCCCATTTAATCGCGTAAGATCGAGGTGTACATCGACGTCAGGATCAGATTCGTCGGAGAATTTAGAGGGTTGGAGGAAATAAAGGTGGCAGAGATATTGAAACGATACACGAAATAACATGGCTCGAAAGGAAGGAAGGCTCGACGATGGATATACTCGGACGAGTCTGATTAATTGTAGTGATTACGGTGTTTGCTCACGGCTGAGATTGGTATTTCCGAGGTTCCTTCGAGGAAACTGAGGCAGGTTCGCGCGGAGCCGGTTACGTCTTCATAAACATACGAATTTGGTAAATTTTGCTTGGCAGTTTAAAATAAGATACACTCACGAAGAATACTTTCCGCGGTTGCACCGCAAATTATTGGTTCGAAACCAACTTGTTCGAGACCAAGATTCGAATTTCGCGCAAAGGGACGATTGACATTTTTTCCTCTTTTTTTTTTTACATTTCGAACGACAAATCGCAAAAGCGCGAGAATATTTTTCATTCAAGTTTTCCAGATTTTCGTTTCAACGTTTGAAGCCGAGTGATCTTCAAAGAGGAAGGCTCGAGGTCGCTTTAATAACACTGGCAAAGGAGGGCGAACGAGGGTCGACAAAGAGAATAAAGCAGAATAAAACAGAGGAACCCGTTCCGTGTATCTCGATCCTGGAGGAAGAGAACGGGGGGACCACCTGTAGGCTCAACACCAGCGGAGCAAACCGCTAGCAAACCGCAAGACGCGATAATTACGCCGGAGGCCCCGAAAGTAAAGGCGCGTTTACAGCGGGGATGCCGCGAGCTGTCCAGTCGACAAGCCAGAGAAGAGAGAAGCAACGGTTAAAAGGCAAAACGAAAGAAGACCGTGGATCTCCACGCGGGAGAAGGGAAAAAATTGCACGACGAGTGAGAGAGAAAAGAGGGAGCGGCGAAGGGGAGGCAGATCGAAACAAAACGGCGAAGCCACACATAAAAAAGCACTTAAAGGTAGAGAACGAAACGAAACGAAACGAAACGAAACGAACAAGGTGAAAGGAGCTGAAAAGCGAAGTAGCGAAACAACGAACGAAACGAAAACGGATGCTGGCTGGAGAGGAGAGAAAGCGAAAAAGCGGCGGAACGACGGAGAAACGAAGCAAGAGTTGCGGGCCCCCGGGTGCACCAAGCGTGACAGTGGGTGCACCAGCACCTGCCCATTCTTAGAGAGCTCTGCCGCGCTGTGATTTATGGAAACAAAGGTTTGGACCGAGCGGGAAACACGCCGCGGCCAGAACCGCCTTTCGCGCTGACTTTCGATTTGCCGCAACGTTCGCAAACGAAACGCGTTGTTTCTTTCTAGGAATTCCACGTCCATCGGGACGGAAAAGATCTGAACCGAGGCTAAAGTTAAGGTTAAGAAAGTCTTAACGAGACTCGTGCGATGAGTAAACAAAAATTGTAAATCCCTGAAAGAAGAAAGCCAAGAAAAAGAGACCGATTCTACTGAAAACTTACGACGTATTTTTACGACGCACGTGCACACCGTCGTGAAAGCAAGCATTTCCAAATCCTTTAACGATCCCCGCTGGCTCTACGTCATAACGTCACTAAGGCGCAACCATTAAAAGAAGCTCAAGAAAATCTGAGGAAACTGCAGGAAGCTTGGCGCAATAAAACGGTCCCCGTTATGGTCTCCGTTCGAGGCTATTACGATACGAGGCGGCACTATCCACGCTGGCACGTAAAAATAATCCCACGGTGCGTGGACGAGGCGCGCTAAAAAATCGCCCCGTAAACCACGACACTGCAACGATCGTGTTTGATAATTTATGTCTGATCTCTCCGCGATCTCGTGGATGTTAAAACATTAATACGACCAAATTTTTTAGGTAGATGTGTACTTTCAAGATATCGAGGTCACGATCACGAGAATTCGGATCAATGAAAATGATATGTAAATTCGTAACATCGTGTATTTTTCGAAAGTTATACAATTAACATGGTTTTTTTTCTGGGAATTCTACTTACTGAGTTATTTATTTTTGGTTAATTATATTTACTTTATGATATATTCAGAAACTCTCTCTCTCCCTCTCCGCCTGTCTACCCACCTATTCATCTGTCTGTTACTCTTTCGTTTTCTCTCTTCCGACGATTTCCACATATGATTTACGAACGAATAAATCTCGCCGAACGATTGCCGGTTAATTCGCGCGGATGCGATCGACGATACATTCGATCGCTGCCGATTCTCCACTCCTTTCCCCCCCCTCTCTCTCTCTCTCTCTTGGCCATTCCTTTTTAATCGAGCAACATCCCTCCGACGTAATAACCGTTAATAAGCGCCTTTGCCGCCGTTAAGTATCGGCGCGTGGGCGATCAACGAGGGAAACTCGCAGCGGCACGCAGGCAGGTTGTTTGCCGGTGTTGTTGCTGTTGCATCGGTTCGCCTGTTTTTCGACCGACTGGCAACCCAACGACTGGCTCGAGCACAGATTTACGGCTACTCCACGGCGAGTAATCGGAACAGGGTAGACGCAGGAAGTGCCGGGATTTTATGGCTTGTTTCGATGAATCGCCGTTCGTTACGGGAAAAAGAAATTTCGTCGATATTTGGTGGCCAAAGTAAAAAAAAAGAGGATTCAATGCAGAATCTAGATCTTTTACTCTTCAAATCTTCCAATTGTCAAACTTCTAAACTGCACTCTCTTTCACCTAGAACGGAGAACGTTGTTGCAACCCCTAAAATTTTCCCAGAGCCCCCAAGATCCGACCGGTGAAACGAAACCGATCTCTTTCTATCGATCAACTCGACGCCTTTGCACGGAGCGGTTCGCGATCATCTATCGTCTCCTCCCCCGTGACGATCGTCTTGGCCCACGTGAAATAACACGCCCGTGTCACCGAGGTCCTTGGATCTTCGGGGCACGCCCACGCGCGGGAAGTTCGAAAACATTAGCGGTCGAACTGGACCGGCGGAGCCCGTAAAACGATGTTACGCGGTGTTCGTCCGCTTCGTATTCTCTTCATCCCCCATTGGTGCGGTTGTAGCTGCACGTGGACGACGTCGTGACGCCGCAGGGCTATCGTCACGGCTCTCCTCTCTCTCTCTCTCTCTCTTTCTCTTTCTCTCTTTCCAGTAACCAATCTCCAGTCGGTCGACGTTCGTTTCTCTTCGAGAGCAGCGCGAACGGCGTACTTCCTCGGTACTTACGACCGTCCCCGAGTAGTTTTATTCTGTCTGGCTGCGTGGGCGGGAGCGGGACGCGATGCAGAGAACTCAGGGGCCATCTCCATTTGCCGATTACTCTGCCTCGTTCTCTCCTTCTCCATCTTCTTTCCTCTCTTCTTCTTCTTCTTCTTCTTCTTCTTCTTCTCTCGTCCTCGTTTCCCGTTCTCTCCTTCGCTGCTTCTCGTTGATAATACAGCGTTTTCTCTCTGGCCAAAGTACTTCGTCTCTGTCGTCGATTCGATACCGCAAACTCGCCTCCGGTGAGTGTACTCTCGCCGCGCTATGCCGAGAGTTCTATGTCGAAACGGCGCTCGTGAAATTGAAGGTTTCGCTCCGCGGGGGCGACGACGAAAGTCGGCCCAGTAAATCCCGTCTTTACTGAAATTGCTCGACGAGAATTTATCTCGCTCGTCGGGCAAAGAGAAAGAGAGAGAGAGATTGTGCACGCGTCCGCCACAGAGAAACACATCCCTTCCCGCTTTGTCCGCTTTCGAGCTCGCGGCATTTCCTCAGACCCGATTCCGAGATGGATCAATCTCTCTCTCTCCCTCTCTCTCTCTTTCTCCGTTGTTTGTCTCGCTGCGGTGAAATTGAATTTTCGAAATGACCCCGGGGCAGATTGAAAAAGCGAGAAACAGCAAGAATTAATTTCTTTCAGCGTGATTCAAGAGGCTGAAGCTCTCCGAGAGTTTCCTTCGTGAAAGTTTTATTCGTCGCATTTTTATCGCTGATAATCACGAGGTGATCTTCGAAACGATCGAGATCCGCGAAAGCAACCAGTAAATAAATATTTCGTTAAATAAGCTTTAAACGATGCAGTGTGTCCTCTTCTTTGTATTGTCAAATATTAAACGAATATGTCACTGATATGAACGCGAACCGATCGAACGGCTCGAGCTTTATAAAAAAAAGAAAGGAAAAAAAAGAAAAGAGAGAATTCGCTCGTTCGAGACTTTATTACGATTAACCGCGAGTAAAACGATATTCAATGAAGAAGTTGTCCGCGCGCGTAGGATGGGTGGTCTCTCGTTTGCATGAAACAATTTCAAGAAATATATTTATTTCGTCGCGAGGCGTGCGTGGGATAGACCGTGGCAGAGAAAATTAAAAGGGAATTAATACCGGCTTTCGATCGGCGTAAAAAATCCAAACTAATTGCACAACGTTCAGTAATCCGAATCTCAACGCTAAAGTCCAAACAGCGAGATAAAAGTCGGTTAAATTCATCGATACTATTGCGTATAATATTGTTCCGAGTTCCAACGAAGAAGCATTCCTTGAACGTTTCAAAGTACGTAGATCAAAAATTTCTACGATCGTCGAGAGGCAGCTGCGAGGAAAGCGAAAAGAGGAAATCAAGCTGGCCACCGCGCGTCGACGAGTAATGTGGGCATCATGCTTTATGACAAATAAAGCTCTCGAGGCTGCGTCAATCGGCCAGACGAAGCCAGTGGTTTTATGGTCAATGCAGGCCACGCGTGTCTTATATCATAATAATACAACGCAACAAGTCCTCGAAGTAGTTGCCTCGCTTCTTCACCAGTTCTCTTATGCTCGCACACACACGCACACACACATACAATACACGGAGCTCGCGGTCCGTGGCGAATTCTTAGATGAGATCATTTTCTTCGCGCGATGCTTCACGCATCGTATTCCCATTTTCTCTTCTCTCTGTACTCCGATCGAAACTCGCCGTTTCGTCCTCGGTTTCGCGACAATGGCGAAAAACCAAGCTCCTACCTCTCGTCTCGTCCCGATTCCCAAAATGCCCATTCCAGGAACAAACGCTTCGTTTCAGAGACAAAAGAAGCAAAGGTTAGAAAAGGTTAAGAAAGGTTTTTAAAAGGCTCGGGCCGAGCTTTCCAAGATCCTTCGGAGCACGGTCAGTGCGTTATTTCTTTCTTTCTTTCTTTCTTTCGTTTTCTTTTTTTTCTTTTTGTCGCTCAGTTCCAAGGCGAACAAAGCCAGCCAGCTCTACACAACTGTGTAGAAAGAGAGAGAGAGAGAGAGAGAGAGAGACTTTACTCGCGTGGGCCTGGAGGCGAGGCGGCAGCTCTTGGTTTTTGGCCACGCAGAGGTAACCGGAGTGTGCCCCCATGGAGGGCCACCGAGGGCCACCTGCCCTCCTCACCAGAGACCCCCCCCTTTTACGTCCACTTTATTAGCTATTATTATACGCGTGCTTTGGCTCCGGTTTCTTGCTCTCTCTCTCTCTCTCTCTCTCTCTCTCTCTCTCTCTCTCTCTCTCTCTTTGTGTCCAACTCGGTTCTCCCGGACCCGATCCCACCCGCGCTCGGGTTTAGAAATATTTCGTCCAACCGTTCGTTCTCTCCTCTCCTTAGTTAGTTACACCCGACGACCAAAGAGTTCGTTAATCCTGTCGACGTAGCCTAAACAACTGGCTGGACCCGCGAAACTTCACGGTGATCGCGAGACTTCATTTCCCGTTTTGGGAACAAAGCAACGTTTATTACGAAATTATTTCTGGCAGAAGCTCGGAGTGAAAAGAGAGGACAGCATTTTCCGAATAATCTGTTGTTCGAACTCTCTTCGTGAGGGTGATCATTGCTCCGAGCATTTCCAGCTGCTGCACTTCAACAAGTTCAATTCCATTCCATTAATCTTATCAGCAGCGCATGAATTTAACGCAGCTACAAATTAACGACTGGTCTAAATTGCATAATTAGCTTCAAATGGCGGCGACGCCATTGGCAGAAAACTCAAAAGCCACCAGCTACATTAAATTTTTCCGAGTCTCGGTTGAGTGAAAGTCCGAGGCGCAAGAATGTTCACGAGATAATAACATAGTGTAACCCAGAGGTCGTTTGTCTCTCCACATTCAGTAGCTGTTACTCGTTCTATCGCCAACTGGATTAATCGATATTCGAAACCGCGGAGTTCACCGGAGCGTGGAACGCGATAAAATCGAAACGCGGAACTACGTTGAAAAACAGTTTCGATGACAGGAGGCTTCGCGGATAATTATCTCCAACGTACGATCGTATATAATAATTGCTCGCGATCCTCCTCGAACACGGTTCAACGTTCGAATCGAGCAGGCCGATTTCCTACCTGCAGCCTTCCGGTGTCTTACGAAACAAAATATCATTCCGCGTGAGAAAGAGAAAATGAAGGGATACAGAGATCTCAAATTAATGGATAGTTTTTAACCCTTTGCGCTCCACAAATTTTTTTCTGTATCATCCACCAGCAATTTATTCACATCATCGCTTCAAATAAAATGACACAGCACTTGGAAATTGTATTTCATACGAAATTTTGTCGATTACATTGTTTCTCTAACATGTGATATCGTTTAAATTTAACCTTTTGATCGCCGCGTATTTTCAATTTTAAGGAAAATGTACTTTTACTAATAAATAAATAATTTAAATATCTTTTACTTACATAAAAAAAACACTTAATTTTCACTAGGGTTGCCACACAATAGATCAAATACTAAATATTAAAAAAATTAAAAAAGTTATATGCATGCTTGTTAAATTTGAAATGTTATGAATTTACAGTCTAAAAAATACACATGTATATTATACACAATGTAGCTAATATTTATTTATGGTGTGGTATGCTTCGAAGTAAATAGTTGGGCAGAGTGGATTTTACAGTTTTCGCAAGCCCTCTTTTTCGAATAAATCCAAAATCAGGGAAGAACATATATTTTTCGATTTTTTTAGATAGAAAATGATTCTACATGTCACTGTTAAGAAATCTAAATTAATTTCGCTTTTATTTAGGGTATAGGGATTGGCGCGTACTGATGCGCGCACGAAATAGACGAAATGGACTAGGTTAGATTTAGGTTAGATTTAGGTTAGGTTACGTAGATAATGCTGCCTTTAAAAAGGACCAAGATCTCTTCTTGGTAATCTCCTTTTGACGGACATGATCGATGGGAAATATGCGAAATATCCGACTTTAAAATCCATAGAATCGTGTCCTGCTCGAGCTATCTAACGATTTCAAATTTTAAACCGAGCATTTTGCTCCAGAGTGAATATTCCTTCTCGAAAAGAAAGGCGGAGGAAATTTCGTCGCGAGGTATCCCGTATGCTCGTAAACGCCACCAATGCGGGAAAATATCGGTCTCGAGATGCTCGCGTGTCGGGCGCAACAATGGCGCGATAAACTCTTAAAAATAACCACCGCACACCGCGAATATCTTCGCCGTAGCGCGGCACCGATCTAAAAACGAGCCCGCGTTCTCGCAACAAAAGAAACAAAAAAAAAAAAAAAAAAGAGAAAGAAAAGGAGAGAAAGAAAGAAGAGAGAAATAAGAGCGATTTATCGTTCGGGCGCCATATCGGCGCACAAAGGGAGGAAAGGGAGAATCGGCGAGAATTTCTGCCCCGAGATAGTGCTCGGCGCATACTTTGCATATCCCACTTTTCAAAGCGGACGCGACTTCCCTGACCGAGAGAGCACGCGCGTGCTCGTCGTGCTTGTTCCCGCGCATATTCCCGTTGCCTCTCCAGAAGGCTCGCCGAGAGGAAGGAGAAAGACCGCGAATACCCGGCAACAGATGGGAAGAGGAAGATTTGAAAAGAACCTGATAATCGGGAATTTATTGGTCGTTTCTAGGCGTTGGCGAGATTTCGCGCTGAATCGAGGGGAACGCACACTTACAATTGGATCCTCGTTGAGTCGAATGCATCGCCATTAACACGTTGACTGCCACGGTACTTTTCAAGATTTAAAAAGCCAATTTAATTTAATCATATTATATCATTAGAAACTCTTATTATAATAATGTTTTTTAAAAAAAAAAAAAGATCTTGCGAATTATCTCGTAGTTGACTTATATAAAGAAAAACTATTAGATGGCCCAAAGAGATACATATACACAATGCGCAAAAATTTTTTTCATAAAGCAACTTCTTCTAAAATATTTCTTGGACGCGTTGATTGAAGAAGAGATTCAACCAGTTTCGAAAAAAATTGGATTGCAAGAGTTTCATTGTTCACATAGTGTCCCAATCTGTCAAGAGAAGGCAGCCTCTTTGCGTGGAAGATTGTTTGAAAAATTATCACAAATAAAAATATCCTTTTGCTCGTTGATTTCGAATAAACTTTGTATTATTATATTTTCTGTTCATTTATTAATTAATTTTCTGTAAGCCAATAATGATTTTTTGTTCTCTTCCCTGAGGCCATCGATTCATATTTACACTGATAGACTACGAATTTCACCGTAGCTGCACAAATATGGCAAGTAAACAAACTACGAGATAACTCGTAGTTGGCAGTCAACGTGTACACTTTCGCGTAGAAATTTTCTGCGATACTTTAGCACCTTTTTCTTTCAATGAACTGAACCGTGCGAATCGAAGAGAAAAGATCGTGCCAGTTTCGACCAATGGAACGAAGATTGAAACTTTTGACTAAAACTAAAATTTCGTCCCTCGTTGAATTCTGTCGAAAGGGGCAGGGAAAACTAGAGCTAAAATTTTACCAAAAAAAAAAAAAAAAGGCGAGAAAAAGGTTAATTTTAGAAATATCAGGAATATTGAAACTTCGATGCGAATCCATCGACTCGCACTTCCCACTCGGCGCGCGTGTACATTGGAGTCGAAGAACCGTGGTCGCGAGATACTCGAGAATCCATATAAAGCCGCGCACCGAGTCGAGATCTAGCCGCGATCGATATCGACGGGGGAGGCGATTTCGCGTGGCCCGCATGAGCGCGTGACCGTAAATGAAATATCCCGAGGCAGGATGGAGGCGCCACGCCTATCAAAGTCGGGCCACCGCTTGCTTTTCAGGAAACTCGCACTCGCGATCGAAAATGGACAAGCGCGAGACGTCGGACACCGTCGCCGTATAATTTCTAGGGCACAATGGGTAAAACGAGAAGGAGATCTTGGGGGGGGGGGTTTCTCCGTGGGGGTTTATCCACGTCTCGATTTTCATCTCAGCGTGGAAACTTGCAAGCAATATCTCGCGATGGGCACGGAAAGCCAACAACTGGTCAACAGCGCAGCTTACGACGATTATTATTTATTATACTCGAAATATCGTTCCGTGATATCACAGATTTATAGAATTTAGAGCGAGCCTGGCACCAGATTTATACCTGCCCTTATGTAATAATTTGCAGTTGTTGACAGTCGGTTTCCATCGATTCCCAAAATAACAAAATCCTTGAATCCACGATCAAAATCTTTTACTCGATCCGCTGTCCCGTTTCGTTTCGCTAAACTGACCGCGATGCTACTATCATCAGCGTTCCCCAATCGCATTTCAAATGAACAATGACTTTTGGTACCTCGTACCTTCGAGATAATTAATTCGTATAGTACACGATAAGAAAAAGGCGGGAGCGAGAGCTGTGAAAAGCTCGAAAATTCCAAACGAAAGCCGATTAGGCCAAAAATTATTTTCAAAATAAAATGAAAAATAAAACGTAGGAACGTCTAACTTTTTTCAAATTTCTACAATACAAAGTTGCAATGTTTATAATATTTCTATTGCTATCAAGTACTATCCGAGAGCTGTGAAAAGCTCGAAAATTCCAAATGAAAGCCAATTAAGCCAAAAATTATTTTCAAAATAAAATGAAAAATAAAACGTAGGAACGTTTGATTTTTTTCTTTTTTTTCAAATTTCTACAGTACAAAGTGCAATGTTTATAATATTTCTATTGCTATCAGGTACTATCTGAGAGCTGTGAAAAGCTCGAAAATTCAAGAATGAAAGCCAATTGAGCCAAAAATTATTTTCAAAATAAAATGAAAAATATTTTCCGAAGGTGTACGCTTCAATTCACTGTTTATAATCTACCAGAAGAAGAAATGTATGCCGAGACTGGCAGCATATATAAACAATTTCTTGTGGAGATCTGTTAATTTGTTTACTCGAATTCTCAGAAATCAGGGGCGAACGTATGTCGCGAGTTACTTCCACGAAATCCACAATTTGTGTATTCACTAGTTATCAACATTCCTACGAGGTAAAATTCCGAGCTATCGTTTCGTATTTCCCTGACATTGTGAAATTATGTAATTGCTAGCAATAGTGAAACGAGATCCAACAAGCTTGTATATTTAACGCTAGAAAATAATTACAACACATGTGCGCAATCGTGCTCCCATGTAATCGGTGTAAGTGAGTGTCGATTGAATTTTTAACACCCTTGAAAATGATACACGCGGGATCTCCGATCTTGAGAAATTTGGTGATTAACCCTTTTAACACTAAACGTACCAACGATTGGTTTAAACAAAATCTGACGTGTAATTCTGCATTCATTTCTTTCGTTCAATTTTAACTGTCGATAAAAGAAAAAAAAAGAAATGAGAATATACAACTTTTCCCCTTATTATTGAAAAGTTATCTCGTGCGTTGTATTCTTGCGCTTGTAAAAAGATCTTTCGTTTGTTTGAAGATCGATCGCTTTGACCGGTTAGCCGGTACGTTAAATAAATAATACTTTGTCCGATTGATACCAACGGTATAAAACAACGAAATACATAGCTAGTGCGGTGGACTAACTGTAACAGCGATAGTTACGAGAGGCTAGACGAGAGTCACGAGAGAAACTTTCTACAGTCAGGAACGCCATCAATGCCACGGGGGCAATCTAAAATGGAATATCGGGAATCGTACTCACGTCGTCCGCTCCGCATTTGGCTCGTCCGCTGAACATTGGGGCGTCGATGCAGATTGCAGAGGCAGCGAGAGAAGGCGAACTACTTCCACCGGGGAATACCTAATGCGGCGCACCTTCGCTCGTACTCTTAACTTAATCTTAACTGACGTTAAATCGGCGCCGTCTTGTCCTCTTCCAATAGAGACGATCGCGTCCGCTCGGATGAAACTCGCGATACCTCGCCTCGAGGCCGACTTTGGCGAACAAACCGACGCGACAAAACCGACAAAAAACCGGCGATGCAAAAGCGCGACAACGAGGTATTTATCTCGCGACGCGAAGCGAGGAAGCAAACGACGAGCGGAGAGATTAACACGCGCGAAACGGGAAGCAAAATTTATATTACGCACGTTATAATTCGCTACGAGCTACGACGCGAATGTTACACGGCGAATGCTCGAGTCGAACTGCGTCCCGTGCGTCCCGTTTTGTCTAAATCGATTTGTCTTAAGGCCGCGAAATGTGTAAACAACCACCGATGTTCCACATATATACGCACGCACACGAAACCAGCATCGCTT
Source organism: Tetragonula carbonaria (assembly GCA_032399595.1). Lineage (NCBI taxonomy): Eukaryota > Metazoa > Arthropoda > Insecta > Hymenoptera > Apidae > Tetragonula > Tetragonula carbonaria. The sequence goes on from JAUCRC010000014.1 coordinate 11,046,880, forward strand.
CGTTCGCTTTCTTCTATTACAGTTTCTACGTATCGCGAGCGTTCATCGAGTAAAGGCTCTCGAAGACGAAGTGACGAAACCACAGCTTCGAATGTTCGTCAATTTCTGATAATTGAGATATCGTTCCATCAATCTTCTTCCTGCCTTGTATGTAAAACATTCCTGTATATTAATAAAATAACTCTTTCTCACTCATTGCTTTTCTAACTCTTACTTGATGAAATCCTCTCCTTTAACAAATTTAATATTCAAGATTTCATTTCCGGGATTTCTGTCACATCTTTGAACAATTGAAATGAAACTGAACAATGAAAGCAGCTTTGATCGTCCATTTAACAAGAGACACGTTAAACCTTTTAAAATTATTAGTCACGCGCTCGTCACAGGGAGTCACGTGTTTTATCCGACTTGAAATATGAAAGTCAATCTCATCGAATATTCATCAATTGCGGAAAGAGACAGGATTCTTGGACATTTTCAGGAGACTCGCGCGTTAATTATTGAGTCGAGCTCGAAAATGCTCCTTCGTTTCTCTTCGGGAAACGATACGAGAAACGATACATCGATCCGACGAATTCACCGGAATTCGGCGAATAACTTTTGCACCCGGAACGTTTATCT